>OY728162.1:406136947-407386947 GCA_963277665.1 Viscum album
TGGATTAGAGTAATTGTTTGTATAATTCCCATTCTCCTTGCGGTTGTAAAAATGCACCATTGGCTGAGTGTTGATTTGAACCTTCCTTTCTTCTTCATAATTAGCAATATTTTTCATGTCCCTTCATTAGTTCTTGGCCGTATGTCCCAACTTTCCACATTTGAAATAACTCATGGTTCCATTTACACAGTTCTCAGGATGCTTCTTCCCATAAAATTTACAAGTGGGATATTTGGGCTTCTTTCCATTATGGGATTTTTTGTTGATCCACACATGTTGTTCTCTATTTTTTTTCTTCTTTTCACCAAGCCCACGAGACCACTGAGAGTCTCAAATATCCCTTTCAACCTTGAATTCACAATAGAGAATCTTCTCATAACTATCAAAGTCTCAAATAGCTAACACATTTTGTAGACTCTGCTTTTCCCCACTAAAGAATCGATCCACATTGCATTCGGTCTTCATGACATATCCATAGGCCTAACTTGAAAGCGTTATAATGTTTGCTTCATATGCCTTGATGGACTCATCTTCCATCTAATTGATACTGAGGAACTTCTTTTCCATCTTGATATGGAGGGTTCGAGGAAAATATTTATTGAGAACAATTCTCTTGAATTCAACCCAATACATGGAATCAATTTCCTCTTGGGAATTTGTATTATTTATTAGTGTCCACCACTGATCATCTTCCCAATCAAAACGATAGAATTCCAGTACAACTAACTCTTCTTCTGAGCATTGATGGATGGAGAATATCTTTTCAATGGAGTTAATCCATTGTTCTATGAGGAGGGGATAAGAAGATCCTCTAAACATGGGAGACCTTTGTTTCATGAAGGATTCTATAGAAACTTGATCTTTCCTTATAGAAGGAGGCTGTTTCACATGATTCAGGTTATTATTCATAACTTGATCTAGGTGAGAAAGTAATATCATGATGTTTTGAGCACTCATTTCCGTCATATCAAGCATTTCATTAGATAAATCTTCATATTTCCTATCACATTGGTTTTTGGAATGTGTTCTTCAATTTCCCACCATTAACTAATAAAAATAACATATAATTAGAGGGCTTGAATACTTAGTTATTGAAAAAAAAGGAATCTTTTGAACATAAAAGAATAAACTTGTAGAGGAGAGGAATATCCTAACTTGTGATTCCATAGGCTTAAATCTAAGTTATCCTCGATCTATTTATTAACGTATATTCATATGGGATTTTTTTATTCCATTATTAATTTTTTTATACTAATCTCATGAATTTACCAAATCATATCCTTCAAGAGTGTCAAACCAAGAGTGCAGCAAGGCCCATTGTCGTATACCTGGATACCTCGGGTCAAGCCTGAAACTCCTTGTCATAGTTTTCACTCCTACATATATATATTCCAAAGCTTCCTCTACCTATTTTTATTCATACAGGGACATATTTTCTGGATAAACCACTTACTCTATACTTACCTAAATCTAGGGATGTTTTATAATACTTCGTCTCATCCTTAAGGTTATTAATAAAGTTCTCTATTACTAATTTACAAAAATAACTAGACCATCCTCTGGTACCAACTATAGCGCCCCTAGCCTTTTACATATAACATTACATGATTTTAAGCATAATTATACATTATAGTATAATCCATGTATCGTAAATTCTAGTGTATTGAAAGAATAGGTACATGATTAAACTTTATAAAAAACAACTTTTATTTAAACTTCATAATGAGATTCTATCTTCCATTGTGATCATACATATGAATAGGATAACCTAGGGATAAATTGAAAAAAGGGATGATCTAGAATCCCAATAGGGGATTAACCATAAGAATAAAGTATTAGCACATGGGATAGAGGGCATGACATTATGATATAAAAAGGCATGTAACATATGGAATCATAATAAATAAACATGAGATCATTCAAACATAGAATCATAGAAACGTGGAAAAACATAAAACATGAATTTAGTATGAGTCAAGTCTAACCTCCAAGATATTTTTTCATAGTATCACAAGCCAAGGCTAACCACCAAGACTATTTCACATTGTAAGACAATCCATTCCTAACTACCCAGACTATCACACATAACATCTCATGGTACTCAACTTTACCTAATGCATTAGATAGATATCTGGGAAAAATCATGTTAAATTTAAAGAATATTTTTCCACATAAATAATCATACATAATCAATCTTACATAAACATATGGGTTACCCATGGAAAGAATTGGGTACCATAATTCTGACATAAACCATAACCAATGGGTGTATCATGAAAGTGTCAATGAATGAAAAGAATTAGAACATAAATGGAAGTTAATAAGGTATAATAGGTATATATCATAGTAATTTATGTAAAATATAAGTGACAACATGTAATAATTGTATTTGATAAATTTTAGCATTAAAACATTTTTGTGCAGTTTTAAGGAAAATACTAGGGAGATTTTAAAATAGAAAAGAAAACAATATTTTATATAAAACTATAAGTGAAACAAGAACTATTTCATAATTAAAAGACTGATTTTATAAATATAATGGTTTATTAATATAGATAATAGAGTGCACATTCAATTGGGTAAAAATTTGGGGAGTTCCCTTAAAAATAAGTTTGCTTATTGAGAAGTATCGAGGAGAGAATCGCTTAAAAGCATATATATCCCCGAAAGAGATTGAGGGATAGATATTGAAACATGAGTTTACATTATATAAACATTATTTATAATTTTTACATAAAAACAAAAGAAAAATTCATTTGGGTAAAAAGAAAGATAGAGCTACCCGAAGGAATAAAGGCGGTCCGGGTTGAATTCCTTACGGATTATCAGCATGGTATCGGGTTTTCTTAAGAGGGTTGCATGAGAGAGAACATGGTTTATAATCACTTATAAATACTTATTAACGTATTTAGGAGGTGTTAAATAAATCCCCATCATTAGGTATTACACATAAAATGGCATATCATAGAGGACATTCTTGAATAAAAGTGAAATGGAGAGGATCTCTTACCTTAAGTCTGATGGTGGTCTTTTCTTCAACATAATGACCTGAAAAATAAAAATAGGTTAATTAATTAGTAATTAAATAACCTATTATATATTTAAAATATTTATTATAATCTTTTTCATTTTATTTATAATCATTTTTATTGGTTAAGAGGTTCAATCTCAATGTTCGGGTATGTTTGCTTGCTTGGTTTTAATGATCGGTTCATGTTTGGATAAACATGTATGATGAAGGTGGTTGTTAATAATTGAAGTTATATTTTATTATTGAAAATATATAAGTGTAAATGGTTAAAAAAATAATTTTTTTACTTAAATTTATTTTGAATCAATATAAAAAACATTAGTGACATCCTTTTGGGTTAATTGGAGGTTTTTTGACCACAAAGAACACATCTGTTTTATAAACCAAAACAATGTGTAAAAAAGGATTAAAGAATCATATATGAGGCATAATAAATATATTATGGACTGGATCAACCATGTAAATGGTTTCATGACCATAATTTACGTTGGTAATGGAAATTGAAAACACGTCGTCCTTGAATGTGGTATATTAACACATCTCGGATGGTGTCTTTACTACTACAATAAAAGAAGAGTAAAGGAGAGATGATAAAAACTTATTAAATTATCAAAATAAAATTCCAGTAAATGTAAAATACTAGATTTTTCCTAAAATTTTCATGAATCGAGGTAAGGGATGAAAAGAAAACAATGACCTTGAAAAGAAAAAGAAAGAGGAATTTACCTCCTGAATCAGTCTTCCTTGAGAGCCTCTTAAGGGAAAAGGATTTGGTATTTGGAAGAGACTACAGACTGTTGAACATGGGGGAGAATATTGGTGAGATATTTGGGCAGAATTTTGTCATGTAACAAGGCTTTAGGGGAGTGAATGGAAGAGGTAAGGATGGGTGGTATTTATAGTGGAGGGGAGGAGGGTTTTCATAATATTATAATCATTAATTTATTATTTTCTTCATAAGACAAGTAATAATGAGTATTAAGTGACCTATAATCATAATAAATTCATATTGTTCTATGTTATGGTGGTTACATCACTTATGATATCACTAATAGTGTATTTAAATTATAATGTATTTATACGATAAGTTAATGTATTTTACTATTCACCAAAAATTCAAGTATTTCAGAAAAATCCCAAAAATTAACATAAACCATTTTTGATGGTGTAGAATCCAAAAATAAAATCCATTTTTAAATATAATTTTCTAAATATGATTAATTCAATATTTAATTAAAATCGTAATTTATTTTAAATAACAATTTTAAAATAGTTATTTTCTTATTCTAAGATATAGGTATATCATACTCCCACTTGAATATTATTTATATACTATCATAGGTAAGGTTACTATTTATTAGTGTATGTTACTATTCATAACGGTAAAAATTATATTCATAAGGGTATGTTACTATTATCCAAAAATTAAGTTGGTCATATTAGACTCCAAATAACTTACTGATCGCAACCGTGTATGTCAGATTTTTAAAATTCAAAACACAGAAGTGACAAAATTATGTTTAAAGGTCCCATAGTACTTATTATTTCATTGTGTTGTGATTTCAAGTGACTATATGACATATTTATAAGAAATTAATTTCCATTTATAAAACATTGGGGTTTTACATTCCATTATAGAACTCCATTCTATGTCCAAATAGGGTCTTTTGAAAGGTTTAAACCCCCAAGATATCATTTTGATGCCCATTTTAAAAACTAGTCCATACACCAGTTCAAAAAATCCGATCATTCCTTAAATTTTGAGCACCCATATTGACATAGGTTCTTAAAATCTACTCACCTTAAAACATCTCATCCTTGATAATTCCCCAAGGTTATACTGTAACAACCCAAAATTTTATAAATAAAATTCACTTTATGATTGCATTAAATTCCCTATTATAGTTATAAAAAACTCATGCACTTATTTGGTTTTATTATCTCTAATAAAATTTAAAATCCAGTTATGAATAGAAACTATTGATAATATATCCATTTAATGGTGATCATGTGATTATTATAAATATTGGGTTATGATAAATCTAATTGACACATACATAAGAAGCAGTGGCCTCAACTAGCAGGATCATACCCTATAAATCCCATTTATTAGAGCTTTTGAGGGAGATATAATCACTATAATTTTCCCTTGACCAATACCAATCCAATATCCATAATCTAAAGTATGATCAAAACTATTTATGGGATAAGTTCATGATCATTGAGATCATAGCCCAAACCATGTATGTCGAACCACCCCATGAAAATCATTATCACACACCTTACCCTTAGGGTGTTTGTTGATTTAATAAAAGGGTTATGTATCGAGACCCAAATAATAAAAATATTTATATTATATTTTCAATAAAATAAGAATAATATTTAATTCTAATTATTATTACTTTATAAATTATTTTTATTTTGATATGATAAAACACAAATTGTATTTTTGTGTAATATAAAATTTAAATTAATACATTCCATTTTGATGAATTGTTTAATTTTAAAAATGAATAATAATTTAATAAAATAATAAAATAAATACTTTTTATTAAATATAAATTATAATATAATTTAATGAAATAAAATGAAATTTTTATAAGAGCTTGAAAACTGTTATTGTCAAAAAATGCAACATTTCTCAATAAATTTTGCTTCTAGTTTTAATTGTTAAAATTCAAATATTTAGAAAAAAAATTATAAAGTAAATATTATTTTTTGAATCAGAACATAGAAATTATTTAATGGTGAATATTTCATAATTTTTGGAGACAAATGAATTTTTAGGTAAAAATTAAATACGGTATAAATATACAGTGTGTATTATGACATCATAATGACCCAAAATATATGTAATAAATGATAAGGTTTTTGAGAAGAAAATACTATTTCCATTTAAAATGATATATTTTTTAGGTTATTTTAATAATTTTATAAATCCATTATGATTCCTCCAAAACATATATTATATTTTATTGTTTTTAAATCAATTCTTCATAAGCATGATCCACTTCCACATCACCAAGGGAAATAATTTTTTGAGATTATTCCTTGGACTTATAAAATAATGGAAATGAATCTTCTTCCGTATAAACCATGGTAATTTTTTGTTTTTGATTACTATATTATATAGAGTCCAAAACCTAAATCTTGAAAATAATAAAGAACTCCGCTATCATTTCCTATATAACCCCACCCAAGATCCCTTTACTATTTTCTAAAAACCCATAGAGCACATCCTTACTCTTCCCTTACATATCTATAGTGATTACAAGGTTCCCCCAAGCTCTAAAAAATATCATCCAAATCTTTTGGAATCGCCCTCTCAAGGTAATGGATTCTCTCTTTATCCTCTCTATTCAAGCACCTTATTTATGTAATGCACTTTTTCATTGAATTACCATTGATGGAATAAGTTTTTCTATATCCCTATTATTGAATTTATGATTTCAATGTGATTATTTATCCATTTTACTCTCAATAATCCCTCTCATGATTCATTATGTACCCAATTAGTTTTTCAAACTTATCCTATGATTTTTCCATGCCATGTTATTATTCAAGAACCCTCCTTATATTATTCATATTAATTACCAAATTATAAAGTTTTATTATGTTATTACATATACATAATATTGTGTTTTTTACTTCAGAGTGATTAGATACCCTTTTATATCACATTGAACCATTTTATGAATCTTTATGTAATGTCGTTACGCAGCTGAAATGTCCTAGGATTTTCTATATCAAACATTTCTGATTTGTATACTTGTATCAATTTCCACTCAATGGTATTCACCTAGTTGTAACAATACTTCATTGATTTGGTACTTCCATTTATTAATACCAAACTCTATAATCATGCTATTAAATTTGATTAAATATGTTCTTAGGTTATATGATCTATGTTGAACACTTATGCATGTGCGTGATATAATTATAATGGGTGCACCCAGGTAGTGCTACAATGCATTGGGTAATGTTTTAATCTCATGAGATGTCATGTATGTTGCACATGAGGTTATCCTAAGAACATTATGTTATTATGTCTTGGTTTTTATCCTTGACTTATGCTTATGATGTCATATTTAATGTTATTCCACATTCCCATGTTGCCTTTATGTTCTCATGGTATATCATGCCTCATTGTTCATGTTTATGATTTTCACCCCTTTTATGTCTCATAGAAATACATATTGTCTAAAATTTAATACCTTATTAATTTTATTCTTTGTTTATTCTTGTGCTAGGATTTATATCTCATCCCTTTCTTATGTATATCCCAAGGTTATTCCCATGAATTTTTATTATGAAGGAATATTATGAGCATGTTAAGGATGTTTTCAATATTACTTGTGTACCCCCCCCCCCTCTTATTTTAAGTTATTAGATGATTTGCCTAATTATCCAAAGAAAATAAACTTCTCAGTATTTTGGGTTGTATTATGTGTATTATTATAAAATAAATCATAAATTAATGTATAATAAACACAAGGTTTTTCATAGTTAGTATGAAATTTATGTTTAGTTGTTTTTCGGATTAGGATTAGAAAAAATTATAGAAAACTTTAGGGACAACACTAAAAATAATAATACATACCTAAATTTTTTTAATGTATAGAGTAAGTGGTTTCTAAGAAAATGCATCCCTATCTAGATACTAAAAGTAGATGTGGATCTAGAAAATATGTTCTTAGGTGTGAAACCTAAAAAAATTGTATTGAGCTATACTTGATTGAGAAGTGGTGCACAATAAAAGGCCTTGTTTTACACCTGGTTTAACACTCCTAGGGGATATGATTTGATAAATTCAAAATATCATTATGAACCATAATTAAGGGAAAAAAACACATAAGATTCTATGTTATTAAATTGATCATGGATAACTTAGATTAAATCATAAAATCTTGTAGGTTATGTAATATATGTTATTTATTATTTATATATCTAATGTTCATAGTCTCCCTTTTATGTTTTTAATATTTTAAAAATTATAATCTTTAAGTATATTTTTGATGAAGTAATTGTTTATAACCATAATCAAAAGTGAACGGTTGGGTTATCATCCATGGTTCTATGCATTCTTTCAGATTGCAGAAGTTTAGTAGAACTATTCAAACACCACCACAAAACATGGAATTAGAACTGTTAGTGAAAACGACAAATGGGGAAATTATTACATCCCAAGTATATAAATCCACCCCTATCAAAAAGTTGTGGTCTGAACTTCCCAATAAGTCTTATGATACTACATTTAGTATAATTTGATGTAATTCTATGTATGCAATGGCTTTACTTATATATATCCAATATAAAATGTTGTGACAAGGAAATAACTTTCTGTATCATGAATCATCCTCTAATTATGTACACGTGTAAGGAGGAGGATGAATATTCTTTAGCACCAATATCTTAAGCATGGATATTATTTCCCTATAAGAAATCATATATAGCTCGAATGATTTATTCTAATAAAAATATAATCCTTAAAGACATTCCATTTGTGAGGGAATATACTAATGTGTTTCTTGAAGAATTTCTTACACTTCTTCCTAACTCAAAGGTTAAATTTTAAAAAAAAGATTATTCTTGGAGATTTTTCAATACCCAATAATCTATATAGATTGGATGTTGTGGAACATAAGGAGATAAATAATAAATTCGAAGAGAATCTAGATAAGGGTTTCATATGACCGAGTAATTTACCATGAGGTGAATCAGTTATCTTCATCAATAAGAAGGATGTGTTGATAATCGTTTTCATTGATTATCATGATATCAAAAATACCATGTTAAAGAACATATATCCTCTTCCACTGATTTATGACTTTTTTTATCAGTTTGGTGGTGCCTAATACTTATCCAAGGTGGATATTTTGTCGAGGTATTATCATATAGCAGTGAAAAAAGAGCATATCCCCAAAATGTATTTACATAAAAGGCACGAGCACTGTGATTTCATAGTAATTCCATTTAAACTCACTAATTATCTAATAATATTCATGGAATTGATTAATATAATTGTTAGAGATTACCTCAAAAAAAATAGTAGTCTTTATAGATAATGTTCTAATATACTCTAAAATAAAGGAGGAGCATGAGAAGTATCTGAGAACATTTATAAAGACCTTATAAAAGGGGAATATTTATGAAAAGTAAAACAAATGTGAGTTTTGGTTTAAGGAAGTCTCATTATTGGGGAATAATATCATAATTAATGGGATATCTATCGACCCTTAAAAGATAGAACCGATTGCAGGATGGTCAAGGACAACATCTATGATAGAAATATGTAGTTTCCTTAGAATATCTAGGTATTATCGATGATTTGTGAGAAATTTCTCATGATAATAAAACCATATATACTAAGCTAACATATAAGGGATTCAAGTTTGTTTGGAATAATAAATGTGATGATATCTTCAAGGAGTTGAAAAAGAGTTTTATCAGTGCATCGATAATTATTCTAGACATAAGTGGGGAAATTTTAGTCGTATACAACAATGCTTTAAAAAGGTATTGCTTTGTGTACTAATATAGAATGAAAAAGTGATAGCCAATTTGTAAATTAATTTGAAAGATCATGGATATAACTACCCAATACATGACCTGGAGTTGGATATTGGAATCTTCACATTAAAAACCTATCATCATTATCTCTTTGGGTAAAATTGTGAAATATATATGGATCATAAGAGCATAAAGTATATATTCTAACATAAATAGATAACCATGCCACATCTAAGATGCTTATATATAATTTAGGATTATGATTTCTCAATCTACTGCAATGTAGGGAAAAATATAAAGCGTTAGACACTTTATGTAGAAAGGATCTGACAATTTTATCATTGATTCCTGACATGGTTGGCCTGGTTAGAGGGGCACAAATATCTGATTCGGAGTGTGTGACCGTTGGGTCGAGACTCAATGGTGGGGATATCATTGAAGGTTGGAAACTAAATGGAGATTCAGTTTTGTGATTTCGGAATCAGATGGTTGTACTAGTTTCTTGTCAAGAGGATCTTCTCAGGGCGTATCATCATTCCAGGTGGGTTGTTCATCCTGGAATTCAGAAAATCTATAAGGCGTTGATGTCGCAGTTCTGGTGGGTTGGTATGAAAAGAAGTGTGGCTGAGATTGTTTCGAGATGCTTAACTTGTTAGCAAGTCAAGGCAGAGCATCAAAGGCCAGTAGGAATGTTGCAGTTTTTACCAATCCCTGTTTGGAAGTGGGAGCAGATACTGATGTATTTTTTCACTGGTCTCCCAAGAACGGTCAAGAAGAACAATACCATTTTGGTGATAGTGGATCGGCTAACGAAGTCGGCCCATTTCATCCTGATTGGTGAATCTCATACGATGTAGGATCTGTCCAAATATATCCAGGAGGTGGTAAAGAGGCATGGTGTTCCAGTTTTGATTGTATCAGATAGGGATCTAAGGTTTATATATCGTTTCTGGAAATCCTTACAACAATCCCTTGGAACACAGTTGATGATGAGTAGGGTGTATCACCCTCAGACAGATGGTCAATCAGATAGGACGATACAAACTCTGGAGGATATGATGTGGTCTTGTGTCATGGACATTTCTGGCTCAAGGGAGGAGCACTTGTCGTTGGATGAGTTCTCATGCAATAATCATTATCAGTCATCCATAAAAATGGCTCCGTTTGAAGCATTGTATGGGAAGTCTTGTCGTTCTCCACTATGTTAGGTGGAAATGGGTGAGTCTTCGATGGTTGGACCGAGTCTTATCCAGGAGATGACGGAGAAGATCAAGTTGATCAGGAAGAGAATGGAGACAGCTCAAAGTCATCAGAAATCGTATGTGGATCATCGTCGATGGCCATTGTCGTTCCAGGTGAGTGATCATGTATTCTTGAGGATCTCTCCTAGGTTGGGACATCATCGGTTTGGGAAGCATGAAAAGTTATCTCCAAGGTATATTGGACGTTTTGAGGTTCTTGAGCAGGTTGGTGATGTGGCTTATTGTTAGGCATTGCCACCATGGTTTAGTGTGGTGCACAATGTGTTTCATGTCTCACAGTTGAAAAAGTTTCATCCGGATCATGACCATGTGGTTAGATGGGATCATGTTGAGCTAGAATCATATGCTTCATTGGTGCACGTGCAAGTGCTGGTTGTGGATAGGAAAGCTAAAGTCTTGTGTGGTAAAAGCATCGGTTTAGTTTGTGTTTTGTGGAAACATGGTCAGATTCAAGAGGCAACTTGGGAGCAGGAGAAAGAGATGATCGAGCAGTGGCCCGAGCTCTTTCGTAAAGGGGGGGGGGTTCACTACTTTCTAAAGATGAAAAGTCAAATGGTGGGGAGAATGTAGCACCCCAATTTTAGGTATGTGGCCTTTTTTATGCATTTTTATGTGTTTAAAGTTCATGGAATGAGTTGGGAAGAGGATGGGAGAGTTTGGAATGGGTTTTGATGTGTTTGGAGGATTTAAAAGGGGTACAAGATTTGAGAAAGGTTAGTGGAAACCATGCGGGTTCCCCAGGAAACCATGCAGGTTCCCCAAGAAACCGTGTGGACCCTGGCTCTTGAGGTAGTGGCTTGCGCATGGTTAGCGCACGATTTTCCAAACCGTGTGGGCTGACCGTACGGAAACTTAAAGTAAGGGATATAAGTTTCAGGCTCACTCGGGCTTGCCTCATTTCACTCCAATCTTCCTTACACATAAGCCTCACTCAGGATTTTGGGTTCTCTGGGGTAAAGGGTGCTCTCCCACTCGATTTGGAAGCGTTTCAAAGAGGATTCAAGGCGGTTTGAAGGTGATTGCTTCCAGGTAAGTCTCTCTTCTTTCTTCTCAGGGGTTTTCCTCTAGATCTACATCCATCTCTTTCATGGTTTTCTAGATCTAAACATTTTGGGTGTATATATAGGGTTGGGGTTTCCTTGGATGATAATTTTAAGGCTTGTGATGGTTAGGGAAGGTGATCTATAGAGGTTTCGGTGGTGCGTTCATTGGATTGGAGGTGCAGTTGTTTGTGGGTCATTTTCTCGGGAACCCTAAATGAAGGTGGCTTCTTTCTCAAATCCACTTGGTTAGAACTAGTGGTTCCATGTTAAAATTAAGTTGTTGATTAAAATTAATTGTTTGTTGATGTGTGAATTTCGTTTGATATCCATTTGGGGGATTTTGGGAAAAAGGGGTTTTGTGGTGAAATGTTCTTATTGTGAATTGAAAATGTGAATTTTAAAATGGAATGCTATGATTGATTTGTGAAATGATTGATGGAAATTGTATTCAATAAAAAGGGTGTTTTAATGAAATCGGGTTTGGCATGGAAAATATGGTTTTCAATAATTGGGTGATTTATTAAAGTGAATTGACATGTAATGGAATGGGTTGATTACATGATGTTGTTGTGACTTTAATGGGTTATATTCTTGGTTGTGATTGGTTGGGATGTTGTGTGGAAGTGGAGAGAATTACTACTTTAAAAAGGGGACGGATATTGGATGGAAGGGCCACCATCTAAGGATAAGTGGACAGGAAGAGCCACTAGCTATAAATGGATGAAACAAGTGGGACGGAAGCTCCATCGTTATGATTGTTTGTTGAGCATTTCTTTTCAAGTTTGAAATTGTGGTGTTAGTGTGTAATGATGGAATGGTTTTTGGATTATTGTTTGGCTTTCCTTTGGTTTCTTAGGTTGGTTATAATGGCTTGGTAAGAGCATGTTTGGATTATGGTAATGGTTTCACTTGTGACTATTTTATATAAACTGTTTTATATAAATGTTCTAAAGGTTTTATCCTAGTGGGGTGTGTAGGGAAGTCATTTGGGGAAAACCTACTGAGTTTTATTACTCACCACTTTCTTTGGAACTGTGGTGTCTTTACAGATGTTATGTACCGTGACGTGGTCAAAGGTAAGGCATCAACCTCCTTTAGTGGTGTGTTGTGATTTTTGGGTGGATCTTGGAGCTTGGGGCTTGGTGTGGAGCTATGGTGGTATCATTGATCGTGGTGTTTTCTTGTTTGGTCTTCCACATAGAACTCTAATGTTGTTTTTTTTGGGTTGTGTTGACATGTGAGATCATTATGGATTATCTGGTTATCTTTGGTAATGTATGAGGTTGGTTGTTTTGTTGACATGCATCATATAGTTGTGGATTGATTGGTTGGTTTTTTCATAAGGGAAAATCATTCCCCAACTTGATCTTGAAGCCCTCGGCATTTATTTCCTGCCTTTGGCGTCTTGGGAATGTCTCTTACGGTCAAGTATCCCTCACCGCCTCCTCAATACAATTAGGTAGGGGCGGGGTGTTACAAAGATGCTAGCCAATGGGGGGAACAAATATTTTTAAACAATTTTAAGAAGGTAGGGTAAAATGGTTATTTCCCTAATTTTAGAAGAGCTCACTATTTGGATGAATGGTTTTCAAAATCATGCACCAACCATGTTATCCCCTCTATCTATATCACACCCTTTAGCATGGTTATGGTATATGGTTACACAGAACGTGTTACAACCATGCAACATGTCTGCAATTCACTGCTAACATTCACATGGTCTGTTGGGATCTACAACACATTTTTCTCAAACTGTGCACCAATTCATTTAATGTTTCATGATTGGAGTACATGGTTATCACTAACTATTCGTCAACTGTGTTCCCTAGCCTACAATTCTAAAACTCTAAAATAGGATCCCTAATCCTATGAGATACTCCTAAAAACTCCAAACCCCATATTAAACTTCTTTCTGAGTTCAAATTATGTAACGCCCACCCTAGATTCCCAGAGTCAGTGCATTATTTTAATAAAATTGCATGATATAATGAAATCATGTCCCGAAAGACCGATTAGTTTAGTATCCTTGGAAAAAAAGATACATTCATAAGGTTTACATTACATCATAAAATGGAAAACTACAACAACATTGTTTCCATAGACAACACTGAGATTCTATATACTATCCCTGCAGGTCAGTCATAATATACTTCTTCGCATCTTGGGAAAACGAAAACATAGAAAGGGGTGAGCCCAGATGCTTAGTAAGGATAACAATATAGAGGAAACTTTCCTAAATAAGAATAATCATTTAAGGCAATGTATAAGACTAAAAAAATCTTTAAAAACATGATCTTTAGCATAATATGAAAAACATAAAATCAAATAATTCCATTTACTTATTCACACAGATATTCTACTAGTCGAATAATCACATGAAATATCAATTTCCACTTTTATAATGATGGAATGCATAATTATAGAATTTCATAACCACATAGTCAAGGCCTTGTTCCAAGGCAACAAATAATATTTTGTCAAGGCCTTGTGCCAAGACACTATTTTGTCTCATGAGATCTACCGATGCGTCGAGGAGCTATAGAGGGATCCACCTGTCACTTACAAAGTCCAATGCATTCCTCATATGAAAAGGTTTAAACATAACATAAACATTAGTATTAAAAATAATATACAAAAATTCAATACTTTACCCATAAACCATGAATGGTATAAAAATAACACATCCACAATCAAACATATCACAAAACCTTCAATACAATATGGAATATTTGTATCATAATAAATCAACTTCAAACAAGTTTAAAATCAATAAAAGGATGTTGATATAGATGAAAATTCTTTGTAAAACTCTTTGAGAGAAATATCCCTTTTTCATGAAAACCATTAAAAGTCACACAATTTAGAAAGGAAGACATTTAAAGACATTTTGGAATCAAAGTTTCCGATACAACTTTTAAACTTTTGAAAAGAATTAACATTTTAAAACATTCATGTCCAAATAACTAATTCCTTAAAACCAATTTGAAAATATGGAAATTAATGAGAAACCTTTAGAAGAATAAATCTTTAAATCATTTAAAATGATGTATTAGTAAAAGTTTCCCTTAGAAAAGATATATTTCAAAACTCTTTTATGAAACATGGACATGGATAATAAATATGTCCCAGTTAAAACTTACCCATAAACAATCTCGAATAATAATGAGATTGAGGATTTAACCCTTACTTTCTACTTTTCCATGGTTGATGGTAGGTTAACCTCCTGTATAATAGTGAAATAATTTGTATTAAATTATACAAGAGTCATATACATTAATATGATATAATATATGATCTTTTAATATTACTTTGTTAATAATATTTTAGTATTATCATCATTTCAGGTGTTAACTGATTTGTTTTCCTTTATATGATTTGTTATGTAAGTAATGTTTGTTATGGATTGGATGTATCTTATCCATATTCATAAATATATTATGTATTTAAACATTATTTTTAATCACCTGATAAAAATTAGTCTTGAATGGATTACGATGGGGAATGAATCTCATCGCGTTCGTGGAGACGGTAATCGTTATGTACGCATGAGTGACAATATCATTTTTTATATAAAAATAATATATAATTGGATGGTATATCATATATCCAGAATAATTATCATGTTATATTTTTTATTTACATATATTTTACATCATTATTATAACCATCCAAATAATAATGTATTGAATAACAATTGCACCACGACGTGGAGACGGTAAGCCGTACACACGCACGTATGGTGACATGTCATTCAAATGATCAATAGAAAAATGAATATGGTTGTACCATATTTATAATAACATCATGGTATATAGAAGATAGTGGACTTATTATTTTAGAATGGAAACAACAATGAAAGAGGAAACTGAAGAAGAAAGGAACATGACAGAGGGGATGAAATATATACCTTTTCTTTGGGTTCTGCCTTTTGATTTGATCAAAAGGGCTCCTTGGGTTGGATTTATGACTAAATTAAGTCCTCTAGGATGAATTTGGGATAGTTTAGAGGGTATTTGGGACGGTTTTGGATGAGTAAAATGGCTTCAAAGGAGTTAATTAGAGAGAAGGGGAGTTCTCTTTTATAAGAGGGGTGAGGGGTACCTTAGGAAAAGTTAGAAATATTATTTTATAATAAAATCATTTGCGGTTGCTAATGGATCTAAAAAGAATTATTTAAAGGATAAGGTGGTGATGGGTCTAAAACCACTCAACAAATAGGTTTTATATAGGTTTGGGTCACTATATTAACCTTATCATTTAGATTTAACTCTTAGTTAAACAGTTTCATATTTACAATGTCTCTTTGTATTTTTATATTATATGGTTAATAAACATAATATATAATTCCAAGAGAACAACAAGTGGTTAATTAATGATAAAAATATAATTATATAAGTCTTTTTTCTGAACATTATAGTTTTATGAATATAATATCAATTAATAATATAAAATTTGTTTTAAAAACTCTTTTTTGTCAATTTTGACAGTATTTGTTATTTTGTTTTTGATAAATTCGTAACAGCATTATTAATTAGAAAAAAAATTCATCAAACCAACCCTAACATGTCATATTGACCTAAAAATTAGTTGAATTCATAAAAAGTCTCAAATTACATTTATTTAGATATTTATAATATCAATTATTTTAAAATTTCATTATTTAGGTAATTATTGCATCATCAGTGTGTTATAAATAAATTTAATTATTTAATGTCTAAAAATAATAAATAAAATACCATTATGTAGGAAATATTTTTATCTTTATAATAAATATTTATAGTCTAATTTATCTTATATGTAACCCTATATTAAAAATGGTTTAGTTATTAAACTTTGAATTTAACACTTTTAACTCTTCTTTGAATTAAATAATAATAAATGCCATAATATAATAAAAGTGGACCTAAAGGATCATATTTTATTCCTAAGGTTTTTTTTGGTCAAATTAAACTTATCCAATAGAATTAGGGCATGTGTTTGGATTATAATAATATCATTTTTAACTTTAATTACCTTATTTACTTTTAACTGTTGTAAATAAAAGTAAAAAGTTATTATTCACGAAAAAAAATTTATCTTATTGAGCCACATTTTACTTATTGATATCAATCGTGTCTCTCATATTTTTGAAATTAAATTCACATAAGTGTTAGATTATGTTTTATTCAAATTTGTAAATGCTCCTAGGAGGTGGGTAAAAGATGGTAAATAGTTTGATAAAATTTTATATATCTAAACTTATTATAAAATGGCTCCAATGAATTACATTGAACATATATATGTTTTATGAATCTATTTTGATCTAAAATAAAATAAATTAAAATAACTAATTATTTAAATAAAAAGTCGATTTTAACCAATAACGTAGTGTTTTCACTATTCCTCAAAAATTGAATGTTTTCAGAAACAAATAAAAAATTCACCGTAAGATTATTTTTATTATACGAATTAAAAATTATTTCTATTTTAACAAATTAAAAACATATAAACTACATTTATTAATTTAAATGTAATTCCTGTTGTCAAAACTAAAAAACGTATTTTTATGAAAAAATAACTACCAAAAGATTGACACTTGTTTATGTCCAATTTCAAAGTGAATTTTATTCCAATGACCAACATTGGATTAAATGGTAAAAATAAAATTTAATTAAACTTCCAAACCATTAAAATTTATATTAGAACACTATAAATTATTTTGATTTAAAAATTTGTTTTCAGTTAAAATTTTGTATTTTTCATTATTCATCCGAATATGAAAATTATCAGAAAAACACAAAAAATTTATCAAAACTAAATTTCTATATCCTAATTCTAAAGAAGAATTTTACTTTGTAAAATTTAATATATAAAAGTTTCAAATATTGGATTTAAAAAAAATCCATTCAAAGGTGGTAAAATTTCATTTAAAAAAATAATTCTCTTATTTGAAAATATGAATTTGTTCTTATATTAGGTCTAAGAAACTAATAATATGGATTCTAAAATTCTAAGGATTATATAAAATTCAAAATTCTATTAATACTATTCATAACCGCTTATGAATGGCTTTTTTGGTAAGCCATGGTGCACTTGAACTCACTGTTGCATGTAGTGCATGTTGTTGAATTACATTGAAGAAATAACGTACTATGAAATATTCGGATGTTACAATATCCCCAACTTCAATAAATTTTGTCCTTGCAATTAGAAATTGTTCTTTGAAAATAAAAGGTTAAAAATAGAAAAATACCTTTGTGGAGAACCGACATCAGAAATTGGGTTAATAAAATTTAGTCTTAATAAGAAGGAAAGGGAAATGAAAATGTCACCACCAAATTATGGTCTCGATTATGAGATAATTGGTAGAAATTAAAGACACATAATTGGAGGAAAAATGTAAATATTTATTTGGAGTTATTTAGGTCATCAATAAAAAACAAGTGTAAAATTGGGGGCCTCGAAGCCATCAATCTATGATGAATTAAAATATCATCGATTCAACAAAACATAAGGTATTAGGTTAACAAATTTTTGGTTTTAAGATCCCTTAACTAATGTTTAAGAATTAATTTCAAGATAGAATAATAGAAAAAATATACTTGAAAAGTAGAGTTCCATCCTTTAACTAATTTCTACCACAAACTCATCTTTCACTATAAAAGATAATAAAACATAAAAATACTACATTTATCTTAATCCTATATGGTTCCAAAAAAACGAATTTATAATTCAACTATCAGACCTTTTAATAAAACAACATTATACAATCCAGTACATCACGTAGGCCAGTGGTATGTGATGCACCCTTGTCGACCTTCAGTTGTGGGTTCAAGTATTGCGGCCTTACCAGACGTGACTGGTTGTCGCCCGACCTTCGGGTTATCCTTTTACAAAAAATCCAAAAAATAGTCTTAAGAAATGCTTTTACCTTAATAATAGAATCCAATGTTAAACATAATCCACTCCAACCTTTATACTTATCCAAAATACTTCTTTCCAAAATCACTATCCAAAATTTATAAAGATGTAAAACAAAATTAAGATCCTTTTTTCCATGTAATAACATGTGAAAACCATCATCATGTATTCTTTTAAAAGATGGTAACACCCTGAATTACTATAAAACCTTATTGATTACATTCATGCTCCCTTATTCCTTATAGAATAGTATATATATTCCTTATATCCAAAAATTTTGAATACTCCAACAATGATGAAATAAACAAACCATTAATCAGTTCCAGGGTAGTCAATAATATCCAATAGAATTTATCCAAATCAATCATCACTATTCCAAAATCAATACCTTAGTATCAGGACCATATTAAACTTTTTTATTTCCTTCAACCATGTATTTTCCAATAATTTTAACTTTCCATTGAGTCACTTTTCTTGGTTTTACTAATCTCAAGTCATTAATGAAATAGTAATATAATACAATCCTTATATACTCTATAATTCTTATACCATGTAAATCATTAATACAATACTCAAATGACACAATACTTTAATAACAACATAAAAACTCTTATCATTCCTATTCATATTCGGTAGTATCATAACTTGATTATTATCCAATAACAGCATTTGGGGTATACTCTAATTATTTGGACAATGATTCACGTAGTGTCCCAACTCCTTGCAGGTGAAGCATTGTACATTTAAAGCATCTTTATCACCCTTTCAATCACGTACTTGGTGTCCTTTTCCTCCACACTTATAACAAACTCCCATTACCTTCAGGCATTTACCAAGGTGATTCATTCCACGGTTTTCACATATGGTAAAATATTTCTTTCCCTTATTCCCTTTTTCCATCTTTCTCTCTACTATCTTTTTCTTCTCTGGATTCCCTTCAAACCCATAGGACTCGGAAAATTATTTACTTATCTTATTAACACATGATACTATTTCTTCATATGATGATAATATGTGGAAGACTATTTCATTTCTAAATGTTGGCTTAACACCCTGAAAGATATTATCTTTCTTACTCTTTGGATCATGCGTATTGAGGGAGGTCTCATTCCATATACTGGGTGCCATTTCTAAACAATGGAATAAACTAGATTAGTTTATGAATCGAAATACATAATTACAAACATGTAAAATATTTAACATAAATTGAGCAGTTTATGGATATAATCCATAATTATAAAAAAAATTCCTTGAGGAAGTATATACTAATAAAACCTTCATAATGGTTTGTAAAGAAAATAAAAATTATCCTAATCATATACCCCAGGAGTGTCGTAACCAAGAGTACAACAAGGCCCATTGTTGTGAACTAGTTTATATTTGAGCCTAGCTCAAAGCAGTGTTTTCGGGGTTTACCCTTAGGTACATCTGTGCCAGAGTCACCTCTACCTGCTCGTATCTAGACAAAGATGTATTGTTTAGAAAACTCACAAAATCTCTACATTACCAAAATTTTATGAAGTTCTTCTATATTAATACTCAAATTCTATCTTAGAGGTATGTGGTCTAATCATATTTTACCTAAATCTAGTTTCCAATATTTATAATAAACTTCCTCTGATACCAACTGTAACACCCCGACCCTAGATTCCCAGAGTCAGTGCATTATTTTAATACATTGGCATGATACAAGGAAATCATGCCTCGAACACCGATCAGTTTAGTATCCTTGGAAATACTAGATACATTCATAAGGTTTATATTACATCGTAAAATGGAAAACAACAAAAATATTGTTTACATATAGAACACTAATATCCCATAGACTTTCCCTGTAGGCCAGTCATAATATACTTCTTCACATCCTGGGAAAAATAAAACATAGAAAGGGGTGAGCTCAGATAATCATTAAGGATAAAAATATAGCAGAAATTTTCATAAATAAGCATAAACATTTAAGACAATGTATATGACTAAAGAAAAATCCTTTTAAACTTGAACTTCAGTATAATATGGAAAAAATAAAATCAAATAATTCCATTTACTTATTCACAGGGATATTCTACTATTCAAAAAATCAAATAAAATATGAATAGCCACTTTCATAATGATGGAATGCATAATGCAAGACTTTCATAACCACATATTCAAGGCCTTGTGCAAAGACTACAAATAATAATTTGTCAAGTCCTTGTTCCAAGACACTATTTTCCTTCATGAGACCTACTGATACATTGAGGAGCTATAGCGGGCTTCGCCCGTCACTTACTAAGTCCAATGCATTCATTATATGAAAAGGATTAAACATAACATAAACATTCGTATTAGAACTAGCATAAAAAATGTCAATAATTTATCCTTAAAACATGAATGGTATAAAAATAACACATCCATAGTCAAACATATCACAAAACCTTCAATACAATATGGAAGATTGGTATCATAATAAATCAACTTCAAACAAGTATAAAATCCATCAAAGTATGTTGACATAGATGAAAATGATTTGTAAAACCCTTTGAGATAAATATAGCTTTTTCATGAAAACCTTTAAAAGTCACAAAATTTATAAAGGAAGAAATTTAAAGACATTTTTGAATCAAAGTGTCACATACCACTTTGAAACTTTTTAAAAGTATTAACATTTTAAAAACATTCATGACCAAATAAATAAATACTTAAATCCATTTTGAAAACATTGACATTAATGAGAAAGGTTTAGAAGAATAAATCTTTAAAACATTTAAAATAATGTATTAGTAAAAGTTTCCCTCAAAAATTATATCTTTTAAAAATCTTTTATGAAACATGGACATGGATAATAAATATACCCCAGTAAAAACTTACCCATAAACAATCTCGAATAATAATGAGATTGAGGAATTAACCATTAAATTTTACTTTTTCTTAGTCAAGGGTAGGTTAAAATTATGTATAATGATGAAATAATTGTTATTAAATTATTCATGAATCATATACATTAATATGATATCATATATGATCTTTTAATATTGCTTTGTTAATAATTTCTTAGTATTATCGTTGTTTCGGGTGTTAACTGATGTGTTTTACTTTATATGCTTTTTATGTAAGTAATTTTTGTTATGGATAGGATGTATATTATTCATATTAATAATGATATTAAGTCATTAAACATTATTTTTAATCATCTAATGAAAATTATTCTTGAATGGATTATGATGGGGAATGAATCTCATCGTGTTTGTGGAGATGGTAATCTGTATGTATGCACGAGCAACAATATCATTCTTTTGATATTAAAATAATATAGAATTGGATGGTATATCATATATAAATAATCATAATCATTTAATATTTATTATTTACAACAATTTCACATCATTATTATACACATCTAAATAATAATGTATTTAATAACAATTGCACCACGACGTTGAGACGGTAAGTCGTACGTATGCACGTATGGTGACATGTTAATCAAATGATTGATAAATTAATGAATATGGTTGTACCATATTTATAATAACATCACATTATATAGAATATACTGTAGTTATTATTTTAGAATGGAAACAACAAAGAAAGAGGAAGTTGAAGAAGAAAGGAACTTGAAAGAGGTGATGAAATATTTACCTCTTCTTTGGGTTCTTTCTTTTGATTTGATAAAAGGGCTCCTTGGGATGGATTTATAACTAACAGAAGGCATCTAGGATGAAGTTAGGATAGTTGAGAGGGTATTCGGGCAGGTTTTGGCCGATCCAAATGGCTTTGAAGGTGTTGATTAGAGAGAAGGGAGTTCCCTTTTATAAGAGGGGTAAGGGAAACCTAAGGAAAAGCTAGACATATTATTTAATAATAAAATCATTTTCGGTTTCTAATGGCTCAAGAATGAATTATTTAAAGGATAAGGTTGGTATGAGTCGAAAACCACTCAACCAATAGGTTTTAGATAGGTTTGGGTCACTATATTAACCATGTTATTTAGATTTAACTCTTATTTAAATAGTTTGACATTGAACATGTCTCTTTGTATGTTTATATTATATGGTTAATAAACCTACTATATAATTATAATCAAACCCCAAGTGCTTCATCAATGATACAACTACCATTATATAAGTCTTTTGGCCAATAATTAGATTTTTAGGAACATAATATCAATTAATAATATAATATTTGTTTTTAAAAACTCTTTTATGTCAATTTTGACACTATTTGGTATTTTATTTTTTCTAAACTCATAATAGCATTATTACTTAGAAAAAAATTCATAAACAAACCCTAACATTTCATATTAAGCTAAAAAATATGTTGACTTCATAAAAAGTCTCAAATTACATATATTTGGTTATTTATATTATCAATTATTTTAATATTTTATTATTTAGGTAATTACTGCATCATCATTGTTTCATAAATAATATTAATTATTTAATGTCTAAATATTATAAAAAAAATAAAATAATGTAGGAAATGTTTTTATATTTATAATTAATATTTATATTATAATTTATCTTATATGTAACCCTATATTAAAAATGGTTTAGTTATTAAACTTTTAATTTAATACTTTTAACTCTTATTTGAATTAAATAATAATAAATGTCCTAATCTAATCCAAGTGAACGAAAAGGATAATATTTTTTTCCTAAGGTTGTTTTTGACAGAATTACACTTATCCAATAGAATTAGGACATGTTTTAGGATAATAATTATAACAATTTTACCTTTAATTACCCTATTTACTTTTAACCGTGATAAATAAAATTCAAAAGATACTAATCACCAAAAATTATTTTTATCTTATTGAACCAAATTTTACTTACCAATATCAACCATGTCTCTTAGAGTTTTGAAATTAAATTCACAGAAGCTGTAAAATTATGTTTTATTCAATTTATTCAAATACTCCTAGGAGGTGGGTAAAAATGGTAAATAGTTCGATAAAATTTTATATATCTAAACTTATTATAAAATGACTCCAATTAATTAAGTTGAACATATATATGTATTATGTATATATTATGACCTAAAATAAATTAAAATAAATTAACTAATTATTTAAATAAAAAGTCAGTTTTGACCAACAACGTACTGTTTTTCACTATTCATCAAAAATTGAAATTTTTTATAAACAAACCAAAAATTCACCCTAATATTATTTTGATATTCCAAATTCAAAAATGAAGTCTCTTTTACAAAATTAAAAACTTATAAATTTCATTTATTATTTTAAAATTAATTTCCGTTGTCGAAACCAAAAAATGTATTTTTAATAAAATAATAACAACCAAAAGATTAACACTCATTTGTGTCCAATTTCAAAGTGAATTTTTTTCCAATGACCAACATTGGATTAAATGGTAAAAATAGAATTTAATTATACTTCCAAACCATTCAAATGTATTGTTGAACAATACATATTATTTTGTTTAAAAAGTTGTTTTCAGTTAAAATATAGTATTTTTTCACAATTCACCGAAATATGACAGTTATCAGAAAAACACCAAAAAAATTTCAAAACTAAATTTTTATGTCCCGATTTTAAAGAAAAAGTTTATTTTGTGAAATTTAATATATATAAGTTTCAAATATTGGTTTTAAAAATGATTTTCCATTAAAATGATGTAAAATTGCATTTAAAGAACAATTCTTTTATCTAAATAATGAATTTGTTCTTATATTATGTCTAAGAAACTCAAAATATGGATGATAAAATTATAGGGATTATATAAAATTCAAAATTCAGTTAATTCTATTCATAACCGCTTTTGAACTACTAGTTTTGTAAGTCTTGATGCGCTTGAACTCAGTGTTATGTGTAGTGAAAGTTATTGAATTGCAATTAAGAAATAATGTACTATGAAATATTGGGATGATAAAAATTAAGTCTTATTTTAGGTTATAAACCTTCTTATTTTATTCTATATCCTAGTTGAAAAAATTACCCGTCCACCAGTTCAAAAATCCAAACTTTAATCAATTTCTGAGCACCTGTATAGAGACAAAGCCTTACCTAAAATGCATTTTTAAAATTTATTTTAAAACAACATCAATAATGGATACATTAAAGTGGTATATATATTTCTATTTTGGAAGTGTATAGTGAAAGACAATACTTTGATTATGAAGTGGAATAAAACCTTACTGTTTATACCTTTATTGAAATACAGCATAATAAAAAAAATACAGAAAAAATCTTTTTGAAATGGTGTAATAAGAATTATGAATGAAATAAAAAATAAAACATTATTGGTATTCCAAATATTAATTTAAAACATTCGAGGGAATAGTAAATCATGTACCTGGATGATAAACCACTATTTAAGAGGGTAAAAATTATTATTACCATATTTGGATTTTAATGAAAGAATAAAATTCATCAATAAGGATGATTTTCTAACTTAATAGCGATTTCCATTGATATAAATAGGGAATACCATGGGAAATTAAAATTAATCTCAAATAGAAACATTATAGATCATGAAAGAAAATATAGTTATGAAAAAACACTTATATTTTATAAAAGATATCAATAATAGTACTAAGAATGGAAGATCATGAATAGATGTGAAGTTTAACTAATCTACCATAATTTAATATATTATAATTATGGGGTAGTATTTACATCATACAAAAAGATTTTTGTGTCAAATATTGAAGCATACATAAATGATGGGTGATAGAGATAAAACCCCTAACTATTATTATGGTTTTTGAGTAAAAACCCAATGATATAAATAGATTTGAATGCAACATTTAATATCCTAAAGTATAAGATATTTATGATTAAAATTGTTTTTAAATTTTTTTAGATACACGAATCTAAATAAAACATGGTGTATAATATGAAATATATCTTAAGGAAGTGAAAATTAAGACAATAAACGCTTACATGTAAAAAAAATATTCGAGGTAAGAATAATATTATTATGAGGATATAAGGATGAATTGTAAAACAATATTAAAAATGAGGAAATATAATAAAAGTTGTTTTTAGGTATAATAAATAAAACTCAAAACATTATATTTTAATAATACAGTTTGTAACTCAATAAAATAAAAAAGAGTTAGCATAAACTCTCACCTTGTTCATACTTTATTATGTTCATACACCTAGCTCCCTAAATGATCTAATTAATTTTATTGTATAAATTTTTAATAAAAATAGTATTCTAAATTTTATTTGGTATTGATAATTTATTATCATAAGATACTAATTTATTATATGTTTTTTCTTATGTTTTCATGATAATTGAATCACTATCATCTTATTTGGGTAATTATAGCAATTAAAGTTTTCATTTTAATAATAAGTATAATATTTTATATAACCATTTAAAAAAACAATTTTTAATTTATTTTTAACTTATAATAATATTATCATTTATGTTCCCATAGTCTTCAATGATAGAGTTTCATATAATTATTCAAGTTGGTTTTTAAACTAACCAGAAAATGAACAAGTTATATATCGATGTGTGAGTATGGTTAAAGAAGAGTATAATATTACTAAAATATAATAATATTTACATTACTTAGATATTTTATGTTGGATAATAATATTCATAGATTTTTGGATAACTAAATAAAATCAACATAAAAATGAAAAATCTTTCTCTCTGGAGGAGTTAGTCTACAAAACACATGATTAATATTATTTTACTTTTTAAATTGGATGGAAATTTGTAAATATTGATTTTATTTTAATATAATAACACCTCAATATAATAATTATACTTTTTTCACTATTCTACTATAGTTATGGTAGTTTTTGAAAATAATGATTATGAAGAAATGGTAAGAAGAAATTAATACTCACTTCGATCCCATGACCTTTCTCTTGAAATACTCCTTGAAAATGAAGTTCTTATGATAAATAATAGAGACAAGAGGATTATTAAATGGAGATATGATACTCAGAAGATAAAATTTCAGAGTTTCAAGATGTAATTCAAATGATTTGGTGTGGTATGAATAGGCGGAAGCATTCCCTTTTATAAGTGAAGAAAAGGGTATATTTATAAATACCCTTTACTTTTTCAAATATATAATTAAACTATCATGGGTAAAAGACTCCAATACTTTGAAATAATGGATATTTTGGTGATATAGGGTCTATAAATACTCAAAACTCAGACTTTTTTTTAAACATGTTGTAATTCATTTTTTCTTATATTTTTAGTTTTACCTTTTTTTGTTTTTACAGTGGTAATTAGTTTTTACCTATGTTATTGTGTTTTAATAAACAAATAAGATATCCAATATTACCATAATTTGGTGTTATGATATTAAATTTAATTTAAATTTTATATAACTCAATTTATAATTAATATAAAATTAACATTTAAATTAATTCATTTTATATACAGAAAAATTATTTTATAGAAAACTGTTGTTTCAACATTAACTGTTTTAATATTATCTGATATTTATTATCAATTAAATTGTTGACAATTTATATAAACATGTGATTAATAATTTTATTAAATACACCATTATTAAGATATTAATTAATTTAATTAGATAAATAATATACAATATTAAGAAAATAATTCATTAAAAATAGCAGTTTTACCATTATCAAGGTCATTAACTTTAATATTACTATTCATAATTTTATTCACAAGATTGAGATTGAAATTGATAAATAAAATTATATTATTGATATAAAATATTAAATGCATTTTTTTGTATTTAATTTCTAAATTTTATGACAAAAATATTATAGTACAAGAGAATAAAAATGTTTTTAGAGTGAAATATGACTCAAGATTCCAAAAAGAAATAAATCGGTTTTATAAATAAAAAATAAAAATTTTAAATGATAATTTTTTAGTTATAATTATAAATATTTTATATATAAAGGTTTTTAAAATATTTAATTCATTCTTGTATTATAATGATGTCCTAAAAATGATGTTTTAACAATATCATTATTTTATCACTATTTACGTAAAACAAATGCTTTTAGAAAAATATCAAAAATTAATACTAAGTTAATTTTGAAATTATAAAACAAAATATAAAATTATTTTTATCTAATACATATTCTTAAATTTATAATGTTACTTTTTAAATGTGTAATATATATTAAAATATTTTTGTTGAAAATAATCTTCTTTTTCTTTAATAGTCAAAAGGCAAAATATGAAAAATACCTATGATGAATAACATATTAAATTAATAACTAAATTTTTATATAATCATAATCTATAGTTAAATGTCCCCTCAATATCTCTATATAATATCTAAGTATAAGTCATTCTCTTGTAGCAGTCGAGGGTGGTGATTTTGGTATCATAGATCTCATGGTAATTTCCATGAGATTGAATTTTTCTCACATACAATTTCACGTGTTCTTTAATTGTTCATGTTTTGTTTGGTATTGGTCATGATAAAACCCCAATTAAGCTACTATATTTCTAATCTAGAACATACAATATTCATACTAAATACTTCCACTACTTGATTTTTTTCTTTAATTTATATATTTCCTAATATAGATACTTCCTTTTATACCCGCTAATGTAATGATTATATTATAACTAAAAATTTTTAATTTAATATTTCATAATTTTATTTTAGTTAGTTTTTTTTATAACACAATAAATTAACATAATATTTATTTAAGGGAAATGTATAGTGAAATTTTAGCTCATTGCATTCTCCCCAATTAAATAAATTGCATCCTTAAAATTTTAAAACTCATAAAATGGGGGTAATTTCCATAGGGAGCTCAAAATAAAAAATACACTAGTATATAATCATGGGTTGATTTATGATATGAAGTGATATTTCCATGTATTCAATTTGATATTTGCCCTTTGTAATAACTGATACTCCCTTTGTAATAGAATCTAAATAAGAAGTAACTTCTATAAACCTTGAAGAAGAACCTTTTACTATAGATATAATAATCATATCCCCAATTTTTTTATAATTAAATAAATTATTGGTTAAATTTTATATTACATAATAGATACAATTATTTATAGTGAAACCCCACTTTCAATTTCAATCGAAGTTATTTTGTAGGCTTTAACTTTTTATCCTGGTCCAAGTGATTATTAGGGTATATTATCCTTGTTATCCCAAGTATTAGGGTATTTATTTTTATAATGAAAAATTTTATTTCAATTTATATAATGAATTTTTGTAACTTCTCTCTTTCCATCACACTTTTGAGTATTATGGCCTTCATTTACATTGTTTTAGCATCCCCATGTCACTTTAAGGAAAATTCCCCCATGTTTTACTCCAAATTTCTTACATGTATGTAATTGAATCATAATACCTTCATTTTCATTTTCACATGAACATCCAAGAGACTCTATCATTCCCTTGTTTTACTTTTTAGGACTTAAATTATGTTCAAATTTTTAATAATATTTTTTTATGGCTAGTTTTTCATAATCATTTGGTTTCTCACTCTAGATCTCATTTTTATGGGTTGTTTATTGAGGTAATCTACATATTATTCCTTGAACCCTTGTTTCCTTCTAATTATAGCAATTTCTAAAACGAAAAATTGGTTAACATGGCTTATGAATAGTTAACATGATAAGATTATTATCACAAACAATTGTGGTAAAATTCAACCATGAGATTTCCTACTTTATGATACTATCACATTAACCTATATATATTTTAGTTCAACCTATATCACTCTGAGATCTAGATATATCATTCTTCATTCAATTTTGGTTACATTAAGTTGATTTCTCTCATACATTTTACCTAATACCTTAAAATAACTTGGGAATCCATCTTTCATGGCGGTTTCTAAAGAGAATATTATTAAATAAATCATAACATCAAAGAGTGTCAAAAAAAGTGTGTACTTTGGTATTTTTGTCATTCACTAGGTGATGGTTGATTTAATACTCAATATACCCTTTTCGGAGTTATTTCCTCTAGGTACATCTATGACAAATACAAAATCCACTTGTAGTATCTAGACAAGGATTTCATTGCTAGGAAAACCAAATACTCAAAAAGTTGAAAAATTTTAGGATTTTATCCTATAATTAGACTTATTCCTAGGGTTTTCACTAATATTACCTTATCTAAATTCCCAAAATATTGAATATTACCTCAAATAACCTAAATAAGTATCCATACTTTGAAATTGTGTTCAATCATAGCTTATTAACACTTAAATTATTCTCAACTGACATCTTAACCTCTATAGTTATATAAACTCTCCTATGATACCAAATATGATGCCCAAATAAGGTTATTTACAAATTAAAAGGATTAAAAAATATTTCATTATAATACATACCCAATATATTTTAGGTTTTGAGTTTTAGATAGTTAGGAAAAAACATTAACTAACAAAACCCACATATTTTTCAACTAATGGAATATTTCTCCATTGTATAAGAGATTATTTAATACATTACAAGAATTCAATATCTCCCATAAATTTTCAACACATGATAATCTTCCAGACATTCCTTATTTAATTCTTTCTTCCTTAACTGGGTAAAATTATTCATAAGATGGTGTGCACTCAAACACTTGGTAAGGGTAAAAATAAGCGATAATAATCAAAGATCAAAAGTGACCAAAATTAACCATATGGATATGAGAATGTAAGAAATGAACATGAAAATAAAATATAGAATTCATACCCAAAAACATATGGATCATGATCTTAGAATCATAGGGTGAGGGTGTATAATAAATAAACTGTTATCAAAGGATATTTCTATCTTAATATTATGGCCACAACATAATGCATGAAATCATTAACATAAGTGATGGTTTAGTCCCAAGACTATCATAACATAATGGATAATGTACCATGGTGGATTATGTTTACTCCCTAATCTCATTTATAATATCACATAAGATATAAATTTTTACCCAATTAATTGGTGGGATATATAATTCCATACCCACTCATCGCATTATATTATGTACATGCATAAGTGTGCCACATAAAAATAATAATAATTTCATAGAAGCAATATTCACCCAAGGATGAAATGGGTTTCATGATTATTTCCACACAAAAATTCCATAAAATATCTACATAAATTTAGTGGTTGGTTTCAAACGAATACATCACCAGTTAAAAAAATAAACTTATAAGGATGTTGGTATAGATATAAAAACACCTTGAAAAATAATGCTTCAAATGGTACCACATATGAGATTAAGAATTGGGGTAGTTTTATATTGAGAGTTTAATTTCTCAAAAAAAAGTAAGTAGTTTTATGTAAATTATAGGGTGAATAATGTAATGAAAATACAATGAAGCTAATTCTTTTCAAATGAAAAGGGAAATTATACTAACAAATTTATATGAGTTTTTATAAAACACTTTCAAAATTTTCAAAAAAGATGATGATATGGTTCATTTTCAAAAGTTTTTTTAAAAAAGTTGTAGTGAAATCATTTCAAAATATTACTTTTAAAAATAAAAGTCAATAGTGGAGACTTTAAAATTATATAAAGGTTTATCTTTTGGAAGTTTAGAATAGAAGACAAACCTTTAATTTTGTTGTCAAAGAAAACTAATTTTGTATACTTTTATTGAAATCCTACATTTTGAAAATAATAAAAACATCTTTATAAAATAGGGATATGAGAACTATTAATGTAACAGGAAATAAAACATGCTTGGTATTCCAAATTATAGGAGAAAACATTTGTTGGGAGAGGAAAACATGAACAAGGATGGTAAATAACCATTTAATAGGATGTGAACTATTCATAACATAGTTTCATTTTCATGAAGGGAATTCATTAATATGGGTGATTATTAACAAAAAGTTATTTTAAAATATATAAATAAGGAATACTATATGAAATGAATAAAAAATCTCAAGTAGAAAATTTTAACCAAAGAAATTAGTTTGAGTTATGAAAAACACCTTATATTTTAGTGATGATTTCGATAATAGTCCCAAGAAAGGATTCATCTGAATAGAAGTGAATTTTCGATGATAAAACATAATTTAATATATTATATTCCGTGGGAAGTAGTTACACCACAAAAGGCTGTTGGTTTACAATATCAAAACATGCCTCAATAAAGGGTGATAAATATGGAAACCCTTAAGGATGTTGATGTTTTTGAGTTGAAACCCCTTGATAAAACTAACATTGAACAAAACACTGAATAATATGAAATATAAGTTAATAATGATTCAAAAAAATTAAAGGGAATTAGATAAACCAATATAATGAAAACATGGTGTATGATAATAAATATGTATCCAGTGGATGAAAATTGATACAAGAAACCCCTGCAAGTAACATAATCCTTGAGTTTAGAATGATTTTATAATGTGGTTAAAATTAATTATTGTAAAACCATAAAAAAATAAAGAGTATATAAAATTAAAATTCTTAATTTGGTTGTATAAGAAAAATTTGGAACTATAGAATTCAATAAGAATGTTTGTATCTCAATTGACGAAAATTGAGTTAGCACAAACTCTTACCTTATTCCTGGTTCATTCTTTGCATGTGAATAACATCTGTTATAATAAAATTAAGTTTATTAGATACCTTTAAAGTAATATTATACTTATCTATTTAAGTTAATATGAACCATTTATTATCATAATCTATTTACTAATTATGTTGTATTTTATTATGTTTGCATGAAATTTAAATCGGTGTTGGCCTGTTTCAGTAATTTTAGCGATCGAATGTGATATTTCAATAATAAGTTAAATAATTAATATAAAAATTATTTAAACAAAAACCAATAATTAATTTATTATTAACTTATAATAATATTGTTATATAATTTCTCATATTCATCCATGATATATTTTTATATCATTATCAAAATAGGTGGTTAAATTGAATGAAACATGAACACATTATATCTTGATGGGTGAGTATGGTTATGGAAGTATATAATATCATTAATATATAATAAAAATTATATTATTTAGATTTTTTTATGTTATTGAATCATATTTTATGTGAGTTGGATAAATAATTAAAATGATGATGAAAAACAAAAAACATTACTTCGTGGAGGTGATAGACTGCATAACGCACTTTTAAGAGTCTTTTGTTTTTATAAGTGAATGGAAAGGAGTAAATAATGGTTGTTATTTTAATATAATTACAATTAAATATACTAATTATACTGATTTAATTATACTTATATGGTTTGTATAGGTTTGGAAGAGAAATATTAAGAAGAAAAGGTAAGGAGTATGTAATATTCACTTTTGTACCTTGAACATTCTCTTAAAATTCCCCTTTGAAATGAAAGGATTAAGATAAATAATTGAGGCTAGAGTTGTATGAGAATGATAAATGCTTCGAAGAGGAGAAAAGTTTTATAGTTGTATTTCTGAGTACAATGTAATGGTTGTTAGTATGAATGGGTGGAAGTGTCTACTTCAATAATTAAAGAAAAGGGAACTTCTGTAAATACCCTTTACTTTTTCAATAACTTAATTACTCTATTAGAGGGTCAAAGACTCTAAAAGTTTAAAATAATGGATTTTTGGGTGATATTGGGTCTATAATGACTCAACTAGTAAGTCTCTCACATGTTTTAACCACTATTGAATTCATTTATTCTTATTAGTTTTACTTTTACCTTTTTTATCAGGGTAACTTGTTTCTACCAATGTAACATGTGTTTTAATAAAAATATAAAATAAAAATTCAAAAAAATAGTGTGTGATAAAAAATTTAATATCTATTTATTGTAATTTAATATCTGATCAATATGAAATTAACATTTAAATTAAAATAGTTTACATATAGAAAAACTATTTTGTAGAAAAATTTTATTTTCACCATTAAGTGTTCTAAATCTTGTTTAGTATTGATTACAAAAATAATGAGTGATAAATTATTTATATTTATGATTAAAATTTATATTTAAAGTCTCATTTTAGCAAAGATTAACTAATTTTATTTGATAAAAAATTATACAATAGTAATAAAACAATTCCTTGAAAATAACAGTTTTACCATTATCAAGGTCATTAACATTAATATTTATAATCATACATTTATGTCCAAAAATTAAATTGAACATATTAATTAATATAGTCATGCTGATATGAAATATGAAATCTATTTTTTGGATTTAATTTTTACATGTGATGAAGACTATAATAGAAGAAAATAAATATGTTTCTAATGTAAAATATTACTTATGTTTCCAAAATGTTATACATAGGTTTTAAAAATACAACGTAGTAATTTTAAATGATTATTTTACATATAAATGTGTATCATTTTTATAAAACGTTTTAAGAATCTTTAATAAATTATTGCATTATGATAATTTCAAAAAGTAATGTTTTTAATAATATCAGTATTTTCTCACAATGAACTTAAAAATTAATGCTTTCAGAAAAATATCAAAAACACATACTAAGATAATTATGACATTCAAAATATAAAATTGATTTTTTATATATTTAATATTTTTAAATATAGAAATTCAGTGTTTAAATATGAAATATAAATAAAACTATTTTATAGGAAATGATCTTTTGTTTTCATTAATAGTCATAATGCAAAATTTTGAAAAATAAAAGTGATAATTACCTTATTTTATTAATAATTACACATTTATATCTTCATAATTTCAATTTATATATCCCCTCAAGATCTCTATGTATGATCTAAACACATGGTATGATATGGTGTCAGTTGAGGGTGGTGATTCCTCTTTGATTGATCTTATGGAAATTTTTACGAGTTTGAATTTCTCTCGCATGTGATTTCACTCATACCATAATTGTTCGGGTTTGTCTTGGGATTGGTCTAGAGAAAACCTAACAAAGCTACTTCCATTCTAGGATTCGACAAATGGGCTACATAGGGAAGACTTTCTCTACTCTATTCGATTTATTTTCTTCATTGATTTCACAACATGATTACTTCTTTTGTACCCAATAATTTAATTAAGTGTGTCATAAAGATCAAATTTTATTTTAATATATCATGGTTTCATTTTAGTTTAGAATTATAAGTAGAGAATTGATGTTAATTGCAAAGCTTATGTTCGAAAGTAGATGATATAATGGCTGAGTATTAAACCAAATTCAATAGATTAGAATGTCTTGTTATTGAATATGTAAAAAACCAATAGAATATTAATGATAAAATATTTTATGTGTTAAATAAATCACTATAATGGGATCTATTTTCCAGATCATTTGTACATATGAGGAGATCTTGATCAGTTTTTTCAATATAGAAAAATAATTTTAAAACCATTAATTCCTAAGGTAAATATTGGAAAGAAGAGGATGATATAACAACTATAGTTTTCAAGAAAAATGTTTGTAATTTTAATTTTTTATTTTAATGAATTTTTGAGTGATTATTTTATTTAGAAAATTTTTGAAAATTCAATCTATGGTTTATAATTTTTAATATAAATGTATATTAAAAATGATATGATAAATGAATATATAATTAATATAAATGTATCTATATATAAATACATGAATATATAAATACATTTCTATAAATATATCACAGGTTTTGTGTGTTTATCCTTAATTAATGATGGTTATGGTGATGATAGTAATAATAAGATTAATAATAACAATAGTAAAATTATTATTATTACTAATTTAATTATACAATTGTGTATGATTTGGGAATTTTTATTTTGAATATTGGTGGTGAAGTGGTTTTACCATTATTCCTTTTACACTACATCAATAACAAAAAAATGAATCATTCTATTAAGGCTGATATTTATTCCTTGTTTAAGAGTAATCTTGGGGGGTTAATTAATATGTTTTGTTTTGAATTTTACTAATAATTTATAAATTCTGGATTTATCTGCTAGAATTATTTTCTTTATACAGCTGGGCATTTTAATTTTTACTAGGACGGTTCCCATACTTTCCACCCTCTTTAAGCGAACAGAGTCTTTACTCCATATCCCCTTAGATTTCATTCACGTATTACAGCCCACTCCATCTCATCCATCCATGTGTCCTTCTTCGAGTGCTGTTATGTATCCATTATTGTGGCATCTTTTTGGGCTCTATTTCGAGTGGCTTCAAGGGTGCAATCTGAGAGAGATTCTGGTTCATAGGGCTCAAATTTACCAAGGTATAGGGAATATAAGTGAGAGGAGGGTAGTCATTGGGTCACCAGAGTAGAAGTTGAGTAATGGATTCATGGAGATGTTTAATTGCTCATACCATAATTGTTCATGTTTGTAGGCCCGGGGCTTGAGGTCAGCTACTGCCCTTCGAATATTTCTATTGATATTGAAGCTATTTATACATTGTTTTAGGGTTTTCCATTATCAATGTTCTCATATCAATTATTGCTTTCTAGTACTACTGTTTATGTATTAGAATCTATTTTTATGGGATGGAATATACATATCTGAATTTGGATGATGTATTTCATATCCTAATTAATTTTTTTTAAATCTATATGTCCATACCTTTAGTTATAGTTTATGAGAGTTCTTGCATGTTTTTTAAATTTGATCATTTCTAATTACCACTAATATGTGATTTTTCACCATAAATTATTTTTTAATTAAATTTATTTCTATAATTATTATGTTAATACATTCATTTCTATCAATTTTATCTGTTGTAGACCAGAATAGTAAACATTATATTAGATTTTATTTTTGGGTTTTATCCCACAAAAATTGTTATCAGAGAAAATTTGGACATAATGTGTGCTAAAAAATCAAAATAAAATTATTCATGGATTTGAATTATTTTTTTCTGTGTCTTATAATCATTGCATCATGTTTTTATTATAAATTTATCTTGGTCATTTATTCTCTTTGGTATATATTATGGATTTTCTTTTTGATTGTCACTTTCCTTTTGTCTCCCATATCTAGCTACCATTGTAGATATCTTAGGTTCTTTCCTAGTGCGTGTACTGGTGCTAGGGTAGGAACGGTTTAGTGTGAGGTTGACTTGGGTGAGAATTTTGGTTAGCAGTTTGAGGTGCGTGATAAGGTCTATCCGATTGCTCTTGTCTCAAATTTTCTACATTTTCCCTCCAGATTTGGGGAAGGTATTTTGCTCTTTGGTTTGATTCTATAGTTTGGGTCCTGGTTTGGGATAGTGTCACTTAATTTTATTATGTTTCAACTAGTGTTTGGGCTGGTATAGTTTTTATATTTCCAGTTTCATGTGACTATAGGTCTAGTGACAACCAAGCTTCATGGTTATTCAGTTGGGATCACTCTAGTGATGTTGGTTGGTACCTATATTTCATTAGGAATCTAGAAGTAGTTATGTTTTGTTCATGGATGGTAGTTTTATGGCCTTGGATTACTGATGTTTTTCCATAATTTTGATCTTTTCATAATGATACTTAAGGCTATACAAGACTTTGTAGTGATTCCCTATTGTTTTAGAAACACTCTTGTTAGCTTGTTTTAGGATGTGTGATCTACCAAGGTGGAGATTCTAGATCACCTATTTGGATGGTTTGGTCCTTGGTTTTTTGGTTCAGGTTGAGACTCTTTCTTATTGCCTTTTCCCACGCTTTATTTTTGAGTGTTTTTCATTTTGTTTCTATTTTACATGATTTATCTATTTTTCATTGTTATTTCATCATGAAATTTTTTAATTTTTTTCTAGGCTTTATTTGTGGGTGGGTAATATTGTGCGCTGCATGTGTACAAGTACTAGTGAGTCGGTCTTAGACTTCTTCATTGGCATCATCTTAGAGGTCAACTTAGGTAAGTAGATATAAGGGATAATCATATTTTTGTTCAGAATTGTTTAATTTTGAGCATGTTAGCAGTTTTAGAGAAAACTTGTATCACATAGATGCACATTAGAGTACAACCTACTATTGTATGGTAACACCACGAGATATAAAAATATGTTTTTTTATTTAATTAAATACTATGTTGAATATATTCCTTCACATGCAACAAAAAACTAAAATTAATTGTGACACACGTTATGAAAATTATACAATATGATGTGAAAAATCAATAAGAAATTTACAATATCAATAAAGCGTGGGTAAATAAGAAGATATTAAATTTATTTACTATAAAAAAATATTTATCTTCATTACATATTATTATTATAATAAATGTATTAATAAAACTTAAGGGATAGAAGATAAATAATTAATGAAATGTCATAACAACAATTAAATGTTAAGAGATATTTTTCAAAGAACTACTTGATAAATGGGTTATTTTTTTGTATGGAGGAACACATGTTAAGAAGGTGAGAAACACCTATGTCACTAACAATGAAGATACTATGTTTTGGAATAGGAGGACAAGACATGTGAGTTCTAAAGGGATAAAGGAATTGATCAAGAAAGGGCCTCTCACACAAGATGCACTATGTAATGTATCCTTTTGTGAGGACTGTGTCATGGGTAAGTATAAAATAGTCAATTTTCATAGATCCATCTTTAAATATGGTCACCCACTTGATTATGTTCACATAGATTTGTGGGGACCTTCTAGGACTACCTCCCATGGTGGAGGTTCCCACTTTTTTACCTTTATAGATGAATTTTCAAGGAAAGTCTGCATTTATATTTTGAGAAATAAATATGATGTCTTTCAGGTGTTTAAAACATGGAAATCATCTATAAAAAATCATTTTTGTAAGAAGATAAATACATTGATGGATAATAATAGCCTTGAATACCTATCTTCTGAAGTCATTAAGTTTTGTGAAAATGAGGGAATTTTAAGGCACTGAACTATGAGTCATACTCCTCAGAAGAATGGTCTAGTTGAGCGTATGAACCGTACCATTCCAGAGCAGGTTCGTAGCATGCTTGCATGCTCGGTCTTGCCCAAATATTTTTAAGAAGAAACTGTCACTGCAAAAATTTACTTAATAAATAGGTTTCCCTCATCTTCCTACAATACTAAGAGTCATATTTAATTGTAGAGAAATCACCCCACATCCGATGAACATCTTAGAGTGTTTGGATGCACTACCTATGCTCATGTTAAGGATGATAAACATGACCCTAGAGTTGTCAAGTGCATCTTAATAGGGTATCCTGAGGGTGTGAAGGCGTATAAGAATTGGGTAGATAAACTTGGCTTTAAGAAGTTTATTCTTAGCCGAGATGTGGTGTTTCAAGAGTCTATTCCAGCTAGAGTTCAGCCTCCCACTGATGAAAGTGATGATCTTTCTTAGAAGAGGTATCTTGTGGTTGATCCTCCCAGTGTTGGTGAGTCTTCTGTCGAGACTCCCTCCACTTCTTAGGTGCCACTTTCTCAGCCTCTTCCAGAAACTAGGTCTGATTCTGATGATACTTCAGATGATAGAGTTCCTAGTGACCTTAGAGTTTATCAGATCACTAGGGATATATAGAGTAGGGTCATTAGACCTCATCCTAGGTAAAACCATGTTGATATGTTTTCCTTTTCCTTATATGGGGAAACATATCTTGGTGGAGAAGATCCCCAAAGCTACAAGAAAGTTGTCAATGACAACAACCCTATACATTGGATTTTAACAACGGAAGATGAGATAGAATCCCTAATAAAGAACCATACTTGGTCCATAGTCAATAAACCAGCAACTACAAAGTTGATTGGTTGTAAATGGATATATAAACAAAATAAGACAATACAGCTGGAAATAAAATTTGGTTTAAAGCTAGAGATGTTTCCAAATGCTTCCTTCAAAGAGAATTAATTGATTACTCAAGATTTTTCCCCTTTGGTGAAAAATTCTTCAGTAAGAATCCTTCTTTCTTTTACTACCCATTTAGATTTTCATATAGAACAACTAGATGTCAAAACTAATTTCTTGCTTGGTGATTTAATTTAAAAATTATACATGAAGCCTCATGTTGGTTCTGAACGTGAATTTAATTCTAACCAAGATTGTTTTCTTAATAAATAATTATATGGATTAAAAAAAATCTCCAAAACAATGGTACAAAAACATTGATTCATTCATGTTAGAATATGGTTTCTGCAGGAATCAGTTCGATGCATGCGTATATTTTAAATCTGTTAAAAATCCACTCCTTATATACTGCTCTATCTAGATGACATATTATGCATATGTAGTGATATGAGATTAATCACCCATGTTAAAATGCAATTGAATTCGGATTTTGAAAAGGAAGTTCTAGGCTATGCTAAGGAAATTCTAGGCATGGAAAATATTAGTGATATGAAGATATGATTCTATATATATCTCAATGTTACAACATAATTAAAGTTCCTAATATGTATTTTTTATGCTTTGAAGCCCATTAGTGATCCTTTAAGTCCACATTTTAAACTGTCTTTATCTTAGTCATCTGCCACAACTTCTAATATTGAATATATGTGTAGAATCCCACATGCTAATTCAGTGAGAAGTATTATGTATTCTATGATTTTTACATGACCATATATTACTTTTTTCTAGCATTACATTGAGCTGGTTTATGGAAAATTCAAGAAATCCACATCAGCATGCTCTTAAATGGTTGTTGAGGTGCATTTATTCTACTTCATCTCTTTCAATTTTCAATGGTAATAATGTTAATTCTTCTAAATTAGACGCTCGTTATGTGAATTGATTATCCAAAAAATGAGGCTAATATTAATTGTTAATTTATATAATATTCATGTGCTTTATTATTCATAAACACCATTTTTAGATCATTTTACACTTTGCACGTCATTTCGCATTATGATTTTAAATCTTTCTTAAAAAGAACTATTATGTGATACATTTCTTAACAAAATTTAAAGTAACAAATGATATTTATTTTATTTTCATATTTAATTTTCAGGTTTATAATTATATTGGGAACAATTCATACTTGTGGACTGTAAGAATATTCACATTGGAAGACCACCAAAATGGGATTTCATGCAAACAATTTTGGAGAAGGCAGATTGGACACCAGGCCACTGATGAGAATGTGGGGCCCAACATAAAGGCCCAATGAAGCCCAAATTTATTGGGATGATATAAGACATATATAGAAAAAAATAATTCTTCATGATCCAGTGCTAATTATCCATTTATTATGGTTATTAAGGCGGCCCAAGTTGAAGATTAATTTTTGGGCCTGATTCTGCGGGCCAGAAAAACAGCCCACCATTTTACATATATCTCGTTAACCATAATTAATTTTGGTATAAAACATTACATACAGATTGTAGACATTTGGAGATTCATTTTTTGCTTCTATGGACCACTCTAATTCGGCCATCTAGGAGATATTCCAAGCGCATTTGTTCGGTGGAAGAAAGATGGATGCCACCTCGGGTCAAGGGTGGAAATGTCTCCTCTTCCTTACTTTTCACCACCCTAGGCCTACCATCCTCATGTGGTATGATTTTTACTATTTTAGTCTCGACCCAAGGATCCCAAAATATCTATATAAGGCAGTGTAGGTGTATGAGTTGTTCATCTTTGGTGCTTTGTTCAATTGTAATGTTATGCTGTGATTTTGTTGTCTCAAGTTTGTCTTTCACATATAAGTTGTTCAATTCACTTTATTTTCTTAATAAAAGTTCTTATTTTCCTCTTATTTTGTTTCTCTTCATATCAATTTTATACCATTTGTTCAAGGTGTGAATTTATTCACACCAAACCTTTTGAAATTTCTCACACAACAGTGGAGTTATCATTTTCTTTTTATTGTTTTCTTTACTTCTTCAATTCCTCCCTCATGAGTCTACTTCCCGCTTTCATTGAAACCATAACATCAATGGAGGGATAACCCACTTATGGGTTGATCCAAGAGATTAGTAAGGGGCTGGTTTGTATGTTATTTATCACCCCATTAATGTCTAATCGCTTCTTTAATTGAGATTTTTATTTGATGATTTTTAAACTCCATCGTCCTTGTTGAATTTAAGGCCACACACTTCAAATGCTAATACGAACCTTTACCTTGAAGTGATCAAAACATGGATCCTTCAAGTGTATATGTCATTAGTATTAAAGGGTGAAGGTATTAAACTAGTAAGTTATGATATTGTTTGACCTTATTAAATGAACTCATCTCAAATATAAGAAATTGAAATCATTGAAAAGGAAATACGCCCAATCCACCCCAAGTGATAACCTAGGATCAAATCACTCTTTTAAATTGAATCCACTTAAGTATCTTAGATTTAATTTAAAACCATCTTAAATCAACCCACTTTGGCCACTTAATATCCAAAAACAATCCATAGAATGTACGTGTCTTTAGATTACTCTTGGGGTCTCTAATGATTTGATAACCCATGTGAAACTACAAGGACCGTTATACCTTCATCTCTTGGGTAAATTTGAACCTGAATCAAATTTTGGCGCCATTTCCAGGGACCCAAGTAAGGATCATAGACACTAGCATCCTCTTCTCACCCCAAATTCTCTATTCTCACCCCCATCTCTCTTATCTTTACCCCATTCAATTGGTGTGTGTCCTGAGAATCTAGAATACAAATTTCTATCCTCTCCAATGGAGTATCTTCCAAATTATCATGTCACAAACTCATGCTGGAATCAAATGAAAAATAAATATTGGGAAGCCCCTAAATTAGAAAATTTCTTTGATCAACCATTGATTAATTACCACACAACTGGTGAGATGTACAATCATTGGGATGATGAATATTCAAAGGAAAAATTTCATGTCCGGTCAAGGATGGTTGAAGAGATCAATATTAGGGAAGTCTATGATGTTCAAACTCAGAAAAATTCTATTACTCAAACACTTATTGAACAATTGTGTAATCAAATGGAGAAAATGAATTCTGAGGTATCATCTTTGAGATTAGAACTACAATTCATTAATACTTGTTAGGAACTCATCCCTACACTAACTGTTCCTTCCAAAACCTTATGTGGAGTGTCTAGATTTCCACAAAACTCCCTTGAATTTATTGAAAAACGAAACTTTGGATTTGGGGTAGGTGAAGTTAATCAAGAAATTTTTGAAGGGTATTTAAATCAGTATGAAATTGATTTCAAGTATTCACAAGAGGGGAATTTGACATCGTGGATTGAGTCTCCTAAGTGTAACACTATTGCTGATTTTTCAAAAACACCAATCACTGAACCATTGAGTGAAATCAAAAACATTGAGTCCATACCCATTACTAACAATATTATTTCCAATTTGTTGGTTGAATATTCTATTAAAAATGAAAAAAATTTGTCAAGAAATTTGGAAAATGAAAAAGATTCGAATTCAAATTCTCAACCTGTGTCTGAATGTCCTTTCAAATCCGAGCTCAAAATAATTGTCCATCCTTCCCTGCTCAGGTATCCCTTTATGGGGTATAATCATGACCTTTCAATTAGTATTCATTCTTATCTTGAAAAAAATGTTGAAATGATCATTGATGTCCATGGCAATACTATAGTGGAAACTGGATCAACCATTTTAGATATTCCTTTGATTTTTCCACTCATTGTAGAACATAGGTTTGTACATGAAAAAAATTATAAACAATTAATCAATTTAAATAAATTTGATTTTGAGAAATACGGGGTCCTAAAAATTTTGAATTTTGATATTGGGTAAGTTAGGGGTTTCATGTCGAGCTAGCGATATTAAAGCAAAGCACTGCACGAGAGGCAACCCGTGATTTTCATCTTTTCAAATAATTTTGTTTAAGTAGGATTAATGAATAATTTTGATATTTAAAAAAATTTACTGTTTACATGTTCTTATATTATGAGTATGGATGGGTACGAAAGGGGAGAACCATATTCATCTGTGTCACGTGGTGTGATCCTTGAGTAATACCTTACCCAAAAATTTAAAAAGAAGACAATGTATAATCAGTTTATTTCATTTTATGTGTTAAAATAAAAATACAGAAAAATAAATAAAAATATAAAAATAAAAATAAAATGGACACATCGTGGGTCATGGTTCAAACCCCGTCACAACCGGCGATGCAGTGGGGATTCAAACCCAGGACCGATGGGAGACAACGGTGCGTTCTTACCACTGTCCTACAGTTTTTTGTGCTTCCTTATTCTATAATTTTTATATATATACATATATTTTACTTTCTTTATTATATAAATATATAAATATATATATAGTTTTTCTCCACTAGGGAATTCTCAGAGTGACATCGAGATCAACAGACTAAATTGGAGCAGCAAGAACATCAACTTGAACCACAAGGTGACTTAATTCCATGATCCCCATATTTCGATTTCCTTTTTGAGCTTCCTTTATTTTCATCTACTCCTTCTAAATTTTCATTTCTTCAAACATTGGGGAAAGTTTAATTTTATGTTGGGGGAGATAAAATAAAAAATGATTTTATTTCAAAAAAAAATAATGAATGATTTGAAAACAAATTTTGTAAATAGAAGGAAAAAATCTATTATCTTTGAACATGGTAATACACATTGCATACTTTGAAACTGAATATCAAATAATTTATCATGCCTCGATTTTTATTTTAATACTTATATAATTTCATGAGCATAGATTTTCGAAAGTGTGGCAGTCCAATGTGATATTTTATTGTTTATGTATTCATCCAAATAAAACAAGAATCACAATGCACGTCCTTTGGATAGTGGGGTATTAGTTTGAGTTCATGGGGTCCCCCAAATAAATAGCATCGTTTTGGTGATAATTTTAGTTTTAATATGAGTATTAAAAAAAATAAAAAAAAACAATAAATTTGCGCGTAGAGCAAAGAAATGATCTAATGCGTGGCCTTTGGAACATGGGGATTGTGACTCCATAGTTGGCTGTCCTACGGTTAGTAATTTTGTCTCTATTTTTGGAAATTTGAATTTTTTTTTACTGAGTTAACTCGAGATGATTCCTGAGTATGTGGGCTTCAATTGGTTCCCTAAGGTCTTTGAGCCTCAGAGTCATCGAAAATGTCTCTCTTCAGGGGTTGACTCTTTTGAGTGAAATTTCAATTACCATGGAAAAGTTGCAAAAACAAAAAAAGAAATAAAAAAATAATGCAATAATTTTTTTTGAACACTCATCTTAATATTGAAATGTGATTCCACCTAGCGCTTCTGTCATTTCCCCCTTGAATAAAGATGAACCCCCATGTCTATTGTGATACACCACACATCCTCATACTTAATTCATATTGGATGAAATATGGCGATGAATTTGAATAATGTAATGGGATTGGGATTGTGATCTACTTATGAAACTATTATGTATTAAAATATTTTGATTGGTTTCATGATTTTTTTGGTATATGGGTTTTTGGTGATCATTGTGTATTAAAATTCTTTTGGAAAAGGGAATTCAAATTTCATATTGTTGAGATATATTTTCTCAGGACTATCCAAACTCAAGTTGGGGGTGTGATTAACCACTAAATGAGGCAAATATTCATTGTTAATATATATAATGTTCATGTGATTTATTATTCATAAACACCATTTTAGTGCATTTTACACTTTGAACATCATTTCGCATTATGATTGTAAATCTTTCTTAAAATGCACTATTATGTGGTACATTTTTTAACATCATTTAAAGTACCCAATGATCTTGATTTTATTTTCATATGTAATTTTCAGGTTTATAATTATATTGGGAACAATTCATACTTGTGAAGTGATTGAGGATTCACATTGGAAGACCACCAAAATGGGATTTCATGCAAACAATGATGGAGAAAGAAGAATGGACACATCCCACAGATGAGAATGTGGGGCCCAACATACAGGCGCAATGAAGCCCAAATTTCTTCGGATGATGGAAGACATATATAGGAAAAAATAATTCTGCAGGATATAGTGCTAATTCGGCCTCCATTGTTGTTATTCTGGCAGACAAAGTTGAAGATAAAATTCTGGGTCAGATTCTATGGCCCAGAAAAACCGCCCACCATTTTACAAATATCTCATTAACTATAAACTATTTTGGGCTGAAACTTTACATAAGGTAATGATACATTCGGAGCTTTACTTTTCTCTTATATGGAACACTCTAATTTGGCCATCTAGATGGTCTTCCAAGTACATCTGTTTGGTTGAAGAAAGCTGGTTGCCACCTCGGGTCAAGGGTGGAAAAGTCTCCTCTCCCTTACTTTTCACCACCATATGCCTACCATACTCAAGTGGGATGCTTTGTACTGCTTGAGGCTTGACCCAAGGCTCCCAAAATTCTTATTTAAGGAATTGATGGTGGATGAGTTTTTCATCTTTGCTTCTCTGTTCAATTGTAATGTTATGCTGTGATTTTTTTGTCTCATGTTTGCCTTTCACATGTAAGTTATTCAATTCACTTTAGTTTCATAAAAAAAATTCTTCTTTTCCTATTACTATATTGTTATTCATATCACTTTGATACCGTTGGTTCAAGGTTTGAATTTATTCACACCAAACCTTGTGAAATTATTCACACAACGATGGAGTGATCATTTTCTTTTTATTGTATTTTTTACTTCTTAAATTCCTCCCTCATGAGTCTACTTCCATCTTCCATTGAAACCATAGAATCAATGAAGGTCTAACCCACTTATGGGTTGATCCAAGGGAGTATCAAGGGGCTGATTTAAATGTTATTTATCACCCCATTAATGTCTAATCACTTCTTTTATTGTGATTTTTATTTGATGATTTTTTAACTCCATCGTCCTTGTTGAATTTAAGGTCACACACTTTCAATGCTAATACAAACCATTACCTTGAAGTGCTCAAAACATTGATCCTTCATATGTATAGGTTACTAGTATTAAATGGTGTAGGTATTAAACAAGTAAGTGATGATATTTTTTTATCTTCTTAAATGAACCCATCTCAAATATAAGAAATTAAAATCATTGAAAAGCAAATATGTCCAATCCACCCCAAGTGATAACCTAGGATCAAATCACTCTTTTAAATTAAATTCACTTAATTCTCTTAGAGTTAATTTAAAACCATATTAAATCAATCCATGTTGGCCACTTCATAGCCAAAAAATCCATATAATGTACTTGTCTATAGGTTACTTCTTAGGTCTCTGAGGATTCGATAACCCAAGATAAACTACAAGGACAATTATACCTTCATCTCTTGGGTAAAATTGAGCGTGAATCATGGATTCTGACTATGATAGAAATGTTGATAATAAGAAATCAGTAAGTAGTTATGTCTTTATTTCATTTTGATAACCTATATAATGGAAGTACAATATGCAATTAGTGGTTTCCCTCTCAACCACTGAAGTTAAGTACATAGAATTGATAGAAGCTATAAAAGAATACATGTGACTTAAGGGTTTGATTTATGAACTTAGTATTAGTAATTTTTATTATTGTACATTATGACTCTCAATCTTCCCTTTATCTGTCTAAAAATTTAGTATGTCATGGTAGGTTTGAGCACATAGATATTATGCTTCATTTTGTTAGAGAAGTTATTGATAGTGGAGCATTGCATGTCACTAAGATACACATAGATGAAAACCCAATAGATAGTCTGATTAAGGTTGTAACTTTACCTATGTTCATTCATTGCATAAATGTATTGAACATGGCTCCACTTGATTAACATTTAGGTGCAAGAAACTCACAAATTTTCAATTGAAAATGATGGATATTTGTTAATTTGGGCATTCTTTGTTTTCATATTGAGAATTGAAATTAACCAATATAAATTATACTTCCATTTATGTGTTTACTATAAGAAATTTCATTAATATTATTTTTCACAATTTCTTATACCGCATTTGATTTTTCCAGATGGGGCTCTTTGGTTGGGCCGTGTTGTAAGCCCAGATGGATTGGCCCGCTCCATGACCCGCCTTCCAACCTGGCAATCCCTGTTATCTTGACCATCACTACTGGATGTTAATCCCTACCGTTCACTTCAGTAGGTGGTTTCAAGATTTTCCCGTTGCTTGGTTTCACACTGGTTTCATGGAAGTCTCTTGGCGGTTATGTTGTTACGCGGTTTTAGATTTTTGTTAGGGTTTTCATCTCCCCTGCAGTGGCGATTCAACACGATACAGATCTGAAGAATATGAGTCTTTCTCACTGCTTGTGGTTCGCCATCTCGCTGTTGGAAATCCCTCCCTCTCTCTCTCTCTCTCCGCCTGTTCTCATCTTGGTTTCGGACGGTCTCTGTGGTTTTACACTTCATATGGATTATTGAGATATGCTTCAGCTTTGATGACATGTAGGTCAGCACTCGAGCACCATCGAACTAGATCTGAGAGAAATTTTGATGGGCATGTGTTTTAATAGCAATTTCAGAAAACCAGAAGAGTGTTCAAGTAGATTTTTGAAGAGATCTGGACAGTGAGACTCCAATTTTTCTAGTGTTGTGATTTTTTCCTCCTTTCTTGATTCTGGTTTTTTGGTTTTAGTTATTCTATGTATTTTTGTTGCCTATTAGCTTCACACCTGTATGTTTTCAATCTGGTTTCCTTTGAGATTTAATAATACCTCTTGTGTGGGTGGTGTTATTTCCTCAAAGTAGGTCTCAAAGGGAATGAAGCATGTAAATACAGTGTTCTACTACTTTGTGTTTTCTTGTCCCGCTATTCAACACTCCATTGTAGTGATTCGATTCATTTACAGCATAATAAAATTTAGTTTTGTGTTTGAATATTGAATTTGAATCATTCTTCTTATTCTGTGATCCAGCAATTGAATAGGGGGTTGTATCTGGTTATCCCCCCATAACCAAATCCATGACCATGGTGGTCGATGAAATGATTGTCCAGTTAGATTGAAAAATAATAATGCAATAAAATGACGATGACACAAGTGTGGGTCCTGCTTTATTGATGTACCTTATGACAAAGTCATTATATTACACAGTGCATGTACGTAAGATGATTTTAATTACTAGGAATACTCTTTGTCTCTATGGGAATCATGGATCACCACAGTGTTTGAGAGTTATTTAAGATTTATCTATCTTCAAAAAATAAATAAATACATTATTATTCGAGTATAATATAATTGGATTGAATTCATTTAATAAAATTATTTACAAGTGTTTAAGTAAATATATAAAATAATAATATATGAATGAATATTATAATTAATATTTAAGGTTAATATAATATTAACAGGAATTACGAGTTGAGTTAATGACTCGAGTTTATCACGTAATATATTTAATATATATTACAAGTATGTGATAAAAGATAAATAATATAAATGATGTAGTTAGTTTAACATAATAATTTATTTATTACTTATTATGTTGATGAAAAATATATGGGGGCCCAGAACTTTAACTGGGTATTTTTCACATTCACTATATAATTACATAAGGAGCTCATTTCTGGTGTTCAAAAAAAGGAAATTTATTTTTTCAATGGATTGATAGATCCTCTATCCTCCCGCATCCTTGAGAGAGAAAGACACTATTCAAGCATTTTATTAAAGGACGTCTTCACAGATCGTTGGAACAGAGTCGTGGTGACCATCGCAACATTGAAGGAGTCGTCGAAGCTCTGTTATAGTACTTAGAATTCAATGATCGACGTTCATGCATTATCTTGAAGCGTGTGTGAACGATCTAGAGTTCGGTTTTAGATCCATTAAGTAACGATCACTGACGAAAAGCAGCAGTCAAATATGCCACAAATCAAATAAGGTACTCTTTTCTTTATTTATTTTGTGCTTATTTAATTCACACAAGATTCTTGGACCCATATTGGGTGTCGGATCGCCGGAGACGACGATGTTTTGTCACTCCGATTATGAAATTCTTAAAAGTTCCAGTCCACCGGCTTCTGTTGCATGCCCCAATACCTTCAATTGGTATCAGATTCATGTTGTGTGAATTTTCCAAGTCAAATAAAAATTAATTTTCTTTAAATTAATTAGAGATCTTTTCAAATTGATCCTAATGAAATAAATAACATGTTAATTCGATTACATATAGTCAAGTTATGGTAATTCGAAGTTTTTGGTATGAACAGAAAAGAAAACGTTGCATATTAAAATTAAAGAAAAATATAGTTATATATTTTTTCATGTTATGTTTTTGAGGTTTATACAGGAAAATGGTTAATTTTTAGTCAAGTTTCGATCGGAATCCGATGACCATTTCCATATTGGCCAGATCATTGTTTTTCGATGAGGGATTGCTTCGTGGTCTTCACCGATCACAAAAGCATGAAGTATATCTTCCCCCAGTGGGGCCTGAACTCACGAAAACGTAGGTGGGTGGAGTTCCTTCAGGACTACGACTTTGAGATTTCCTACACCTCAGTAAAAGGGTCTGTGGTCGCCGATTCCTTGACCAGGAAGTCGCAGAAGGATGCGGTTCGAGAGTCGGCAGATGCTTGGAAGACGATGGAGGAGTTGGCTACCCTGCACCTGGATGAAAGGATGGTTGGTGGTAGTTGTTGCATGTATCAGATGATAGTGTAGTCTTCTCTACTACGACAGGTGGATGAGTCCCAGTGGGGAGACTCAGAAATTGAAGTGATGCGTGACCGAGTTAACCAAGGTGATGCTCCAGAAGGGTGGACGGAGGATGGTTAGAACTAGATACTTTTCTGAGGGAAGTTGTTTGTCCCAGAGGCGGTGCGCGAAAGAGTTCTTGGTGAGTTCCACAACTCACCCCTATTAGTGCACTTGGGAGTTTCCAATATGTACCGGGGCTTGAGGGGTAAGTTTTGGTGGCCCGGGGTAAATCGGGCGGTGGCATAGTTTGTGGCGAAGTGCCTAGTGTGTCAGCAGGTGATGGCTGAACACCGTGTTCCAGATGGTTTGTTTCAAGCTTTACATTTCCCCAAGTGGAAGTGGGACGACATATCTATGGATTTCTTCACAGGGCTACCCAATTTTCAAGGAGGCTATGACGCTATCTGGGTAGTGGTGGACCGGTTGACGAAATCAGCTAACTTTCTGGTGATCAAGGAGTCGAGCGTAGTGGATTCCCTAGCACGGAGGTATGTGGATGAGTTGTTGCGGTTTCATGGAGTTTCGAGGTCCATAGTCTCAGATAGGGATTCATGGTTTACCTCACAAATCTGGAGAGGATTGCAGCATGCTTTTGGCACCCAACTACATCTAAGCACTGCTTTCCACCCTCATATAGATGGACAGACGAAGCGCACCATCCAGAAAATAGAAGATATGTTGCGAGCATGTATCCTGGATTTTGGGGGATCATGGGTGCGACACTTTCCTCTATAGAGTTTTCCTACAACAATAGCTACCACTCTACCATTGGCATGACTCCATTATAAGCATTGTACGGAAGGCCGTTCCGCTCACCCGTGTATTGGATAGGAGTCGGGGAGGCAGGTTTTCTTGGCTCAATGGTGGTGTAGAGAACGACATAGAATGATCAGCTTATATGGGAGATAATGAAGGTGGACCAGGACCGGAAGAAGTCATATGTCTAAAATAGGAGGATACCCTTGGAGTTCAAGGTCGGGGACCACGTGTTCTTGAGGGTCTCCCCTTAGTGTGTGTAGCGGAGGTTCCACAGGGGGAGTAAGCATTCTCCAATGTTCATCAGACCCTTCAATGTTTTGCGGCGGGTTGGATATGTGGCTTATCATCTAGCGTTACCACCTCTGCAACTATGGATACATGACGTCTTCCATGTGTCACAACTCCGACAGTATCTGCATGATGATTCACACGTCCTCGATGGGGGAAAGATGTATATTGAGGCCGATGTGAATTTTTTGGAAAGGCCAGTGAGGATCGAGGAACATGGAGAGAAGGTGAATCGTGGGTGAACCATTCCCTTGGTTTGTGTGTTATGGAGGCATGGTAGGCTTGAGGAGAGTACCTGGGAAAGGGAAGCACAAATGCGTGGCCAGTACCCAGATCTGTTTTTAGTTTTTTTGTTGTACTTGGTTGATGGAACGCTTTACCTTGTTAACTATGGAATGTTCATTTTTCCTTTTTCTGCGGATGTGTGTGAAGTGTCCTGGAATATGTGAGGGGAGGAACTGATCCACCGTTAATATGCATTGAACTGGATGCACCTAAACCCGTGCGGGCGAGTCAGTGCTGCCCAAAGTGGATAGTATCTTAACATGGAGTAAGGGAAACCCCTCACCCACATGACCGGATGGTTTAAACATTTGTTTTGCGTGGTTTCATGGGGGAGAGGAGCGGTATGTTTGTGGGTTTTCAGGATATAGATGGAGAAGGGGGAGTTCCATGGTAAAAAAGAGGTCTACTCTTGAGAGGTATCTTTCGAGATAGTTTTTCGGACCCCACTCCTTTCTTTGGGTCTAGTTTTAATTCTTGAGGTCGAGAATAGTTTGAGAGGTAACTGATGTAATGGCCTGAACCTTCCTGGCCATTTACTTTGACAAAACATGACTCCACCAAAATGGTGGAACCGCTCATGGTAGCACCCTGATGGTGGCACCGTGTCCTCACCGAGCCCTTTGTTCTTTTTCCAGTCCCTGACTTTTCTGCTCATGCAATGTATCTTTTGATGTAAATTAATTTTAATACCCTTTTTAAATCCATTTAAAGCCCATAATTAATTCCTAATAATACCGATAAACCTCACCGATGGGGGGGGGGTATTAAATAACACCTTAATATCATCATGTGTAACTGCCCACCCACATAAGAAATCATGATCTGACTTTCCAGGCTTTCAAAATTCCATATCCCATAATAGTAGGATCTCCTCTTTATATCACATGATAGAGTTTCCTTCTTCTTCTTCTCGGATGGTTTTCTTTTTTCTTCCTTGTGTGCCTGGATTCCCTCATTTTCGAGGAATGTGGTGAACTTGTGCTGGAGTTTTTTTCTCATCCATGGAGTCCCCGACATTCCTCCCCTGCATGTCACACATCCCCTATTCTTGGCTCGTGGAGAGGAGCTTTGATCCTTGATCAACCAAGTAGGTATTTTCCTTCGTCTCTCCTTTCTGTGTATCATGTGGGGTGGGTAAGATACTGTTTCTGTGGGAATGGATGAAACCAAACCTTAATGAAGATAATAAATAGGCTTTTAAAAAATGAAGGAGAGGGGTGTGATCGATGTTCTGTTATTATGTTTTCTCCTCTTCCTTGATTATTATTTTTTTTGTGAATTGTGCGGGTTTATGTCTACTGAAAATCATGGTCGTTGGTGGTCCTTCTTTGTGCACTAATGAACCCATGTCTTTTTTGATGATTAAATGAGTATAACATGTAACATGGTTAATCATGTGAACTCGGTGGATTAAATGGATTCCCAGTAAACATAAATCCATGTGTGGTCATCCCGATTAACCAACAAAAAGAAAAAAAACTTAATGGATGATGTGCTTGAACGTGGAAGTTTCTATACTCTGTTTTTGTAGTAGGTAAGTCATTCTTCTTGGTTTCTTATGGGGTGATGTGGGTTAGGATGGGATCCTCTGTGGTTGTTCGGTTGTTGGTTGTGAAACAGAAATTGCATGGTTTCTCTGCTTGTGACACGAATTGGGGTGGAATCCTCTACTATTGGCATATCGTTGGTTCATGGTTTTGGGGTTGTGGGGTTGTATCTTGAATCCTGCATTGGTTCCAATACTTGTAGGAATCTCACTTTTAATTCTTTTATGATGTGGGGCTATATCCCGAAGATTAGTTTGGTTCCAGTACTTTGAGGGATCTCACTTATTCTTTTGTTGTTGTGACTTCACAAGAAAACCGGGTGTGAATGGTAAAATTGTTGTTTGGCAGTTTCTCTTTTCCTGGCCTGTGGTTTTTCCCGTTAGTTTCCTAGTAGTGCATAATTTCCTTAAATGCGGTCACTTGAACATGAAACTAAGAATGGGTTAAATGGGGAATTGGTTTTGGGAATGAGTTGTGACTTGGTCGTGAGTGTTGTGGCTTCTTTTATGAATAAATAGTAACAAGGGTGTTATGCTTGGGATGGCTTTCTGAACCCTTGGATGGGATGAGTTCTTGTTAACTATACATATACTTGTAGTTTTTATTTTTTTCTTATTCGTGCCCCACCCATGTTGAGAACTTAGTGCCGAATGCCCCCATTTCAGGGGGGAGGGTTTTTTCCAAACACTTCCCTGAGTGGCCGGTTATTATCTCCATTTCTTCTCCCTTTCCTGAATAGCCCAAGACTCTTCGGGTAGACTATGATGGCCTGAAGTCCATTATTATCCTGAGAGTCTTCGGGAAGGGTAGTTTTGGTGGCTGGCCCAGGTGTTTGTGGGCAGGTTCTTTCCCAAGTATCTTCGGGATGGGGCCCAGTTGTCTTCGGGGGTAACAGTGGTTGTTCTGGACTAGGTGTTTGTTGGCATGGTTACGTGTGGTTGTTGTGGCCCAGGTGTCTATGGGAAAGAAGGAGGTTGTGGCCCAGTTGTTTGTGGGAGGGATTTGTGGCTGTGGCCCAGGTGTGTGCGATCGGGGTGTGGTATTGGGAGTGCAATGAGAATGGAGGGATTGGTTCGATGCATAAGATGTCTTCAATAACCAGTTGGAAGGTGGTGCGGGGTACCCAAACATCGATGTGCTTTTACTATACATTACTTGACTTGCATTATTTAGGGAGTGTGCCTTGGTGAGGCTTGGGTGGATAGTTTTCCTTTCTAGGTTCTTGGTTTTCTCTTTTTTCACAGGGCATTAGAATTCCTCCCCACTTGTGCATGAGAGTCTTGGGTTTACCCTAATGAGTATACTCATATGCTCACCCTATGTATATAAAACTGCTTTCAGGTTTCTAGGAGGACATCAGGGATCATGCGAGACTGTACTAGATCAAACCTTGGGGTAATTGTTGTTGTCGTTTTCCTTTTTCTTGGTACTTTACCTTTGGAGTTCTTGTGGCTTGTATATTTTACATTTGAACATGCATATGGGAATGGTTTACATTCGGCTTTACCTTTACTTTCATATTTGGTTTTGTTGGAGTTTTTATCTTATCTCTCGATCCTATAAAAATAAAATGGTTAATTCCTTCCATCTTGTGTGTGATTCTATACCCTTGGCGCTGGTCGCCACTCTGGGACCTATCGAAGGCGTGTCTCGGGGGTCATTATCTCTCCTTTACCTTAAAGAAGGATGGGTCTGGAAAATTACTGTCCTTTCTCTCCTTTTTGGTGAAGGCGGGTCGTGACAATAAGTTTTATAATACCGTGGTGAGTAACCTTGGTAATGTTTATGACACCTTAGGGTTGGACCTTGGTGAAATGTTCACAAATGTTTAAATTAAATGTTGTAGCCACATTTTCAAGTTATGTTTCAATTTATTATTTCTATGATATGTATCATATCGCTCCTTTATGATATTCCATGTGTTCTTATTGATATCCCTCAAGATCACATGTAAACTGTTTCACCTGTTTTTCTTACTGGGCCTTCTGCTCACCCTTTCCTTTAAAGTATGTCTCCAGGTTATGATATGCAGTAATTGTACTTAGTATGAAAATATTATGAATCCTTACAAGTGGATTAGAATATTTTTTATGTTTTCATGTATATTGTTCCTGATTTACAAGACAATAGACTTTAAATATCTTATATTTGTAAAATGTAAAGAAAAGTTATGTAATAAGAAGTTGGGATTCTATATTGCCCTGAGGTGTAATTTTCCAATTCATAAGGGCCCATACACCTTATGAATTGAAAGATGAAGTCACACCTTTGTCTACTGCACCCAACTAACTTAACAGAATACACAACAGAAGACACAACTATCACAACATCATGAAATATATAATGCATCCTAGTTGACATGACATAATGCATGACATGTGATTCTAACAAATGTCTATATGATGCATGAGATGGCACACCCCCATCTCATTAGGTTTCAACTGAAATAGAACCCAAAATTGCATCAATAGTAATAATAGAAATCAAGTGCATCACCCAACAGTGAAATCAAATCAACTGTAATATCAAAATCCTGAAAATCAGAACTCAATTTGAAGCAATTTGACTTTTCCCTGTACATAGGGTAGCTACTCCCATGCATAGTTTATTACGGTACTCAATATCCTTCACATACTTGTCTAATGTCGCCAAACAGTAAGTCAAACCAAAAAATAAAAAATGCATATGATACCACTTTGTAATGTCTCGGACCCGGATGCCACCCGAAACGGTGACTCGAGCCCTGTTGGCCACATGACTTCAATCATATCTTCCCAAATTCCAGAGGAAGCCGACTACCAGCCAATACCTATGTGAGTCAATGGGGAGACTTCCCTCATTACCATAGTATCACAGTGGAAGTAAAATATAAATACAATAGTAGAAGCAAAAAAAATAGCAAACAACTGAAAGTAAGACAACCAAACAAGAGTACATAATAACAACCAAACATATCTCGTATACAAAAATGATGCAGATGGTACAAGTGTCTTGAAAACAGCCAAAACAGTACTTGGAAATGCTATACAAGTATCCTAAAAATCACAAATAACAATGAGGCGTCCCAGCATCGCAAGCCTCAACATGGTTATATACTCCCTTGCTCCCAAGCCACAATCAACAACATGTACTTGGGAGCTTTCCCCTATCATCACCTACAATCATATAATCCGTTTGGGTCCCCAAGGAGGCCCAAATAGTGTGTGAGATAAACATCCCAGTCGTCATCCACCCTGGTCTATAAAGTTCTAAAAAAAAATCTACAAAGGTGCTAGAAAGTGTAAACAACTGGTAAGTAAGTGCATATGTCCCTAGAATAAGTCCTGTAAAGTAAAATTGACCATCCCTCAAGGCTACCCGCAAAAGAATTTCTTCTCCTATCAAGACAGATATAACAAGTGACAAGCAAGTCACACGACCACGTCGTACATTCATCTATATCAAGAAATCCACATCCACGCTGTATAGTGAAGTCACTAATCCACGACCACACCATATAGTGAAGTGTAGACCACAAGGGCTGAATCCAATGTGTTAGAAGACCAAGACATCCATGTAATTATTTATAGACCATAGAGGGTTGAATCCAAGGAGCATGTCCAAGGCATCCTATCGATTCCCATGGGAATCCCTAGTGGAAACTCGGTCAGTCATTGGTTGGGGTCCTAGGAGAATGGAAATAGAAATTCTTTTGTGAGCCTAAGCAAGCTAGATCCACAGGGCAGGAAGTTTCAAGGCATCCCATGGAAGCAAGATACAAGGGATAGAGTCAACCCATGGTGTCCACAACCACATTCCACATCCATGGAGTGTAGTCCATGACATCTATCAAACTATTCAACAAGCATTTAAGCATTCAAATTAAACATTCATAAACATGTGAGTATACACACTCACATCAACAAGTATAATCCATGAGTATAACCTCTCATGCTAACCATTTATAAAAAAAAATATGGTCTTACCATCCCATATAATTCATTTAACATACCATTAGTCATTTACATATAGGTATACCCACCCATATAAACACATTTCATTTAATCCAAACAATAAAAATAGGTATGGAATTACAAGATATCAATATGCAAGGAGTCAATACCTCTCATAAACTACATACTCAAGCTATCAAGTCATCTATGGGATTCCTCTAACTAGGAAAGAACAAGCACACACACATTGGGTGGTTTAAATAGGCATAAAAAAGCTATTCCCTTAAGGCACACCCATTGGGTGACCATGAAACGAGCAACGAGTGCCAACACACCTAAACAAAACTCATGGTCAACCTCCCTAGGTCCAACTACAACTACTAAAAGCAACTCACTAAAAAAATAGACCTCATTGGAAAGTCTAACAGATGGAATATCAGATGAATTCCCAAAAAACACCAAGAAAAGTTAAACGAATGTATAGACCACCTACCTCATCTCGGTAGTAAATAGATCATCCAATATCATGTCTTAATTCATCCCAGTTTGGAAGAAATATGAATAATAGATGAAGAATGTAATATTAGTGCATATGAGTGTAAATCCAAATAGTGCAATTGCTGTTCTAAAAAGTCATGAACGTCTGAAAAGGAATATAGGCCTTACTGATACGGATCCATAGAGATGGTCGACGATCAAAATGGAAGTCTGACAGAAGAACATTCTCAAATCCTATTTTAGGCACAAAGGGGGGGGAGCTCTGGAGGTCCTCTGTGTGTGGGAGAAGAAAAATCCATTTGGGATTTCAAATGAAAATTAATTTTTAATTTAAAATTAAAAAAACACACAGTAGGGGTCGCACAGTTTACTTGCACGGTTTCCCAAACCGTGCAAAAACTGTGCGCCTCTCTCTGCCTAAGAGGGGCGCTTTGTATGGTTACCCTACATGGTTTGGATAACCTTACGGTAATTTTATAGAACCGCTCTATCCAAAAACCTTCAGTTTTCAGACCCCTCACACGGTTTGGTCTAACCATGCACAAGCCATGCATAAACTGTGGGCAAGACCATTTTCAGCCCCAAAACGTGGTTCTGGCCTCCGAACAGGCCCGTGAAACCTCTAAAACAATTGTGATCAAGAAAAGCATTCACATAAGGTCATAAAAAGGCATTTAAAGAGAAAAGAAAAATATATGTACATTGTACAAAAACCTGGGTTCTTACAAATTTGTTATTATATTTGTAATTTTCAAAACAAAAACAGTTTAATATAGAGGTGTGAGGGTGAAATAAAACAATGAATCGTTGTATGATCAATCATCTCCGATGAAGCGCAACCTCAGTTAAAGCCTGAGGATCACAAATGAAGAATTTTAAGAAAAAAACCATAAATACCTTGTTCGATTTGAAGCCTCACTCATCATCTGCTTAATGTCGATGGTTGCTACTCGAAGAATCTGAAGTCAAATTTCTCTAGATAGCCCACACACACTTTAAAAATATGTGGGAGCATCAATCATTGAATTTTTTTGGTGCTAGCACAGAGATCCAACAATAACTTCGATGTTCCAACGATCACTGTATCGACATAACTTTGATGCTAGAGAGAGTGCTTGACCCGATCGCCTAGATCGAGGGATTCTCTCTTTAGAAAGCAGGGGAGGAGAGAGAAGCTCTCAAGAGTTCACCAAGAGTAGTCATTGACGAGATCCTCTTCTAACTCTATTTATAGCGTGTGATGCAATTACCCCAAAATGGCTCCCCAACCCCCTGAATATTTTTACATACTATTTAAATGATATTATTACTACAATACAGAGTCATAAATATCATTTATATTTTTATCACTTTCTTGTAATATAATAAATATATTATGTGATAAATCCTGATCCATTAACTTGACTTTTCATTCCCATTAATATTAAATAAACCATGAATATTTTAAACTAATATTCATTCATATAATATTTTTCATGTATTTACTTTAGAACGTTTCAATACATTTAAAAAATTGGGTAAAACCGCGAAAGAGGCACACACGCAAGTAAGAAAATTACATTTAAATCGCAAGAACAAACTTGATTTGGAGTCTAGAGTTGTGACCAGTAAGTCATTTGGAGTCTGATAGAACAAACATGATTCTTAGTGAATAGTAACATACCCTTATTAATAGTAATATGACCCTTATAAATAGTAAATAATGATATTATTTTATTTTGTTAATTTAATAATATAATGAGATCTTAATTAATTTTTCAAAGTGATATAAAACTAATTATGCCTTTAAAATTGTTATTTTTTGAATTAACTATGATTTTATTTAAAAATTAAATTAATAATATTTATAAAATTATTTTTGAAAAATGGAGTTCATTTTTGAATTCTATAAATCGATAAATGGTAGGGGTTTTTTTTGGGATTTTTCTAAAATACTTGAATTTTTTTATGAATAGTGAAAAAACAGTTTTGAGTTTCTGTATAGTTGATGACATCATAATGATGTAATAATTAATAAAAAATGCTAGTAGACTTGTGTAGAATACAATAAGATATTAGGTGTCCCATGTGCCTAATACCATAGGTATATACCATGGGAAAACCCATGTTTTTACAAAAACTACTAATGAGGTGTCTTTTTAAATCAATAAAAAATTCTCTCTCTTTTACTATAAATACCCACTCATATATTTGTTTTCATTCATTTAAAATACCTAATACTTGATGATTTTGTGGTTTCACCTCCCTAGAAGTCCTCCCAAGGTGTCCTTAAGCCCCTAAGGTCCCAACCATAAAATTCTAGGAGTTAATCTACAAGGTAAGGGAACCTTTCACCCTCCTCTTTTAGTGAATACTTCTTTTATGTTATCCCTTTGAATTTCCATTCACATAAGTTGGGGTTTGATATTATGTATTCCCCTTAATTTTATTTTGATTTATATATTATGAGATACCCTTTTTCTCCCATTAATTTATTTTATGAAATTTTAAGCGACATCGTTAGGCTGCCGAATTTTTATAAGGGATCTCTCAACTTTTATTTTTTATTTTCAAGTTCATCCCTATTATTTTTCTCTCCACAAATCATCTATCCAAATGACCATGATAACTCCAGTATCATCTATATACTATAATTATATCATTTTAATGTATGAACCATCATAAATATTCTTACCCCCCCCCCTTTATTTTTTATGAATGAAATCTACGTCCATGGGGTTCCAATTTATACCTTTTATGGACGATGAAGATTCATTTTTCAATTTTTCCTTTATTTCTGGTTATGAAACCATTTATATGGTTTAACCAGACTATAATATATGTATGATAACCTAATTAATATTCAAGAACCAGTATATGTACATATTATTAGTTTATATGACAAAACTAGTTCATAATAATCCAAATAACGCCAAATAATCGAAGTGGTTGTCATCTAATGATTCATCCTCATTACATGTAATAAAATGATATAAATGACTATTAAAACTTATGGATGTCCATAAATATTACTTAATTTCAATTTTGGTGATTTGGATCATTTACACATTAACTCCATTACTTAAAAACAAGTGAACCGATTATGAAACATCAAGAAAACAAACACTCCGAAATGAAAAAATTCAATATAATAACTTATCAATAAGGACATAAGTGAATTAAAAAGAATAATTATGAACTAAATACATGTCTAATAGGTTCTTAAATAAGTTATTAATAAGTCTAATTTCATATTCAATGAGTTTATGTTGAAGATCGGAACACATTAATACTTAAGGTAAGGGTTTTTCCACCCGAACCTCCATTTTCATTTGGGTTGTTTTTATTGTCTAGTTACCTAAATGAGATTATTTTGTATTATTATTTACTAATAATAAATTCTGTGTGAGTGTTCTATATATGTTTAAAAACCTGAACCCTTACTTATATTATTGGGAGTAACACATTTTAAAAGGAACAATAAAAATTATTTCTGAAATACAATCCTGTTTCAAGAGAATTTCTCAAATTCATACCTATTTTTAAAGGCACTCTACAATCTGTTTTTGGAAACCATGATCTTTATAAAATAAATCATTTTATTACAAAAATAATATCATACTCCACTTCTGCTTTTATACAAATAATTTTCCAAAATAACTATTCTTCTAAAAGTAAAAGAGTATTTATTTCTAGAATTACTCGAAGATTTTATAAGAGTATCTTCATCTATTTTAGCAATTTTGATGATTATTATGTATTATTTGGATTAATATTTTATTGTATAACCTTCCATATTTAATATAATGGTTTATTATTATTTTTTCTGTGGATGTGATATCTTAAACTATTCACCAATTTACTCTGAATGGTTAGTGTCTATGCTTAATGTTGAGGGAAAATTATTTACATTTCATATATTAGTTTCAATATGAATGTATATGTTATTTATATTTATCCTAATTCATATGAGAAATTAATTGGACATAGAAATTGTTGGGTGGGGTTGGTTATAGCCCCTCGGTGTATTGATAGGTCTCATGAGACAAACTATCGTCTTGACACAGGGCCTTGACACAATGATTATTTATGGTCTTGGAATGAGGCCTTGACGGTATGGTGCTGATGTCCCTCATTATGCATTCTCACATTATGAAAATAGTATTGATGGTTCATGTGGTTATTCGACTAGTAGAATACCCATGATTATGTTTTATTATGGCATCATTTACTATGCTTGTATTCCTACCATAATGTGTTCAAGTTTCTGTTAAAGGCATATGTTTTTAGATTTTAAAGTTGCCAAATGTTTATATATCTTCTGTTGTATTGCTTACCATTATTGATCATTTGAGCTCACCCCTTTCTCATGTTTCATTTTCTCAGGACATGAAGAAGTTTATTATGAAAGACATTCTGAAATAACCTATGATTTGTGGATGTTGTCCTAGGAGTTTCTATGTTGTATTTCATTTCAAATTGTAACGTTGAACTTATGTATGAATCTTGTTTCTAATAATATTAAACCCCTAGGTCCTTCAGGATGCATATTCATTGTTTATATGCCAATGTAGTAAAATTAGGTACCGACTCCGAGAAACTGGGGTCAGGTCTTTACATTCATAACTTGAATAATATAAATTTATTTATTCTTTTGGTGATCATATATCCTTGGGAAAATCTCACACCATAGTGGTGTGACCCACCATGTCCTATATACATATTCACCAGAATAGGGAAGATTCTTGAATATGCTATTGTGTGTAACCCTCTATGACCTTATCTTGATAATAGTGAATACTATTCACATACTAATAGTGGAAACCAACAACCCATCCTTACCCCTAAAGAGATAAGAAGTAGTCATAGCAACGAAAACCAACCTATGAACACGAACTGTGTAATATAATCTCTTTGTCTTTATATATCTCATAAAGTAGGACACACACCCATGTAATCATCCTTTCTTTCCTTATTATTTGTTGATATAACTAGATGTATTTATTTTGGACTACCGTGGTCATGAATTTATCAAGGTACTACAATCCTAATCAACCAGGACTTGGTTTAATTTAGCCTAAACCACCAAATCCCACCATTGGTGTGAAATATCCTCTAGCATATACGTTGTCAACTTGTTTTACAGCTCTGCTAGTGTGCCAAGGAAATCAAAGATTCAATTCATCCTATTTAGCCACACCTATTCCTTCTCTGGTTTTGAAACACCGCGAATGATTGGTGTATTTTTCTTCTCGAACTGGATGGAATGATCCACTTTCCTTGGATCAACCCTTATATTCCCTCTTTACATAGTCTGAAAGACTTGGACTATACTCTGAACTAGCTATTGTTTTACCTATGTCTTAGGTGCAACCATATTCTCTGAAACTTCCTCCAGTTGGTTTCTATGATTCCTATCAGGTGCCATTTCAAATTCTACCATATCACACATATCACAAACTTTCTTTCCAAAATTCAACATTTTCCATGATCAACTATTTTTTAAAATTTAACTATGATTTTTAAAATCAAACCACTTTCAAAAAAGCCATTTCATGCATGTTCAAAATCTCACATGTGAATACAATTTTAAATTTTTTCAAAAATAAATAATTTAGCACCAAATCAAAAATAATTACTCCAAATGAAATATTCACTCCCAGTAGGAATTAATTTCTATAATTCATACCATGATCGTATAATTGGGTAAACCCATGACAATGAGATAAAATTCCTAGAAGTGTCTCCAAAACACTTATGTACCCAACTCCATGGTAACTAGATGTTTAACATAAAAAGGATATCTAAGTCTTTTTTTGCTCTACATTTCAAGTCCCTAAAATCCTACTCCTTTATCTCATCCCAAATCATTTAATAAAGAATAATGTTATTAAACTCCAAGACTGACAGAACTGATGACCACTGATCGTGTAGTGATTCACTGTTTCTTTTCACCCTTACATCACTATGTTAAACTGATTTTGTATTGTAAATTTAAATTATTATACGGAATTTACCTTAATTTTTCATGCAGTAATTTAATTTTATCACTATTAAAAGGTTAATCTCACTTGTTTTAATGTTTTCATTGTAGTTAGAGTTGATTTGGGGGGCCCATGATGACATTGAAGGAAAATGGGCCAAACTGTGCAAGATTCCAAGCACCCCAGTGGACTCAACCGCACACTTTTAGTAATTTTTAAATACAATTGAGTTGAGATTTTGTGGGATGATCCAATATTTAGTGGGATAAAACTTTTTTGAAGGATCCCAACTCCAATTAATGCATTAAAATCCCAAACAAACAGATCCATCCAAGCCACCGAATCTGCTTGAAGTAAAAAATGGTGTGCTGTGTTTTTTCCATATCATGATTTTTCATCCTCCTAATGATTCAAAATTTTCATTGGAGATAGAAAAGAGATTGGGAAATAACTTTTTAGTTTTATCCAAAGAGAGATAAGACTCTATGGATGTCGAATTACATAGACCAAGTGTTTTTCAAAAATTTCTATACCCAAAACCACCTTCCAATTTGCCTATAAATTGGCACATTGGACACCCCAATTGTACGCTCGACCAAGAAGTGAAGTGCTACCATTTTAGAGTTCCAGATGAGTCCTATACTCATCCTAGAAGTTCTGGAGGCCCTTATCCTCATAAGGGGTTGAAAGAGGATGAAAGAGGTCCCACTGACCCCCCCCTCTCGATGATGAGCTAAATGGTGGAAAATCATTTCAAGGAAGATACTCACAATTTGGAGGGAGTTATGAAACATTCACTTCTACTAGGTTTGTGTAATTTTTTTTTGAATTATTTTACTTATGTTTTATCTAAACATGATTCTCATCTGAATGCTTTGTTTTGGTTTAATCAAGCGAAACAATTTTTATCTCAACACCGATTTGGTTGAGATTTCAGGTGAGAATCTTGGGTTATTCTGATTGGACAACACAGGAATCCTATTTCTTACACACATACATGAGATATCATTATTCTTTGACAGCCGTCACTCTATGCTGGAGGTCCAAAACTTGACAGCACGATTTTTGTTTTAATGGGTGGTTCTTGATGCACCATTTTAAGAGGCAAGAGGGGAATCAAGATCTCAACAACCCTCAACCAAATGATTCCATTAAACCATGTTTATTTTTCATAATGATGAACTGTCAAAGAGGTTTAGTGAACTTGAAATTAACTCCTATCATAATTATCAAAACACCACAATTATTTATACACTTTTAAACCCTTTAAATTTTGTCATTTTATTAAAACTATTTTCAATACCACCCCCTATTTCAGTACTTTTTATGAATAAAAAACACTCTAAGCCTATCAACACTCTTTTATAGATGACCTAAGGTCTTCCCTAAACTATATAATCATCTATAAATCATAATCAATTTTACGTGTCATGGTAATGTAGTCAAATTTTATCATCGTTTCTAAGAAACATTATTTTAGTGTGTGTTTTTTATAAAAATATTGTGTATTGTAATAATTTTTTCGCTTCTTTTCTTCTTAAATTTTTAGTTTATTTCTAATATTTTCTTTTTTAGGCCTTGTCCATGATGTGATTTTTACTGGAGGAACTAATTCCTTTTGAACATGAACCAGAGAGGATCTTGTGTCATCAACACCAAGAAGAACATAACGATACATTGAAGGAGGACACACAAGACATCTACACACTTCTTTATCCTTCTTCTTCTTTGGAAACAAACTTCAATACTAAAACAAACATACATAATATGACTAAAATCAATCAAACATTAAAATAACTAACCTCACTTGATATTGGTATCCAACCCACCTATATTCAAATACAAGGTGATACACCCAATTTTGAACTCAAATCAGATTTAATTCACTTATTACCCAAATTACATTGATTCAAGGGAGAAGATCCACATAAGGATTTAAATCAATTTCAAATTATGTGTTCTACATTAAAACCTACTAATATGGATGAAAAACATGTAAAGATTAGGAAATTACCTTTTTCATTATAAGACACTGCAACAAATTGGTTTTATTATGTTAATTCCTCTATTAGAGGATGGACAAACATGAAATGCCTTTTTTCCTGAAAAATATTTCCCAGCCTCTCAAACTGAAACAATAAGGAAATAAATTTGTGGGCTAAAATATTGTCAAGGGGAAACACTTCATGAATATTGGGAAAGATTTAAAAAGTTTTTTCATGTTTCCCACACCACCAAATAAGTGATCAACTTTTAATATAATATTTTTATGATGGTTTAATTCCTATTGATCGTAACATGATTGAAGCTACTTTAGGTGGTTCTCTAGTTGATAAAATTCTATTTTCTCTAGGGACCCTCATTGAGAACCTGGCGTAGAACACTCAACAATTAAGTTCATGGTCCAGTGTACCCATTAGAGGTGTTCATGAGGTGAAAATTACTTAATTCAAGAAAAAGGTGGACACAAATTTTGAAGAGGTAAGTAACCTTCTTCAATAAATTGATCTTTCCCAATGGAAATTACAATATCCTCCTCCTATTCATTATGTTACCTGTTCTTCTTAAAACCAATTTTTTGACCAATTACCTTAACTAAGAGAAATATTTGATATTTGTGAGACAATATTTCTAAGCTTCCCTTATATCAAACCATTTAGGTAAGATCCTTACTATCCGTATAACCGTTGTTGGAAAGAAAACCAAGACTATAGGCAAAGAGAGTATTCAAACTAACCTAAAAAATATGGAACCAACTGAGGTAGAGTAGTCATCCACCACACCACCCAGAAATCCTCAACCACTGCAAAGGACTTTCCAACAACCACCTCCAAAACCCGAGACTAGCCTAGAATACATGATGAAATAAATGGATTCCAAAAATATACAATTCTAACAAACCACCCAAGCTATTATAAAAGACCTAAAAACCTAATTATCCAAACTCACCAAATTGGTGGGGAAAATCCAAAGTCATGGGTCCGGTAAAATACTCTCTCAACCACTAGTCATCCCTAGGGATGAGGTAAATATTAGTTCCATCACCCTTAGGAATGGAGAACAACCTAATATCCAAATTATCTCTCCATTAGAGTCATACATTCCTGAGGAAACCACTATCCTAACCACTGAAAATGGCCTAAATTGGGAGAAAGCTTATCATGAGAGAATCCATCCCAAATCAAAGAGAGTTTTATTTGAGTAACTATCTATCCCAACCATTACTCTTATACTTCTCCAAAGGGAAACCTAACCATGAAAACAAAAAGAATCTGAACAAGATAAATAATTCTTGGATATTTTTAAAAAAGTGAAGGTTAATATTCCATTGCATGAAACTGTAATGAAAATGCCATGATACACTATGTTTTTGAAGGAGATATTTACACAATGAAGGTAACTTCATGGTGATGAAAAGGTGATCTTGTGGTGGAATATCTCAAAATTGATAGATTCATCACCTCCGACCAAATTCAAGGATCCAGAAACATTTTCGATTCCATGAACCATTGGGGAGTATTCCTTTTCTGATGCTAGGCTTGATCTGGATGCCTCTATAAATGTGATGCCTCACTTTATTTTCTCTTCATTACAATTTTGGTAATTGAAGTCCACTGGAATTTTTTTCCAACCTACAAACCAGAGTACAACACTCCCCACTGGTGCTTCAGAGGATGTTCTTGTGAGGGTGAAAAAATTAAATTTTTATGCTGATTTTTATGTGCTTAAAATGGAAGATGATAGAATGAATGGACATGCCCTGATTATATTGGAGAGAACATCCTTAAAAACTACCAAAATAATAATTTATTTCCATAATGGTACATTATCTATAGAGTTTGGTGGATAAATTTTCCACTTCAACATCCTTGATGCCATGAAGCACCCCTCATAAGAGAATTCCTCACTTTTATTTAATTCAATTGATGTACTCCCTCCCCCTGAAAAAAATATTTTTTTTCCTATGATCCCATTTCATAGTTTTCATCCTTGATAGACATGCTAGGAATTGAATCATGCATAGAATGTTTTATTGGTTTAGAAAAATGTCATGCATGTTTGTTAATTATTGATTTCTTGAACACTGAGGATCCCATGACTATCGATGATACTACTAATCTTGTAAAATCTCATTCTACATATGAAGATGTAACCATTGAGTAGTTATATGAGATTATTGACCTCCCAATTTCACATTCCCTCCCATCAATCCAAAATCCACCTAAAATAGAACGTAAAAAATTGCATCAAGATTTAAAATATTATTATCACAAGAATAGAAACAAGTTTTCCAACATCATTTCCATTTCACAGCCTCTAGATCATGAATTGCGCCTGCTTGACCTTTTGAGGTTGTAAAAAAAATAATTGTGATGGAAACTTGATGACATTTATGGTATTTTACCAGTAATTTGAACATATTATATACTTATAAATTATGAGCCTAAACTAGTGATGTTGACAGAAATTCGACTAAACCCAAACCTCCTAGATATTTTTAAAAATGAGGTAACAAAATTATTGGCTACTATAATCATTTACCCCATCTCTAACATCCAATAGGTCAGTCTGGTGCAAGTAGTTCCAAAAAATACTAGTCCTATGGTAATTAAAAATGAAAACAATAAATTGGTTCCAAATCGTGTGTAGAATAGTTAGCGTGTCTATATAGAATATCTCCAATGAAACCAACACACCAAGAAGGACCATTTTCCATTTTCATTCATTGACCAGATGCTATAGAGACCAGCGGGGAAGTCCCAATACTATTTCCTTGATGGGTATTCTAGAGAAATTCATATGCATATTTCCACAAAGGACCAGGAATAGAAAACCTTCACTTTACCATTTGGCTTATTTGTATTTAGGAGGATTTCATTTGGTTTGTGAAATGCTCCAGGTACATTCTAGCGACGCATGGTTAATATTATTTCGAATTACCTGTTGAATTGTATGGAAGTTTTCATGGATGATTTCACATTATATAGTAATTCTTTTGATCAGCGTTTGAGTTGTATTGGTTCTATCCGACATCTTTGTATTGAAAATAATGTCATATTAAATTATGAGAAATGCCATTTCACGGTGCAACAAGGTATAATACTTGGTTATGTCATTTTTGGGTATGGTATCCAAATAGAAGAATTTAAGTTGATATCATTTCTTCCCTACCATTCCCAAAAAATGTGCGTGTTGTGTGGTCTTTTTTAGGTCATGCTAGATTTTATTGTCATTTCATTCATGACTTTAGTAAGATTGCACTCCCCTCTCCCAATTACTCCAAAACGAAAAAGATTTTTTTTTTTGATAAAGAATTCAAATAAGATTTTAAAAAACTGAAATTCAGTCTCACATCACCCCTAGTAATCCAACCACCTCGTAGGTATTTACCATTTTATCCCATGTGGGAAGCCTCTTACTATGCAGTTGGTGTTGTCTTATCACAACGGGTTGATTGAGCTCTACATTTCATTGCCTATGCCTCTCAAACACTGGACCCTACCCAAGAAAACTACACCACAACTGAAAAAATTTCCTCACCATTGTGTTTTCCTTGGTAGATATAGGCCATACTTTTTAGGGTCCAAATTCATTCTGTTCTTAGATCATGTATCCCTCTAGTATATCCTTAAGAAACTGGAAGCCATACCACGTCTCATTCATTGGATGATCCTACTTCATGAATTTAATATATATATATTAGGTATAAAAAATGAGTAGAGAATGTGGTGGATAACCATATTTATAGGATCCTCCCATCTTCAGACACTAACTCATCCCATTATATTCCCACAAATGACATGTTTCCTAATTATCAATTTTACTGATTTCAAGATGTTATTCCTTGGTATAAATAAATTGTAAATTATTTGGTAGCATATTTCATTCCTACCAATTTCAAGAAAAACAAAGTCAGTCATCTAAAACATGAGTCTCGTTGGTAAATTTCGGATGACCTGTACCTTTGGTGAATATGTAGTGATCAAGTCCTTAGAAATTGTATTAATGATAGTGAGTTTCAGTCTATCCTTAGGTTTTTCTACACTCTTGATTGTGGGGACCACTTTGGTTCCCAATGGAGTGCTCCTAAGTTCATCGATTCTAGTCTCTTTTGGCCAAAATTATTTTGAGATTCCAATGATTTATGTAAATCTTATTTTCACTATTAATGAATGGAAAATTTAGGTAAAAGAAATGAAATTCCATAACAACCCTTTCTATTCCATCAAATTTTTGTTTTTTGAAGAATTGACTTTATGGGGTCATTTCCCAATTCTGTTATCAAATTTTACATTATTCTGGAAGTCGATAACATTTCAAAATGGGTACAGGCATGAGCCACGAGGAAAGATAATTCTAAGATAGTTGTTGAATTTTAGAGAACCCAATTTTTCAATTGATTTGGATTACCTAGATTCATCATCAGAGACTAGGGTTCTCGTTTCTACAACTGAAAGACGCAATCACATTTGTGTCGGTACATGGTCGGGCATTGATTGATTACTACGTATCACTAACATACCAATTGTCAAGATGAGGAATCTAATAGATTGGTAAAAAAAATCTTGAAAAAAATGGTTCATCCCAATATAAAATATTGGAGGTTTAGACTTGATGATTCATTATGGGTTTTCTGTACTACCTTCAAAACTCCAATTAACATGTCATAATATCAGCTAGTTTTTGGAAATATTTGTCACCTCCCTATTAAGATAGTGCACCGAGCCTACATGGCAATTTAAAAATGCAATTATAATCTTTTTGGTGTAGGTTCTCAAAGAAAACTACATATTTAGGGACTAGAGGAAATGTGTAGTTATTCTTATGAGAACTCCTAAATCTATATGGAGGGAACCAAGACTGTCCATGACCATCTCATCCTTCATCGTCAATTCCATATTGGGAAGAAGATCCTCCTTTACTATTCAAGGTTGAAGTTACATCTAGTTAAGCTTCATTCCCATTGATTTTGCACATACACAATTACAAATGTTTATCCATTTGGTGTTGTTTAGCTTATAAATGAAGAAAAAAATAAACCATCACTATCAATGGATAGCGACTGAAGAACTTTTATGACGCCCTTCGGGAGTCCCCGATGGAGGAAATACAAGTTCAATAAGCAACCTACGAATGACACCTGTCGGGTTTTATCATTCCTTCCCACAATCTATTTTCATACAGAGAGGACACTAAACACTCTAGTTGTGTGGGGGGGAGGATATGTATATTTTTGGGTTAGTAATTTTCATCAACTTTCTTCTTTTTCTCTTTTTTGGATAGTATTGTTTCATTCCCCTTTCTCCATCAATTTTATACCAGAATATTCATTTTTTATTCCCACTCAATCATGGAAAATGATACCCACTTAATCATGGATGTTATTAAAAATACATGAAGAATTTACTAAATTCATGTTGTTTTAACATTAAAAAAAATTGAATGATGAAATGTTTTTTTATCTTGAATTTAACATTGATATGTGATTTTATTTAAAATTTGTTTTTTGTCGATGATATAAATGTTTGAATCATTTTGAAAACTTTTAGAAGAATGGTACCCATTGTTGGAGTAGTTTATGAAAAATTATGTCACTAAATATCTCCACCAATATTTTCACCCAACCATGAATTGTGATTTTTCTTACTCAATAGAAGGTAAATATATAATTGGTTAATATTTATTGTCTTACAAAAATTATTTTCCAATATATTAATTCCTTATAAGAAATGTTTCATTATTGTACCAGATTGACATATGCTTGTGTACCTGTTATCCGACTATTGTACTCCATAAAAAACATAAAAAAACAAAATCAAAATAATATGGGTTGTGTACTAGGTAGGTTAAAATCCCCTCTTCCTCATCCTTTGATATTTTTATAATTATTACAATTACTTTTGTGAGGAGATCAAAAAAGGATTGAATGAAGAGTGATATTTGTTCAAAGTGAAACCTAAAAAAACAATAATAATAATAATAAACGAGGGGAGTGGAGAAATTTTCAATATATGAGGATATCTTGGTCAGGATCTAATGGTTTCAATTATTGGAATGCTTCAGTGAGTTGGTCATGAAATTAAATTTGAAAATATATAGGACATGTTTGGTGTAAAAAATCATTTAAGCAGAAAAGAATTTAAAATAACCTATATTTACTGGATAGAAAGTGGAAAGAATAACATGAAATGGTTTTCACACACACATGTGGAGAATTAGTGACATGGTTAACTTTTGAATTATTTTCATAGAATGGTATCATGTATCTATTAGAATTTCATTCTGATACAATTTATGAGACACCTTTTTCCATGATCATTGAGAATAACTCCTTGGTTTGATTTTTTCTTTGATCACATTGTTACCATATATTAAATATTCATTTAATGTTAAATATTAATGATGTTGGGAATGTCTCCATGCATAATTTTTGTAAATGTGACTTTGAACAAGAGTGAAAATTTTTAAGTATGAGGATGTGATCGTGTAGAGATTCACTATTTATTTTCTCCCTTACATCACTATGTTAAATTGATTTGGTATAGTAAATTACAATTATTATAAAAAAATTCATATCATGTTTGATTTAATCATTTAATTTATATCACTATTAAAATGAAAAAATTTACTTGTTTTGATGTTTTTATTGTAGTTGGTGGTGATTTGGAGGGCCCTTGATAATGTTGAAGAAAAATGGGTCAATCTATGCAAGATTCCAATCACACTAGTGGACTCAAACACACACTACTACTAATATGTGCATTAATTTGGGGTTAAATTTTTGGGTATGATAAAAAATTCAATGGGATAATTTTTTTTAATGAACCCAAGCCCAATTCATCCATCAAAAGGACCAACAAAAATGATCATTCCAAGCCACCAGATCCATATTATGTCAAAGGTTGTGTGCTACGTTTCAACCATATCTTGAGCTATCGACCTCCAAATGATGACAAATTTTCGGTGGAGATATCCTAGAGGCGGGGAAACAACTTCTTAGGTTTTTCTAAAGCAATATAAGACTGTATGGATGTCAAAAACCATGGGCCAAGTGGTTTTAAAAAATATATGCGCCTAAAACAATCTTCCTCTTTTCTTATAAATTCGCACATTGGGAATCCCACTTATAAGTTAGAACTAGGAGTGAAGTGCTGCCATTTTGAAGTTATAGAGGAGTATTTTGCTCATATTAGAAGTTCTGGAGGCCCCTATCCTCATACGGGGTCAAGGAAGACAAAATAGATCCACTTGATATTCCTCCTCCTCTTGATGGAAAGCTAAGCGGTAGATGATCATTTCAAGGAAGCTACACACACTTGGGAGGGAGTTACAACACTTTTTATTCTGCTGTTTTTGTGTAATTTGTGTGAGAATCTTGGGTTATTATGATTATACAACATAAGAATCCCATTTATTACACACACACATGAGATATAGTTATGCTTTGACAACCCTAACTATATTCTTGAGGTCCAAACTGTGACAACACGCTTGTTGTATCAAGGGGTGGTTCTTAATGAATCATTTTAAGAGGTATGAGGGGAATAAAGATCTTAAAAACCCTCAACCAAAGGAATCCATTAATCCATGTGTATTTTTAGAATGGTGAACTAACCATGTTGTGTAGTGACCTTGAAATGAACTCTTTATCTCATAATTATCTAAACACCACCATTATTTATCAATAATTAAACTCTTTAAATTAAGTTATTTTCTTAATTTTTTTTAAAAACCACCCCTATTTTAGTAATTTTTATTAAAAATAAAAACACAAAACGTATCAAGACTCCTTGAAAGATGACTAAGGGTCTTCCATGTACTATAAAATCATCTTTAAATAATACTCAATTTGACATTTCATGAAAACGCGGTCAACCACTTGTTAGTCAAGGACCGAAAAATATTATATCACTTGTTACATCCCACCTCTCCTCATTGGATTGAGAAGGTGGATGGAAATTAATTTCATTTAAGAGACATCCCCAAGGTGGCAAAGGTGGACAACGACTGCGAAGGGCTTCATTAACAGATGGGGGATGAATTTCCCGTTGAAGATAAAACAACCCAACCAAACATTCCATAAAAACAATATCACTACATGATGCATGATATAAATGTAAAACAACTAAATATAATACCATTTATGTCATAACCAAACTAAAAAAATGTACCACAATGGAAGAAAACTAACATCAAAGTACATTGCGGAAGAAAAAACTAATAAAACTCAATGATAAACTACATAACTCCAAAGATCCAAAATCATCCACGCTCCAAACCAAAAAACAACTCAAGTATCATGATGAACCACTAAAAAAGTGTGATACATTACCCTTGCCGATGTTATGATAAACGATATCTGAAAAATCACCAATGTTATAAAGCATGGGTGAGTAATGAAACATAGTAGGCTTTCCCAAAATGACTTACATACTCTTTCCAGTAGGATAGAACAAGGTAGAACATTTATATAAAACAATTTTGTTAATACAATTTAAGAGAGTATCACAAAACCAAAACTATTTATAAACAAAATATTTTTCCAAGCCAAAAACTATTTTCCGTGAAAAGAAACCAAGCATGTTTTCCAAACAACTTCACAATCCATTTGGCATAAACCCATTCCAATCCACACATTCAAACATGCATGCCCATTTGATAGTTCCATACCAATGATCAGTTTATCATATATGTACCAAGTCATCACAAGGTAAATAAAATTCCATATGCCATTACACATTCTGTACCGAACACCAAGTCATATTTTATCTAGGCCTCATAAAATTCAATATGAACACACAATAACTAATCATGTCGAACCATTCCAAAACCATCATGCCAAAAAAATTTCAATAAAACAAAATTTTTAATGAAAACCTTTCCAAAAAACCTTTTTCCATTATCAAACCAAACAACCATTTTTTAATCAACATTTTATAACCATTTAACAAATCATTATACATAACAATTCCACAATTTCCAAAAAAATCCACAAACTACTCAAACCATCACTAAATAGGGTTTATATAATGATTTTCACATCAATTTTACAATAAATTTAAATGAATTTTAATATTTTGAAATGAATCCTTCATGTTCATAGAAGAGGAGTCGAGATTGAATCCACCTACCTTCAAAATTATGGCGAAAATGAAGAACGATACAAAAATTCTCACAAAACAGGGTTTAATCTCCAAAAAACCAAAATAGTTATCTTCCCTTATCATAAAAAAGGAACAATATAACCATTATTGGCCTAACAACTCTTATATCTATCCGTAGTGGACTAGATCTATGAAACTGAGAGAGGGAAGAAAATAGATCTAAGATAGACCATGAAAAAAAAACCATAAATAAGGACTTACCAAGGGACTTATGCATCAACTCACCAAGAAATGCCTCTAACTTGATTTAGATTCTATAAGGGAAGACTATAAAGCCTTTTAAAGGAATTAATATTTAGTTAGGTTCAATTTTTAACAAAAAATAGGGGTTAAAACTTAATCCCAACCCATATCCACTTTTTAAGGATCTTGTTTTTAAACCATGCATGGTTTGGAAAAATTGTGGGCTAACCCTGTGCTAGCATCTACCTTAAAGGGAACCTCACATGGTTGGCTCACAAATTTATACAAATTTTGTGAAAACCATGAAAAGCCCACTATCCCACTTTTCATGGTTTCTCATAGGTTTCTGCATAGTTTGGACAAACCATGCGCCTGCCCATGCACCTTCCCCTTAGCCCATGCCTCACTGTGTAGGGTTTCATGTAGGAATTTCGTGATTTCTAAAAATTGTGATCAAACCGCTAACCTATATAAAATCCCCCAAAACATTCCAAAAGTCTTCCAAACCCTCACAAACATTATACAAACACTTTATATACTTAAAATACATAAATTAAGGGTTACTTACCTGAAACCGGGGGTGTTACACCCTTAATGGTGAAAGGGTAAGGAATTGGATGATATATTAATTATAAAAGATAAGTATAATGTCATAAGTAATATATATATATATATGTGTATATATATTAATTCCATAATTATAACAAATCATGTAAAGTGGTGATGAATAAAAATTACACCACGACGTAGATACGGTAAGCCGTACATACACATACGAGGTGATTTAATTTTTTGTAGGATGAGTAAATGGTGTGATAGGGTTGTACCATAATCATAATAACATCTCAGAATATAGATGATACTATATTTAATACTTTATCATGTAAAAAACTCATGAAGAGGAAGTAGAAAAATAAATAAACTTGGATGAGTTGGTAAAAATGATTACCTCTTTTTTGGAAGACTCCCTTTAGATCTATTCCCAATGGATATAGGGTTGATATTTTTGGAAGACTAAGAACTACAGAACATGGATAAGTATTTTGGAAGCTGAAATGGGAAGGTTCTGGTCAAGATAGAAGTCTCAATATGGTGTGATGAAGTGATGGAGGTGCCCTTTAATAATAGAGCTAAGATGCAATTGTGGGAACTCTCAAAATATTAAAGTAAAATAAATTAATTTTCCATTACAAATGACTCCTAAATGATTTATTTAGAATCAAGTATGAATATGGGTTAAAATACTCTCAACCAAAAATATTAGACAAATTTAGGTTTCATTATTACACTTATGGTTTTTTAACCCTTTTTAAACCCTTTAACTCTTACTGTGAAAACGTGTGTTTTTTTTACAATTTGAAGGTTAATATAGTTACTATAAAATGTCAAAAAACCATAAATGAGTAAAGGATGAAAATTTTAACTTTATCCAAATAATTTGGATGGATTTTATATTTTTATTAATTTATAATGTCATTTTAAAATATTATTAATTTTAAAATATCATTACAGTCAATATTTACACTATTCCTTACTCGATTTTTTGAAAATATCACAAAAATATGATAAATTCAAAAAAAAAATTAATACAAAAATAAAATGTCTAGTTTTTCATTGAAAGTCATTGATATCATTAATTATGTAAAATTATATTTATTTTAATATTTTTAATAACATTTATTTGATATGTCTATTATTAAACAATTATTGTATCATCATTGTTCAAGCCTTTAATTTATATTTTTCTTTCCTAAAAATTACAAATAATTTACCATGATAAATATAATAATTTTAACTTTTAATTTAATATTTATAGTAAAATTTATATTCCTTATAACCCTATATTAAAAATGATAAATTTGTTAAAATTATGAGAATGTCATATTTGACATTTGTTTAACTAAAATATAATAAATGTAATACTCTTATCCATGTGTCTTAAAATGGTTAAAATCACTGCCCAAGGATGTTTTTGGTCAAAAAACACCAATCCAATGAAATTTTTACAAGTTTTAGGGTAATTTTCTAATATTTATAATATTATTTTTACTTTTAATTACTCGATTTATCATTAATCGTGTTAATGAAAAATTATTAAAGCTACTATTCATAATGCATAAAAATAAAATAAAACTATTTACATAAATTGGACCCACTAATTAAAAATATGGAATCCATTTTTTAATATTCAAAACATATAATTATCAGTAATTAATTTAAAATTAATCCCCTCGATGGAACAAGAAAATGCGTTTTTAAAGTGAAAACATTCAAAATATTGAAAAGTTTTTATATATATATTCAATATGAAATTTATTCCAAATAATTGAAACCGATTAAATGATAAAAATTTGATCTATTTATACTTTAATACTAATAAAAAATATAAAATTCTGTTTTTTAATATTCATCAAAACATGAAACATATCAGAAAAATAAAAAAAACCAACATAATTTTTTATATTTTTATTTAAATGAATATGTTAATTTTTTAAAATAGAAATTATATGTTTCAAAAACTATATTTAATACATGTGCGCCCTCAAAAGGTGATAAAACCGCCATTAGAAAAATATAGCATTTTAATGTTTAAAATTGGATTTATTTTCTATCATTTATAGAAAACACATAGGATAAATGTTAAATATTATATTGAATATATAAAATATAAATTTCACTAATTTCATTCATTTATATTAGTTATTTTAATTTATTAGGATAAAATATCTTTGGCACATAATAATAGTTTTCTTTATAAAAACATTTCCTTTATATTCAATTGTTTTTTATATTTACTTATAATTAATTGGTAAGTGATTAATTAAATAATATATTTTTATTAGTTAGTTAATCTTATTCATAACAACCAACTCAACATCTATGAGAAAATTTTCATTTTAAATAATAATATTAATAGTATATCCTAGTTTGTTTAAGCTCGGTGTTACGTGCAACATAGTATATCGACAAAGTTAAATTTAAAGAGACATACAATAAAAAATTGGTGTGTTAAATTATCCCCTTATTAAATAAATTGAATCATCATAGTTTTAAATTTCACATAAAAAATCAAATTTTTATACTTGATAATTCATTTGTGGGAAACCCACATAAAAAATATGGTTAATAAAACATCCCCATAATAAGAGGGAAAAAGAAATGTGAATGTCACCACAAAATTAGGCTTTCAAATAAGAGAAAAATAGAAGAAAAAAAATGAAAACATGGACATGGAAGAGAAATCAAACATCATGTTTTGATGAAGAGTGAGATAAAAATTTGTCATTAGTGTGTTAGCCGTTACAAATCCATAAATATTGTGATCTGTTAAAAGACAATTTATTTCCTAGAAAAAAGTTATCATATAACGTTTTTGTTCCAATTTTTTTCTATAGAGTTGGGGAACTCTTTTACTATTCAAATGAGAACTTACTTGATTTATTTCCATTTGATAAGAAAAATCTCATACTTTGGTTGTGATTTGATCAATTATCACTTCATCCCCAATACCTGGAAATGAATGATCAAGATGATGTTTTCATGCTTAAAGAATTTTAATGAATCATAAGATCCATGAGTCATCCATTCTACTTTTAAATGTTTACTAATACTGAAATGGTGAGAATGGGTTATCCAATATGATAACTCATACGGTCACCTCAAATAATAATATCCAAGGTTCAACTTAACCCATTCCATAAGTAGTTAATCTTAATACTCGTCCAAAATACATCTATCCAAATTCAGAGACCAAAAATTTATAAGGAAGATCACTAAATTTACAAAATTAAATTAATATTATATTTCACCAAAAAACATAATATAGGTCTTATTGTCACATAAATTATATTTTATCACATTATAAACCTTAATAAAAATTTCTATGATTCTAATAATAAAATCTCAAGAATATTTCTTAAATAGAAAAACCTATCACACACAGAAAAGATAACATAAACCATAAAATCACTTATTCACTAATATTATCCCTTTAATATACCTTTTTATTATTATCTCAATATCAATAATCTATTAAGGGTAATCTTATCTCAGTTAGGTGTTTTCAAAAAGTCCAACTTTCCACTAAATCACTTTTCTTGGAAACTAGTACCATTCAACATATTCTCTCAAATCCTTAAAGAAGAAGAAATGTAGTAAAATACTTATATGTATCATGATTTGTATAATGATAATATTAGATAATATATTTCTTGGATAAAAAATACAAAAAAATAATAATTTCATTTCAACTATATCAATTACATATGCTTAACCTTGATCCCTTAGCTTATTCAGAGGTATATTCCCTTTATTATTTGGGTATTAATTTTGATAGTGGATCATATATTTATTGTTAAGACATTTCACATTTATAGCTTATTTCTTTACCTTTAAATCACTATCTTGATGACATTTTTCTCCACACTTGTAACAAACTCTCATTACCTTCAGGCAAGTAACCGAGTGTTTCTTTCCCAATTATCACATGTAGGAAAATACTTCTTTCCCTTTTACCTTTATCTATCTCTTGCTATTACATTATATTCATATCTTTCTTTCCCTTAAAGTAATAATACTTATATAATTCATTCTTTGTCTTGACATCACATGAGACTATATCTTCATATGATGACAAAGTTTATGGTACTACTGGCTTTTAGATAAATGGATTTAACCCATCAATGAAATGATTAATTTTACTCGTTAGGTTACATATATAGTCTGCAACATGCCTTGAATGTATTATAAAGTTGTCTTCATACATAGAAACATTATCATCATCCTTTTGTTTCAGACTTAGGAATTGTCTCCCCATATCCATTCGTGGTTCATGAGGGATATATTTTACCAAGAAAAGTTCCTTAAAATTCTTACATTCCATGTTTTCTAGTTTTTTCTCCTCCATGTTTTGAATTAATAACCACCATTGATCTGCATCTTCCATGAGATAATAAGATATCATGATAACCTTCCCCCTTTCATTACATACCAAATATATAGGAATACCTTTTCTATGTAACTTATCCATTACTAATCTACAAATTAAGTTGTAGTCCCATTGAATGATGTAGATTGTTGTCACATGAAGTGGTTTAACATTGTTCTTCCATATTATGGATCAGGCTACTCAATATGGGTAATATTATTGTTCATAACCTGATTCATTTTTTCAAATATGGTTATAAGTTGTTCATCACTAGTTTCAACCCCTAGTCCAACATCATTATGTTGTATATGAAGGAAATCCCTACATGGATTAAGTGCGTTGATACAGTTTCTATTCCTTCCACTAAGTGTCATTTATAAAAAAATGGCATACACTAGATTAGATCATAACATTATGAAACATAATTTGTAATACCATAACTAGTGAATTACATAACATAAATTGAAAATTTATGTATAAATAACCTGAAAATCATAATCTAAGTTTATTTGGGTATATTTCCAAATTCTGTCATATAGTTTCATTATCTAATATAAATACAGTTCTCATGGTTTATACTAAACTTGATCTGATAAAAACTCTAAATATCCCAAACCCAATATCTTAGAGATAGTTCCTTACTTTATTACATTGACATAGATACAAGAATTGAATCCCAAAGAACCAATCAATTTAGCTATTTTGGAAACCAGATTACATACTTGAAACATACATTACAATTGAAACTATAAAATGCAACATCATAAATAATTTGAGTGAACCAATATTATCCTACCTTAACCCTGCATATCAATCATAATATACATCTTGGAATATTTGAAAAAATAAAACATAAGAAAGGGGTGAGCTCAGATGCTCAATAAAGGCATGTATATAATAGAAGCTGTAATGAATAAATAAGCATAAACATTATGAAAAGATATAAACCTGAAACACAAGCCATTTAAACACAATATTGGGAATACTATGACAAGAATAAATGAAAATAAAATAATTTCACATAAATAATCACATAGATATTATACTAATCGAATAATCACATGGAATATCAATAAGTAATCTCATAATGATGGAATGAATAATAATGAACATCATAAACATACCGTCAATGGTTTATCCAAGAAATCATATATAAATAGGTAAGGCCTCAAAAAATACCCAAACTAGTTTGTCTCATGAGATCTACTGTTTCGTCAAGGGGATATAGTAGGCCCTACCCATCACTTACTAAGTCTAGTGTATTCCTTATATGAATGGGGTGAAATAAAAACAATATACACATCTGTATTGAAAAAACTAGTATATGAAATGTGAATACTTAAACCGCAGACCATAAAAGAAATAGAAATAGAACATCAACAATAAAATAGATCATAAACCATTCAATAAAATCCGGTAGATGATATCATAAGATATCAACCTCAGTCAAGAATAAGATCTAACTAATAATATTTACATTGATAAAAATATTATAACAAAATCATTAAAAATATTTTTATATAAATACCTCTTTTTTACTTTGAAATCATTTACTTAAAAGCCCATACAATTTTAAAAGAAAATTTTTTCATTGATAATTATCCTATAAAATTTAAAATGAAGATTTAATATATTAAGGTGTCATGATGGTAGAAAAATATGCTCATGTCATATAAGTTAAAAAAACATTCCTTTTGAATTTTTGTTGAAAGAGTCATAAAGTACCTCATTTTCAAAGAAAAAAAGATTCATTTGAAACCAATTTATAAATATTAAAACATGGTTAAAAGAAATTAGATTTTTTTAGGATAGTATTAAAAACCTTTTTGAAAACATTTTTAGAAAATATGGACATAGAAAAAAAATGTTCCATAGTGGAGTCTTAAAGTTAAACAATCTCGAATAGTAATGAGATTGTGAAATTAACCCTTACCTTGAACTTTCCTTTATTTGATCATGATTTAGCCTACATTATAATAGTTTAAATCATTTTATTAATCTATACCATAACCATAACTATATTTATGATATCATATATGATGTTATTATATCGTTTTGTTAATAATATTTCGTTATTACCTTTATTTTGGGTGTTAACTACTTCATTTTCTTACAAATTTATTATCATGTAAGTCCTGTTTTTTATGAGCATGATATATTTCTTTCATATCCAGAATGATATTAAGTTCATAGATATCTTATTTTATCATTATATACATTTTTATAATAATTCCTTAATGGTTATCATGAAAAATGAATCACATCACATTATAGAGATGGTAGGTCGTACGTACACACGAGCAACAATATCATTCCCTTAATGGTGAAAAGGTAAGGAATTGGATGGTATATTAATTATAATTAATCAATATCATGTCATAATGACTATATATATATCCATTATTTCCATCATTATACCCATCCATGTAAAGTGGTGATGAAAAACAAATTACACCACGATGTGGAGACGGTAATTCGTACAAACACACATGTAGTGATTTCATTTTCATAGGATTTATAAATGGAAGGATATGGTTGTACAATAATCTTAATAACATCTCAACATATAGATGATACTTGAGTTATTACATTATCATAGAAATAACTCATGAAGAGGACGTAAAAGAAGAAATGAAGTTAGAGGAGTTAGTAAAAACAATTACCTATTCTTTAAAAGACTTCATTTGTCAGGTTAGAATAATACAAATATAAACAAGAGGGGTGTGAACTGTGTCTTCACAACAATAATTGAAAAATTATGGAATTTAACTCAATTTTTTATCAATGAATATATGCAGTGTTCTATACTATATGTAATTAAGAAATGGATAAACCGTAAAGAATATCATATAATGTTTTAGTGGTTTCGGGTACAAAGATTCCCCAGTCCACTCCACCAACAATCTCTCGATGAGATTGGTGATTTTTACTAGAAATGTCCTATTATGACAATACCTTCAAATACCGAAATGAGTACAGACAGTTAACACTTTTATAACAAGTCTAAAGTGAGCCTTCTAGTTCTTTTATAGGGAACCAGTTATCTATATATTAGTGTAAGAAACATACAATTAACCCCAATTGAGTACAAGTAGTTGAAACTCCAATAAATCAAAAAGAGTTTGATTTGTTGATGGTTCAGGTTAAACTACACAGTTGCAGAAGAAACTGACAGAATATGGATCTTCTTGTTCAATGATTAAATTTCTTTAAGAAAGAATAGCTATGAATAGATATTGGTTGAAAATAATCTTTAATATGAATAGAAAATAATAAATAGCATAAGTTATAGCAGAACGAGGTTGAAATATATATCTTTAATGAATATCCTTTTTAGAAAAATAATAGAGTCCTTTGTTATTTTCAGAAGTTCTTTAGATAAAAGGTTCATAAGAAAAATGTATTTGCATATCATATATAGCATGTGTCGATAGAGAAAATATTCTGATCATATATATAGGTTTGTTTTGGTTGATAATATCCATGAATGTCACTTGAGAGACCATTGATATTCAAATTTAAAATCATTAGGGAGTGTCGAAACTTATATTAGGAGTATGAGTGATTTACTCCATTGAATTGATCATAACGAGTCTTTGAATCTTTCATAAAATATTTTTGAACATATCTTTACATATTTCATGACCATTTCTAAAATCTCAGATAAAATCATGGATTTAAATCTCCATCATTGAATAGTCAAACATAGGGTTCAACAATGTAGCATAGGGTTACTTTTAATAGTGTAAGGATCCTTTGCATAGCACAGAGATTAAAAGTAATTTAGGGATTATAACATACATGTTCATCCTTCCCGTTTAAGGTTGATTCTAAATGTAGGGTTGATTATCCATACGTTCATTCCCTCAACGTCGGGTATGAACAGTGATTCAGGTCTTCAACGTTGGATTGTTATTACATATGTTTATTCAAACATTGGGTTGTCGATCCATATGTTTATTCTTTAGTGTAGGGATGTTGATCCATACATTCATTCACTAAAAGTAGGGTATGAACACTATTATAGAACACATAATTTAATTTTGTATTTCATAAAAAAGATACCTATAATCATGATATATATATTTTTGAAAAATACTTAGAGAAACATTATTCGAAAAAATAAGGGTATTTGTGAGTATCAAATCAACATATATAAAAGAATATTGTTGAGAAAATACCTTCCCAACAATATCCCCCTTTTTGTTGATCACAAAATCCGTAAGAATAACTTACATAAAATAGATAATATATAAAAAATTAAATAATGTTTTGATACAAAGATATTATTATCAAATATAATATAATAGAGCTTGTGATTTTAATTTTTGATAGTAAAATTTTCCCCATAATCATTACATATAATATAAATAAATTGTATGTTCTCAATCTTTCTCATTTTTTTTTGAAAATATGTAATGTTCTGGTTCAAAAATCCTCCCCCTTTGTGATATAAAAAAGAAAGTTGAAATAAAAATGATATTGGCCACAATTAATATTTCACTAAACTGTAAATGAACAATTATTAAAATTGTTAAAAGTTATATAAATTTATAATTGGGATTGTAAAATTAGAAATAAATAATAAAATAATAAAATTATAAAACTATATTAAACTCACAGATATAAAGATAAAGTAAAGTAAAGCGAATTTCTGATCAAATGTTTTTTAAATGATTATATTCCACCATTAAATTAAGAAATGTTTTAAAAAAGACGGGCTTTGTTCAGACTAGTTGGTTGGATCTGAATATTTGTTGGGAGAGGGTGCAATAGGACCAGGGTTTAATAGTAAAACACTATGTATATCATTGAACTTCACAAATAAACTCTGAAAATGATTATTAAATACTTGTATCCATTACTGTAGCATCTTCCATATGTCTTGAACTATCATCAAACTTTCAAACAAATTTACTTTTACAAATTCACTCTTTAAGTTCTTCAGTCTAAATGAATGTATAAAAATGATCATTCAACTTATAAAGAACTGGCCCTAACCAAGATTCACTGGAGGTAATTTGACTGGCCATACTTCTTTGATTATCCAAAATAAAATTCAAGGGATTACTATAAAAAAGTAGAGTACGCATTTTTTCATTTAAACCAGATAAAACATTAGTTATTGAATCAAATATTTTGGTCATATATGAAGATGTTTGTTGAGTAAAATTTTATACTTTATGAATTTCTTTGAGAGACTGAAACATTCTCCCAAAAAATTTCTTCAACTCATCAAAATAAATTTTATTAACAGATTATACATTTATCTTTCTAAAATCACCAGCTATGGTTCTAATAAAATCATCAATATCACCCATGGAAACAAGAGTTCCTTTAATATCCCTAAATTGAGTCTAAGGTGCATCATACTCTGCTCGAGGCACAATTGAACTTATGAGGTCTTCCATATTTCTTTTCAACTTCTAATTCTTGTCTTGGAGTGAAGTTATGTTCATTTAATTAATTGTATTTATGGATCAAAGATGCAATATTCCTTTCAAGGAGTCATAAGTCTTAGTAGAAAGTGATTTCGAAGGTTTTCCTACCACCAATAATAAAATCCTTTTCTCTCCCTAAGAAACTATTGTTTCAACATGTTATGTCATTTCTCTTAATGCTGACACCTCTACTTCTATAGAATCAGAAACAACATGATATAGATTAACAGGAGTGGCTTCACTAGAAATAGGGACAAATTCACTAAGTTGATCCTCCCCATGAGCCTCTTTCTCAATATCCTCATTCACTTGAGGCGCATACTCAACTCTTTCATATTTCTCTTCTTTATCATCATCCACAACCTCAAAAATGTAAATTGATGTTCTTCTCCTTTGAGGAATACCATCCCCTTCAATTATTGATTCAAATTCTTCCTCATGCATGGGTCTAACAGAACCAACATATTGTAACAATCTCTAATCCCCTTGAGTATTATCCATCATCCTTACTTGTTATACTATTCCAATGGGTAACAAAACACCACAATAATTGATCAAAAAATATCTGACATTCAAAATATTTCTATGATTGAATATTATACCTAATGAGATTTTCAGTACTTTTCCTAATCTGAGTAAGTTGAGATAATGAATCCTTCCATGGGGATATAAATCTATTTTTACTTATTTGTGAAAACAATGATGCATGTATCTTAGCATATGCCGACTGAAATTCAACTTGATATTATTCAGAAAAAAATATAATATACATATCCTAATACAAAACTTTTTCCAAATAAATAGTTCACGGCACAATTGGTAACTGAATAATATTTATTAAGACCTTTTTATTAGCATGAAAGTATTTTGTCATAATCTCCTTGACGGTTTTTTATCCAAATAGTGATTACATGATATCTTATTAATTATATTTTTCATCTATTATATTTCTTAAATCAAAATGAGATACCCCCTTATGGGGACAAACCAACAATTTTGCAATTTATAATAAATAAATAGAAAATTCATTACTATAAATCTTAGAGACCACAATATCTAAATCATCTCCAAATATTAATGAAGCATTTCTATAAAACACTTTTACTTAAATTTTGAATAGAAAATACATATTACTATCTCCAAAAATAAACTCCAACCCATGAAATCTAATTGAATTCTTAAATAATTTATTTTTTATTTAACCAATAAAAATCTATTACCTTTCCTTGAAGAACGTTTCCATAATTCACATGCTGGTGGATAGGCTCACATGAACCAACTTCATCAACACTGCCTGAGGTTTCCATTACTGAAGGTTTGAGGATTAAAGGATTGAAGGTTAGGGTTTCAGAAAAATGGAATGTGTGATGCTCTATAATTCGAAGGGTTTGGTTTTCCATGTCGATTATGTGGGTTAATCATTAAATTTTTTAATTTTTAAAAGACTCATTTTAAAACCAAATTCAAAACAAATATTTTATTTATACAAATAAACAAACAATTACTAAATAAAAAATAATTGAAAGGAAAATTAACAACATAAATTAAAATAAATGAATATAAATTAATAACCATTTATTTAAAATTAAGTATCCCCAAACCCCCTTAAAAAAATAAAAACTCATAGTGGGAATTGGTTTAGTAAAAATATCAGCTAATTGATATTCTGTATTTTCAAATTTTAAAGATATATCCTTTTTAAGAACACAATCTCTTAGAAAATGTTACCTTATATCAATATTCGTAATCTTAGAGTGACTAATAGGATTTTTTAAAAAATATTTATTGCACTAGTGTTATCACATAAAATAGGAATACTATTATTTTTTTTCCAAAGTCTAGTAAGGTGTGTTTTTTCCACAACACATGTGCACAAAAACTTCTAGTAGAGATATATTCTGCCTCATATGTTGATAGGGAAATAGAATGTTTTTTCATACTCAATCATGATACTAAACATTTCCCTAAAAAGTGATAGGCTTTGAGGTTATTTTTTATCTAATATACATCCTCCAAAATATGCATATTAATATAAAATCAAATTAAAAATAGAGGTTTTTAGATAAATAAGAGTATTAAAAATAGTTCCTTTTGAATATATAAAATTATTTTTGACAGTATTCAGATGATATTATTTTGGATTTGACCGAAATCTAGCACATAGACACACACAAAAATTATTCATGTTTTGCTAGTAGTAAGATACATGGAACATCCAATCACGCCTTTGAATAACTTGTTGTGAAATGGTTTTCCAGCTTAATCCAAATCAACTTTACATCTGTAGAGATAATATTTGTGTAGGTATAACTAATTTAAAGTCAATTTTTTTCAATAAATCAATAATATATTTAGATTGATTTAAAACATTTCAATAATCATTTTGATATATATGAAATCCTAAAAAGAAATTTCATTTTCCCTTATACTCATTTCAAATTATTATTGCATTATATTTGAAAAATCATTACTAGACTTATTATTTGTTGGACTAAAAATTACATCCTCAACATAAATTTGAAATAATAGAATATTTGAATATACATTTTTCAAAAAAAATGGTAGGTTCTACTGATCCCATAGAAAATATATTTTCGAAAAAGAATAGTTTAATATTTCATACCAAGCTCTAGGTTTTTGTTTAAGGCTATAAAGAGTATTGGTAAATTTAAAAATAGAATTTGGTTTGTGAGGGGTTTCAAAACCCAGTGGTGGTTAAACATAAACATCCTCCATTAAATATCTATTTTAAAATGCATATTTAATATCCACCTCATATAATTTAAAATTCAAATAAGAATCATAAGCTAAAAGGATTCTAATGACTTCTAATTTAGGTAGAGATGAAAATGTTTCATCATAATCTATTCCTTCTTTATGATTATATCTTTTTTATACTAATCTATCTTTGTTTCTGGTAATAGTCCCTTGATCATATTTTTTATTTCTAAAAATAAATTTAGTTCTTATTATTGGATAATTGTATGGTCTTTATACTAATTTCCAAACGTTATTTATTTTGAATTGGTTTAGTTATTCATGCATGACTAACAACTAACTCTCATCGTCTAAATATTATTCAATAGGCATAGGTTATAACTAAGATTGAAAGACAGATAATTCAACTAAGTTTCCTATATTTATTCTAGTTATAACTCACGTGTCTATGTCTCCTTTAACTATTTCTAAAGGATTATTCTTTTAGATTATATTCTGTCTAGGTAAGATACTTTCAGGTTCTTCAATTTCATGTTCTTCTAAATTGGACTCAATTTCATTAATTTTATTTTCAAAAAAAAATATTACGTGAATCAAGTGACATGTCTTCAAAAGAGTTAATATTTTCATCTATTTGATCTTTCTCTTTAATGAAAATGTCAGTTTCATTACAATTTACATGAACTACTTCTTCAATAATTCTAGACTTTTTATTAAACACTATGTAGTCATTAAATGTAACAGAATATCTTATAAATATTCCTTCATCATATTTTGAATTTAATTTACCAAGGTTTTCCTTAGTATTCAAGATATATAACTTGTATCCAATGAATTTAAAGTAATTTAATTTAGGTTTTTTGTTATTACAAAGTTCATAGGGTGTCTTTTTAATAAGGGGTGTTATAAAAACTATCTTAATAATGTATCAATTCGTGTTTATAGATTCTTCCAAAAATTATGTAGGAGGAATATATTCATTCAGTATAGTCCTTACCATTTCATGAATAGTTCAATTTCTTCTTTCAAAACTTTCATTTTGGTGAGGTGTTTTTAGTGTAGAGAAGGTGTGTTTAATACCTAAATTTGAGAAAAAAAATTAAATTATTGATTCTAAAATTCTACACCATGATCACTTATTAATGAAATTATTTTAAAATCCTTTTCGTTTTGAACAATATTTCAAATGCTTTCAAAAATAGTGAATACCTCACTTTAGAGTTTTAGAAAATAAATCCAAGTAAATATTAAAAAATCATCAACTAAAACATTAACATATAATTTTCTATCCAAAATTGATACCCAATATGGTCTAAAAAAATCCATATGGATAATTTCTAATGGTTTATATGTAAAATTTTGTTAATTAATTTGAAATACAATTTGTGTTGTTTTCCAATTTTACAAGCATAATAGAATCTATCCTTTTCGAACATAATACTAGGAAAATAAAAAACTAATTATTTCCTAGATAATTTATATAAATCATATATATTGAAATGTCCATGTCTTCTATGTCAGATCCATGACTTATTTGTATTACCAGTTAAACAATTCACTTTTTATTTACACAAGGAATTTATATTCAATGTATAAACATTTTCAATTCTAGGTTCTCTAAATTTAGAAGTTTATCTTTAAAAACTGAGCAGAAATTGTTAGAGAAATCAACATTAAATCCATTATCAAATAGTTGAGAAATAATTCTCAGGTTTTTCTTTAGCCTATGTACATACAATACTTTGTTGATTGAAAATGTCTTTCAATCTCCAACAATTCCAAATCGAATAATATTTCCTTTTACATTGTCAATAAAGGTGACTAGAACTCCATTCATTTATGTTAGTGTATGAAAATTTGATGAGTCTCCACTCATGTTTTTGTAATAGCCACTATCCATATACCAAATAGAAATTTTTTTCTTGTAGTATTTTACCTACAAAATTATTTAAACACATGTTTTTTTGGTACCCATATTTTCTTTTGTCCAGATGTGTTGGTGAGCAATGATCTAGGAATCTAGATCTACCTTATTTTCTAAAACATTTATATTAATTACTTCAGTCATATTTTTGGAAATATAATCCTTTATATTATCACTTATTTGGGGATTTATTAAATAATAATTGTTATTGTAATTACCTTTTATTCTTCAATAATAGCAAATAACTTTTTTTTAATTGGGTACAAAATATTGTTTTGTATATTTTTTTCACCTTTGATTCACATTCCATAATTATTTCCTTTAATAACATTATTTCCAAGAATATCATTCAAAGTTTTTTCTCCATTACCTAAATACGTGCAACACTATTATATGGTTCTACTTAATCTTGTAATTTGTTTTTCCTTTTTTCATGAACAATACTATTTGATGTAGTTGAATTGAATTTTTCAATTAGTTATTGACGTTGTATTAGAATTGTGTCTCTTTCACCTAAAAAAACATTGTGAATATTTTTTAATGATTTATGTTTCTTTAATAAATAATCATATTTATATTCTAGTAATGAACAATAAGAAGCTAATTTATTATTTGATAAACTATTAGAGTAAGAGGAAAAAGAGTAATAGGTTTGTACCTCATCATCTTCCTTGGCCATAAAGAATATATTTTCTTTCAAATTTTGTGGAAATTTTTCTGAATCAGATTTGGAGGTGCTGGTAGAGTCTTCTGACATGCTCCAAGTAGCCTTTATAGCACTTTTCTCTCTCTTCTCATAATCATATTTATTATAATATTTCATTTATATCCTTCATTCATCTTTCAATTAGAGGAAGTCGGGTATGATGTGACTCATATTTTTACATTCATAACAGATTAATTCTATTGATTCATTCTCATCATTATTAATGGATTTTCTAAGAAAACTTTTCTTCTTGTCGAATTTGATAAACTTTCTATCTAGCTGAGCTAGTTTCATTTTAGAGTTTGAGGAATCTGAATTTTTTTCTATTTTGACATCTTATTTTGATTTTCATTCATACTTATAAGATGTAACAATAAAGGAAGTGTTTTCCGTTTTTATAATCTTGTGATATTCAACTATATCTTTCATTTCTACATCATATATCATCAATGTTCCAATTAATTCCTTCATAGTAAATTCTTGATAGGTGATGATTGTCAAATTACATTAGATATTCTATTCCATTTAGAGGGAAGTACTCTAAGTAATTTAATCACTTTATTTTATTGTGAAATTGGATCTCCCAAGGTAGTAATATTTTTGATAATTTATATTAACCATCCATTCATTTGTCTGATTCCTTCACCATCGGACATTCTAAAGGCATCAAACCTTAGTTTTGTAGTAGCATGACTCATTTGTCTCATATTATCAGTTCCTTCATATACAACAACGATTGTTTTTTACATTTTATAGGAAGGAATTTGGGATACTTGATTTAATTCATCAGTTCTAAGTCCAAAAATTATGAAATTCATTGCTTTTTAGTTGATAACATAATTAGATTATGTTGCAGCATCCTGAGTTTCTGGTTTCTCAGGAATTACATAAGGAGTGATGATCTTCTAATAAACATTGTATCCAAGATTCTTCAGATATATTATTATTCTTGATTTTCAACACCCATATTTGTCACCATTAAAATATAGAGATTGAATAATAAACATACATTGTTTTATATCAGCCATTGAAATCTGCTTGGTATAAACTGTATTCTTTTAATCCTTCTATAGATTTATCTTCTTTATTAAAAAATCTAAACTTTGATACTAATGGTCTGATTGGAATAATATAAAGATACACAAGAGGGTGGTGAATTATTTCTTTTCAATAATATTGATATATTATGATATTTAACTCACTTTATGATTAATATTGATATGCATTGTTCTATAATACAATCAATTGAGTAGTATATGAACAATAAAGAAGAACACATCAATATTTATAATGGTTCAGGGCATAAGGATCCCATAGTACACTCCATAAATGCTCTCTCTATGAGATTGGTGATTTTCACTAAAACTATCTTCTTATAACAAGACCTTAAAATACATAAATGAGTATAGAAAGTTGACACATTTACAATAATTCTAAACAGATTCTTCTGGTTATTTTATAAAGAATCAGTTATCCACAACTTAGTGCAAGAAGCTCACACTTAACCACAACTATTTATGGGTAGTTGAAACTCCAATAAATCAAAAAGAGTTTTATTTATTGATGGTTCAGGTTGAACTTCATAGTTGCATAATCAATTGATAGAATATGGATCTAATTCTTCAAATGTGAAATTTATTCAAAAAAATAACCGCTTTAAAGATATCCTTGTTGTAAATGATCTTTAATAAAAATAAAAACTAATAAACAGTAGAAGTTACAACATAATTAGGTTGAAATTTATATCTTCAAGGAATAAAATCTTTAGAAAAATATAATATTCCTTAATTAATTGTAGAATTTATTTAGATAATATATTCACACTAAAAATTTATTTTTATATCGTATGTATCGTGTGTCGAGAGTGAAAATAATCTGATCATATATAATGATTTCTTTCGGTTGATCAGATATAATAAATTCACCTGATAGACCAATGATATTCTAATTTAAATCATTCAAAAGAGTCATAAATTTACTTAGCAGTAAGAGTGATTTAATTCTTTGAATCAATAATAACGAGCCCTTGAATTGGTTATAAAATAGTTTTGAAAAGATCATTACTTCTATCAATACAGTTTCAAAATCTTGGATAAAATTGTGGATTTAAGTATTTTTCATTTAATAGTCAAACATAGGGTTTAACTATGAAGTGTATGGTTATTTTACGTACCGTAGAGTTCCTCTGTGTATAATAGAGATCATTTTCATATCATAGTGATTATGAGTAACATAGGTATGAGAATATAAAGGTTCATCGTTCCTGCATAAGTTTGATTTCAAACATAGGGTTTATTATCCATACATTAGTTCTCCAAACATAGGGTATGAACAATGATTCTGGTCTTTAATATTTAATTGTTTTTATACATTTATTCAAATGTAGGTTTTTCGATCCATATGTTTACTGTTAAACATAGGGATGTTAAGCCATATGTTCATTCACCAAATGTAGGGTATGAAAAGTGTTTACATAACACATCCTGTAAAATTATATTCTGTAAAAATATAGATAGTCATGATATATATATTCCAAAAATAAACTTCAAGAAAAATTATTAGAAAACAAATAGGGTTATTTGTGAGCATCAAAATCAACATATATCACACATTATTGTTGACATAATACAAGACCAACATGCTTTATTTGTCTTATTAAGGGATCTAGGGTTGGTTCTTTTGGAAAATCAGGAACTCCAGAACATGGATAAGGTTTTTTGTAAGCGAAATGGTCAGGGGTTTGTTGTTCTATAAGGCTGAATATGGTGCGAAGAAGTGAGGGAGGAGGTTCAATTTTATAATTTAGGTGAGTTACACTTTTGGAAGCTCTCAAAATATGAAATTAAATTAAATTAATTTTCAATTCCAAATGGAACGAAAGTTCCTTTTTTCAAACATATTATGAGGATGAGTCAAAATTCTTTCAATAAATAATTTTTAGATAATTTTATGTTTCATTATTATCTTTATCTTTTGGTTTTAAACCTTTTTTAAACCTTTTAACTCTTACCATGACAACATGTGTTTATACTCTTTCATTTTAATATAGTTTGTATAAAATGAAAATAATACATAAATGAGTAATGGATGTAATTTTTAACTTTATCCTAATAATTTGGAATAATTTTATGTTTTTATTAATTTTATTTTCGTTTAATTAAAAATTTATAATTTAAAATATCATTAGTGTCAATTTTGACACTATTCATTTCTTGAATTTTTAAAAATATCATAACAATATGATAAATTCCAAAAAACCTTTAATACATCCATAATATGTCTACAAAATCTAGAAAATTCATTTATGACAATATTTATATTAATTTATATTAATTTTATAATTTTTAATATTTGTTTTTTGAAATGTCCATTAATTAAACAATTACTGCATCATCATTATGAAAGCCATAAATTTAACTATTTTTCCCCAAAAAATTAAAAATAATTTACCATGATGAAGAATTTTGTTTTATTTCAATTGAATATTTATAGTCAAATTTATCATCTATATAACCCTATAATAAAAATTATATAGTTATTAAAATTATGATAATTACATCTTTGACTTTTCTTAAAATAAAATATAATAGATATCATACACTCATCCAAGTGCCTTACAATGGTTAAAATACAATCCCAAAGATGTATTTGGTTGAAATCCACTCACCCATTGAAATTTATACAAGTGTTAGGATAATTTTATAATATTTATAATATTATTTCTACCCTTAATTACTCGATTTACCTTTAACCATATTAATGAAAAAATTATTAAACTTATTATTCATACTGTCCAAAAATAAATAAACTATTTACCTAATTTGGACCAAATGATTCCAAATATCGAATGAATTTTAAAAAAATTAAAACATATAAGTTTAAATAATTAATTTAAAATTAATCTCATTGACAGAATGAGAAAACCAGTTTTTTAAGTGAAAACGTTCAAAAGATTGAAATATTTTAATATCCAAATTTAATGTGAAATTAATTACAATGAATTACATATGATTAAATGATAAATTTTTACCTATTTTTTACATTAATAAAATTCAAAAATATTATATAACACTAATTTATTTGGATGAAAAATTGTTTTTAATTAAAATTAAATATTTATTTACTATTCATCAAAACAAGACACTTATCAGAAAAATACCAAAAAAATCAACCAAAGTAAATTTTTATATTACTATTTAAAATAAGAACATTATTTTGTCAAATACCAATTATAAAAGTGTAAAAAACTATATTTAAAACAAGTGTTCCGTCAGAAGGTGGTAAAACTACTTTTATAAAAATATAGCCTTTTAATTCATAAAATTGGATTTATTTTTCTATCAAATCTTGAAAAAAATAGGATGGATATTAAAAATTATATTTAATATATTATATATAAATTAAACTAATATCATTCACTATTATTAATTAATTTAATTTACTAGGATACAACACCTTTGACGCATAATAATAGTTTTCGTTTTAAAAACATTTCCTTTATATTCAATTGGTGTCTATATTTTTTTTAATTAATTGGTAACCAATGAATTCAATCATATACTATCATAATCTATTTAACCCAATTCATAACAACCAATTTAATTTCTTGGAGAAAATTTTCATTTTAAATAATATTATTTATAGTATATCGTGGTTCATTTAAACTCGGTGTTATATGAAATGTAAGCTATTGAAGAAGGTAAATTTAAAAAGATACATGCCATAACATCTTGGAGTGTTACAAATAAACTATTAATTTTTGTAATTTGGTGATTATTATGAGATTTAGTTGTTAAATTATTGAAATATATGTATTATTAGCTTGGTTTATCTAACTTGGTATCAAATACTATGTATAAAGTATGTGTTTTTAGAATTGAACGTTGGGTGTGGGTCTTGGGAGCCTAATGTACCTTATAGTGGTTTCCTATTTAGGATGTTATTACTTCATCAAAAGTAATAGGTGGTGACAAATCATCATGAGGTAAATGCATCAAATTTTCATGGTGAATATTACTTGATGGTTACATGTTAAAATATAGTTCATGTATTTTAATTTCCAAAGTGTAAAATTTTTAAATTTATTTTTACCATTGATTATTAATTAAATTTAATTTTTATTATCTTATTCTTCATTTTAACTGTATTTTTTAAATGCTTTATTTATTTATTAGAAATATGTCTTTTATATGTTTGGGTATTTTAATTCTTTTAATGATTGTAATCATCCTGGCCACTTTCCTTTAATCTAATAGAGGTTTTTCATGTGCCTTTGGATTTGTTTCGTAAATAATATTGTCTAGAAAAAGCTCATTCGCCACTTTTCACACATCCTACTTCAATAATATCCATATATCCATCATTAATTCATCTTTTCAGGCTCCATTTTGAATGGATTTATTGTTGAGATCCAATAGATATACTGGTTTTTAGGGCTCAGCTTCATTGAGAGAGAGGGAAGCAAGGTTATGAGTGGGATTCAACGTCCCGGTTCTTAGCTCACCAGAGTATAGGTTGAGTGATGGCATCATATATATGGCTCACGATGTGAGAACATGGAGTAGAGGACCTAGAGGAAGTGCATAAATTTTTTTAACAATAGTTCTTATTTTTTTGATCCATAAAATAGCAATGGTTATGTAAAATGGTGATGATATTAATGTTGAAACTGATGCATTCATTGAGTGTGGTTACCTTTGCCTCAAAGATGGAGGATTTTTTATAAAGTTGAAAAAAAACTCTAGTAAGAGGTATTTGATTTAATTACTATTTCATTATTTTGATTTTTTTCCTTGTACATGTTGGTTACTGGTATGTCAGTTCAAGTATGAGTGATTCCATCTTAGGTTTTTGTATACTTTTTCTCCTCAATATTGGATTGATTATTATCTTTTGGTTCAAAAAAAGTGTGATTAAATTTTTCTCATGAGGCTCTAATCAAATATAATTTACGAAAACCTAGAATGAATCCTAGTGACTGACCAGAGTCATCTCTCAATGAGATTGTCCTAAAAAATTACTATATAAGAATTTATGATTTTTTGTTTTTTCCTTAATTTCAAAGTAAGATTGTGATGAAGGATGATGCATGAATAAACCAAGGAAAAGTAAATTCATCAAAAAAGTAATATGATAAATGATACACCCGTGGAGTCAACTATGTGAACCTTAATTGTATCGAAAAATTTACTATTTATCCTATTATCAGTGTGGTGCCACTAGATATACACAACCTCACTTCCAAAACTATGGGAGTAGACATCACACTTGTAAATTATCTAGGTGGTCATATTGCCACTCTTTGTAACGAACCATAACCATGATTCATTCAACTTCTAAAACCATTGATCCCAATAGTACATCAGTAATATAAATAGTAAGAGTGGAAATGATTTTTATCATTTTGATAGAAAATGGGCATGAAAGAGGACTCTTATATAATAATCCCCATAGAACCTCACTGTCTCAAGATCCTCATAATAAGATAGAAATAACAAATAAATGTTTGTGGACTCTAGTTCAATTGTTTTCATCTAGTGGGTGATACCTATGTTAGCCTATCATCATGAATGAGAGGTTGAAATCACCATGACATCATAGTGTGGGAAACAAGATGAAAGGGGGAAAAATATAATAATAAAACAAATATAGTAAAAAAACGAATTTGAATTAAAAATACATAAAACATACAAAAGTCTATGATTATATAATCCAACACGAAGGAAATAATTTCAATCCATTTCAATTGTTGAAGGGGATATTTTTTTATAAGCATCAACACATCATCCTCTTCCTCCTTGAATTTAGTTTTACCTTTAAAGCTCCCACGATCAATTATTTTGATCATCTACATGTGTCTCAACCAAGGTGTGGAGATCTATTTAGAAATATCATCTCAAAACATATCTTTCCCCAACATTCTTCCCATGATCAATTCTTCTCTTTCCATTGATGGATCCACACTATATGGATTTTTGAATATTATTTTTATTTATATGTCTAAAAAGTTAAAATGAAATTGATTCTAGATCGACCATTTCCACTACGAGTTTTTAGTTTTGATCCCCAAGGCCCAAATTTTGGTAAATTGATGAAGTCCTTTGGTGGAATAGTGAGTCTTACAATATGTCTGCTAAAGTCATATGAAATCTAGGGAAAGTTATACAACATGGATTTTATATCATTACATAGTAGTTAGAGAACCTTTACTCATCTATGTAATCAAGGATACTACATTTACACAACCTTTAAATACACAAAAATACCTTTACTCAGCCTATTTTTGACATTACACAATCTTTGAAATTCTTAGAGGTTCCCATATGTAGCATTTTAAATCATGATATCACCTCGACATAACCTTTAAAATTTTAACATTACCACTATGTATCTCTAAAGTGGAATGAATGAAACTTACATGAGTATTTGATTACCTTAAAATAGCTACATGGATATTGGGATTTCCATACATAGGATTTTTATACCTTGAAATTTATCTTTTGTATAACCCTTACATAGACCATGATTGTTACCCTTACAAAGTTTATTATCCTCACACAATAGTAACTCAAAATTTAAAAGAAAGATGAAAAACAATTCAAAGGTGGATTTGTATGTAATAATCAGAGACTAATATAAATAATAAAAAACATAATGATTAATATGTTATCACACTAAACATATAATTCAAAAATAATATATGAAATTCAATTATTCCCAAGAAATTAAAAAAACATTTGAAATTAAAGAATAAATCTATCTATAAAAATATTTCAATATTTCCAAAAGTAAACCAAATTTATTAATTAACTAGGTTTTAAACCAGTTAGTGGCTAATTATTAATGAAAAATATATAAAACATTGGAAATATTAGATTTTATCAACATTGCCCATGTATAGTCAGTGTGGTCCTATTTTTTTGTTTTCTTCATTAACACGTCTTGTACTCATTTGTTTTCATATATATTAGCATGTGATGATCCTTCATCATTCATGTAATATAATTATCTAAATTACATAAAACCATATTTCCATTTCATTCTTTTCTATTTTTTTCATCGACCATGTTCACTGAACACTGCTTCCTAAATCTAGTCAAATCTTTTTTGAATTTCATTATTGATATTAAACCAATTTTTTTTTCTATTGTTATTCTATCAATTAATTATTTATTATATGAATATTTATGTATTATAATCCATTTTTAGTTATATAGTATTCATTTTTTAATCTATAAGACATTTCTCAATGTAAATACCCATCTTTTTCCCGGACTGTGAAATTGAGAAGAAATTTAATTTTTTTCTCCTGGATGCTTGTGAGGGGTAAAATGGTATTTTATCCCTATAAAACGATCTCAGAATTTTTTTTACCACTCCATTAGTCCTGAAATAGGTTTTTTACCCTTGTAAAATTGTTTTGTGGGAATCTATGATGTTCAAATTTTAATGGAATAATTAATATCTAAAATTTAATTAATAAAATATAAATTTACTTGCTCACATTAGTTCAAAAATATATTTGTACTGGATCAATTAATTGGGATTTCATATTCATTTTTTAGTCCAAAATAGGGTAGGGGTTTCTTAATCGATTCATAACCTCTTGTTGGGTGTTGGGGTCATACCCTTTTTCTTTTTCTTCTCTTTTAATCATTTTCTTTTCCCCTATTCATTCGTCTCCTCCTCTAGCTTCTCATGTACGACCCTTATGGGATCTCCTTTTACTTAACATAGAGATAAATGGGAGAGTGAGATAGATATAGAGATACATAGAGAGATATAGAGAGGGAATAATAGTGGTGCCTCCATAGAGCTCAGGAGGATCCTGATCATCGTGCATCAATTGTGGAATGTAAATCGGTGGGAAGCTTTAGTATATTTCACCCAAATATAAGATTTTTTTAATTTTATGTCTTATATCCCATTATATTTGTTGATTGATAGTTTGAAAACCATATTATGAATACTAAATACCCCCATGGGGTTAACCCAGTCTTAACCGGGAGAAAAAATGGGGTTTCGGGTCAATTAGAGGGTTTTTCCATTTGGAAATCTCAATCACACAATGTGTAGTTTAGGAACACATGCCATCTATTCTTCCTATTCATTGAAGATGAATTTTGGAAGTACACACTATGTACTTGGAGTGCATTTCGAGTACTGTTACTTGGCAATGTAGCTAAGTACATGGGAAGATGAAGTTTTTGGAATTACACATCGTGTACCATGGGAACAAGCCGTATAGTCATACTCAGCCATGTAGCTGAGTGTATGGTCTGGTAGATGGTGTATGGGAACATGACCATGTAGGGTACATTTTTAGACCCCATGTAGTGTATACACCATGTAAAAGTTTAGGGCCAGTCTAGGCCATGTGTGGTACATGGGCATATATCCTTTGTAGGGTACATGCCATGCACATATTTTACACACAGTGTACTTGGGTGTTACAAGATATGTTTGGATTAAGAATATAACCGGGTGGGGATTTGAGATTACATGTCATTCACTTGATCTTACATTCCTTATACTTCTCCCTTTCCACCATTTTGATGGTTCTTTTTTGTGTTTTTACACCTTGGAGTCCGAATGGGGCATTTGAGTAGTTCATTTTGAGTGTTTTTCTTGTATATCATGATGGTGTAAATCTTAGGGTGATGAATCCTAACTGTTATTTTAGGCATGAGTTATCCATAATTTATAGGATCTACCACTAGTAAATAGATTTTTTATGTTCTGAGAGTGAGACCAGGGATGAGACCCACCTGGGGGTCATATGAAATTGTTAGTAGACTTGGCATGGGTTATCTAAGGTCCCCTTCTTGTGTATATTGGGACAGTCCCTAGTTAATGGTATTGTGATGAGCCTCAATGAGAAATATTGGATGGGTGTTTATAGAAACCTAGAGTGAGACCTTGATCAAAGATGGTCCATGAGCCATCTCCCGTACCCAATGTTAAGTAATTGTTTCCTTGTGGGAACCTCCCTTTGGAGGTCTCCCTCTTTAGGATTGTTAGGACATGGTTGTTTGAGACCAGTGTGTGACTGAGGATCACCTGTAAAATTCCTCCACTTATTTTTCAATATAGAGGATACCATGTAGGATACCTCTGCGTACCTACTCTTTTCAAGGATTCCATGTATGATTCATCCGCTATCTATTTCTAATGATCCCATGTAGGATTTGTAGGATTACTCTTTTTGAGGATCCCAAGAGGGATGCATTTTATTCATTCTTAATTATATAATCCAAATAGGGATTCCTTTTTTATATATTACCTTGAGAATCATGTTTATGATTCCTCTTCATTGTATAGACCTAGGGGACCAGTTGGTTCCCCAATGAATGACCTAACTTGTGCTAGTGAGTTATGTGTTTGGGTGGAGATTGTAGTGGATTTCACATTATAACTCACACCAAACTTTTAATATCAAGGGACTATGTTGGTAGGGATGAGTTGGGAATTATTCCAATCTTATTCCTTACTCATTCTTCACATAGTTACTCTGGATGCAGTTATGATTTCTATAGGTACTTCATGGAATTTGCCTGATGAGCCTTACGTGATGCGATATATGACAAGGATGCCATGAGGTATTTCATATGATATTTCTTCTTAGACTTTTTGATTGACTGTGACTTTATCAGGATTCCCATACATACTTCATGGGATCCAACTTATGAGACTTACTTTACTAGGTTGTGGAAATTTAGTTCCTCGTCATTTATTGGGTAATTATTGGACATGACATTCCATGACCTTTTGATTCTGGATAGTGGACATAAAATACCACGGCTATGATTGAAATTGGTGGACATGGTATTCCATATTTGTGATTGAAATTGGTGGACATGGAATTCTACAGTGATATGTTTTAAGATTTGTTGGAATTATATGCCGCATACAATGATCGGATTGATGGACATGTAGTTCCACATATATGGATCTAGTTAGTAGACACAACATTCCACATATGTTGTTTAGATGCTTGAATAAGTTTCCAGGCATGGGTATTATACCATATGAATTTTTTTGTCATTTTGAGGCTCTAGAAACATTGAATTTGATGTTTAGTTAGGTGTTAAATTGATAATCCATGCACTATATGTTATAATGTGTGGGTTATATTCAAGACTGATGTTTTAGGTATTGGATGTAGTCCAAATTGTAATGAGTGAAGTCATGAGGTTTGGTTTGGGCTGCCATAGATGGAGAGCCTATTTGTTACTTGAGATGCACGGTCATATGACATGCCCATAGACATATCCTTCACTAATATATATAGGTATATTCAATTGAGATCACAAACCCAAGCATCATCTATGGTTTTATACAATTTATTTTATTCAGTCATGAATCATTTTTGTTGAGAATATTGCATGAGCGTGAACTTATAACATTAGATTATAGGTTCATCATTTGGCATGACCAACTCATAATTATTTCTCGCCCCCTGTACATGTACATAGGTGCATGTTCAATCCTTATGTCTTATTTTAGGCTTAACCCATATGTATGATGGATAGGGATGACTCCCAGGGTTTCATGATTAGAGCCACTAGTGTGGATTATTATGATCGGGATGGAAAATATCGACAATGTCTTATAGAACTGGCATGTGGTTTGGCTCAAAATTAGTGTCATAGCCTTGTAATTTTATTTTTGTTCTTTTTATCTACTCTTTTCTATATTATTATCTCAATGGGTGATAAATGTTGTATATATGACATGGATGTTTGGTTTTTTACTACATTTCATTTATTATTACAGCCTTGTTGTATTTATTGCTTCCACGCTCTATTTATTTATTACTACAGATGATGTGTGATTTTTTCTGCTGGTTTCTTACTCTAATATGGGGGTATAGTATCCCCAGAGACACATCCTAGTTCTTCATTACTAGTTGGCAGCCTATGGAATATGAGAAGACATGCTTGATTCCTTATCACCAATTATTTCATATACTGTTCATAGAATGATTCGGGGTGGGATGGGGAAAAGTGGTATCTGAAATGTTTCTTTTCCTATTGAATTACTATTTAGGATATGGTAAATAAGATTATTAGGAATGTGATGGAGCATGTGATAGATATAAAAATGGTGGGTTGAGAACACTTGTTTTAGTGAGATGTCCAGGTTACTAGGGATATGTGAAAACTAATATTGATATGAATTTTTATAACTTAGTATGATTTTCACTATGTGTGATGTACATGTGGGGTGGGGTTTATGATTTATTATGAGTTTTTGGATCTCATCCCTTTGTAAAGAGGCTAGTGATTTATTTTGACTCTTGGCTGGTAAATTCAAGAGGCATCTAATTCATCATATTCAGTACATAGGGTTCATATGTTACAGAATTTATAGTGTGTGAATTATTATTGAAAACTTAGGCCAACTATTTAATGTGTTAAAAACAACCTAAATGGTGTTTTCGATATAGGTTCTTGGTGACATTCTAATTAGTTATATTGACATGTATATATGTTTCCTTATGATGGAAGGATATGTGGATATATTATGAGTTTTTTTATTATGTATATTATGTCTCAATCCTCATACACCATAGGTTCAGTATAGATATAACACATGGTTCCCCTATTTTGGACTCCATGTGTGGTATTTTTACTTAGGTTGAGTTATTTATAGTTTCTGCAATAACCTATACGGTGTTTTATTACATATCTCGAAATGAAATTCCACATAATTGAACTATATGTGTGTGGTATGAAAAGGATCATTGATATGTTGATGTGCGTGTACTGTTGACCCTTGTAGTTCATAATTGGAAGTTGATTACCATTATATAGACCCCCTGTGGATGCATCCTTTCAAGTGCGGTTAACCAAAGATTGAAAAAAAACCTATATGGTATTTTCCCATCTAGTTTTCTATGATATTTTACTCAACATAAGCACATTTATGGTTGTCTATTCAGATCCTCTAGTGTGATATTCATTTTAATGTCCCGAACCTAGATTTCCCTTAATAGTTCCCCAATCCCGGTTGGTCATGTAGCCTCAAGAACATCTCTCCAAATACTAGAGGATTCCAACTAGTAGCGAGGGTCAAGGTGTGTCAGTAGGGATATTATTCCATCATCAAAAGAGTGTAACACAATGGAATAATAATAACAAACAAGTAGGAGAAGTAGATACAACAATATGAAAACTGATAAATAAACAAGATAGGAATATATGACAATAATAGAAGTGTCTCATAAACAAAGGTGATGACACATGTCTCTAAAAAGTATCCAAAATAGGTACATAATAGTACAATACAATCCATGTATCCAAAATACAAAAAAATACCAAATTTTTTTTCTCCTAATAGCATCACGAGCCTCAGATCGATACTGTGATCCCCTTCACCGAAGCATGTCCCAAAATCAACCCTCGAACTGTGGGATCTTTTCCCTGTACCTACTTGCATCCAAATAGATTGTTCGGGTTACCAATGGTGGAATGAATAGGATGTGAGATAGAATTCTAGTAGGTAACCACCCAAATATTTATAAAATTCCTTGCTGTAAAATATAATAAGTTATGTAGTGTGAAAATAAAGAAAGTAAGTAGTAAATGAATGTAACGTGTGCATGAAATATCTACTACTAAGAAAGTGCTACTGAATATACACTCAAGGATCATTATAAAACTACTTTCAATCTCTTAACAAGGTAGCTATAAAAAATATAAATAACCTACATATCCACATCGTACATCCATACATATCATGTCAACCATGACGTTTCCATATAGTGAAGTGTCCAAGTAACCACGAATGAGTCATTCAACCAGGCATACCATATTTTCCATGGTCATTCTATATAATCAAAGTGTCAGTCTATGATGGTATGGATCTATGTTATTGAAGAATAAGACATCCTCATCAAGTCCTAGGAGCATCTCAATGGAAATTTGATTAGACAATGGTCGGAGTCATAGGAGCATGTCAACTGAACATGTCCTACATGAGTCCATGTAAGCCTGATCTAAGGGTTATCAAGGCTCAATGAATACCACAAAATCAAGACCTAAGGAGCAAACTATTTAGTGGTGCCTTTTCGTTTTCATTTTGAATTAGTTTTGATAATTACTTCAACCGATCAATATTAGTTTTCTAATAAATTTGTTAAGTGTTTTAGATTTAGAATGTAAAAGTATTTATTTCATATCTAAATAAATAGTTATTGGATTCATAATGAGTTTATTACAATGTAAATATATGAATATTATAATCATTTCATCTATTTATGTTGAAATCCAATTCAATTTTTTTATGGTGAAAATATTTTCCAAAACTATTACAAGATGTTCAAGTGATATTGCAGTTTTCAGCTTAAATTCAATTCAGAATTATGATGATATATCAAGATAAATTGAATGGTTTCATGGGATCATTATACCATTGGATATATAAGGATATTATCTAAACATAATTCGTTTATGTGGAAGTCTAAAAAAGATGTTTTGATACTCTAAAAATCATAGAAGTTTCTAAATTAGTTTTGTAACTGTACAATGAACATATTTGAGAACCTATAGTATTTATTTTTATGAAATTTATATAGATATCATAATCTATTGAGATCTTGGTAGATGGAAAGAAAATAAACTTATATTTATTTCATGAGTTTACATCAAAAGATAAAAAAGTGGTTTGTATGGTCAATAAATTATCTGAAGTTCTATATTTTAGTTTTAGTAATAGTTCTTCTTTATCATATGGATTCTGTGTTTCAAAGATATGGAGAATTGTAGATGTTAGATTTATTTTCTTCTTGAACCATTGTAATTATCCTGAGATTTACTAAAAACATGTCTTGTGGAATTCAGGCTGAATCTGATGTTAAAGGGATCAAAAAATTCTGTTAATTATGAAGTTAAGTTGTTCATATTTTCCATAAACACTGTTCATACCCTATGTTGCTAGTGTAACATAAGGAATGAACCCTGCATTTTATAAATGTGTGTATACATTTTCAAACCTATGCAGAATATTAAACTTATGGATCAGAAACTATATGTTGGAAGTTGGTTTTATTATTCATGAACCCTATATTTGGGAAATTGAACATATGGTTAATCAATGATAGATTCATGATATTATGATAAAAAGGTGAACGCATGGATTATCATCCCAATGATATTTTTGTTCCATGTGTAATGTGAAGATGAATGTATTTTTAAGGAACCATGAATTGTTAGGAAACCAATGCTATGAAACAGAACCATATGCTATGATGTTCAACCCTACATTTGGTATTTTATGGTTACATGAAGGAACAATACATTTTAATTTTCAATGACGTTGTTTTAAATCCATGATATTTTGTGTGATTTCTAAAATGATATAATTAGTATTAAAGATCATTCTAAGGTATTTCTATGACCGATTCAAAAGCTCGCATGCAATGGATTTAATCATTCCTATTTATAAGGGACATTATGAATCTCTTTGAATGATTTTATTTCAAATATTCATGATTAATTGTGTTTCATGTTTTCAGGAACTATTTGGACTATATTTAATGTGGTTTGAATGGAATTAAATTGGATATTTAAATTTTTCAATTATGCTATTATTATGGATATATTATTAGATGAGTTATTCAAATTATTTTGAATTCATTTATTAGATATTTATTTAACATGAATAAGGAGGAAAGGGTGTTATGATATTATTTGGGATATTTATGAAGGCTGTTAACTTTATTTATTTTGGGTATCCAAAGGAAGATGAATGTTGTTACAACTATTGTATATTTATTCTCTATATATATCTCTCTCTGGAAGGAAAATAATATACAAAACTAATAAGAGAAGATATGTGGAAACATTGAGAAAAATAAATTGATGAAATATTTTCATTCTACTGCTTATCATTTTGAAGAAGATAGATAAATATTCTAGGTATATTCTTATTATCTCATGGTGTAAAGATGAAGGGATTATCAACAATAATTTTCTAATCTATTTGATACTAATTAAATATGAAGAAGCTAACTCGAAATTGAATATTATTTTTCTACTACTGTTATGTTATATTGAAGATATGATTTCATCTGTCAGTTGTTTCTGTAACTGTGAAGTTCAAATTATACCATCAAAAAGTCAATCTCTGTTGATTTGGTGGAGTGTTAGCTGCTCAGACTCAGTCATGGTAGAGTGTTCGCTTCTCCGAATAAGTGGTGGGTATTTTGGTTCCCTTTAAAAGAACCATAAGGCCTTGTAAAATCCTTGAATGGTGTTAACCTCTTGCACCCGGTTATGGATTGGACGATCTTGTGATAAGAGGACCAACTAGTGAAAATCACCAAGCTTGTGGTGTAGAAAATTTGTGGAGTGAACTAGAGGATTTCTATTCCCCAAACCACTATACATCCCTATGTTATTTTACTTTATTTATTTCCGCTCCTCACTCGACTTTAAGAGAGAAGGAAAAGATCACTTCATTTCAAGAGGGACAATTTAATATTTTAAAGATTTTTAAAAGATCACAATTCACCCCCTCTTGTGTCTTCATCATAGCCATCACGAACTAAATATTGGTATCATAGGTAGGGCCCTACTTATTTCTATTGGATCTAACAAGCCTGTGTTAAAGATACAGAAAAAGAAAAATCTCAATGGAGAATTTTAGAGAAGGTAAGATGATGATCCATGATCCCTATTTTAATGGGGATAATTATGATTGCTAGAAAACTCGCATGACTATATATTTGAAGAATCTTGAATTAAAATTGTATATGAAGATTTTAAAATCCTATGAAATCCACGGAGAACCATAATATTGGTATACTGCTAGGGAAGCTGAGTATGATATTAATTTAAAATCCATGAATGCAATTCTATGCGGTCTTGGTCCCGATGAATTTAGTCATGTTTCTCAATGTGCTACTTCCTATGAGATGTGAAAGACTATTTCATTTGTATATGAAGGAACTGAAAATGTCATAAAACTAAGGTAAAATACATCAAAACATAAATTTTACACATTCAGGATACATGAATACTAGAGCATCACTAAGATGAGTGGAATATTAACAGAAGTTGTTAATGATTTTTCTACCTTGGGAACTCCAATTCTAGAACCAGATTGGGTGTTAAAAGTAAATAATTTTTACCATTTAATTGGAATGGAATTTCATTCTATTAAATAATCCACACCAATTAAATAATTAAAGATGAAATAATTGATCGGAATCTTGATAATGTATGAAGCAGAGATGCAAGCAGAAGATGAAAATCACATTTCTATCAAAAAGGAAACAACATCAATCAAATTTTCGATGGATGAATTTAATTATATTTATTCTATCAATTTTTATTCAAGTTATGAGATTACACATCTTGATAAAAAATTGGGAAAGTTTTATAAAAGGATAAAAGATAAATTAAAGTTGAATAAAGAGAATGAAGTCGGGTGCTAAGAGTGTAAAAAGAAAGTTCATTTGAGACCTAAATGTCATTTTTTTAAATCTCAAAGGAAAACTGAATATATATAAAAAGGAAATAAAGTCATGAATACTAATGGTAATACATATGAATATTAAAATTATTAATCATCTACAAACTCATAAGATGACTAAGAAAATCAAAAGGTTAATCTATATCTTATGGCTCTTGCTGACGAGGTACAATCTTTTTACTCAGATTGTTCTAATTCTGAATGTTTTTCTTATGATAAACTTAATAACATTTGTTTTATTATTCAATATAAATTTCAGTATTTTAAGAAAGAGAAAAAAATCTTATAAAATCTAATGATTCTATTTCAATTGATAAAGAGAGTTTTTCAAAACAGATTGTTGATTTAAGATCTAATGCTTTCAAAATTTCATGTGATCTAAAGGAAAGTAAAATTAAAGAATTATTGGTTGAAGTTGATAATTTAAAGAAAGATTCAAGTATTCTTGTTAATAAAGATAATTATTTGAATCAAATTCTTGGTAAAAAAATTCACAAAGGAAAACACAATATTGATAGTAATGGAGAAAAACCAAAATTATATAAGACTTATTTTGTTCCTGGTTCAAATAGAAAAATAATGTCCACTATTAAATGTTTTTATTATGGTATTATTGTAAATTATTCTAATTATTGTTATTTTAAAAACCTCAATTTTTTGGTGTCAAGAATGTTCATTATTTGAAATCATTATCTAGATTTAATTATAAAATGTTAGATCAAAATAAATATATTTGGTTACCTAAATCATTAATTGTTGACACTACCAGACTCAAAAGTATACGGGTACCTAAAGGAACTTTCATTTAATACATTGTAGGTATGAACCACTTAAATTCATCATTATATCATCATGTAGATCTTATAAAACTATGATAATTTATTATATTATTATTTCTTATTCTATTAAATAGAAAATTCATTAGAGTTGGAATGGTTAATTGAGGAAGTATTTTATTTTCAATTTTCATATTGAAATTAAATGCACTAAATATTTCATATAGGGGAATAATTTTTTTAATGTTTTATTTTTTATTCCTATACAATTAATTATTATTCTCATGATTAAAAAAAATTAAATCTTTACACACAATAATTTTATAAGAGGAATTAATTTGTTTATTTATATTTATTAATCAATGACCATAAAACTGTTTATTAAGATATTATATAAATGGTTCTCTTTTGTATAAGAATGTTTTCAATGTTTGAATATTTAAATTAATTTTATGTGCTAAATTAATCTCTAGTTGTTAGTGATACATTATTCTATTATTTGATTAAATTGTTTTGGTAATTTATAACATATGTAAAATTTTAATTAAATAATTTTAAACTCTTTAAATTAACTACATTGAAAATAATTTAGTTAAATAATTTGAAAATATTCTAATTAAATACTTATAAAATATTTTAATTAAATCATTTGGAATTGTTTTTTTTTTATTTTTTAAATATTTTTTTTAAATTCCTTTACAATCAATTATTTAAATTCATTTAATATCATAAAAATTTATGCTTAGTCTTAAGGGGAGTAATATTAAGTAATTATCATGAGTTTGAATGTTTTATTTTGGTATGAATTAAGTTGGTTAATACATTCATTGCAAACCCTTGATATTCATTGAATACTATTTTATATGTTTTCATGGATCCTTGATTACCTCCTTTTATCTTTTTGAAGGAAGCATGAATTTTGGGGGAGTTTATATTGCTGCATATTTTTACAACATATTTTGAAATAACATATCTTTTTGATATTTAAAAAATAATTAAAATTTTCAAATTCTAAACATTTAAAATTTTCAAATTTTAAATATCCTTTTAATTTTTTTTTCAAATTTAAATTATTTTTTAAAATATTATTTGTCAAATTATAAATATGTTAAAAAAATTATTTGTCACGTTTTAAATTGTCTCAACCCCATCCCCACAAAGTGTACCCATCTTGGGCTGGAAATGTGAGAAGGGAGATAATGACCCCTGAGTCCTGCCTTCAGTAGGCCCCGAGTTGGCGACTAGCACTGAGGGTATAGTAACACACAAAATGGGAGGCATTACCCTCTAAGAGAACACATGAAGAAGGGAGAGATAAGATAGACACCAATCAACTCCAACTCAGACTGCAGTATAAACGAAAACCCTAGTACACATATGAAATGTCATGTCGAAGTACTACAACTGAAAGGGAAAAAAACTGCAAGTACCCAAAAGAAAGTAAAAACAACAGCAACCACCAGCCCGAACAGCTCCTACAAACCCAATCTAGTAGAAACCATCTTGATCTCCAACCTTCTCTAAGTAACCTGAAAAACAATTTAGATATAAAAACGGTGAGTATAACAGTATACTTAGTATGATCCTCCCCGAAGCCTCTCGTGAAATGTAAAGAAAGCATACTAAATAAGAGTGAACAACAAGTGAAACTAACTCGTCAACTAAACAGGTATACTAAGTTCCCAACCTCTTCATGGATACTCACACCAAGTAATACATACAAAAATATATCATATAATAAAGAATATCAAGGGTACCCCACTACTACTTCCCCACTGGTTTGCCGCTTCTCTCCAACATCGCACGTCCTGAGCATGTCTCTCCAAAAAGTCTTGCTTGCAGACACCTGGGCGAAGCACCATAATATGCACCTCGTGCAACAAAACCACCACGTCCACACACAAAAGTAACCATGTATTTCTGGAAGCCACCAAAACTCACCTAACATGTATCATACGTCGGATATTATACCTCAAGCCATTACATCACATACACCGAGTAAGGATCCTCAAGCCATTACAGCCTATACACGTTAAACCTATAGTATTAGATAGAAAGCTGTATCCAGAATATATGTGTGTGAATAACCACAATCCATTAGAGCCCTCTACACACATATATGTGAAAAAACAACCAATGTGCCTTCTATCACTAGTAACTGCCACGAGAAGAGAGTGGGGCCAAAGGGAGTAGTCATCCATCTATCCTCCCAACGAAATGTTGGCGAAAACACCCCCAGGGCTCATAATCCTTGGGGTTTCATTTTCCCTTACTTACAGGTTGGATTAGCATATAGAAACTCAAAAATTACATGATATATTATATCTCACAACAACACTATGGGCATTACCTAGTCTTAGAAACAACTGCAACTAACATCTCTCTAACTCTAGGCTGATACTTCTAAGACCAGGTATCCTATAAGTACGCTACCATTTATAGAGCTTTATTAGATTACTTCATTCCCTTTTTATCAGTTCCAGTGTACGTTAATTAATTCTTTAAACATTAATTAACCATGAACAATTCCACATTAAATTTCATTAGCATCACACCCAAAGTCAGTTGTTCATTCAAAAATTACAACCTCATAATTATGTTCCAGCAAATCCATCCCCATGGTTTAACACAATTTATTCAATTATTCATTATAGATGTACTTTCACATATTCCTAGGCGTTATAGAAAAACATTATATGTTACTAAACACAAGGGGGATCAACACGGTGAGTAGATGTACTACCTGTCGAGTCTTTGCCTTTTATAGCAAGTGCATATACCCATACTTCCTTGAGAAGCTAAACACGGAAAGCACATGGCTTACACCGCGTGTCTTCACCTCTTTCGGAAGAAGGGTAAGTAAGACCAGATTCCTTGTGAAGTGGTGAAAAGTAAGGTAGATAAATAACCAAACAAAATTACCAAGCATCCAACAATCACATCCACTCCATTCCATCATCCCTGGTGTCCTCCCTAACACCCACATGTATAAACTGATGCATATCGCCACTCTATGCATCATCTGCTACTACAACCAAAAGCCTCCATGATCCCACATATCACAACAACCATCTTGGATTACATCACAGCACAAACAGTAGGAAAACAAACACCACATTTAATTGGGATCTTGGCCCTTTAACAATCAAGAGGGTAACTCAGAACCCTTTAAGAAATTATCAAACAATCAGTTCTTTAAACCATCTTGAATTAACAGAATTATTATTCATAGGTTCCAAATTTGGGAAACTTAATCAGTAAGCTATCACAAATAATTAAACATTCTTACTGCACTAATTTTGTTAAAATCGAATTACAACTAGAACCTGATTCATTTACATCCCCCGATATGTTTATCCAAACAATTATCATTTAATACAAATTTACGTTATTTACTGATTTCCATCAAGAACAAATAGCTAATCAAAGCAAGCATAGATATCACACTATCTATGAAAACATGAGGCAATAACATATGATCGATATCAATTTATTTATCCAGTTAAAATATTTATTATGTCAACTACATTTTCATCCAGTGGGATTAAACATGCTAACAATACAGTTGCACGTAAAAGAGAAGAGAAGCAACGAATCCCCTACCTCGAAGAGTTCTTGACGTTCTTTATCCACGCAACTGGTCATGATCCTCATCTCACGCCAACTGCATCCACCCAAGGATGCCACGGTACGACCGTACCAACCAAACCCCAAGAAAACCCCATTATAATCATGGAGATTGCATGCTATAATATGGAAGGGAGAAATATGAGAAGATGATCCAAAAGGAATGACGATAAAACATACCTTATATCGAGGATTGATCGTTATAACTTGGTTGCATCAAAATAGAGCGTAACCGATCCGAGGAGTAAAGTTTTATTTTGAAACACCTATGGGAAGGATTGAACGGTTCTAGCGTCTCATAGCCGAGAACAAAGAGGAAGAACAAGGGAGGATGATATCTTTTCCCTTTTGAAGATTTAATGGGGAGACAGTTTAAGATACCCTTAATTCCCCTTTAAAAGAGGATTGCATTTACCCATGCATTTTGACAGAGTAAAAACATCTCGAGCCATAGGAATAATTAACATAGGATTTATGGTCTTTGAATCATCTGTATTAATTTTAGGGTTTCAATGTCACAGACGGTTCGCCATTCCAACACCGTATGAGGGAGACATGTTGGATGTAAGATCTCATATTATTATTATTATTATTATTGGGTGTTTTGTGGACCTAAGACACGAACCATAATTTAATATCCCACATTAGACTTGAATCGATAATATTAATGATAGGATCACATTGCCATAGACGAGAAGTCAATCGGACGTCACACGCGGGAGTTATGGCGGGTCGAAGAATTAATAATAATATTAATTCTATTAATTGTCGAGCGTTTTGGGTACCCGACCTGAAAAATATAAAAAAAAGCATCCAATATTAGACTAATAAATTCCGTCTTGAAGTCTAGGTCACACTGCCACTAACGGTTTGTGAAACTGAGGTCGCACGAGGAAGATACCATCAAAATTCAGTTTTCCCAAGGAAAATAATAATTACATTATATTATTATTATTATTATTAATTTAATTTAATTTATTTCCTTAAATTATGACATTCAAAATCCACGCACAAAATCTCCCCAATTTGGTGTGCATCACCCCATTCCACCTTGATTGATTTCATTTTTTACTTATTTATTTTATTTCTTTAAATTTTAAATCTTTATTTCCTTTAAACTCTTTCTCTCTCCAATCTCTTTCTCTCCCCCACAATTCCCTCGTTCTCCAACAAAAGTTGCTCCTCCCATTGATTGACTCCTCTTTTAACTTATTTATTTTATTTTAATATTATTGGCATTAATATTATAATGATTATTAAAAGTAATTAAATGTTCAATCACTCACACACAACTTTATTTTCACGCCTCCTCCTTCCCCCCATGCATTACTTGTGTGTGGATCCCAACTCTGTTCTCACTTCAATGTTATTATTAATAAAATTAATAATAATAACACCCATCATTAATGTTCTAATTTAATCTCATTAAATTAGTTTACCATGTTTACTCTCATATTAAATTAAAACCATTCCATTTATTATTTAATATAATATTAATAAATCCTCTTTCAATTTCATCAACGGGTCACCATCATTATCCTTAACAATTATTACTATTATTGACACCCAGTATTATCTTATAATTACTCCCTCTCTCCCAATAATTAAATCCTTCTCCAACGAAACTCACGCGACCTCTTCCTAACCCTAATTTTCACAAAGTAATGGACCGACGTGGTCTGGGCCATTACATCAGATACCTCTCAAAACATTATCGTCCTCGAGAATTCAAAACTAACCTAATGAGACAAAAGAAGAAATGGGGTCTGAACAACCACCCATTGAGATACCACTCAAAATAGAGAAAACCACAAAATCAACAAAATAAATTCATAAATAAAACATGAAAGTTCTAACCACAAAGGGAACATCATTACATGAAATTATTTAAGCATCAAAAAACTCTGGGTACTGAGCACGTATCTGTGACTCACGTTCCCAGGTACTCTCCTCCATGCCACCGTGTCGCCACAAGACATTAACTATGGGAATAGAATACCTATGAAACACCTTCTCCTTGTGGTCTTGGATCTCCACAGATCGCTCCACTAAGGTTGCATCATCATCAACATCGACCTGTCCCCAATTGATAATGTGGGAGTCATCATGAAGATAACGATGAAGCTGTGATACATGGAAAAAATCATGTATCTGACTCATCTGTGGGGGAAGTGCTACTCGATACGCCACAACTCCAACACTAGCTAACACCTCGAAAGGCCCAACAAACTGGGGAGAAAGCTTACTTCCACGACCAAACCTTCGTTTCCCACGACGGGGAGTCACCTTCAGAAACACTTGATCCCCAACATTAAACTCTATGGTCCTCCTTCTTTGATCAAAATATGATTTTTGAGGATCTTGTGTTGTCTTCATCCTCTCACAAATCACCTGAACCATCTCTATTGTATTCTGCACTAGTTCCGGTCTGAGAAATGCTGACTCTCTGACCCCAGTCCAGCACAACGAAGAACAGAAACCCTGACAATACAAGGCTTCAAATGGTGCCATTCCGATGGTTGAGTAAAAAATATTATTGTAAGAGAACTCCACAAAGGGTAAGATACTCATCCGTGAACTTCCAAAATCAAGAACACAAGAGAATAACATGTCTTCAAGAGTCCGGATGGTTCGCTCTCTCTGACCATCCAATTGAGGGTGAAAAGCAGTGCTAAGGCATATATGAGAAGCAAAAGCATGTTGGAAACCTCTTCACACCCTAGAGGTAAAACAAGGATCTCGATCAGAAATGATCATCCTAGGGACTCCATGAAGTATCACCACCTCTTCTAGATACTGCCTCGACAAAAATTCCATTGAGCTTGACTCCTTGATCACTATGAAGTGGGGCGATTTTGTTAAATGATCCACTACCACCCAAATAGCATCATGTCCTCTCGAAGCTCAAGGTAAACCTGTAACAAAGTCCATTGAGATGTCCTCCCACTTCCACTGAGAAATCTCTAATGGTTGGAGAAGACCACCAGGAACACACTGTTCGGCCTTCACCTTTTGGCAGACTAAACATTGAGACACAAACTCTGAAACCATACGCTTCAGCCCAGGCCACCAAAACTGACTTCTCAAGGATCGATACATCTTTTTCTTGCCATGATGTACTTCTAAGGGAGAACTATGGAACTCTCGGAGAACCGTATCATGCATCATCAAGGGAACAAAAAGCCTTCCATGATACAACACTTGGTGTTGTTCGTCCACCGACCAACCATCAGGGGCCTCACCACAAACAACTCGGTCTCTCTAAACCTCCACCTCTAGATCTTCCAACTGGGACTCTTCCACCTTCTGCACCAGGGATGACTATATCGTCACCTAGAAAAGAGGACCTCTACCCCCAACATCTCACATATCAAGATGCAATGCTGACAGGTCCTCCATTACTCTCCTGGAATCACCAAACTCACGCACAGCATCACTACGTGACTTTCAGCTCAGCACATCAGCTACAAAATTCCATTTTCCATGTGTATATTATATTTTGAAGTGGAATTCCTATAAGAACTCCATCCACCAATGTTGTCTTAAGTTCAAGTCCCTTCGGGAGAAAACATACCTCAAACTCTTATGATTAGTGAAAACCACAAAGTTCTCACCATTGAGGTAATGTCTCTACACCTTCAGAGAAAACACCACGGCTGCCAACTCAAGATCATGGGTGGCATAGTTGTGTTCATGGGGATGTACCTTTCGAGACCCATAAGAAACAACTAACCTCTGCTTTATGAGAACACATCCTAACCCCAAATGTGAAGCATCACAGAAAACATCAAACTAGACTCCCTCAGCAGGAAGACAAAGGACTGGAGAAATTAATAACTTCTCCTTTAGATACTCGAATGTTGTATGACACTGATCGGTCCATATGAATGCCTGATCCTTCTTGGTCAAAGCTATCAAAGGAGTCGCAACTCGTGAGAAATTGTCTATGAACCTCCTGTAGTATCCTACGAGACCATGGAAACATCTCACCTCTGACACTATCTTGGGGGATGCCCAAGACACAACTGATTCTACCTTTGATGGATCCATAGCTACTCCCTATTGGGACACAAAATTACCCAAGAAATAGAATTATCAAGCCCAAAACTCACACTTTGACAACTTTCTGTACATCTGATGTTGGAAAAGAGCTCCCAAAACGGCTCATAGATGCTCTGCATGCTCCTTTTCAGATGTGGAGTACACAAGGATGTCATTGAGGAAAACTGCCAAGAATTTGTCCCGGAACTCCTGGAACACAACATTCATCAATCCCATGAATATAGCTGGAGCATTAGTCACACCAAATGGCATTACAACGAACTCATAATTCCCATGATGACAACGGAAATCATTCTTCCTAATATCCTCATCCTTCACACGCATCTGATGATATCCTGACTGCAAGTCGATATTTGAGTACCAACTTGCACCCTTTAGCTGATCGAATAAATCATCAATTCGTGGAAGAGGATAACTATTCTTTATTTTCACTTTGTTTAAGCAATGATAATTGATAAAAAACCGCAAACTGTCGTCGACCATATTCACGAACAAAACTGGTGCACCCCATTGTGACACACTTGACCAAACAAAACCACACTGCAACAGAGCATCAAGTTTTATATGTATCTCTCATAACATAGAAGGATCCATCCTATATGGAGACATAGAGATAGGAGATGCGCCTGGCTGTAACTCAATCCCGAACTCGATCTCTCGTTGAGGGGGTAATGCTACAACCTCTTCTGGAATGACATCAGGGTACTCCTCTATGACCATAGGAAACGCCAACTGATGAACGACTGATGAATCCAGCATGAACATATCCATCATGGATGATAAGGATGGAATGCGCCTATGACCCATCTGAGGGTCTCACTCACCAACAAACACCACTTTCTCTCCATCTGCACCAATGAAGATGACCATTTTTCTAAAGCAATCCACGATAGCCTGCACCAAATACAACCAATCTGTGATGAGGATGACATCATATGGTTGTATTCATAAACATAGGAAATCTCCCCAAGAGCGGTGTTTCCCCAACACTAGATCATAGTCTCTACATACTTCAAATAAGTCAGCTCGACCTCCAACTGGCGTAGTCAACGCCAAGGGCACTGGAAGCCTCTCTACCTCAAGTCTCAAAGCATGGACAAGGATAGGCTATATGAAGGAGTGTTTTGCTCCTGAATCAAACAAGGCATAAAAATGTATAAAACAAGCAATGGGTACCTCAAACGATGTTTGGGTCACCTGGAGCTAGCAACGCTAGAGCATGAAGCTGACCACAACCAATTCCACGGCCTCTCTGACACGGATGACGACCACCACCGCACCCACGCTCTTCTCTTTGAGGACGAGGAGCATCATGGGGATATCCTATAAATTGACCATATACCCTCTTCTAATCTAAATATAGTGCAACTGGCTGCTGCTGCCTCGGCTGGAACTGCCTCAACGGAGGAACCTGGAGTGTAGCTCCCGGTGCACGATGACCGCTCTGAAAGGTCAGGCACTCCCGCTGTTGATGGACACGAACACAACAAGAAAAAAGAACATGATCCCTTGGTATAGGTTTGAGAGTTGCTGCCTCTAGAGAAACGATATGTGAAGGGCTGGGACCTACCCCTGGCTGAGCGGAAACTCTTCTGCCCTGAAAACCGGGAACCCCATACCACAGTTCTGCTTCATGATGAATCAGGATGATTCCCCTCTCGTGATGATCTGGTCCTATAAAAAGTCCTCTTGAAAACCTCTGCCCTCTCTAGTACCTCAAGATATGTATTCAGCTTAAATGGGGTGACCTGGCGCTGGATCTCTAGAAGCAAATCCTCCTCAAAATGCTTCACCCTGGCCTCCTCATCTGGTAATAGGTCCGAAGCAAATCGTAAAAGGTTCCTGAAATGTATTCCAAACTCTCAAACACTGGAGCTCCCCTATCAAAGGGTAAGAATCTCTTGACGACTGGATGCCTTCGCAGTCGAAGAAAGAAACTCAACTCTAAACCTGCCTTGGAATTCCTCCCATGAGATTACTCACTCATCATGATCCCCGAGAAATAAGAACCACCACTTCCATTCTGCTCCACATAGCATTCTCCCAACCAAGGACACCCAATGCTCCTTCAGAGCACGAATTGAACTGAAGCTGAACTCGAACTCCTCTAACCAATCTTCCGTGACTACATCTAAAACGGATCCCTCATACTTCTGTAGACTCTGGCACTGAAACTCTCAGAGTGTCTACCTCCAAGTGTCATCATCGTCAACCTCTACCCTATGGCGATCTGCTGGAATAGCCTACTGAACATTTTCTGCATGAACCTGAAGAGGACGTTAACATGGATCCATACCTGTAAAATAACAACCATTAGAGTTCCTAAACCTAGAATATGGAAGACTCAACATTAATTAATTAATTGTTTTCTTTTATTAATTTTAGGTTAACCTATCCCAAGGTATTCCCAATCAAACACCAGCACAAGGAAGAATGATGCATGATCCTTTCCTAGGTCTCTACCCTACAAATAGTATCACCTTTTTTAGAAGCCATTGTAAACTTAAAGGTCGATACATCAGATCATAGGGGGGTCTAAATGCCTACGTCTCAGCCGGTCTCTAGTTTTTACCTCACTTTCTAAACATGAATGAAACTGTTGCCCTACCAACCTAGGAAATATCACCTGTGCCTGACTCAAAACTCCATCCTATCCCTTAACCAGACCTCTGATACCACTCTCTCATGACCCCATCCCCACAAAGTGTACCCCTCCTGGGATGGCAATGTGAGAAGGGAGATAATGACCCCCGATTCCTGCCTCTAGTAGGCCCCAGGTTGGTGACTAGCATCGAGGGTATAATAACACACAAAATGGGAGGCATTAACCTCTAAGAGAACACAAGATGAAGAGAGATATAAGATAGAAACCAATCAACCCCAAATCAAGTTGCTTTATAAACGAAAACCCAAGTACACATATGAAATGTTATACAGAAGTACTACAACCAAAATGGAAAAAACTACAAGCACCCAAAAGAAAGTAAAAACAACAGCAACCACCAGCCCAAACAGCTCCTGCAACCCCAAGCTAGTAGAAACCAGCTTGATCTCCAACCTGCACCAAGTGACCTAAAAAATAGTTTAGGTATACATAGGGTGAGTATAACAGTATACTCAGTAGGATCCTCCCCGAAGCCTCTTGTGAAAAGTAAAAAAATCATGCTAAAGAACAATGAACAACAAGTTAAAATAACTCATCGCCTAAACAGGTATACTAAGTTCCCAACCTCACCATGGATACTCTCACAAAGTAACGCATACAAGAATATATAATATAATAATGAATATCAAGGGTACCCCACTACTAATTCCCCACTTGTTTTCCGCTTTCCCCTAACGTCGCATGTACTGAGCATCTCTCTCCAAAAAGACTTGCACGTAGACACCTTGACAAAGCACCACAATATGCACCCTGTGCAATAAAACCACCTCGTCCACACACCAAAGTAACCAGGTAGTTTTTGGAAGCCACCACACCTCGCATAACATGTATCATACATCAGGTATTATACCTCAAGCCATTATAGCCCATACACCGAGTAAGGATCCTCAAGCCATCACAGCCTATACACGTTACACCTATAGTAGTACATAGAAAACTATATCTAGATTATATGTGTGCACTACTACAAAAACGGGCAAGGGAAGCGCCCCCTTATATCAGTGCTAAGCAAAACCACTGATTAAGGTTACCCTATATCATTGTTATAATTTTAGCACTGATACAGGTTAACCTTTATCAGCGCTAAAAAAGCACTGATAAAGAATGAATGTATCAATGCTGAAATTTTAGCGCTGATATATGGAGGATTTATCAGCGCTTTTTAAGGGCTGATAAAGAGTACCATTATCAGCACTAAAAAAGCGTTGACAAAGGTAGTATTTATCAGCGCTTTTTAGTGCTGATAAAACATTAGTCCATTTTTTTATAAAGTCGGTCACACAGTACCCTCATTTTATCGTGATGTAATGCTCTCGTGATACTGGAACTCTATGACTCCCCTATGCCTGCCCAAGGAGTTCACGTTGCTGGACCTCCACCACCCTCGCTTCTTATTGCCAGACCTCCACCGCCCGCTAAGTTTGCATTTTTGGACCTCTGCTTCCCTTGAGCTTCAGTTTTCTAGACCTCTGCCGCTCGCAACACTATCGAGAATCTGTTTTCCGGACCTCCCTTTAAGGCATGTTTTCCAAATCATTTTCAATATTTTTCTCCTCTCCTATCACACATAACCATATATTGATTTGGCATGATCGATTTAATGGATATTTGAGATTTTGATGGTTTTAGACTACATAATTCATCTTTTTATGGAAACCTACAGATGTTTTAGGTTATTTACATTTAAAATACATTATGTTTCCTTCCATGGTTTTCTTCTTTGGGTGGGTGTTCGAGACCATTAAGGTGGTTATTTTTCCTTATTGTACTGTGATTCACAAATTCTTAGTTAGAGATCAATCTTGATGTGATGGGTGGTCTATATTTTAAGAGATTAGTTTTCCATATTTGTGTAAAAACCATTTTATATGATCTATTTATGGTTGGGCATAGATAGACTTTTGGTGTGTACTCAAATGACTAGGATTATAAAGTCTCTTGGTGGACCAGGCAATGGGAGGTGTTGGTGTCTACTTTAATGAGACCGTCGATGGGTGACACTCTATAGTGGGAATTCAAGGTTTCCATCGAGTACTTGATCGAGGAATAAATCATTTTTAGTTTTTACTTTCTTTTTGTTGGTTGAATCATTGATGTATATTGATTTAGTTATTTCATTTGGATTCATTGGTATGTTTTGGGTGTACCTTTCCTTAGGTTTATAATTATGCTCTTAGTGGTTCATCAGGGTTAGTGTTTGTAGTCTCTTATTTCAGTGAAGGAATGTCTTCTTAGTATATTTCCATCTTATGTCCTGCCATTTTAGTGAAAATTTAAAAGGTTGGGTGACCTATGCTAGGTCTCTGGACATTATTGGTATTTTCTCTCTTCTAAGTGATGTTGATGTTCCATTTGGAGATGTATGATGTTCTTGGATGATATACATTTAGGGTTCTTGGGAATATTGGTTATCTGTTCATTTTAATTTTTTCATAGTGGTCCTCTATTCGGTGAATATTCCTATATTTTTTGAATTGTCCACACAATAATTATTTTGTGGAATTTATTTTTGTCTCATCATTTTCTATCCTATGTACTAGAATATTATTCAGATAAAAAGAGGAATGATGGGGATAATTTTAACATCTCAGTATCTCTTTCATCAAAGCAATGCTCTTTGAGTTTTTTTGGGTTTCTTGAGGGGTAATAGGATGTCCCAGATAGTCATAGAAGGTGTGGACAAGAACATGTATGTTGAAAAGATTTATGTGCTCCACTGAATGTCCAGTGAGGGTAATTGGCTAGGCAATGGGATTTACACTGGATTCAAATGAATTCTATAGCCATCAGCTAGCTGTTTGGTCTGTAGTGACTAGCTAGTGGGATAACCTATGGTTATAGCATTTATACTATAACCACTGTCTAGTTGGTGAGGTCCACTATCTAGCCAGTGGTGTCGTTGTATATGAGGAAGCATCGAGGTTGTAGGGTAATTGCACCCTGATACCCCCATTTATTTATTTTATCTTCGACATCATGTTTAACTCAACCCACCCAAGCCTTGGGAGCCCCTTTGGATAGTTTGGCTCTTCTATCCTCATCACTTGGGGGAATAAAGTTTCATTCAAAATGGTGCTCCTCTTTTGGTATTTATTTCTTTTCTTAAACTTCAATCTCTCTCCATCACTTGATTCTTTGTTCCTGGGAGCTATGGAAGCCTTGGTATTTACTAGAACTATAATTTATATGGGGAATTATGGTTATAGTATCTCTTTTACCTTTTATTGAGATCACTTTTATTTGATTCAATGTTCTTCATTTGAGTATACTCATTCAGATTCATTGTGTTTTGATCTCAAATATTCCAAGTGGGTGTTTCTATACTATATCTTCTTTTTGGGATTCATGTGTTTCACAAATTCATATTTTATCCATTTGAAGTTGGTTAGACGTGTTTTGATCATTTTGAAGCACAAAATAACCCTATTAATGAAAATAATATATGGAATGGATGGTATCTTATTGTTAATTAACCTTTTTCATTGAAAAAAAATTAGGTTTCCTTCTACCATTGGTGGATTTGATATTATAAATGAAAATCATGGTTTTAAATAAAGATAATTTTATTCTTTAAATAAAATTCTAAATTGTTTGGAATGTGTTTTTTATTGAATTTTTTTGGGAATGATTTCCAAAATAAATTGAAATGTGTTGTTTTTAAATGGTTTATGGTATTGGTATTTTAGAAAATTGAGGGGGATTGATTCTCCTTTTGAAAAAAATACCTTAGATCCTAGCCACCATCCATTGTTTGTTGGGGGTGAATTTAAGGCCCTTTCCAACCCAAAGGAAAGGAAAGGTAGAAGCCCATTCGAGAGGAAGGACATCATGGTGTTTGTTCAGTTCATGGCTAGGAAGGGCCTCATTGATCTCAGCTTCTTAGGTGACAGTTTCACCTGGTGCAACAACTGTAGGGGCCATCACCGCTTGTGGAGTCTATTGGATAGGTGTCTATCCAACATTAAAGCCACAAACCAATTCTCAAATACCATGTTTTTTCATCTTGCTTGAGGTATTTTTATTCAATCCCCCCTCTTGGTTACCATTTCTTCTTGACATGATCATCAGGAACGGTTTCACTTCCACCAGTAGTGGGTTATCATCCTAGGGTTCTAGGACATGGTTTGTGAAATATGGAATGAACTTTTGTAGGAGTGTTGGGCCACCTTCAACCTCATTGACCTGACCTCAAATCCCGATAGGTGCGTGTTCACCCCTTCCCCCTCAGGAACCTTCACCTCCTGGGACTACAGTCGCATATGGTCTCTTTAAGAGTATTTTGATAGATGGAATGATACCTTTGGATTATTGGATTATTAACACCAGTTTGAGATTTATGTGTGACTATATACTAATTATATTTTCTTATTATTTTTTACACACCACCTCTTGAGTCGAGTAACCTGATTGAAATCCATATTGGTACATTGGTTCTGATGTAGATATGGTTTTTATGTGTTTGTGACATGTGTATGTGTGGATATATGGGTATTTAGGAATGATGATATTGAATGTAGGGTAGAGACCTAGGAGTGGTAGATTTATCATTCTTGATTATTCTTGAGTTTGGTCTGGGGTGATTTGAGGAAACTATAAAGAATCTAATGTAATTATAATTAATGAAGATGAATAAATACTAATGGTTAGGCTCTATTAATCTCTATTTTTATAAGGAACTGGTTCTCTTCTTCTATATTTGGTCGTCTTGTTTTGTGTAATTGAACCATAAATACTAATATTTGATATTCAAATAGGATGAAGATGAATAAATATTGGATGGATGATAATCATTTGACAATAGAGTACGAGAACGGGGTGAAAGAGTTCATCATGTTTTCAAAGGATCACACAAAGGATCCTTCTCAAATGCTTTTTCCGTGTTTACGTTGTTGTTATTATAGACTACTTACTCCAGAGGAGTTTGAAGAACATTTGATATGTCACAGAATAGATCGAAGTTATAAATGTTGGAATAAACACGGAGAAAAAGCGAATGTAGCTACTGGCTGGGATAAAGCTGTGTTTTATGGATCATTAGATATGAATACAAATATTGATAATGAAGAAGACCGTATGGAGGATGTGATTACAGATGTTTATGATGATTAAGATCATATCGAAGAAATGATAAATACAATTGAATATGAACTCAGTGATTTCCCAAAATTGTTTGAGAAGTTAATGAGTTGTGAAAAGACGCCATTATATGCTACTTGCACTAAGTATATAACATTGTCAGCTGTACTGAAGTTGTATAAATTGAAATCAGTCAACGGATGAAGTGATGTTAGTTTTACGGAACTACTTGCTCACTTTAATGTCATGCTCCCGGAAGATAATGAGCTCCCAAGCTGGACATATGAAGCTAGATGAATACTACGCTCGATGGGTATGATTTTTGAAAGAATACGTGCCTGCCCGAAAGACTGTATATTGTTTTTCAATGAGAACAAATCACTTACAGAATTCCCAAAGTGTGGTTCTTCTCGATACAATAAAGATAAATCTAATCCTATGAAATTTTTATGGTACTTTCCAATCATTCCAAGGTTTAGGCATCTATATAGAAGTGAATAAACTACAAGACAATTGTCGTGGAATGCAGATAAAAGAAATAAAGATGGGAAATTACGTCATTCGGAAGACTCTCCTCAATGGAAGAAAATTTATCATGAGTATCCTGAATTTGGAAAAGAGCTGAGAAACCTTCGTCTTGCATTATCTACAGATGGAGTGAATCTTTTTGGTATTCAAACCAACACTCATAGTACATGGCATGCTATGTTGGTAAATTATAACTTACCACCCTGGTTATGCATGAAGTAGAAATTCATCATGTTATCTATGCTTATATCAGGATAAAAACTACCAGGTAATGATATTGATGTTTATCTGGTTCCTTTGATCGAGGATTTGAAGTTATTAGGGGATTCATGTGTAATGTTGCATGATTCTTATAAAAGTGAACACATCACATTGAGAGTGATGTTTTATGGGACAATAAATGATTTCCCTACTTAAGGAAATTTTTCAGGCTATAGCATTAAAGGAACTCAAGGGTTTCCTGTGTGCGAAGAAGATACAGAATCAATTAGGTTGAAAAATTCATCGAAATATGTGTTTCTAGGACATAGTATATTTCTACCTCATCAGTATAAGTACCAATCTTGGACGACATCATTCAATGGAAGTTAAAAACAACACGCAACACCTTCTCCACTAACAGGTGATCAGCTGTTTGAGAAAGTAATAGATCTGAACACTGTTTTTGGTAAACCATTTTCGAAAATCCTTATGAAAATCGGTTGGAAATGGAGATTAGTTTTTTTTAATTACCATACTATAATTTTTTGTACATCATACATTTTCTTGATGTGATGCATGTGGAAAAAATGTATGTGAATGTTTTATCAGGACGTTGCTAAATGCCCCTGGAAAAACAAAAGATGGAATTAAGGAAAGGTTGTACATGGTTGACATGGGAATACGAGAAGAGTTGGCTCCCATGAAGGGTTAAAATCGAATGTTTCTTCCTCCAACTGCCTATACTATTTCTAGGGAGTAGAGATATCAGTTTTGCATCTTCTTCAATGATGTAAAGGTTCCAGAGAGGTACTAATCAAATATCAAGAACACTGTGTCAATGATTGATTTGAAGTTAAAAGGATTGAAATCACATGATTGCCATGTTTTGATGCAGGATCTAATTCCTATAGCCTTACATGGAATTTTTCTCAAGAATTTTCATCATACGTTAACCAAACATTGTTTCTTTTTCAAAGTTATATGTTGAAATGTTGTAGACTCGGCGAAATTGCTAGCTATGGAAAAAAAATTCATCATATTATGTTAATTAGAAATGTTCTTCTCGCCAAAATTATTTGATATGATTGTTCATTTGATGATTCACTTGGTGAGAGAGATTCAACTTTGTGGTCATGTGCACTATATATGGATGTATCATGTTGAAGGGTATATGATGATTTTTAAAGGGTATGTCAAAAATCGTAGTCGGCCTGAGGTTTGTATAGTGGAGCGATATATTGTGGGGGAAGCGATTGTATTTTTTTCTGAATACCTATCTGATGTGGAAAGCATTGGTCTCCCGAAATCTCATTACACTGGAAGCATTGAGGGTGACAGAATTTATGGAAGAGAAGTTGTGACAATCAGTATTACAGATTGGGAGCAAGCCCATCTTTATGTTTTGGATAACAGATGGGAGGTTCCTCCATATATTGAAACTCACAAAAAAATTCATTGGTATATGAATCAATCAAGGGCTGAAAAATGGTTATCAGATACACATAATCACCAGTTTATAAAATGGTTTCAGGACCATATTTTTAAGCAGTTGGATGAAAATCAGAATTCAATGACAGAACGAATTCGATGGCTAGCCGCTGGACCAAGTGTGTATGTATTATCTTATAGTGGTTATGTAATTAATCATTATACATTCTATACAGATGAACATGATGATGGTAGTACCATTAAAAATAGTGGAGTTACAATAGTGGTTGAAGCGATGCATGTTTCTGGTAATAAGGACAAAAATCCAATTTATGCAAATATGTCATACTTTGGCAATATCAAACTAATATGGGAGTTGAATTATATGACATTCCAATTGCCGGTTTTCAATGCAAATGGGTTGATAACAATACTGGTGTTAAAATAGATGAATATGGATTTGTGAAAGTTGATTTTAGTAAAGAAGGGTACAAAGGAAAACAGTTTATAATGGCAACACAAGTGGTACAAGTTTTTTATGTTTGAGATCCCACAAACTTAAAATGGTCGACTGTTCTATTATCCTCCAAAACTACTGATGGTTCCAATGAAAATTTATTTGAGAATGATCCTTTTAGTGGTACGTCACAATCATTTCGGAGCGATCACAATGCAGATGTTGTTTTTTATGTTAGAGGAGACCACAATGAATGGATTTGGATAATCGATAGAGGTGTCAAATCCCTTCAACCTTTGAAAAAAAGAAAGAGAGTTCAATAAACAGGTTATATTTTGTTTGTAATAAAAATATTGTTATCTCATGTTATTATCTTATCATTACTGAATTTATGTAATCTAAATTAACTGTTCAACCACTTTTGCAGATAACAACTTCTGCACATTCTGGTGCTCCTAACCTTGAGGCTGAACACGTCTCTCATGCTGCTGCTGCTGCGGCTGCTGCTGCTCCTGCAGCTCCTACTGCTCCTATAGCTGCTCCTACGGCGGCTCCTGTTGCTCTTACTACTTCTCCTGCTATGGCTCCTGCTGCCCGTGTTGCTCCTGCTCCTCCTGTTGCGGCTTCTACTGCTCCTAGTGTTGAGGTCCAACAACCATCAACACATGTCGTTGATACCATTTCAAATGAACATATGGTTGATGTTGATATCAATGAAATGGTCGGGAATGAAGGACCGACGTTTCACAAAACACATGTGTGTCATAGTTTTACGGTGTTAGCCGAAATTCTTAAGGTGAAAAGTAAAGGCGTCAAATTTGATGTCGGATGGAATGCACGAGGCCAACATGTGAATCCCAACAAGGCTATTTTTGAAATCTACATTGGAGGTGTCACTCGGCAATGCGTGTCGATTGACCTAGATTCATGGAACCATGTTGTGTCCGGGCTAAAGGCTGTGATCTGGGAAGAAATTACGGTAACATTATGAATTTATTTCTGTAATTTACTAGAAAACAAAATAATGAAACAATTTCTTACTCTTCTAAATATCTTGTAGAGTACATTTATTGTAGATGATTCAGAAAAGTATTATGCACTAAGGTTTTCAAGAAGGATTCATCGAGGTTTTTTCACTATTTTAACAAGATGTCACCTGAAAGATTACAAAGGTAAAATAAACCCACACCCACCCCTTTTCTACACTCACCTGATATCCCATGAAGAATGGGATGAATTTATTGGCCACTTTGGGGATGAGAAGTTTCAGGTACATTGTGGGTGATAATACATTGTGTGAGGATACCTGTATTCATTACTTTGATTGTCAATATTTCATTTATGAAATAGAAACTCCGTACTGAAAATAAGGAATATGCATCAAAACCAACATACCCCTATCGTAAAGCAAGGATGGGGTACGCTTCATTAGAAAAGAAAATGGTACGTATTTTAAATTGACAGTAATATTGTTAGGTTCCAATAAAAAATCATAATTAACTTTCTATTTTTATATGTAGATTGGTGAGTCTAAAACCAAATGCAATTTCATCCCACGTCATGTGCTATGGAAGGAGGCACGTGTGAACAAAGAAGGGAAGTAAGTAGATGAGAACATAGAAAAAGTGTGGGAAATATGTGTATGTATGACACGACGATAAAAATATATTTTTTTAATTTCTATTACATAAAAATAATTAGTTATTTTCCTATATCTGACTGTCATAGGAATCAGCTACTCCTATAGCGGATACAGACCTATTATAGATGGATTTAAAGAAGCCAGAAAAATATGGTCGTGTCAGAGGTGTAGGGTTTGGGGTGACACCCTGAGTATATTTTGAGAAGAAGAAAAAAACGGATGATACAAATGAAAAATTGAAAAAAAAATGAGCATAAAAATAGAAAACCTTGAAGAATGATTGCAATGTCATGGAGAGTTGCTAGAAACTTTTATGGGTGGGAATCAAAGGGAAGACACAACTCAGGAACAACCAGCACGTGAACATCCCACCCACCCCACCACCATCTTTGAGGTGAGCCATTCACCTCAAAGAACTGTCTTAGACGTGGTAATCAATATTCAAATAGTTCTTCCCATGAAATGTGAATCGGAAAAACACTGATAATTTTTCTGTACTGATCTTCTACAGGGTGATAATGATTTTGATTTATATCTGTCAACACCCACCTATCACCTTTTAGCGAGGGCTATAGTGTTCAATATCCCAAATGCCACACTGCATAATAGAACACTTCTGAAAGATCCTCTAAAAGTGATGATTAATATAGCTCATGAGCCAAATGCATAGCTACCTATTCCACTTGATGACGATGATATTAATACGGTCGAAAAGGCTATTGGGACATTCATTGCATGGCTGTCACAACATGTAAGAGTACATGCAGACAAAGAGGTATTTATTTCCTTTTTTTCAAGATAAACCCTTAACAATTAATGAAAAAGGGTCTGAACCAATGATTGTTGTTATAGACGGAGAAAGTGAAGGGGGTGACAAATGTCGACTCAAAACCATTTAAAGGATCGACCAACTGATACCATCGAGCTACTGAAATCACAATAACACCACCTGTTATCTATCCACATTTACTATCATTGAATACTCAAGTGGATACGAAGCTAAAATATGGTAATAGTCATATAGTGGTTTTTGAAGAGAATATATACGAAGAAGAAAGTCAAGATTTCATTGCTACTGAAAATGTAAATAAGATCCTTGAAAACGATTGTCTAGGAGTCATAGTTGTAAATGTATATATGAGGTACGTTTCCATGAATTGATTTTCTAAAAGATGATCTAATGTGAAAATTATGACTAAATACGTTTTATATTTTTGATAGATGCATTTATGAAAAACAGTTGAAGGAATTTTTCCATGAGCCAAGATTTGGACTGGTTAGTCCTCATATCACATCAACACACCTAACAAAAATAGAGCCACCAAAAAGGGATGCAATAGTGAATGGCTTGCTGAAAACATTTGAAATCAAGATTACAGATGACAAACTTTTCCTAATACCAACCATGTAGGGGTAATACTCTACGATTTAAGAAAATCCATTATATTTTCACTTATTTTATTACTTATTCATTTTTTTGTTTTTAGGAATCATTGGTTTCTATTTGCGGTGAACTTGGATACGCCAAAGAATTATTTTCTGGATTCAAAGCAAGGATATCCATCAAACCAACCACACATGATGAAGTTTGTGAATCTGTAAGACACTACATCTTACATTTGAGGTCTAAACATCAAGTAACATAATTTATATTATCTTTTACTAAAGAGTCTATTATGATAGGGCAGTGTATCATTATCGTCTAAAAAAAATTATGAGGACAGTGGCTAAGCATAAGGATGCGAGCAAGTACTACGTCTGGACAAATATCAGGGCATATATAATAAAATTTCACTATCCAAACACATCTCAACACAAGTTACTTATTATCCAAATGATCAATTTTTTTTTTGCAGTTTCCAAAACAAACAAACAATAATGATTGTGGTTATTATGTTTGTAAATTTATGAAAGACATCATTTTTCATCAACAAACTAGCATCACTAAAGTGGTATTTTCAAAAACAACTACTAGTTTGTTTATGTTATTTATTAATTCTTTATTTTTATATTTTGCAGTACCAATCTGACTACAAAAAAGCATCATACTCACAAGACGATATAGATGTGTTCAGAAATGAGTTGGCCACATACCTGATGACAGATTGAACACAAATACAATAATGATCGGACTTGGGGACATGTATAATTGGTGGTCATTTTTGATAGGGGTTAAGGGGATCAAAATATGAAACATTGTTGTATGTAAATGTTCTTAGGAAAATTTTAATTGTTATTAAATAAAATATCCTTTCTCCAATGAGTCATTTTCCCATTTTAACAGATGATATGCACCAGCAACATGCAAGAATGTTGAACCACTCAAAGGGTCTCTATTTTGTCTAAAATGGACATGATTTTAAGTGAAAACAACAACTAACCTATGAAAATACGACCAAAAGCATTTGGATTGCCTTGATATTTTATGAGAACGATCCAAGGGTCCGTGGAGACGTGTAATAGTCATCCCCTCCTCAATCCGAGGAACGGTGTGGCTGCTAGCACTCAAAGGGTCTCTCTTTTGTTTAAAATGGACACAATTTTAATTGAAAACAAAAACTAACCTATGAAAATCTGAAAAAACGCATTAAGATTGCCTTGATCCTTTATGAGAACAATCCACGGGTCCTTTGTGATGTGTAAGAGTCAACCCCAACTCAATCCGAGGCACGGTGTGGCTACTGGCACTAAAAGGGTCTCTCTTTTGTTTAAAATTGACACAATTTTAAGTGAAAACAACAACTGACCTACGGAAATCTGACCAAATGCATTCAGATTGTGTTGATCCTTTAGGATAACAATCCAATGGACCTTTTTGACGTGTAAGAGTCATCTCTGCCTCAATTTGAGGCATGGTGTGGCCACTCACACTCAAACGGTCTCTATTTTGTTTAAAATGGACACGATTTTAAGTGAAAACAACAACTAACATATGAAAATCCAAACAAAAATCATTTGGATTGCCTTGATATTTTATGAGAATGATACAAGGGTACATGGTGATGTTTGAGAGTCATCCCCGCCTCAATCCGAGGCACGGTGTGGCCGGTACCACTCAAAGGGTCCCTCTTTTGTTTAAAATGGACACGGTTTTAATTGAAAACAACAACTAACCTATGAAAATCTGACCAAACATATTAAGATTGTATTGATCCTTTAGGACAACGATCCAAGGGTCCTTTTTGATGTGTATGAGTCAACCCCGCCTCAATCCAAGGCATGGTGTGGCTGATAGCATCAAAGGGTCTCTCTTTTGTTTAAAATGGACACGATTTTAAGTGAAAACAACAAATGAACTACGGAAATCTGACAAAATGCATTTGGATTATGTTGATCCTTTAGTAAAATGATCCAAGGGTCCTTTATGATGTGTACGAGTCATCCATGCCTCAATATGAGGCACGGTGTGGCCAGTATCACTCAAAGGGTCTCTCATTTGTTTAAAATGGACACGATTTTAATTGAAAACAACAACTGACCCACGTAAATCTGACCAAACGCATCCTGATTTCCTTGATCCATTAGGAGAATGATCTATGGGTAATTTTTGACATCTAAGAGTAACCCCGCCTCAATCAGTGGCACGGTGTGACTGGTACCACTAAAAGGGGCTCTCTTTTGATTAAAATAGACACGATTTTAATTGAAAACAACAACTGACCTACATAAAGCTGACCACACGCATTTGGATTGTGTTACCCCTTTAGAAAAACAATACAAGGATCTTTTTTGACATGTATGAGTCATCACCGCCTCAATCTGAGGCACGGTGTGGCTGCTAGCACTCAAAGGGTTTCTCTTTTGTTTAAAATGGACACAATTTTAATTGAAAACATAAACTGACCTATGAAAATCCGAACAAATGCATTCGGATGGCCTTGATCTTTTATGAGAACTATCCAAGGGTCCTTGGTGACGTGTATAAGTCATTCCCGCCTCATTCTGAGGCACGGTGTGGCCACTAGAACTCAAATTTTCTCTCTTTTGTTTAAAATGGACACGATTTTAAGTGAAAACAACAATTGACCTAATGAAATTCAAACAAATGCATTCGGATTGTGTTGATCCTTTAGGAGAAGGATATAAGGGTCCTTTTTAACATTTATGAGTCATCCCCGCCTAAATCATAGGCACGGTGTGGCCACTATCACTCAAAGGGTCTCTCTTTTGTTTAAAATGGACACGATTTTAATTGAAAAAATCTAATGACCTATGGAAATCTAACCAAATAAATTTGGATTGCCTTGATACTTTAGGAGAATGATCCATGGGTCCTTTTTGATGTCTACGAGTCATCTCCACCTCAATCCAAGGCACGGTGATTCTGGTACCACTCAAAAGGGTCTCTCTTTTGTTTAAAATGGACATAATTTTAATTGAAAACAACAACTGACCTATGGAAATTCAACCAAACAGATTCGGATAGTGTTTATCCTTTAAGAGAATGATCCATGGGTCCTTTGTGATGTTTAAAAGTCATCCCCACCTCAATCTGAGGCACGGTGTGGCCGCTAGCACTCAAAGGGTCTCTCTTTTGTTTAAAATGGACACAATTTTAATTGAAAACACCAACTGACCTATGAAAATACACATTCAGATTGACTTGATATTTTATGATATTGATGAAATTGTCCTTGGTTATGTGTATGAGTCATTCCAACCTCAATCTGAGGCATGGTGTGGCCGCTAGCACTCAAAGGCTCTCTCTTTTGTTTAAAATCGACACGATTTTCATTGGAAACAACAACTGACCTATGAAAATTTTACAAAAATCATTTGGATAGCCTTTATCATTTATGAGGAAGATCCAAGGGTCATTTGTGATGTGTATGAGTCATCCTCTCCTCAATCCGAGACACAGTGTGGCCGGTACCACTCAAAGGGTCTCTATTTTGTTTAAAATGGACACGATTTTAAGTGAAAATAACAATTGACCTACGGAAATCAGACCAAACGCATTCGGATTGTGTTGATACTTTAGGAGAACGAACCAATGGTCCTTTGTGACGTGTAAAAGTAATCCCCACCTCAATCCTAGGCACAGTGTGGCCACTATCACTCAAAGGGTCTCTCTTTTGTTTAAAATGGACACGATTTTAATTGAAAACAACAACTGACCTACGGAAATCTGACCAAACCCATTTTGATTGACTTGATCCTTTTAGATAATAATAAATTGGTCCTTCGTTACTTCTACAAGTCATCATATCCTCAATAAGAGGCATGGTCTGGCCGATACCACTCAAAGGGTCTTTATTTTGTTGAAATGGACACAATTTTAATTGAAAACAACAACTGACCTATGGAAATCCAACCAAATGCATTCGTATTGCCTTAATCCATTAAGAAAAAAAATACAAGGGTCCTTTGTGATGTGTAGGAGTCATCCTAGTTTCAATATGAGCCACGGTGTGGCCGCTAGCACTCAAAGGGTCTCTCTTTTGTTTAAAATGGACACGATTTTAAGTGAAAACATCAACTGACCTATGAGAATCCAACAAAACGCATTCAGATTGCCCTGTTTGTTTATGAGAATGATAAAAGGGTCCTTGGTGATGTGAAAGAGTCATTATCGACGCAATCTGAGGCACTGTGTGGCCGGTCCCACTCAAACGGTCTTCATTTTGTTTAAAATGGACACGATTTTAAGTGAAAACAACAACTAACCTATGAAAATCTGGGAAAACACATTCATATTGACTTTATCTTTTATTAAAACAATCCATGGGTACATGGTGATGAGTAAAAGACATTCCTGACTCATTCGGAGGCACAATGTGGCTGATACCACTCAAAGGGTCACTATTTTGTTTAAAATGGACACGACTTTAAGTGAAAACAACAACTGGCGCATGAAAATCTGACCAAATGCATTTGGATTGTCTTGATCATTTAGTAGAACGATCCACAGAGCAGTTTTGACATGTACGAGTCAACCCCACCTCAATCTGAGGCACGGTGTGGCCGCTAGCACTCAAAGGCTCTCTCTTTTGTTTAAAATGGACACCATTTTAATTGAAAACAACAACTGACCTACGGAAATCTGAACAAACACATTCAGATTTCCTTTATCATTTAGGATAACGATACAAGGGTCCGTTGGGACATGTACAAGCCATTGCTGCCTCAATCCGAGGCCCGGTGTGGCCACTAGCACTCAAAGGGTCTCTCTTTTGTTTAAAATGGACATGATTTTAATTGAAAACAACAACTGACATACAGAAATCCAAATAAACGCATTCAGATTGACTTGATCCTTTAGAATGAAATTCCACGGGTCATTTGTGACATGTAAGAGTCATCTCTACCTCAATACGAGGCACGGTCTGGCCTCTATCACTCAAAGGGTCTCTCTTTTCTTTAAAATGGACAGAATTTTAATTGAAAATAACAACTGGCCTATGAAAATATTACCAAAATCATTCATATTGTCTTGATAATTTATGAGAACAATCAACGGGTCCTTTTTGATTTGTACGAGTCACCCCCGCCTCATTCTGAGGCACAGTCTGTGCGGTACCAATCAAAGGGCTCTATTTTGTTTAAAATGGACATGATTTTAAGTGAAAACAACAACTGAATTATGAAAATCTGACCACACACATTCAGATTGTATTGATAAATTAGGAGAACAATACACAGGTCCTTTTTGATGTGTACGAGTTGACCCTGCCTCAGACCGAGGCATGGTGTGTCCGCTATCACTCAAAGGGTCTCTCTTTTGATTAAAATGGACACCATTTTAATTGAAAACAACAATTGACAAATGAAAATCTGACCAAATGCATTCATATTTTGTTGATCCTTTAGAATAACGATCCACATGTCGTTTTTGACATTTACAAGTCAATCCTCCTTCAATCCGAGGCACATTGTGGCCGCTAGCACTCAAAGGGTCTATCTTTTGTATAAAATGGACACGATTTTAAGTGAAAACAACAACTGACCTACGGAAATCCAACCAAACGCATTTGGATTGTGTTTACCCTTTAATAGAATGATCCAATGGTCCTTTATGATGTGTATGAGTCATCCTCATCTCAATCCAAGGTACGTTGTGGCGGCTATCACTCAAAGGGTCTCTCTTTTGTTTAAAATGGACATAATTTTAATTGAAACCAACAACGGACCTATGGAAATCCAACCAAACGCATTAGGATTGCCTTGATCCTTTAGGAGAACGATCCACAGGTCCTTTGTGATGTGTACGAGTAATCCCCTCCTCAATCCGAGGCACAATGTGGCTACTAGCACTGAAAGGGTCTCTCTTTTGTTTAAAATGGACACAATTTTAATTGAAAACAACAACTGACCTATGAAAATCTGACCAAACGCATTTTGATTGCCTTGATCTTCTATTAGAACTATACAAGGGTCCTTGGTGACATGTAAGATTCATCCCCGCCTCAATCCAAGGCACGCTGTGGCTGCTATCACTCAAAGGGTCTCTCTTTTGTTTAAAATGGACACGATTTTAATTGAAAAAAACAGCTAACTTATGAAAATTCAACCAAACACATTCAGATTTTTTGATATTTTTTGAGAATGATCCAAGGGTCTTTGGTGACATGTATGAGTCATCCCCGCATCAATATGAGGCACATTGTGTCTGGTACCACTCAAAGGGTCTCTATTTTGTTTAAAATGGACACGGTTTTATGTAAAAACAAAAAATGATGTACGAAAATCCGACCAAACACATTTGGATTGTCTTGATCCTTTTGGAGAATGATACACGGGTCCTTTTTTATGTGTATGAGTCAACCCTACCATAATCTGAGGCATGGTGGGGCCACTATCACTCAAAGGGTCTCTCTTTTTTTAAATGGACACAATTTTAATTGAAAACAATAACTGACCTATGAAAATCTGACCAAACGCATTCGGATTTCCTTGATATTTTATAAGAACGATCCAAGGGTCCTTGGTGACGTTTAAGGGTCAACCTCGCCTCAATATGAGGCACGGTTTGGCCATTACCACTCAAATGGACTCTATTTTGTTTAAAATGGACACGATTTTAAGTGAAAACAACAACTGGCGTAAAACAATCTGACCAAACGTATTCGGATTGTGTTGATCCTTTAGGAGAATGATCCAAAAGTCATTTGTGATGTGTAAGAGTCATCCTTGCCTCAATCCGAGGCACTTTGTGGCTACTAGCACACAAAGGGTCTCTCTCTTTTTTAAATGGACAAAATTTTAATTGAAAATAACAACTGACCTATGCAAATCCTACCAAATGCATTCGGATTTCCTTGATCATTTATGAGAATGATCCAAGGGTACTTGGTGACGTTTAAGAATATTAATTAAGTGTTTTATATCTTGGTTTAGTTTTACATATATTATAATTAGATAGCTCTTCATCTAGCAAAAATTATATTATCAATGTCAGGATATGTCGTGGATGACTTCTAGAGACTGGGATGACCCCATGAATTTCATATATTATGAAAAATCCATGAATGATAACGTGAACTAAATTAGAGAACTATGATGCCCAAATAAATAAACAAAAGTTTCATATCCATGGTGACACCATTTCTGGTTTTGTTGTGTCATAGTATCACTATGGAAGCTTTAGAGAATAATATGTGGCATTAGATAATTAACACCCACTACATCGCGGGCTTGACCATTATGTCATCACAATCATGGGGCTTGAACCGAAGGTTGTGTATACTCTATATAAATTACATAAAACATTGTGGATAATTTTAACCAGAGTTTACGATAAGAATCTCTGATATATTGTTTAAATTATTCCATAGATGTTACAAATGTGGTAGTGTTGTGTTTTTCAAGGATAAGTGGTCTACAACATTATTCTTTCTGATGGGCCAGGGGTAAATGAAGAATTATAACATAAATTCATTTAAATCTTATATACTATCCACCCTAGTGATGTTTTGAATATGGAATTTGAGTGTTTTTTTGGATGAAAGAGTTATTATCATGGGGGATATGGATTTACCAACTCTAGGAAGAGGCATTCATGATGGGAATCAGATTCTATAATGGGTATTCCCCTGGTTGCTTTCCATTTTGTAAAATCTATTTCAATATAATATAAAATGCTCGATATCCATGTGTTTTCTGAAATATACGTCCCATTTATTTGGAGAAAATTATGGAAACCTATGAATGAGGGCCTCATATTCCTTGAATAAAGATGGAGAACTCCAAAAATCAATGATAACCTCATAATGAATCTAAATTGTGAAACAAATAAATATAAAGAAGAATGGGAATGTATAACAGAGGTAAAATGAATTAAAAAGAGAAAGGGGATATAATAGATTAATACATATATAAAGTTAAGGGGAAAGATACCATACAAAGGGGAAGGCAACATGATATCTCTAATGGTGGAAGATGTGGAGAGGGCTTGGAAGTTGAATCAGCTTCTTTCTTCTGTGGATATCTTATGTGTTGTACTTTTTTATTCTCATAATGTATTCTACCACTCAAAACTACATTATTTATTCTATAGAAGATGGGTAGAGATTATGAGTGATTGGTAAGGGATGGTGACCTTTTAGAGATTCTACAGTAAAAAGGGTTAAATAGATAATTTTATGTACTTAATTAACTTATGAATTATGTATTAATGGTATAAAGGTATAATTTATAGAATTATATTATGATTTATGTGTTAATTTTTTATGGGTATACTGGATTTAATTAGCTTATTCAGATGCTGATTTTCTTTTCAGGTGTTCGGGTGTACTGCTTCATATTTTTTCGTAGTAGCAGACATGGAATTTATCAGCACTTTTATAGTGCTGATAAATGGTGCTTTTATCAGTGCTAAAAAGGATCTGATAAATGATCAGTTTATCAATGCTAAAGGAGTGATGTTAAAAAACTCATTTATCAGTGCACATTTAGCGATGATAAAGGGTTGTTTTATCAGTTCTCTTTTAGCGCTTATAAAGTCTACCTTTATCAGCGCATTTTTATCACTGATAATGGTTTCCTTTATCAGTGATTTTTAGCTCTGATAAAGTACACCTTTATCATCATCACGCTTTACAATGCTCTTTTAGCACTGTTAAAGCCCATTTTTAGCACTGATAATGCCCGTTTTGTAGAAGTGGTGTGAATAACCACAAGACATTACATCCCTTTACACACATATATGGGGAAAACTAACCAATGTGACTGCTAGTACTAGTAACTACCATGAGAAGAGAGCGGGGAAAAGGGGGTATTTAGCCATCCATCCTCTCACCAGAATGTTGGGGAAGACACCCCTCAGGGATCAAAATCCCTGGGGTGTCAGTAGCCCTTACTGATAGGGTGGAGTAGCGTATAGAAACACAAAAAGTATAGGATATATTATATCTCACAACCACACTACGGTCATTACCTTTTCTTAGACACAACTGCAGCAAACGTCTCTCTAACTCTGAGCTACTACTTCTAAGACTATATATCCTATAAGTACACAACCATTTAAAGAGCTTTATTAGATTACTTCATTCCTTTTTTATCAGTTCCAGTGTACGTTAATTAATTCTTTAAACATCAATTAACCATGAAAAATTCCACATTAAATTTCATTACCATCACACCCAAAGTCAATTGGTCCTTCAAAAATTACTACCTCATCATTATGTTCCAGTAACTCCATCCCCATGGTTTAACACCATTTATTCAATTATTCATTATATAAGTACTTTCCCACATTCCCAGGCATTCTAGAAAAACGTTATATGCTACTAAACACAAGGGGTCTCAACACGGTTAGTAGATGTACTACCTGTCGAGTCTTTACCACATATTGTAAGAGAATATACCCATCCTTCCTTGAGAAGCTAAACACAGAAAGCACCTGGAATACCCCGTCTGTCTTCGCCTCTTTCGGAAGAAGGGTATGTAAGACCACATACCTTGAGAAGTGGGGAAAAAATAATGTAGATAAACAACCCAAAACAATTACCAAGCATCCAACAAGCAAATCCACTCCATTCCATCATCCTTGGTGTCCTCCTTGACACCCACATGAAAAAACCTATGCATCTCGCCACTCTAGGCATCATCTGCTTCCACAACCAAAAGCCTCCATGCCCCCACATATCACAACAACCATCTAGGATCACATCACATCACAAAAAGAAGGAAAACAAACACCAAATTTAATTTGTCTCTTGTACCTTTAACAATCAAGAGGGTAACTCAGAACCCTTTAAGGAATTATCAAACAATTAGTTCTTTCAACCATATTGAATTAACATATTTATTATTCGTAGGTTCCAAATTCGGGAAACCTAATCAGTAAGCTATCACAAATAATTAAACATGCTTACGGTACAAAATTTGATTATCATTGAATTCCAACTAGAACCAGATTCGTTTACATGACTCTTTATCTTAATCCAAACAATTATCAATTAATCCCAATTTACTTTCTTTACAGATTTCCATCAAGAACGAACAACTAATCAAAGCAAGAATAGATATCACACTATCTAAAAAAACTTGAGGCAATAACAAACGATCAATATCATTTTATTTATCTGGTTAAAATATTTATTATATCGATTCCATTTTAATCTAGTGGGATTAAACATGCTAACAATGTAGTTGCACGTAAAAGAAAAGAGAATCATCAAATCCCCTACCTCGAAGAGTTCTTGACGTTATTTATCCATACAACGGGTCACAATACTCCTCTTGTGCCAACTGCATCCACCTGAGGATTCCTCGGTACGACTGCACAAACCAAACCCAATGAAAAACCCCATTAGAAGCATGAAGATTACATGCTATAATATGGAAGGGAGAAATATGAGAAGGTGATCCCAAAGTATTGACGATAAAACATACCTTATATCGAGGATTGATCATTACAACTTGGTTGCATCAAAACAGAGCAGAACTGATCTGAGGATTAAAGTTTGGTTGTGCAACTCCTATGGGAAGGATTGAAAGGTTCTAGCATCTCATAGCCGAGAACAAAGAGGAAGAACAAGGGAGGATGATATCTTGTCCCTTTTGAAGATTTAATGGGGTGACAGTTTAATATAAGCTTAAGTCCCCATTAAAAGTGGATCGTATTAACCCATGTGGTTTGACCGAGTACAAAAATCTCAAACCATAGGAGTAATTAACATAGGATTTATGGTATTTGAATCATCCATCTTAATTTCAAGGTTTCTATGTCAAATATGGTTAACCATTCCAAAACAGTATTAGGGAGAGATGTTGGATGCAAGATCCCATATTATTATTATTATTATTATTATTATTATTGGGTGATTCGTGGACCCAAGCCACGAACCATAATTTAATATCCCACATTCTACTTGAATCAATTGTATTAATGATAGGATCACATCACCACTGATGAGAAGTCAATCAGACGTTGCACGCGGGAGTTATGGCAGGTTGAAGATTTAATATTATTATTAAATATATTAATTCACAATCGTTTTAGGTACCCGATTCAAAAACCTGAAAACAATATCCAATATTGGACTCATAAATTCCATCTCGAAGTCTGGGTCGAACTACCGCTGACCGTTCGTAAATCCAATGTCGCACGAGGAGGATACCGTCAAAATTCTGTTTTCCCAATGAAAATAATAATTACATTATTATATTATTATTATTTTTAATTTAATTTATTTTAATTCATTAAATTCTCACATTCAAAATCCACACAAAAAATCTCCCCAATTTGGTGCGCATCACCCCGTTCCACCTTGATTGATTTCCTTTTTTTAACTTATTTATTTTATTTCATTAAATTTTAAATCTTTATTCCCTTTAAACTCTTTCTTTCACCAATCTCTTTCTCTCTTCCACAATTCCCACACTCTCCAACAAAAGTGGCTCCTCCCATTGATTGACACCACTTTTAAATTATTTATTTTATTTTATCATTATTGGAATTAATATCATAATGATTATTAAAAGTGAATAAATGTTCAATCACTCACACACAACTCTATTTCCATGCCTCCTCCTTCCGCCCATGTGCTACTTGTGTGTGGCGCCCAAGTCCACTCTCACTTCAATGTTATTATTAATAAAATTAATAATAATAACACCTATCATTAATTTTCTAATTTAATCCCATTAAATTTGTTTACCATGGTTACTATCATATTAAATTAAAACCATTCCATTTATTATTTAATATAATAGTAATAAATCCTCCTTCAATTTCATCAATGGGTCGCCATCATTATCATTAAAAATTATTATTATTATTAATGCCCATTATTATCTTATAATTACTCCCTCTCTCCCATAAATTAAATCCTTCTACCATGAAACTCATGTTCCCTCTTCCTAACCCTAATTTTCATAAATTAATGGACTGGAGAGGTCCGGGAAATTACATAAATGTTTTTTAAATGGGGAATAAAATTTAGTTTTTCAAATTTTATTTTATATTATTTATTTGTTTTTACTTAAATAAAAAATTCTAATTCTTTATAAAAGGGGTAAATATATTGTATTATTTAATTACTCAAGATCATATCTTTTTTATCCTTACAAAAAGAAGGATAAAAAGTTGGTTGTGGGTTAGGGTTTTGTAATTATCAAAAAGGGGGAGATTGTTGAGTGACTCCATGTCATTTTCATTTTGATTTAGTTTTGATAAATACATCAACCCATCAATATTTGTTTTCAAATAAATTTGTTAAGTGTTTAAAATTTATAATGTCATAGTATTTATTTTATATCTAAATAAATATTGATTGATTTATTACAATGTTTATTCTATTGGAATGATATGAAGAATATATTCATTTCTTCGGTTTACGTCAAAATCCAATTCAATAGTTTCGATTGTGCAAAAATTCACCGAAACTGTTACAAGCTGTTCATGTGATATTGAAGATTTCAACTTAATGTCAATTTAGAATTATGATGATACTTAAATCTACATTGAACTATTTCATGGGTTCATTATACCATTAGATATTTAATGAGTTTATCTAAACAAAATTAGTTTATGTGGAAGTTTAAAAAGGATGCATTGATACTCTAAAAAATCACCTATGTTTCTAAAGCAGTTTTGAAACTGTATAGTGAACAATTTTGAAAACCTATAGTATTTTTTTCAAGTTCTACATATATTATAATTTGATGAAACTTTGGGATATTAAAATACAATAAGTTTATCTTTATTTCATCAGTTTACATCAAAGGATAAAAAAGTGGTTTGATGGTGAATAAATTATCTCGTGTTCTAGATTTCTATTTTAGTAGTAGTATTTCTTTATCATTTGGATTTTTTTAAAAGATATAGAGTGTTGTAAAATTTGGGATGATTTGATTCTTGAACCATTTAAATGATAATGGGATTTTCAAAAAATAAGTCTGGTGGTATTAAGGCGGAATCTGATGTTAAAGGGATCAAAAAATTCAATTAATTATAAATTTAAATTGTTCAGATTTTCTGAAAACACTATTCATACCCTACATTGGTAGGTTAATGTAAGGAATGAACCCTATGTTTGTTAAATGTGCTTATGGGTTATCAAAAATATGCTGGATATTAAATTTATGGATCAGAAACCCTACATTGGATGTTAGTTTTACTATTCATGAACCCTACATTCAAGAAATTGAATGTGTGGTTAATCAATTTTACATTTGGGATATTATGATAAAAAGGTGAACCTACAGATTATCATCGCTATGCTACTTTTTTACCCTATGTTACATGAAGATTAAAGTATTGTTAAAGAACCATACATTGGTAGGAACCCTACGCTATGAAAAGGAACCCTACACCATGTAGTTCAACCTTACATTTGGTATTTTTTCATTACTTGAAGGAATCCTATGTTTGACTTTTCAACGATGTTGTTTTAAATCCATGATATTTTGCAGGATATCTGCAACAGTATTCTTAGTATTAACAATAATTATAAGGTTGTTTTATGACTAATTTAATGGCTCACATGCAATGGATTAAAATCATTCCCATTTATAAGGGACGTTATGAATCTCTTTAAATGATTTGATTTCAAATATTAATGATTTATTGTGCTGCTAGTTTTTAGGTACTGTTTTGACTATATTTATAGTGGATTGAATGGGTTTAAATAGGTGTTTTAAATTTTCAAATTTTTCTATTATTATGGAGATATTATTGAAGGGGTTACTGAAATTATTTTGAATGTATTTATTAAATATTTATTCTATATGAATAAAGAGGAAAAAATGTTATGCTATTATTGGAAATATTTATGAAGGTAGTTAACTTTATTTATTTTGGGTATCCTAAGGAAGAGGAATCCATTTAAAACTACTGTATATTTATTCATTATATATATATATATCTATGGAAGGAAAATAATATACACAACAAAGAATAGAGAAGATGTGAAAAAAATGACAAAAATAAAGTGCTGAAATATTTTCATTCCGCTACTTATAATTTAAAGAAAAGAGAGAAATGTTTTTTTGAACAATTTTATTCTACCACGATGTAAAGATGAAGGAAGCCTGAACAATCAGTGTGTAATCTATTTTCTATTGTCTAAAGATAAAGAATCCTGGTAGACATTAAAGATTATTTTGGTGCGGTTGTTGTGCTATATTGAAGATCTGATTTTATCTATCAGTTGTTTCTGCAACTGTGAAGTTCAACTTGTACCATAAAAAAATAAATCTCTATTGATTTGGTGGAGTATCGGCTACTCAGACTCAGTCATGGTTGAGTGTCAACTTCTCAGAATAAGCTGTGGATATTTTGGTTCCCTTTAAAAGAACCAGAAGGCCCTATAAAAGTCTTGTAAGGTTTCAACTTCCTGCACTCAGTTGTTGATTGGATAATCTTTTGATAAGATGACCAACTAGTTAAAATCACCAAGCTTGTGAAATAGAGAATTGGTAGAGTGGACTATGGGTTTTTTGTGCCCCCATCCACAATACGTCCTTGTGTTCTTTTACATTATTTATTTCCTCTACTCACTTGAATTTAAGAGAGAAAGAAATTGTCACTTCATTTAAATAGGAACATTTTAATACTTTCAATATTTTTAAATGATCACAATTCACCCCCTCTCTTGTCTTTCTCATAGCCAACCCAACCTAACAGATACACTATCTAAGGAATCCACTTCCACATTTAAGATACAAGGAGCTTCATCAAAGGAATCTAAGGAATGAATCAAAATTTCATACCATTTAATATTTCTTACCATAAGATTCTATCCACTCATTGGCCATTTCACATTTAATTTCATCTCCTGAGTATACCCACTCATATATCACAATTCACATTCAAGAAAAAACAATGAGTATACCCACTCATTTAACCCAACCATTCAATAATTCAACGTCAACATGATATCAGTGGAAAGGAGTTAACCCATATCCTAAGCATATCATTCAATTCAATTAATTTATTAATGGGATTCTTCTATCTAGGAATGAATCAACTGACCCCATGGGTGGTTTAACATGTATTAAACAAAATAAATTCATACAGCGTACTCCATGGGTGGCCTTGTTTGGGGAAACAACTTCCAAAAAGTCACACAAAAGGGAATCCCTAACATGTTTCAATTCAATTTATTTAATTAATTAATTCAATTTCAGGGATGCATAAAACATTTCAACAGGAAGTACAATAGAACAGAGCCATATAAAGCACCAAAGGTCAGGTAAAATGTATACACCATCTAATTTACCTCGATAGTAGACTGATGGCCAGTATTAACTCCAGATTCGACTCAGATTGGTTGAAAAATGAATAACAGAAGAAGAACCTAAAAATAGGGAAAATCATCTTTCACCTAAATAACATCATTGACAGGAAAAAGAACAAAAAAACTAAAAATGAATCATGTACTCACCGATACAGATCCAATGAGACATTCCGTTCTTGAAATAAAGATCAGACGGATGAGTTACCTCAAATACATGGTTAGTCATCAAAGGAGGATCAAAATGAGCCTTGTTGTGTGTATAATGAAACGAGAATTTAAGTTTAAAATAAATTTCTAATTTTATTTAAAATTAGAAAATTACAAAAAATATTCAGTTTCCACAGTTTGAGCACATAGTTTGAAAAATTATGCACCAACCTTACATGGTTAGCTGTAGGAGAAGCACACCCGCATGGTTTCCTTGCATGGTTTGATTATCTGTGCAGAAATAATTCAAAACTCCTATGTTAAAATTTAGAGGTTACCGCATGGCCGCGTGGCCTAAATATCATGGCATGTGCTAACTGTGTGGCATGTATCTCCCCATTTTCCAGCCTCACATGGTTTCATTTAACCGTGATACCTTCCCTATATGGTTTTAACTAACCATATTCCAAGATTATTTCACCAAAAAACATGGGTTCCGTGCTCTAAGCAAGCCTCAGACACACCTGAAACACATGTGACCTCAAAGGTTAATCACTTTAGGTCACATTTAAACATTAAAACTAATAATAAAGGGATCTGTACCTCATATGAAAACTCATATTCTTACAATCTTCACCCCTTAAATAAATTTGTCCCCGAATTTCAATTTATAGGGTGGTCAAGATTCGTCTGATAAAAAATCCGACCATTGAGAATGTATTTCAGCCTCCCACTCCCATGTGTCATCTTGTAAATGTACATGCTTCCATAGCACCCGTACTAGAGGAACTGATCATCCTTAGAGAACCTATGTGCTCTTGTCAACAACACAAAAAGGAAGATCTTCAAAGGACACACCTGCCTATAACTCAACCTCCTCTTGTTGAAAATCATGAGATGAGTCTGAGTGATAGTGGAACTATTGAGATACGTGGAAGAAATTATTCACGCTTCAGTATCTATCTGGTAACTTCAATTAATCGGATTCTGAAACAAATCTCTATAGAATCTCAAACGACCTAACATATCCCGATGAAATCATACCTTATATCCAGATCCGTCTATGTCTTAGCATCAATGAAACATGTAGAAAGAACTGATATCTGACCTCAAACTCTAGATGTTGTCTGCGATGATCAATGTAAGATTTCCGTTGAGAATTTGCACTAGAAATCCGCTTTTGAGTCAATTGGACCTTCTTAGGTGTCTCATACTAGAGACTTAGTCCTAGTTAAAATATCTCACCTGGCTCTAACCAGTATAGGGTTGATCGACATGACATATCATACAAAGCCTCATATGGTTACATATGAATCTTCTCCTTATATTAATTATTGTAGGTGGACTCAACCTTGGGTATATGCCTCTCCCAAGAGCCCCCATAATCTTGGACGTATGCTCAAAACATGTCCTCAAGCACCTTCATCGTATGCTATAATTGGTCATCAGTATAAGGGTGGTATGCTATTCACATATGCCCCTGTGTACCTAGATCCCTCTGAAAAATCTTCTAGAAATGAGACATAAAGAGGGAACCACAATATGAAATGATAGTTCATGGGACCCCATAATGTATTACTATCACACAGATATACAACCTCCCAAGCTCATCCACACCAAAGGGATACATAATCGCCACGAAATGAGTAACCTTCATGGGCTTGTCAACAACAACCCACAACACATCATTACCATGAGGAAACCTTAGAAAAACCATTAAAAAATCCATCAAAACATCATCCCATTTCCACTCCGGAATAAGTAACTACTTTAAAAGTTCAGTTGGTCACTAATGTTCTGTCTTCACCCACTAATAGGTAAAACAACTCATAAAAAAACTAACTACCTCACATTTCATACCCGACCACTAGTTCTGACGGTGTAAGTCACGATACATCTTGGTGACCAAGGATGTACTGCCTAAGATAAGGCATGGAACTACCACATCAGTTCTTTGCGTATGTCCACTAGAACCCAAACATGACCATGGATACATAGGATCTCATCATTTCCTATATACCAACCAAGTGGTGGATCCTCACCTACCACACTCTCCCACATGAGTAGGCCTTCTGAATCCAATACATAGATCATCCTCACACTATCCATAATGGTAGAGTTAATAGCTAAGGATGATAGGCAATTATACCCTTGACCATCGTGCACCTACAAGTGCATCTCAGAGAATAAATCCATAAGCCTCTACTCACTACTAGTATGTTGCACTGCATGTATCGGAGTCCTGCTGTTTAGTGCATCATCCATTTCATTGCATTTACCAGGTGTGTAGGCAAGATCATAGTCAAAATACTGTAGGTACTACACCGTCCTTCGCTACCTCCGATTCAGATCACACTGTGTGGAAATGTTCTTGAGGTTTTTTTCATGTACACCACAAAACACTCTCCATGTATGTAATGTCTCCAATAGTGCAATGTGTGAACAACTAAAACTAATTTGATATTGTTCATTGGGTAATTAATCTCACATGGAATCATCTTATGAGACTTGTATTCTACAACTCTATACCCATGTATAAGAATTTCTCCAAGCCTGATACCTAATGCATCACAATACACGGTGTATCTCCTACCCTGCTTTTATAGTATAAATACCGGTGTTGAAGTCAATCTCCATTTCAACTCCTAAAAGGATGTCTTATAGGTATCCGACCATAAAAAATTCACACCGTTCATAGTCAAGACCATCAATGGTGCTTTTAAACATGAGAGGTCCTATATGAAAAGCATGTAATATCCATCCAACCCTAATAGACTTCATTTGTGAAAGATGTTCTTGGGCTGATCCTAGGAAACTACAACCCTCACCTTCTATGGGTCTACTGATACTTCTTTCTCTGTGATAATTTGACCCATGAAGTCAATCTTATCAATCCATAAGTGGTACTTTATGAGATTAGAATATAACTGATTCTCTCTCAATGTATCCAAAATGAATTCATGATGTTTGGCATCATCATGTCAATTTTGAGAATAAACCAAGATATCCTCCATGAAAACCACCATAAACAAATACTGATAAAGATGGAAGACTTAGTTCGTCAACATAATGAAAATTTTTGTCACATTTTTAAGAACGAATAACATAAACAGATACACATATAGACCATACATGCTACAAAAGGCTAAATGAGGTATGTCTGCAGGTTGAACATGAACCTGGTGATGTCCGAGTCTCGAATCAATTTTCGAGAACACCTGATCTCCTCAAAGATGATCAAATAGGTCATCTATCTGTGATAAGGGATACTAGTTTTTAATCATCAACTAGTTCAGTTTCCAGTAATCCATGCATAGCCTAAGGGTACCACCCTCCTTTTTCAAAATTATGGTCGGTGAACCCCATAAAAAAGTATTCGGTCTAATGAACCGCTTTGCCTCAAAATCCTATAGTTACATATTAATATCTTGTAACTTTGTCATAGCCATACTATAAAGAGGAATGTATACTAGTGTAGCTCTTGACACTAGCTTAATGGGGAACTCCACCTATATCTCTCAAGAGGTAAACCATAAAAGTCATTTGAGGAACACATCCCTAAAATTATAAACCGTAGGTGGAATGTGTATATAACATGTTCTATGATAATCCAGATACAATCTAGCAATCTGGGCTATCATCTCACTCAGCCCATAATTCACTAGTCCAACTCAGCTAGCCTGAACATCCCATTCTCCCTTGTGTGTACAAAATGTACTCTCTGATAATGTGAAAGTCACACTTCCAAGATAGAGGTCAATGTAATCACGATAATATACTAGCCAGTCCATCCTGAGTATGATGTCAAACCGTATCATCTTGAGTACATAACAATTCCAGATGAATTGAATCCCACCAAACTCAAGGGTGAACTCCATGTACTGGCATACACCCTCCTTTCTGATTACCAATGGAGTGTCAAGAGACATAACAATCTCCGAATATAGTATAACGATCCTGAGGATTATCAATGAAAGTGAAGATATGAAACATTTTGATGAACCTATATCAAAAAGAGTATATGCAATAATAGAGGCTACTAAGATCTTACCTCTCACAATAGATGGTCTAACACCTGGCTCCTCAGGGTAGGATATATAGAGAAGATTTGGGCTGAACCACGGCCCTGTGACACAACCTCACTATCTGGAGTAGGACAAATCTGATGTATCAGTGTAAATCATGTCTGGATGCCTTGTCCATGACCACTAATTCCATGGCCTGAGATCTAATAGCTATTCAAATAATTTTCTCAAATAAACTCACTCTAAATATATTTTTAGTAAGGTATGTCAGTGCAAAACACTACAACTTTGTAAAGTGTGCCGAGTACTCCATGAGAGTCATAGAGATCTACCCCAGATGCATGAATTCGTTATCCCACTCTTCTCGTAGAGTCTTGGGATAGAAATAGTCATAAAAATAGGTCTGTAAATAAGCCTAAACCATATCTCGGAGCCTATTATCCTAGTTCAGAACATCCCACCAATGCTTTTCTACTCTATGAAACATGTATGTTAAGAGCTCCACTCTCCTCTCGGGAGGTGTCTCAAGATTCTCTAATATCGACAGTGTTGTCCCTAGAAACATATCAACAACCTATGGACTGACATAACCCAAAAACATGAGAGGATGCTACTATTGGGAAACACGTGTTACCTCATCCATAAACAAGAAAGGTTGTGACGCCCCCTAAAAATTCTTCATGGGAAATAGAATCACTCGCTGAACTATTCCAGGACATACCACATAGTCTGCTCCAAAATCAAGTACTGTAAAAAGTACAGTCCCCAAAAACCCTAGAGACACTACCTATTTTCCACTCAAATTTAGGGTCTAGTTCAAGTATTTGTTTATAATTTCAAGTTTTTATTTCAATTCATATTCATTTTACATTTTATTTTCCTCTTCCATTTATCAAAAGGTTTAACCAATGGTTCAGCATGTTTCAAACCATGGGGTATCTTAACACATTCTGAACCAAAATTTAGTTCCCATATAATCCATACAATATCAAATTCACGTTGAATAAATAAATCAAAATGTGATTCACTTTTTAATCCATAAGGGTCCATACTTTTTATGAACTGAAATATGGGGTCACATTATCTATTCACTACACAAAATCAATCACAACAACATATACATATCTCTGAAAACCTATCACAATAGAATGGAATATGTAATGGTTACAAAATGGCATGACATAATGCATGAAATGTGATTTATAATAGGTTCCTAGTTTGATGCATGAGATAGAATACCTTCGTATCATCATGTTGCAATAGAATAGAACCCTCAATCATATCAATGATAACATTACAAATCAATTTCATCACCCAACGGTGAAATCAAATCAACTGTAATAGTCAAAATCCATAAAACAATAATTTAATTCAATGTAATTTGGATTTCCCCCTATACATGGGTTAGATATGACAAGAAAAAACTCATTACAAAACTCCAATAGCTTTCTATCCATGTCTATTATCACCAAATAGTAATGAAAATCTATAAAATAAAGCTCTAATATCACATTGAAATCTCCCAAACCCATAAATCACTCAATAGTGCCTCGAGACCAGTTGCTCACATGACCTGAAGTGTGTCTACCCAAACACCAGAGGTTTCCGACTAGCAGTGAGAGACCAGGTGTGTTAGTGAGGAGACTATGACCTCATCACCATAGTGTAACATAGTGAAATATCAATAACATACAAGTAGTGAAATCATATACAACAAGCAGAAAAATGATTAATAAAAAAGATAAGAATATACTACAAATACATAAGTGTATCATAAACAATGATGATGACACATTTATATATAAATCATCAAAAATAGGTACATAACAGTAAAATATGATACATGTATCCAAAATTCTAAAAGAAAAAAATTTCTATCTCTGAATAGCATCACGAGCCTCAGCTATATCCTATGCTCCCCTACTCTTGAGCATGGCCCAAAATTTTCCATTGAACTATGAGTGTCTTCTTATGTCCCTACCTGCATTCAAATAGTCTTTTTGGGTACCCAACGGTAGCTAGAATAGGGTTTGAGATAAAATCCTAGTAGGTAACCACCCAAAGATTGATACAATTACAGGAAATTAAATATGAAAATCTATGCAGTCTGTATGTAAATCATGTAAGAAGTAAATGAATGTAAAGTGACCACATCATATCTACAACTAAGAAAGTGATACTAAATATACTCTCAAATATACCTACGAAAAAGTGTTATGCTACTAACAAGAAAACTATAAAAAAACAAAAATAACAAACACGGACTCCCTGCATATCCACACATATCATGTCAGCCACACGAATGAGCTGTTCAACTAGGCACACAATATTTTCCATGATCGTGTCATATAATTAAAGTGTCAGAACATAAATGGCTGGATCTAAGGTGTAGATGACAAATGCATCTTTTGAAATTCCCCTAAGTATCTCGATGGAAATTCAGTTAGGCACTGGTTGGAGTCCAAGGAGCATGTCAACCAAACGTGTTCTATATGAGTCCAAGAAAGCTTGATCTAAGGGGTAGAACGTCTTGAGATATCCCATGGAATCAATACCCAAATATCATACTCTATCCAAGGCATCTTCTAACATATTATTCTACCGAATCATTATTCATTTCAAATTTAATTACATCTCATGATTATACCCACTCATATATCACAATTCACATTAAAGATAAAAAATGAGTATACCCACTTATTTAACCCAACCATTTACAATTCAACCATTCAAAAATTGAACATCAACATGATATCACATGGAAAAGGAGTCTACCCATCTCTTAAACATCTCATTCAATTCAATTAATTTATTAAAGGGATTTCTCTATCTAGGAAAGCATCAACTCACCCCATGGGTGGTTTAACATGGATTAAACAAGGTAAATTCATATGGCGCATCCCATGGGTGGCCTTGGATGGGTAAAATCCTCCAATATGTCTCATGGGTGATAATTTGAATCCCTAACAAGCTTTAATTCAATTCAATTAATTAATCATTTCAATTTCAGGGTTGCACCAGAATGTCAAGTCAGCAGCACGACGACAACTAGTCTTATAAATCACCAAAACTATTGGAAAATATATAGAACACCTACCATAGCTCGGTAATAGATTTCTCATCCAGTATCAACTTATGATTCAACTAAGATAGAGAGAAGATAATGAATGTATGAAGAACTTGAAAATAGGGTATATCATATTTCACCTAAATAACATCATCTATAGGAATACAATTGACGAATGACTAAAAAGGAATTGAGAACTAACTAATGCAGATCCAATGAGATGTTCCATGCCTGAATTTTAGATTGAACATATTAGTTACCAAAAATAAAAGCATAGTCTTCAAAGCATGCTTAAAAAATGATCATTTTCTATGCATAGGATTAAATGAGAGTTTAGGTTTAAAATATATTTTTTATTTCATTTAAAATTATAAAATTACCCAAAATATCTGGGTCACATGTTTTGAGCGCATGATTTGAAAAACCATGGTCCAACCATGCACATATAGATATAAGATAAGGGAACCCACACAATTTGACTAACCATATAGAATCCCTCAAAATCCATCTATTAAAATTGAAGAGGTAATCACATGACCATGCGGCTGAAATCGCACTGTTTGGGCTAACTGTGTGGCCTGTAGCACCCCAATGTCCAGCCTCACACAGTTTCATCTAATTGCGTGACCTGCCCCACACGGTTTGAACTAACCATGATCTCGGCATATTTCACCCCAAAACATGGGTTCTGGGCCCTGAACAATCCCTAGACTCCCGAGATACACCCATTACCTCAATGGGAATTATGCCACATTTAAACATTAAAACTGAAATGAAAGGGATCCAAACCTCATATGAAAACATGGGTTATTACATTGATACGTTCATAAATGTTTATAGTAAACTGTAACTTCATGTGGTTATTACCACATACGGATTCTTGCTGAGGGTTATTTCTATATCCCCTTATGTGATATCATGAACCTCTAGGGAGAAGTACCTTGTGAGGGTGCTCAAAGAGGACTGAGGCCTCACAGGCCATGTTGCCCTGTTTTGACCTTCATAGGTTGATGTTATATTTAACTCCCTTAGAGAGGGATATTGATTTCTATTTATGTCATTTAATAGTTAATATAAGTGAATAGATAATTCCCCATGAGATGTGATCTTGGTGGAACATTTGAACTTTGGGCTTAGTGGTAGGACCTAGTGACCCATCCCGAGACATGATAAGTAGGGGTTAAGTGGGAATGTGGAAGCACTTTGTTGTGACTCAAACCCTTTTATATCAACATTTTGTTTGATTTTGGGAAACCTGTGAGTTGGTTTAGTATGATATTAACAAATTAATGTTGAGGTTGTGATCTTGGTTGTACACCCATGATGAGACCAATGCACCTAAAGTTCTCAGGTTTTTCTTATTGGCATGATGATTACATTGGTTTTTGAGAAAGTCACCTAGGGTGATTTTGTTTTGGGATTGAGTTCAATGGGTAGGACTTCTCAAATGAATAACCCTGTGACACAATCAATATTTTTTATTTATCATTTTGTTAGATTTTGGGTATACACTTTACAAAAAGGATGTTGAGTTATGGGTTGTCATGGAATATATCATAGCACAATAGAGGTGCCTATTTTTGAAGAGGAGTTCCAATGGAAATTTTGACTTGGTAATATTGATGAACCTATCAAATTAGCCTTGTTTATGGATGAATCTTAGGAGCACGATTCAGGTCTTGGAGAAAGTGTTATAAGATTGCACACCTGATGTGGTGGGCGAGTATGGTACTTACTGGTTGCACATGGTACTATTTAAATCAGTAATCAATGAGTGGACTTGTTTGAGATAACAACCAATGGTTTAAAATGAATGTTTTGAGCATGGTTTCCTTAGAATTGTGATGTAATGAGTAATGTCCCTTTTTGATAGGGGAGACATCGAGAATAAATCGGGTGTTGTGAGGCGGTTGACTCGTGACTGGACCTAGAAAAACTTTTTTAGGATACATGGTGTTAGGTGTTAATTAAGGGAATATATATACTAGTTTTCTGTGAGCGTGTCTTGGGGATAACTTCACACACCTATTGAATAGATCTTAGTGTACTCCCATCCTATAGACGGTAATGCCCAATATCTTGACATCATCCTGAGTATGTTGAGAGAGCATTGACTATGAATTGTTCTATTTTAAATATCTTTTCTTGTTTGATGAATAAAATTCTTGTCCATCATTCTTGAGGAGAAATATATGGTAACACATATTTTAGAGAGTGCACTATTAGAAATTTTAGGCTAATGAACTACTTTATGAGTTGAATTTTTTCATTTTACATGACAGATGTTCTCAAGAAGCAGGCATGGGGGTGTTTATATGTTACAGGTTAATGATTAGGATGAGCAGTTTTAGTCATGATAGTCATTATATTCGATGAAGGATAGTGCATGGGCCATGGAATTTGGAGTTCGATTATGAGGTGATGATAAGGATACTCATATTGTGGGGAGTATGAGATGGGTCATGGTTGAAAGTCATCCTTATGGGAAGAGTTTTTAACATTATGAGGATGGTCTTTGGATGGTCAAGATAGAATTGTTGCACATATGCTTGGTATGATATCCAGGCTGTGGTATGACCACTAAGGATTTTCTAGGATGATATGTTTCTTAAGGGGTGGTTGTAAATAATCATGTTTTTCAGTATAGTGGAATTCAAAATTTATTAATTTTTTATTCTAGATTCTCATGAGGGGTAAAATGGTCTTTTCCCTAAGCAGATGATCTCAGATACTTTTTATGAAAACTAGGTTGGTCTATGAATATGGTGTTTAACCTATGATAGGAGTTTGGTGTGAATTAGATCCATTCAAAATTTTATGGAATAATTAATAATTAATAATTAATTAATTAAATATTAATTTATTTACACACATTCAATTGGAGATATGTTTTGATCAGAGCATCAGATTGATATTATTCCTTAACAATTGATTCCAAAATGTGTTTTTTTCATATTTGGGGCATAAAATCATATCGGGTATCGGGATCAGGCAGGAACCCCCTTTTCTTTTTCATTTCATTTTCCTCTTTTATTTCTTCTCCTCCCATGGATTCTCACATATGACCCCTATGGAATATTCTTCATCGTCACCTAAAGAGAAAAGGGAGAGGTAGAGAGAGAGAGAGATAGAGGGGGGGATATAATAGAGGTTCTATCACTGATCTCGAGAGGATCCAGATCATCATGTGACAGTTATGGAACACGAATCAGTGTGATGCTTCCACAGATTCCGGAAAAAGATAGGACACTTTTAATTTTTCACTATAAATCCTTATATATTTAATGTTATAATGTTTTAAGACCCTATTAAAACTTCTAATGATGACCATGTAGTTGATCTATGCGTAACCAAGAGAAAAAATAGGGTTTCCCCAATTATAGGGCTTTCCCATTCAGAAATACTGATCACATGGTGTGTTCTTCTAGAGCAGACATCGCATGTTCATCCCATTAAATGATGTTTACATTTAGAAGTATACACTATGTATTGGTACTTGGCCATGTAGTTGGGTATATGGGAAGATGAAGTGTTTGGAATTACATGTCCTATACCAGGGGTACACTCCATGTAGTCGTACTCTTCCACATAGCCAAGTTCATGGACAGACAACCTATTTAGGGGAATATTACTATTTACGGTACATTTCAAGACCCATTGTGTGGTACAATCCATGTAGAATTACATGACCGAGCTGAACTTCATGCCCAAGCCATGTGTGGTACATGGGAAGGTACCCCGGGTTGGGTAAATGCCAAGTACATATTTTACATGCAATGTATTAGGGTTTTATACCATGTCCAGTTAAATTACATGGCTAGGTTGGTCTTTTAGAGTACACATCATGTACTTAGGTATACATGATTTGTACTACTCTCTCACCACCCATTTTAAGGTTATTTATTTTTTTCCGCCCTAGAGTCAAAATTGGATATACGATTAGTCCATTTTGACTGTTTTTCCATATATTCCATGATTGTGGAACCCTTTGGGTGATTATAAGATTCCTATTTGTAATTTTGGTGTGATTGTTCCATAATGAATGGGTTATTCCTCTAGTAAATAGATTATGTTATCTTCTAAGAGTGAGAGATGGGATGAGACCCACTTGCAAGTCATATGAAATTGTTAGTGGACTTGGAATGGGTTCACCAAGGTCCCCATATAGTGTACCTTAGGACAGTCCATGTTTATCTGGATAGAGAACAGACTTGATGAGATAGATTAGTTTAGTGTTTGGACCATCCTAGAGTGATACATTTATTTGAAATGGTCCATGATCTATCTTCCTTGACCGATTTTAAGTAGTTATTCCTTTTATGGATCCTCCATTTATAGGTCTTCCACTTTATGCCTTTGAGGCCATGGGTTGTTAGAAACTAGTGTGTGAATGAGGATCCAATGTAGGATGCTTCCAATTATGTTTCTACTAAAATTATCCCATGAATTATTCCTTTAATTAGCCACTATTTCTAAGGAATCTATGTAGGATGCCTCCACTTAATCATTTCCAAGATCCCGTGTAGGATACCTATGATTACTTACTTTTTCCAAGGATCCCAAATGGGATTACTTATCTTCATGATGACTTATAGGATCCTAAAAGGGATTCATTCATTTTTGTGTCCTCAAGAATCCTACATGGGATGAATATTATTATTATAGACCTAGGGAACCAATTGGTGTACTATTTATTGAAAGACCATGAGATAGTACATTATGGTTTTGGGAATATATGGAAGCATGTGTCATATTAGAACCCATAATAAAAATGTTTTCCCAAGGGGCTACGGAGGTTGTGAGGTACTGGGCATTCTACCAACCTCACTCTTTACTTATTCTTAATATATTAACTCTTGATAAAGATATGATATCTAGAGGTGCTTCTTGATGTTTTGAAAATGATCCTGAAGTGATGAGATATATAATAGGTTTAACATCCAATTACTATTTTCAGGTTTTTATAAACCCCTATTTTGATAATTCTTTGGTTTGGTTTCATTCAGTAAAGTTTCAGATGAAAATGTGGAAAATTTGTAATGTTTTTGGGATGTGCACGGTTGGCGCACGATTTTCCCAAACCACATACTCTCTAAGTGGAAATCGCGCAAACACAAAAAGAGAGGGTTTTCATGGCTAGAGACTGATTTGAAAAACCATGAACCCACCTAGGATAAACCAAACAACCTCAATAAAAGGGAGGCATGATTTTCTAACCGTTAATCCCTTCTTAGGAAACCATGCATACATGTTTTAATTAAATGAAAATTATTTTTAAAACCCCAAACTCTGTGTTTTATGTTCCCGATGGGTTGATACAAACCTATTATATTTTCTTATTCCTTATAAGCTCCCAAGAGATGATTTTGGACCCACTACACCCCTCTAAAATTAAATAAAAGATATGCGAACTACATTACATCTCTTCCTAGTAAGTTTCATCTTCCTGTTCTCTTTTTCCCATTCTCTCCTCTTTCCTCCCTAGTGGTTAGTAGATCTCAAATTTATTAGAGGATCGAATCCCTACTCTTTCAGATCTTGAATCTAGTTTTTATTCTCAAATATTTTTTTTCAACGTTCTTTATTGGAGTTTCTTGATTAGGGATTTGTTTTTTGAGATCCCATGATCTCAATATAGGTGGTTATATTATAATGGCCAATTTTAATTTAACCTAAATTTTTTGATTTAGATTCAATTGTATGATCTGAATTAAATTTATTTAAATTGGTTTATTAAAAAATCAATTCTAGTGAATTGGGGATTTAGATTTGATTTGCCATAAAATTGGAAAAACCCCCCAATTACATTTAATTATGGTGTGTTGTGAAATTGGATGAAAATTGTTTAAATTAAATTATTGAACTTGAATTTCGAAATTTATTTGATGAAATTGATTTGAAATTTTTAATTGGTAAAATTTCATAAGAAATGGATTTGATAGAAACCTAGTGGTGTTATCTTGGAAAAGGCATGTTTTGATTAAAAATCTATGTTTTGGTTTTTAAATGTAAATTCATATATTTGAAATAGAAGAATGAGATGAATTGTATTTTCAAAAATTTTAAAATAAATTTCTCATCATTGATTATTATTAGAGCATATTAAATCCAAGTAGTTAGTGAGTTATTTAGGACAATAATCTAATGATTTACAACACTAAAAATACATATATATATATAGAAGGTCATATCCCCAATGGGATGATGATTTGTCTTCTTTGACCAGTGTAAGAGGGACTTGTGTAAACATATTGATGTGAAAACTATTTGAGTGTGATGGAGTTACATAACATAAAACATTCATACATTTTGGAATATGACTTTGTTTCTCATTGTTTGTATTTGAAATATATTCCATTGTTTGTTGTAAACTATTTTACACTTTCCTTTTGAATTTATATAAACCCTTTTATATAAAATATTTATTTAATCCATTTCTTTATTGTATTTACATTATATAAAATATAAAACATGATTTTTTAAAATATTATTTTGAAATTCCATTCTTATTTATTTATAATTTAAAGATTTATTTGGTTAAATAAATGTTGGAATCTTATTATGGAATCCGTGGTGAGACCTTATTGGGATTTTAGCTCACACCCAACATGTGACTTCAGGTGTTTGTAGATTATCTACTTCTAGGTTCAAGAAATGGTAAAACACATCTTGGAGGCGTTAATAGTTGTTAATACTTTGGATTGGAGAGTTGTGAATGCTAGAACTTGATTTTTTATCTGGTTTTTCTAGTGCTTGAAGATTTACATTGGGTTTTCATATCTATTTTAATTCTGGTACACCTCTCCCTATTGAGTTTTACTTGTATTCATACTGAATTATTTATCTTTATTATATTGTGTTTATGGAAAATTCATTCCCACTTTCATATTGTATGATTCCGGTTGATAGTCGCCAACCCGTTGGGATTGGAAGTTCACTTTGGTCTATGTTATGATCAATTCAATTATCAGGTTACCAGGGTATCGGGGTTGTTTCATGAAAAACTGTTATAAGAGGTGTAGATTTTGCATCGTTTCTTGATGTCATTATGCAATTGTGTAATCTTTTCAGGACATTGGAGATTTTTTGGATTGAGTGTCTGACCATATCTCACCACAATGAGCCTTAAGTAACCAGTGGTGGATTGGAAAAGAAATCTTTAGGATTAGTTCTTGTCGTGTCTCTAATTTTGATTTGGATTGATCAAATTCAAAATATTGTTTTTCCATATGTAGGGATTAGTTTCCCTTTTTTCTCTATTTGTGTATTAATTTGATGTATTCAATGTTTTCTATTGATGTTTTATATCATCATTCCTTCGATAAGACATGTGAAATGGATCCATAAGGAAGATTATAATGAAACACAATAATAAAATCCTCTTGTGGACCTGATTTTGGTTGAGGTGATCAGGTGTGTTGTCCAAGCTCTGGAATAGGCGCCCACACCAACTCCCAGTTAGTCTCTAGCTGTGAAACCCCAGAAAAATGTTTTACAGATTAATACTCATGAGTTCCTTCTTGAGTAGAAACCATTGTTCAAAGGCTAAAGTGATCATCAAGATGTTGAGGAATGGTTGAGAAGAATGGATCATTTGTTTCAGTTCGTGGAGGAACTTGATGAAATCAAGGTGAAGTGCACCACCTTGGTACTAGAGGGACCAAGAAAAAAATGATGGGGCATGATGGAGATGGTGAAGAAGCATAGGGATTATAGTGGAAGGACTTAAAAACCCTTTTCACCAACTATTTATATCCATAGTTGATGGTGTTGGCAAAGGATATTAATTTTTTAAAACTCGAGCAGGCTGATTGGACTGTGATAGAATATGCAAACCGTTTTACTGAGCTTGTGCAGTTTTTACCCAAGATTTTATAGAATGAGAAGGTGAATACTTGACGGTTTGAGATGAGGCATCGATATGATATTCACTCTCAGTTTTTCTTATTGAAGGTTCCTTCTTATGTTGATGTTCTGGATAGAGTGTGATGGTCAAAATGGACATGACTAGCAAGTCAGGGTTTTCAGAAGTTTTTTTCTCCCAGTGATGGTGTGAATTACTCTAAAGGAAGAGGATGAATGATGATTTTCATAGTGGTTCTCAATAGCATGGTTTTTATAATCCTCTTATATTTCTTGGAAAATGCCATTTTTATTTTCTACAAGTGTGGAAATCTAGGGAATTATAAGACAGTTGTCACTGAGGCACCAAAGGTATGTGTATTTTATGAACACTCAGAAAATGTGAAGAAGTATTGACATTTCTAATATAATATAAATAGTGGAATGAGATCAAAAATTCATGTTAAAATTATGGAGAAATAAAACTCATCATTTTAAAAGGGGGTCCTACTATAAGCATCCAGAATGATGCTTCTTCATGTAGTAGAAGAGTCTATAGAGGAAAATAATATGGGTTTGTTGGCCATGAAAGGAACCATCACTATATCTTCATCATTAGTGACTGATTTATTTGATACTGGTTCATCTCATTCATTTATTTCAACCTATATTTTAAATAAACTTATTCTTACTGTAGAGATTTTATCTTATGTGGTTCATATTACAACACCCCTCAGAATGTATAAAGAGAAGAGTCTTTGTAGTCCTACTTGTGTTTTATCATTCTCAGACATTTATATTTCTGAATTTTTCTATTTCTTGATAGGAAACCTCTGGAATTCATATTCGGGATGGATTGGATCATTACCGATAAATCCCAAATTGATTATTATCTTTGATAGGTCTTTTTGACTACACTCGATGGGGTATTCCGAATATTTGAAGGAGAATGGGACCCAAGGACATGTATAAATGAACATTCATATCCCAATTTAGGGAATGTAGTATTAGTGTTCGATTTTGATCTAGAGTGAAAATCTATGAGTGGTGATCTCCCTTTATTTTTTGTCGAGTCTCCTGATGTTTTTACTTATGACTTATTGGGTTTTCCATCAGTAAGGGAGGTAGAGTTTTTTATCAACTTAGTGCATAGTACCACACTATTATCTTTTCATTATTACCAAATGGAACTAGATAAAATGAAATATATGAAGCCTCAGTTGGATGGTCTTTTCGAGAAAGGATTTATACACCCATGTGTGTCACCTTAGACATTGTTGATTCTATTTGATAAGAAATCTTATGGTTTACATCACCTTTATGTGGATTACAAAAAACTCAATCAAGTTATGGTAAAGAACTAGTATCCATTTCCATATATTAATGACACATTTGATTAGTTAAAAGGGGAGAAGTGGTTCTTGAAGATTGAACTTCGATCTAGTAACCATCATTTATGAATAAAATAATCTGACATTCAAAAAACTAACTTTTGGATATGGTATGTATATTATGAGTACAATTTCATGCCATTTGGAATAACCAATACTTTTTTAGTTTTTATAGATTTAATGAAAAAAATTTGATGAGTATCTTGACACCTTTGTGGTAGTGTTTATGGAAAAAACCATTATTTACTCAAATTATTAGGAGGATCATGTACGTCATCTGAGAGAAGTTTTGGAATTATTGAGAAACCAATAACATTATACCAAAATACTGAAATTTGATTTCTATATTTGGGAAGTGGATTTATTGGGATACATGGTGTTATAACATGTTATTTTAGTTGACCTTGAAAAGATGAAAGTTGTTATGACATGATAACTACCACAAAATGCTTTTAAGATTCAGATTTTATTGGTATTAGTTGGGTATTATCGCTGGTTCATTAAGGACTTATTAAATTTGACTTCCCTAATGATTACTATGAATCGAAAGAGGGTAATGTTTTTTTGTGATGAAAAATGTTAGAATTACTTTTTTGAGCTGAAATTTTTTTGACTACTGTATTGGTGTTGAATCTTCCATAGGTCGGATAGGGATTTAAATTCTTCTATTATGCATAGAGTTCAGGCTTGGTATGAGTTCTTATATAGGCTGATCATGTCATTTCTTAAGTCTCTCGTCATCTTAGGCCACACGATAAGATTTATTTGAACCATATCCTTTTACTTGTATTTTTGATGTACGGACTTAAGAGTTGGTGAAATTGCCTTTTTAGAGAATGTATTACCATGTATTTAAAACATAAGATCTTGAGTTATATTTTCTATAAAAAATACTTGAATCTCCACCAAATGCATTTAGTGGAATACATGAAATATTTCAACTTTGACATCTCCCATACCCCAAGGAAAGGGAATGTTGAAGCAAATACTTTTAGTAGGAAAATTACAACCTAGCCAATGAAGGAATCATTAGAAGGGTGGAACTTGAGGCCTTTTTTTCACAATTGCACATTGGAGTCTAGGAATCAGGGGTTGTGGTTTACTTGGAAAGTGTTCAGTTTAAATCCTCTCTTCTCAAATAGATTCTTTAGGAAGAAAAGTTTGACAATGAGTTACACAAAATTAGATACCATATTTATGGTGGGGATACTGTGGTTGAGTGATCATTGTCCACTAAGGAAATTCTATGCTATCATAATAATTTTGTTGTATTGTTAGTGGTAAGGAAATTCGTGATGGTGGATTTCCATAATTCCCAGTGGAAAGTGAACCCAGAAACTATGAAGATGTTCTATAACATGAAACATAGATTTTGGTGGCTAAGTATGAGACATAACATTGTTGATTTTTTCTCTCATTTTTAGACATGCCAAAATGTCAAGGATGACCACCAGAAGACGTTGGGTTTGCATCAGCCACTTCAAGTCTGAAATTTGAAGTGTGATGAGATCTTAGTGGAAATTGTGGTTGGGTTTCTATGTACTCAGGTAAATGATAATGTGATATGGGTGGTGATCAATAGGACCACTAAATCATATCACTTTATACCCATTAATGATATAACCAAGGTTTAGGAGTTGAGAAATATCTATGTGAAGGAAATTTTTTGTTTTCATGATGTTACATCTACTATAGTCTCTAATAGGGATACTCGGTTCACTTATCGTTTTTGGGGAGGCCTTTAGGAGGCACTGAGATCTTAGGTCCATTTGAGCACAAAATAATATCCATAGTCAGATTGATAGATAGAAAGAGCTATAAAGTTTATGGAAGATATGATTCCCAACTACATCCTTGACTTTGGTGGATCTTGGGATGATCATTTCGGGTTGGTTGAGTTTTCTTATAATAATAATTACTATCCCCTGATAAGAATGGATCTGTTTGAGGCCTTGTATGGATGCCCATGTAGATCTCCGTTGTGTTGGTCGGAGATCGGTAAAATTTCATTGGTTGGACTGTTCTTGGATCAAGAGATAACAACAAATATTTAGTTGATTTTTTAGAGAATGTTGAAAGTATAGTGTCGGTATAAGTCTTATGTTGACTATCATCGCAGAACATTGGAATTTTCAATTGGTGATTGGGTGTTCTTGATTGTTTCCCCTCATTTGGGTCATTAACAACTAGGGAGGTAAGGGAAAATATAAATTCATTTTTTGGACCTTTTGAGGTTGTTGAGTAGCTGGGGAAAGATTATTAACTTTCATAACTTCTTATACAGTTGACATTGATACATAATGAGTTCCCAGTATCAAAACTACAAAAGTAGCAATCCGATCCATCTCATATTTTGAGCTGCAATGATCTTGAGGTCAAACCTAATTTATCCATGACTGAGTATCCAGTAAGGATAGTTGATTATAAAACCAAGGTACTCCATGGGAGGATGATACCTATGGTTCTATTTCTATGTAAGCATTATTTTATATTCATGAGACGTGGGAGAGGGAGGCAATACTGAGAGATAATTTGCATCATCTGTTTGACATGAAATCTTATCAATAGCCTTTTTACGGATAGAATGTTTTAATGGTGGGAAAGATGTAACATTTTGTTACAATATTTAGGTATTCCTAAACCTCTATTTTAATCATTATTTGGTTGTATTTAATTTAGGTAAGTTTCAAGTTAAAATTTAGAAAGTTTTGAATGTTTATTTTCTGTGAACGGTTGGTTTATGGCTTTCCCAAATCGTGTGCTCTCTCATCCAAAATCATGAAAACCCTAATAGTTGGGTTTTTTACAGATATAGCATAGTTTAAAAAACCATAAATCCACTTAGGAGAAACCATGGAACTCCATTAAATGGTGTGAATGGTTAGGGCCCATGGTTTTTCTACCCATGTGGCCCTGCTCATGAAAAAATGCATACAAGTTTTAATTAATCCAATTTTTTAAGCCCCAAAACCGTCATTTCAAGTGACCGATTTGTCGGTACAAACCAATTACATTTTCTTCTTCCTTAGAAGCTCCTAAGAGGTTATTTTTTCTCCTCTACAATCGTTCATAAGTTAATCGAAACTAGGTGAATGACGTTCGATCTCTTCCTAGTAAGTTTCCTCTACCCATTATCTTCCTCCCGTTATATCCTATTTCCTCCCAAGGGTTTTGTAGATCTCAATTTTGTTAGAGAATGTAATCCACACTATTTTTTATCTTGAATCTAGGATTGATTTTAGGATCTTCATTACTGACATTATTCATTGGTGTTTCCTGATTAAGGATTTTTGTTTTGAGATACCGCGATCCTGAGGTAGGTGGTTTTGTTATGAGGGCCAATTTCTATTAACCCTAAATTGATTGATTGAGATTAAATTTCCTAATTTAGATTCAATTTATTTATTTTAATTAAATTTATTTAAATTGGTTTATTAAAAATCCAATTCTAGTGAATTGAGGATTTGGATCTAATTTGGCATGAAACTGGGAAAAACCTCTAATTATATATAATTAGGGTGTGTTGTGAAATTGGATAAACACTTTTTAAATTAAATTGTGAAATTTAATTATGGAATTTGAATTGTGAAATTTATTTGATGAAATTGGTTTCAAATTGGTACGTGGAAATATGTCTCAAGAAATTATTTTGATAGAAACCCAATGGTTTTATCGTGTAAAAGACGTGTTTTGATTAAAACCCCATTTTTTTGGTTTTTACAAGGAAATTGGAATATTTGAAATGAATGAATGAGATGAATTTTATTGTAAATTGTTAAAAAATAAATTACCCATCATTTATTGTTATTAGGGCACTACAAGCCTAGGTAGTTAGTGAGTTATTTGGGATAACACTCTAATAATTTACAACACTAAAAAAACTTATTCAAGAGGTCACATCCCCGATGGGATGGTGATGGGTCCTATTTGACCAGTGTTAGAGGGACGTGTGTACACATATTTTTGTGATTACTATTTGAGTGTGAGGGAGTCCCATAGCTTGGAACTATCTAACCTTTTGGTAGATGAGCATGTTTATTGTTATTTGTATTTGAAATATATGCCATTTTTTTGTAAATTTTTTTACAAATTCATTATGAATTTATATATATTGTATTATATAATATGTTTATTTAATCCATTTGTTCAAAGTACATCCATCATTCTAAATGAAAATAATGATTTTTTAAATATTATTTTGATATTCCATTCCGGTTTATTTAAAATTAAAAGATTTATTTTTTTAACTGAATTTTGATATATTATTATGGAATCCTTGGTGAGACCCTAATGGTCTTTTATCTCAAACCCAACCCATGCATTCTGGTGTTTGTAGATTATCTCCTTTGAGTTTTGAGTAAGGGTAAGGTTCCACCTAGAGGTGGTAGTAGCTATTGATCCTTGGATTTATAGGTTTGTTTCCATTGGGACTTGGTTTTTCATCCTGTTTTTATGGATATTGTGGTTGAAATTTGGGTTTTCATACTTGTTTGGCTTTTGGTACTCTTCTCCATGTTTATTTTTTCCTATATACATGTAGACTTGTTTATCTTTCTTCCATTGTGTTTGTGGAAAATTCATTCCCACTTTCATATTGTATGATTCCAGGATCTAGTCGCCAACCTATGGGGATCGAGAATTCCGTTTAGGCTATGTCAGAGATGTATTGATTATTAGGTTACCAGGGTATCTAGGTTGGTTAGTGATAGCCAGGATGTCCATTGGTACTTTTTGGGATTCAGTTTCTGAGCCTTTTCAATTGACTATTACATTATTTAGATGCTCATACATATTTCCTAGGATCCAAATTTAGATCCTTACTTGATTGGGTGATAGACGTGACATTCCTCGTCATTTATTAGGTGATTATTGAACATTATGTTCCATTTCATCTTGGTCCTGGACAAAGGACATTGCATTTCCCATTTTTGATTGAAATTGGTGGACATGGAATTCTATAGTGAGATTGAGATTTTTGGACACGTTTCTCTATTGAAATGAATCTGATTGATGGACATGGTGTTCCACATATGTTTTTGAGATTCCAAACCGAGGATCATGGCATGGGTAGTATACTATATGAATTTTGGTGTGATACTGATGCTCCGACATTTTCAAATTTGATATTTGTTAGGCGTTGGACTGATTATCTTGGAACTGTCATTTATAATGTTTGGGATAGATTCCATAATGAAATTCTAGGTATTGGTTTTACTCTAGCTTGGTATGAGTAATGTCCTGGGGTTTGGTTAGGGTTTCCATAGACGTAGATCCCACATGTTTATTAGGATTCATAGTCATAGTGAAATGATCATATACATATATGGAACTATCCAAAGCATGTATGGTCAATCAAAATCACATTCCCAAATATCAACCGTGTTTTTCCACTATATGTTTTATTCAGTTGTGGCTCAGCTAGGCTGATCATCTTACATGATCATGCACTTATGACATCAAATTATAGGTTCAATATTTGGGGTGTCCTACTGATATTTATTTCTCACCTATTATACATGAACCTCAGTGTACATGTAGACATTATATCTGGTTTCAAGTTGTTAATGAATGTATGATATATAGAGTTGAGGCCCAAGGTTGCATGATCGAGCAAATCTACTTTTGTGGATTCTTTTGATTAGGATAGAGTAGATTGATAGTGTCTTGGAGATCGAGTATGTGGCTCAACTAAAAGTTAACAGTAGGGAATTTTAATTTTATTTAGGTTATTTTTATCTACTCATATATATTTGATCATCCTAGTAGGCGATTAGTGTTGTATATATGATATAGATGTTCTGGATTTTACTGCATTTCATTTATTATTACATCCTTATTCCATTTACTGCTTCCACACTCTATTTATTGGATTTTATTGATGATGTTTAGTTATTTTTTATAGTTACTTACTCTGATATGAGGTCATAGTCTCCCAAAAAACACACCATATTCCCTTGATAATAGTCAGAAGCCTCTGGCACATGGGGAGGTGCGCTTTGAAATCAATTTGAAATTTTTTATTTATAATTTTCATTGTAATTTTATTTGTTTATTATTTGACATCATTTTTTTTCTATTTTCTTATATGTGATGTGAGTATGTTCTATATTTATCAATTTTATCTATTTCATATATGAATAATAAGCATTATATTAGATTTTATTTTTGGGTTCTATGAACTAAATTTATTTCAATGAGATATTGAATGTTGAATCTGGACTGCCACATAAAAATAACCCACTAGATTTGTTTTCCTGAAAAGGGTTCCCTATATAATCCTATTATTGGAGATAATAATACTCCAAGAATAGACATAAAAATGGATAAAAAACAAAATATAAAAGTAGAAATAAATATTGTGGTGGGACCATTTTGTGTAAATTAGGGTTAACATTTGTGTATAATATGAGTAGAGGAAAAAATATAAACTAAGAAAGAATCAATCTTAAGAAAATACATTTCTATAACATTGTATGGAGAAAAACATCCTTAAAAATATAAGATGCTTCAAATACCAGATTTTTTTGAAACAAATTATAAATAAAGTAGGGTAATTGAATATGAAATAAGATTTGGGTGGCTAAAATAGTTTGATAAAATCCTCTGAGGTGTGTTTTCATGACCCCATCCCCCCAAAGGTAACCCTCTTGGTATTAAAATGAGAAAAGGGGATAATGATTCTCGGATTCCACCACTAATGTGCCACGATTTGGAGAAAATCATCAAAGGAATATTATACAAAAAATTGGAGGCACTACCCACTAAGAGAATATGAGGAACATGAGATAAGATAATAAAAACAAACAAATCCTACTCTATAAATAAACAACCACAAAAAATGATTGAAAATTCACACAAACTGAAAAAATAAAAAAGAAAATGAAAGTATCAAAAGTAAATCCATGATATAGGCCTCGAATCCCAAACAACTCCTAAACAACTCCCCGAGTGAGAAATTCCCACCCTGATCACCATCCAACTCCTATGGAGATAAAAAAGTTTATATAAATTTATGATGAACATAATAGGTGAACTAAGTAATATCCTCCTTATATCCTATCATGTAAAAGATAAATTAAACACACTAAATCCCAGTGAAAAACAAGTGCATCCAACACATCACTAAAAGTGGTATGCTAAGTTCCCATTCTCACCACAGAACTCTCACCAAGCATCACACATAAGTAAATATTTAATATCCAATATAATATGAAAATATGGTACTCTATTACCACTTTCCATTGGTCTTCCTCTATGCCCCATCACTGTAAATCATGAGCCATCTCTCTCAAATAAACAAACCTACTCAAAAACACATGGTAAACTTTAATATATCATGCACATCGTGCATCACAACATCTCATCATCAACATCTCATATTCAGATAATAACTAATAGGTTTCTAGGATCCACCAAAACCTATAAATAGGGTATTATATTTTAATCTATCACAACGCACACACAAGAAACCTATAATAATCCATAGGATACTATATAATACGTAAAAGGACCACCATACAACAAAATTTTAATTTCAAAACAGGAGGGTACATCGTTACTGAGCTTCATGGAATAGTGACCCTAAAAAATGTCGAACCAACATAACTTACCACATGGGATTCCACACCATATCCTACCCTCAATTACTTAGGGGTTCAAATTTTTTAAGAAGTACCCAAACCCTCATGAGATTCTATGCCACAACGTTTAGTTTAATCCAAAATTCTAGATATACGATGCACTCTCATATCCCGACTAGACTCCATGGTAAAACACAAACCTCTACAAAACAATCCTTATATGCAACTAAAATTTTATCCAAACTCACATATTTCCTTCTATAAGCATCCTATAATCACCTTCAATACCTAAAACTCAATGTCACAAGGATATGGACTCTTGTATTAGATACCTATCAAAGAATTATCACCATTGAGAATTTAAAAAAAAACTAGAGAGGAGTGAAGTAAAAAAGGGTTTCTTGAACATCCACTCTGCAAGATACCTCTCAATAATCTCTCCATCCCAAGTGCATAAAAATATAACTTCTAAAAACATAGTGCAAAATTATGCAATACTCTCCCAAGGTAGATACCTCTCAAGTAAGATAAAGGATATAAATATGGAATCTAGGAATATAGAACCATTTCATAAACTATATAAAGGTCAACATCAACAAGAATTAATACAGATGAATAATTAAGCATCACCATCTTGGGGTAATGAGAATGTATCTATGAATCACATTTCTGAGTTCTCTCTTCCATGAAACTATTTCACCCCAGGACATGAACCAATGAAATAACATACCCTCACAACACCTTCTCCTAGTGGTCCTAAAACTCTACCTTCCACTCCATGAAGGTTGCATCATCCTAAACATTGATCTATCCAAAATTTATGACGTGTAAATAATCATAAAGATATAAGAATAACTATGAAACATGGAAGGAATCATGAATCTAACTCATCTATGGGGGAAGTGTTATCTGATACGTGATAGACCTGACATAATTAAAAACCTCAAAAGGCCAAAAAAGGTGATAAATCATAATCCCATGACCCAACCTTCACTACCCAAAACATGGAGTCACCTTTAAGAAATCATAGTATCTAATGTTAAACTATAATGGTATCCTCCTATGGTTAGCATAAGACTTTTAATGATCCTATGCCACATTCAACCTCTCATGAATCAGATGAGTCATATCTGATGTGCTTTGCACTTGCTCCAACCAAAGAGTTACTTACTCTTTGACCCCAGTCCAACACAAAAAATAATGATATGTTTAACAATAAAATTCTTTGAATGACATTTTAAAAATCATGGAGTGAAAACTATTATTGTATGAAAACTTGAACAGAGGTATGTGACTCAACCATGAACCTCCAAAATCAAATAAAAACAAATGAAACATATCATCAAGAGTCTGGATGGCCCACTCCATCTGAACATTCATATATGGATTAAAAGAAGTGCTATGGTAAAACTAAGTGACAAAAGTATATTGAAGACCTATGCACCCCTATTGGTGAAATGAGTGTCACCGAAAGAGATGATCATACTTAGGACTATAGAATCCTCATCACCTCCTCTAGATACTACCTTGAAAAAGCTTATACTGATATTGACTCCTTGATCAATAAAAAGTTATTAGATTTTAGAAAATGGTACAATATCACCCATATAGTATCATAACCTCCCCGAGATCAAGGTAAACCAGTGAATAAGTCAATAGTAATTTCCTCCCGCTTCCATTGAGGAACATCTAATGGTTGTAGTAAACCATTAGGATCACAATGTTCAACTTTCACCTTCTAGAATACTAAGCATCTAGATATGAACTCTGTAATTGTATGCATCAACCCAGACAACTAAAACCGACCTATCAGATCACTATACATCTATTTAATTATAGTATGTACTTATAAAGGTGAGTATTGGAACTCACTAATAACCACATAGTTCAACATTGAATAAATACAAATCCTCCTCTAAAGAAACACATAGTTCTTATCATTTTCACACCATCCATTAGGGGAATCAAAAGAGACAACTAAATCCCTCCAAAATTTTAACTCAGGATACACTAGACGAGACTCCTACACCTTCTCCCCCAAAGATGACTGAAAACTCATCTAAAAAAGGAATCTTATACCACTAAACTCTCCTATATCAAGTTTCATCACAGATAGTTCTTCTATATCTCTCCTATAATACCTAAATTCATGCACTAACCACTACATGTATTACTTCTTTGAATATTAGCTACAAAATCACCCTTTATCAATGTATAAGAAATCTCAATGTCATAGTCCGAATAGAGTTATATCCACCATCATTGTTGGAAGTATATATCACATTGTGTGAATACATTACTCAGGATCATGTGATCAGTGAAAATCACCAAGTGATCATCGATGAGATATTTCCATCACAACATTTTAAAAAAACAACATCTACTAACTCTAGAACATTGGTATCATAGCGATATTCATGGGGTAATAACCATTAAGACCCATAAGAAACAACTACTATCTAATAAATCTGGTAAGTACCATGAAAAGATTTGGTGCATCATAGAAAACCTCAAACTAAATGTCCTCTTATATAAAAAAAAGAAAAAGGGCGCTAACTATGTTATCCATTAGGCATTTGAAAGAAACTTAAAACATATCAGTGCCCGGGAACACCTGATCATTTTTTGTTAAGGGTTTTATAGGAGTTTCTATATGAGTGAATTTGAGTAAAAAACACCTATAATAACATATAAGACTGAGGAAACTCCGCACTGTTGAAAAAGTCTTGGGATATATCCAAGAAACAACCCCTCAATATTAGAAGGATCCATGACTAATCCATGTTGGTACATGAAATTACACAATAAAAAATGTTCATGATCCTTGAAAATATATTTATATAACTTCCTGAATGGATTTTAATGAAGAAGAACTCCCAAAACTACCCTTAGAGTCTTTGTGCTCCCCATTAGATGTAGAGGTTGTAAGATACCAAGTTTCGAACCCGTCATAAATTTCTAAATGAATTTTAACTTTTCATTTGATGGATGGGATGAACTCTAAACCACGTTTTGGAATGTAAATATGAACATTATAATGATTTAAATTGTTTTTTATGTGTTGTTTAAGGCTCCAGAGGTGTCTTAGGTGTTTAGATAAGTTTCAAGAGCATTGGGCATCAAGAGACTAATTCTCGAAGAGATAGCCTTAGAAACATGGTTAGTATTAACCATTCAGTTCAACCATGTTACCCAATTTATTAAAGAACACAATTAGTTTAACCATATGAGTTGGATCAGATAACCACAACTGTACAATAAATTGTAGGTGCATCACATGGTTGGTTCACAGATTGTCTAACCATGCACCTAACCATGCAAGGGAGTGTAACACTTGGATAATAGGCCAGTATGGGATACACATGGTTTGTCAAACCAAGAGCATATCCCACATGGGAAGAGAATCATAGGTAGTGGAACCACATCGTTGGAACATAGTTAGCCAAACCATGTGGTCAAACCATGTAGCTCATCAAATGGTGCAAAATGATGATTTCCCCTAGCCTCCTTAAAGGTTATTTCTCCCTACTTCCTCCCTTATTCCTCCCACATACAACAACCATCTACATGAGATCGCCTCCTCTCACCTCACCATTAGTAGATATACCTCATAGGATCTGAGATTCAGGAATCGTCGGGAGCATTTGAACCATATCTCTATGTTTCCAACTCCACTTACTTAGGTTTTCATTTTACCTCTACATAAAAAATTATAAATCAATGAGATATACTTTTCCCTATTTTCATGTAATTTGTCTATTTATTTATATTTATCTTATTCCATCTTGAATGAAATCCCAATAATGGATGAGTGAATCATCCGATCCATGAGGTAGGTGGTATCACATTTTTTCCATTAAAGATTCATTGATTTATAAAATGTTTTGTTGTGCAATGTTCAATATTTTCTATAAATCACTCTTAAAATGTGGAATTATTTACATAGTTATTAACACCTTAAATTAAATATCCCTTGTAAATATAATTGAACCATTGGAGGATGTTCACATCAACTAGAGCCACCCCTTGGGTTGTGTCAATTATATTCCATACCCCTTAAGCTATATCTTGGGAATTAAATGAACTATTCAAGGTACGAATGGAACACCTAGCTTACAGTCATTATTTATAACATACTAGAGACAAAATTTTTAAAATAAATGGTTAATTATAAATAAGTGATATTCTTAAATAAATGACTTAACATTATCCTTGGATGAACTACTAATTGGAATTCTTGACTCTTTAATTCTCAAGTGAAGTAATAAATGGAATTAAATGAATTGTACCACGGAATGCTTACTAAACATGACCCCTTGATTTATTATTAATGTGAATTCCTTTTTAGATTGTTATCCATGATACATGGGTATTAAATACAAGATTAATCATGGTAATGGAGTCCCTTATATATATTTTGATGCTTGGGCATGACGTCCCAATAATGTGATACTCATCCATGGCTTCCTATTAATGTGATATTTGGGAATTGCATCTCTCAAGAATTACATCCCTTATAGATTATGATAATTGGGCATGGATTTATATTAATGTGATCCAGGGTCATGGAATCACTCAGGAAAGGGGTACCTTATAGATTATGATACTTGGTAATGGTGTCCAATTAATTTGATTCATAGGCATGGAATCCCTCCAGAATAGATTCCCTTAGAGATTATGATACATGGGAATAACATCCATTATTGATTATGATTTTTGAGTAGGGAATCCCTTAATAGTCTATGATACTCATACTACTGTCCAATGATGCCTGAGTTACAACTCTGGCCTTGGATAATTGTAGTATCTATATATATATGGCTATAAATGTAACTATGTATATAGACCACACACACACACACATCTATATACTTTTTTTCACTTACTCATAGGTATTATGGCTTATGCTAAAGTAGATACAGTTAGTTGGGTGTCCATTTAGAAAATCAAGTCCATATTATTTACATTAATTTATATACTGATTTAGTATTATAAATACAGATAACTGTATTCTATACTAATAGTCTAGATAATATTAAAAAATATTGATGGAAGCCTAATGAGTTTATCCCACATGTAACATTATATCATTGTTTTTGAGGTATTACTAAAAATATATTTTTACCATGATTTGGTTGGGTTTAGTTCGGGTTACTTCAAGTGATATTTTGAAAATTTTAGAAAATTCTGGGCTAGTTCATAGTTGGTGCATAGTTTTCCCAAACCATGCGTCCTTACAGAAAAAAGCATGAAACCTAGGGCTATGGGATTTCACATGATTGGTGCATGATTAGTCAATATGTGAGCCTTATCAGAAGAAACTATGCGTCCCAGTTATGACAAGTGCATGGCTTTCGCATGGTTTTTCTAAATTATGCGCCTTTTTTCAAGAAACAATGTAGATAAGATTTTAAGTGATCCGATTTTTTATCAAAATTTCTCGAACCCCTGTTTTATGCCCTGATAGACCAGTGTGACATAAGATCAGTTTCTCTCATTCTTGGAGTTCCAAAGAATTATTTTTGGCCCCTCAAATCCCTCCTCAAAGCGATCTGAAGCATGAGGAATTCCCTCCAATCTTCTCTTGGTTAGTTTCTGTTTCTCAATCTCATTCCCCCGCAATCTCTCTTCTCCTCACTAGGGTTCCATGGATCCATTTATTGTTATTTGGATCTAATAACCACTATTTTGGATTCAAACATGGGTGTTATTCTTAGATCATTATTTTTGTCATTCTCCATTGGAGTTACTCGGGTACAGATTTTTTATTTGATATCCATTGATCCTGAGGTATGTGGGTCTGTTATGGTGACCAATTTATCTTAACCATAAATTGGTTTATTTAATTTGAATTTTTTAATTAAATAAAATTTCTTAATTTTAATTTAAATCAATTTCAATTGGTTTGATTAAAAATTAAATTATATTTAATTATGGGTTTTTTAAAATGGATTTTTGGTATAAAATTGGAAAACCCCAATTCCATTGAATTGGGACGTGTTTATAGAAATTTTTGAAATATGAATTGTTAAATTTAAATTATGGATTTGATGGAAATTATTTCAATTAAATTGTTGAAGTTAATTTGGGAAATTGGATTTGATGGAAAATTTTAAAAACCCTCAATTCCCTAGAATTGGGGGTTTGTGATGAAATTATTGTAATTTTTTGAAAATTAAATTTCTAAATTTAATTATGAAATTGGATTTTGAAATTTAATGGTGAATTGGTTTCAAATAGATATTGGTAAAAAATTACTTCAAATGGTTTTGATAGAAACCATAGGGGTTTATCTTGGGGAAAATACATGTTTTTAATTAAAAAAACATTATGGTTTTCAAAGGGAAAATTGGAATATTTAAAATAAAGATTTGGATTTAATTTTAATTTAAAGTTTATTAAAATAAATTGACCATCATTGTTTTTTTTAGATTACATTGAAGACTTAGTTAGTGAGTTATTTGGATGACACTTTAGGATTTTCAATGTTCTAAAACGTTATATCAACACATCACATCACTTAGGCGATGGTGATGAGTCTGCTTTGGCCTTGGTTCAAAGGGATGTATTTAAATATTTTCCATTTCACTGTACCGATTCCCTATATCCTAGAACTATCATAATTTTTTAGGAACATGACCATGTTACTCTCTTTTTGTAGTTCAACTGAATATATGACAATTTTGTAAATTATTTTTCATGACATCTGATATATATAGACTAGTTTTTATTAATGTTTTTATTTAACCCATTTGTGAAAAGTTCCATTTGTGCAAATCAACCCTTTTTAAAGGTAATTCCATAATTTTAAATATATTTCCGTCATTTGAAAGGTTAAGCATGAATTTATAAATTTTTTCCATCCTTTAAAATGTAAATCACGATTTTTTAAATATGATTTTTGAATGCCAAACCGGTTTATTTGAAAATTGAAACGGATTTATTGGTTAATTTTATATTGGAATATTTTTACGGAATATTTGGGTGAAATCATACTGGGATTTGGCTCACACCATACTTGTGCCTTTGGGTGTTTGTATATTACCTCATTCTAGAATCGAGTATTGGAAAAGGATAACATGGAGGTGGTTCTAGCTATTGATCTGCGGATTTGGTGAGTAGCATTTGATTTGGTACTTGGAAAAGTTTTCTTATTTTTGGTACTTAGTTGTAGTAATTTTTATTTTTATACCTATTTTATTTTTTTACATTACTCATAGCGGGGTTTCTTTTGTATTCATACTAATTTGTAATCTTTCTTCTACATTGTTTGCGGAAAATTCATTCCAATATTATTTGTGTATGATGTCAGGTGCTAGTAACCAGCCTATGGGGATTAGGGAAACCTTTTGGGATATGTTAGGGTTAGCTTAGTAATCGGGTTACCAGGGTAACTGAGTTGGTTTGTGACAAAGTGGTATCATAGGTTTAGGTTGAACTTCTTATCTTGAAATCAGAATGCAATGTGAAATCTTATTGGGACTTAGGAGTTAGTTGTGACTGAGTGTCTGGCTAGCATTCACTGTAATGACCCTTAAGTCTTTAGGGGTGGGTAGGTAAATACATCTTATGGATTAGTTCAAGTCTTTTACCTACTTTGGATTTGGATAGGATTGAAATCCAAATCTTGTTGTTCTATTTGTTGTGATTAATTTAACTTGTTTCTCTGTTTGAGTGTAACCTAATGTCTTCCTTGTTGTCTATTGATGTTGAGTACCATTATGAATCCAAGAATACATGGAAATAAGATACAGGAGGAAGTTGATGCTGAATCTCAACAAAAAAATCATGTTATAGATATGAATATGGTATAGGTGAATGTGTGAACTGTCCAAGCTCTAAGACATGCACCACCTCTAGTTCCCGTTCAGGATCTAGATATGGAACCTTAGAGGGACATTCTGAATATTTTTTATCAAGAGTTATTTCCCCAAAATATAGAAATATTAAAATACTCAAATGATCCCCACAACGGTGAGGAATGGTGGAGAAGAATGAAATGTTTTTTTTGGTTTTTGGAAACACCCGATGAAATCAAGATAAGGTGTGCCACCTTCATGCTAGATGGACCGAGCATGAGATGGTGGGGCATGATGTTCATGGAAAGGAAACATAAGGTATTAGAGTGAATGTACATGAAGGTTATTTTCACTAACATGTTATATCCATTTTCAATTTTATTGGCCATGACCACTGATTTTTTTAGAAATGAGAAGGCTCATAGGACAATGAAAAAGTATGAAAAACGCTTTTCTGAGATCATGCATTTCGTACCTGATATTGCATCAAATGATAATACGAAGGCTCTAAGGTTCGAGTTCCAAAATTTTCAATATATTCATTCTTAGGGTTTCTTATTGAAGGTTCCTTCTTATGCTGATGTGATTGATTGAGTGTTAATCATTGAAATGAACATGGATGGAAAGTTAGAGTTAGCGGTAGTTTCTTTCTCTCCTAGTGGAATCATGAGTTTATTTAAGGAAAAATTGAAGCATGATGATTATCATGGAAGTTCTCAACATCAGGGTTGTTCTTGACCTCCTACAATACCAGTAAGAGCTCATTTGATTTTATACTTGTAACACCCCAAGCTTCTACGGTACGTTTCCCTTTGAATAATGCGATAGCGTGTGTTGTACGCAACCTCGAGTTCTAACACACACCACAACTAATTAAACTAGCCGTTGTGAATAGTAATACCTAATTTTTGAAATTATATATATTTTATATTTGAAAATGGACTTCATTTTTGGACTCGGAATATCGAATTTAGCCTAAGGTGAAATTTTGGTACTTTTCGGATAACTTTCATATTTTGATGAATAGTGAAAATTACTAAATTTTAATTAAAAACAACTTTTTTAATCAAAATAATTAATAGTGATAAATTATGAATTTTAGTAGTTTTAAAGTATATTTAGAATATATTTTTACCATTTAATATAATGTTGGTCATTGGACATAATTTTACAATTAAACCGAACATAAACAAATGTCAATCTTTTGATAGTTATTATCTCTTAAAAACACGCTTTTTGTTTTGACAGCGGGAATTAATTTTAAATTAATTTCTGCCACTTCTGTGTTTTGAATTTAGGAAAATGGATTCCATATTTGGAATCAGGATGTCCAAATTATGTAAATAGGTAACTTTTATATTTACACATTTTGAATAATTACTGCGGTAAATATTTTATTTACCATGGTTAAAGGGTAAATCCGGTAAATAAGGGTTAAAAAAATAATATTATAATAATACAAAGTTACCCTAAAACGTGTCCTAACCTTATTGGTGGACACATACCCGACCATGAGCATCCTTGGGTCAATTTGGGGACCCCTTGGAGCCACTTGTATGTGGTAGGGACACATTATATTAATAAAGTTAAAATAAAAATAAAAATGGCATAAGCTTACATCTTTTAGAAGAACAATTTTTACATAGGGTTATACATGTTGGATTTTCGATTATAAATATTCATTAGAAAGTTAAAAAGATTTCCTACATAATGATATTTTATTTATAATTTTTAGACATTAAATAATTTATTTTATTTATGACACAATGATGATGCAGTAATTACTATAATAATGAAAAATTAAAATAATTGATATTATAAATACCCAAATAAATATAATATGAAACTTTTAATGAATTAAACTAATTTTCTAGTCTAATATGATATATTAGGATTGATTTAATGGACTTTTTTCGAAGTAATCAATCTGTTATGAGTTTCACAAAAATCAACTATTGAATAGTGTCAAAATTGACATAAAAGAGTTCTTAAAACAAATATTATATTATTAATTGATATTAAATTCCTAAAAATCTAAGGTTCGGCAAAGAGACTTATATTATGATAGGTTAATCATTAATGGACCACTTGGGGGTCTCTTGGATGTATATAGTAAGTTTATTAACCATAATATATAAAAATACAAAGAGACATTGTAAAAGTGAAACTAATTAACTTAGAGTTAATACTTAAAGATAAGGTTAATATAAGTACCCAAAACTGTCTAAATTCTATTGGATGAGTTGTTTTCGACCTATCCCCACCTCATCCTTTGAATAGTCAACTTTGGAGCCTTTAGAAACCGAATATGAATTTATTATAAATTAATATTTCTAGCTTTTCCAAAGGTGCCCCTCACCCCTCTTATAAAAGGGCACTCCTCCTTCTCATTTCTTCACACCTTCAAAGCCTTTTGGTTCGGCCAAACTCTGCCCAAATAATCTCCCAACATCCCTCACTACAACCTAGAGGCCTTAGTTTGATCAGAAAGCCAACCTAAGGAGCCCTTTTGATCAAATCAAAAGGAAGAACCCGAAGAAGAGGTAATGATTTCACCACCCTTCTCCAAGTTCATTTCTTCTTCCACTTCTTCTTCCTTTGTTCTTACCATTCTAAAATAATAACTCCAGTATCTCACATATACTGTGATGTTATTATAAATATGGTACAATCATATTCAATATTCTATCCACCCTTTGAATAACATGTCACCATACGTGCGTACGTACGGCTTACCGTCTCCACGTCGTGGTGTAATTGTTATTCAATATAATATTATTTGGATGGGTATAATAATGATGTGTAGCTCATGTAAATAATAAATATAACATGTTAATGATTCTGTATATATGATATACTATCCATTTATATATTATTTTAATATCAAAAGAATGATATTGTCGCTCGTGCGTACGTACGGACTACCGTCTCCACGAACGCGATGAGATTCATTCTCCATCGTAACCATTAAAGCGTAATTATCATTTTATGATTTAAAAATGATGTTTAAGGACTTGATATCATTCTGGATATGAATAATATACAACCTATCCTTTACAAACATGTCTTACGTAACAAAACATATGAAAGAAAACAAGTAAGTTAACACCCGAAACAACGATAATACTAAGACATTATTATCAAATCAATATTAAAAGATCATATATGATATCATATTAATGTATATGATTCTTGTATAATTTAATAACAATTATTTCACCATTATACAGGAGGTTAACCTACCACAACCAAGGAAAAGTACAAGGTAAGGGTTATTTCACAATCTCTTCATTATCCGAGGTTGTTTATATGTAATAATCTACTGGGATCTCTTTATCATCCACATCCATGTTTCTTAAAAATGTATTTCAAAACATTTTTACTATTTACAAGAATATGGGTTAAAGTCATTTATACTTTTTTTTGACTCTTTATAAGAGGTTTATAAAGGAATCTTTCCGTCGTTTTCAAAACAAGGTCCTTTTTAACCTTTTCGACAGAATTGAGGTAAGAATGTTTTTTTTACTTATACGGTGGGTGCGGTTATTTTACGCCGTTCTAAAATCTTCAAAGCTTTCCATACAAGCTTATAAGAATATTTTCAAAGAAAATGTTTTATTTTATATGGATATTAAATGATTTCAAAATAAAAGGAGATATTTCTTTAAAAAGAATTTTGATTTCATCTATGTCAACATCCTTTGATGGATTTTAAGATTATTTGAAGTTGATTTATTATGATACAAAACTTCTATATTGTATTGAAGGTTTTGTGATATGTTTGACTATGGATGTGCTATTTTTATACCATTCATAGTTTATGGTGGAATTATTGACATTTCGTATGCTAGTTTTAATACGAATGTTTATGTTATGTTTAAACCTTTTCATATGGGAATGCATTGGACTTAATAAGTGACGGGTAGAGCCCGCTATAGCTCTTCGATGCATCGGTAGGTCTCATGAGACAAACTAGTGTCTTGGCACAAGGCCTTGACAAAATCTTATTTGTAGTCTTGGCACGAGGCCTTGGCTATGTGGTTATGATAGTCTGGCATTATGCATTCCAACATTATGAAAGTGGTTATTGATTTTTGCATGTGATTATTCGATTAGTAGAATATCCATGTGAATAAGTAAATGGCATTATTTCATTTTATTTATGCCATACCATGTTGAAAGTTCATGTTTAAAAGGCTTTTGTTTTAGTTATACATTTCCTTAAATGTTTATTCTTATTGATGAAAGTTTCCGCTATATTGTTATCCTTACTGGGCATTTGAGCTCACCCCTTTTCTATGTTTTATTTTTCCCAGGAAGTGAAGATGTAAGTTATGAATGACCTGCAGGGATTTTATGAGGGGATTATAGTGTGGACTGTGGAAACATTATGTTGTTGTAGTAGTTTTTCATTTTATGATGTAATGTAAAACTTATGAATATATCTAGTGTTTCCAAGGCTACTAAACCAATCGGTCTTTCGAGATTTGATCTTTCTTGTGATCATGCCAATGTTACGAAGTATTGCACCGACTCTGGGTAGCTGGGGTCGGGGCGTTACAGTTGGTATCAGAGGAAGTTTAGTACAAACCTTGGAAGCTAAATTTAGATAAACTCTGATTAGAGCACGTAGACCTAAGATGAACTTTGAGGATTAGTATAGAAGAACTTCCTAGAATTTTGGTATTGTAGAGATTTTGTGAGTTTTTCGAGCAATACATCCCTGTCTGGATACGAGCAGGTAGAGGCGGCTCTGGCACAGATGTACCTAGGGGTAAAACCCGAAAACACCGCTTTGAGCTAGACTCGAACGGGAACTGGTGCACGACAACGGGCCTTGCTGCACTCTTGGTTACGACACTCCCGGGGGATATGCTTAGGATAACTCTCACTATCTTTACAAATCATTATGAAGGGTTTATGAGTATATACTTCCTCAAAGAAAACATTTTTATGATTATGGATTATATCCATAAATAGTTCAATTTATGTTAAGTGTTTTATAAGTATGGGATTATGTATTTTGATGCATAAACTGATCTAGTTTATGCCATTTTTTTTAGAAATGGCGCCTAGTGGAAGAAATGGAAACCGTGTTAATGCACGCACTCCATGTAGGGATTGCCCTCCTGCTCAAGATAATTATAGTGGGGCTGGTGATGCAACTGGTGCTGATCAGCTAATCACCGTACTGGGACAACTTACTCAGGTTATGAATAATAACCTTACCCGTATGGAGCACCCTGATCCGCAGCGTGGAGGATCAATGTTAGATCGATTCATGAGACAACAACCACCAACGTTCAATGGGAGTACAAATCCCTTAGTAGATGAGCAATGGATATTTTCCCTAGAGAAAATATTTCAGGCTTTGGGGAGTAGTGAAAGGGAAAAAGTTACCATGGCAGTTTACCGCCTCACTGGAGATGCTGATCAATGGTGGACATTGATTCAAAACATGAAGGAAGATGATGAAGTATCAAACATGGAATGGAGGGAGTTCAAAGATCTGTTTTTAGAAAAATACTTTCCTCGCGACCATCGAGCAGATATGGAAAGGCAATTTCTGAGTCTGAGACAAAAGGAGGATGATAATGTCACAAAGTATGAGGCTAACTTTACAAGGTTAGCGAGGTATGCTGGAGATTATATTCGCAACCCAAGAAGTAAGATTGATCGTTTCTTTGATGGGTTAAAACCATTTCTCCGTCGAGCATTAGTCTCACAATCCTTTTCATCGTACGAAGACATTGTCTCATGTGCTATCAAGACCGAAAAGGAATTCTCTAAATCTTATGACTTTAAAGCAAAGCAAGAGAAGAAGAGACCTGCTGATCAATCTGGGAATGGAAATAAGGGGAAGAAGGGAAAGGTTGAATATCCATCTTGTGGTAAGTGCGGGAAGAAACACCCCGGTGCTTGCCTGAAGGGAATGGGAGTCTGTTACAAGTGTGGTGAAAAAGGCCACCAAGCTCATGATTGCAAGGGGAAGAAGGAAGCTACCAACGTTCAGTGCTACAATTACAGGGAGATGGGGCATTATGCAAATGCATGTCCTAAGCGTCAGGAGAACTTACCTCAGAAAAGGCCAAGGGATCAAGGCCAGGCTTATGCTATCACTACTGCAGAGGTAGAAGCTCCAAAAGACGTGGTGGCAGGTAATTTAATGGTTTCCTCAAGTTTAGCAAATGCATTATTTGATTCTGGATCATCGCATTGTTTCATATCTTCCCAGTTTGCTAAGAAAATTAGATATTTCCAATTTTATTTAATAAGGGAGTTGTCAGTTAAAACTCCTAAGGGAAGTATCGTTGCAACAAAGTTTTGTGAATCAGTCCCCATTAGAGCACATAAATTTTCTTTATCTGCTGATTTCATCGTCATACCTATGATTGAGTTTGATATAATCCTCGGTATGGACTGGCTTTCGGACTATGATGCGAAGATTTATTGTAAGAAGAAAGAGGTTACGATTCATGATGATAATGATAAGGAGCACCTTATTTTTAGAGCAGAATCGTCACCACCTAATTCTTATTTAGACCCACCCCCAGTAGCTCAACTTAATTCAATTATCGGGGAGGAAGAGAATGAAATAACTGTCGATGAGGAAAGAAATGTTCAAATAGAGGATGTACCTGTTGTGAAATAATTTGTAGATGTATTTCCGGAAGATTTACCTGGACATCCTCCAGAACGAGAAGTTGAGTTTTCCATTGATTTGATTCCTGGATCAAGGCCTATATCGAAGACCCCTTATAGAATGGCCACTGTAGAGTTAGTCGAACTAAAGAAACAACTAGAGGAATTGAGTAATAAGGGATTTATTCGCCCTAGTGTTTCTCCATGGGGAGCCCCTGTTCTTTTTGTTAAATAGAAAGATGGATCTATGAGGTTATGTATCGACTACAGGGAGATCAATGCTATAACGATAAAGAACAAGTATCCCCTACCTCGTATTGATGATTTATTTGACCAACTGCATGGAGCTCAATACTTTTCAAAGATTGACCTTCGATATGGATACCATCAGTTGTGTGTAAAGAAGGAAGACATTCCAAAGACAGCATTTCGAACCAGGTACGGGCATTACGAGTTTACTGTAATGCCGTTTGGATTGACTAATGCACCCTCTGTATTCATGGATCTGATGAATAGAGTTTTCAAGGAGTATCTCGATGAATTTGTGGTGGTATTTATTGATGATATCTTGGTATACTCCAAAACCTACAAAGATCATGAAAATCACTTGCGCATTATCTTGAAGACTCTGAGGAGGCATGAATTATATGGAAAGTTTAGCAAGTGTGAATTCTGGCTTCAGGAGATTTCTTTTCTTGGCCATATTGTCTCTAAAGATGGAATCTCTGTTGATCCTTCTAAGACCAAGGCAATCCAAGAATGGCCAGCACCTACGAGTATAACTGAGGTACGTAGTTTTATTGGCTTGGCAGGTTATTATCGACGTTTCGTCCAGAATTTTGCCCGATTGGCTAACCCATTAACGAAGCTCACACGTAAAGGGGTTAAATTTGTTTGGACAAAAGAGTGTGAAGAATGTTTCGAAGAACTGAAGAGAAGATTAGTCAATGCTCCTATATTGACTCTACCATCGGGGAATGATGGGTTCGTTATTTATAGTGATGCATCGAAGAAAGGACTTGGCTGTGTCCTTATGCAGAATGATAGAGTTATTGCCTATGCATCACGACAGTTGAAAATTCATGAACAAAACTATCCTACTCATGATCTTGAGTTAGCAGCTGTGATCTTTGCTTTGAAGATATGGAGGCACTACCTCTATGGTGAAAAATGTGAGATTTATACTGATCACAAGAGTTTGAAGTATATTTTCTCACAAAAAGAACTCAACATGAGGCAAAGGAGATGGCTTGAATTACTCAAGGATTATGATTGCATGATACACTACCACCCAGGGAAGGCAAACAAGGTGGCAGATGCTTTGAGTAGAAAAGACCATGGAGTTTTGAACAATATGAGAATTGAAAGGGATCCAATTTTCATGGAGCTAGTGAAGATGGACATGGGAATAACCAGGGAAGGTGAAACATCAATGCTTTTTCAAATGGTTGCCAAACCATCTTTACTAGAAAGGATTAAGAGTTCTCAGACCGATGATGAAGAATTTCAGAAGAAGATTAAAGCTGTGAATGATGGGAGATTGAGAAACTTTGTGTATGAAGATGGAATTTTGAAATTCGGGAAGAGACTTTGTGTTCCCAATATACCTGATCTAAAAAGGGAATTGCTGGATGACGCTCATAGTTCCAATTTCTCTATACACCCTGGGAGCACCAAAATGTATAGGGATTTGAAGGAACATTTTTGGTGGGACAACATGAAGAGGGAGATTGCTGATTTTGTGTTAAGGTGTATGGTTTGTCAACAAGTGAAAGCTGGAAGGAAACAGCCTGGAGGAGTCATGCAACCTCTTCCCATACCGGAGTGGAAATGGGACAATGTTACGATGGACTTTGTCATGGGGCTACCAAAGACTCCTAGAAGGAATGATGCAATATGGGTGATTGTTGATCGTCTTACCAAGTCAGCACATTTTCTTGCTATAAGAGAAGATCTACCCCTGGAACGTCTAGCAAGACTATATATTAATGAAGTTGTGAGACTTCATGGAGTACCCCTATCGATTGTTTCTGATCGTGATCCCCGTTTTACTTCAATATTTTGGAAAAGTCTTCAGAAATCCCTGGATACTGAACTTCATTTGAGCACTTCTTACCACCCTCAGACAAACGGACAATCAGAACGGACTATTCAGACCTTAGAAGACTTGTTGAGATCTTGCTCACTTGATTTTCAGGGTATGTGGGATCAATATTTACCACTAGTAGAATTTTCCTATAACAATAGCTTCCATTCGAGTATTCAGATGGCACCATATGAAGCGTTATACGGAAAGAGATGTCGTACACCAACCTGTTGGGATGACGTTGGTGAAAGAAAACTTGTAGGCCCAGAACTGGTGGAGGAAACGGTGGAAAAGGTGAAGGTAATCCAAAATCACATTAAAGCAGCTCAAAGTAGGCAGAAGAGCTATGCCGATAATCGAAGGAAGGATTTGGAATTTCAAGTCGGTGATCATGTTTTCCTGAAGGTATCTCCGTGGAAGGGAGTCATACGTTTTGGTAAGAAAGGTAAATTGAGTCCCAGGTACATCGGACCTTTCGAAATTCTAGAACGAATTGGGGCTGTAGCTTACCGATTGGCAATGCCGCCAAGTCTCTCCAAAGTTCACGATGTGTTCCACGTATCTCTGTTGAGGAAATACATGCCTGACCCAACGCATGTACTCACCTATGAAGATTTAGAACTGGAACCCGATCTGTCTTATTGCGAAGAGCCCATCAAGATTCTTGATACGAGAGAACAAGTGCTGAGAAACCGGACGACGCGTCTGGTAAAAGTTTTGTGGAGGAATCATAAGATGGAAGAGGCAACGTGGGAACCCGAGGAACTTATGATGAAGAACCACCCGAGTCTTTTTATGCAGTAATACCCTAGAAATTGCGAGGACGCAATTATTTGAAGGAGGGGAGAATGTAACACCCCAAGCTTCTACGGTACGTTTCCCTTTGAATAATGCGATAGCGTGTGTTGTACGCAACCTCGAGTTCTAACACACACCACAACTAATTAAACTAGCCGTTGTGAATAGTAATACCTAATTTTTGAAATTATATATATTTTATATTTGAAAATGGACTTCATTTTTGGACTCGGAATATCGAATTTAGCCTAAGGTGAAATTTTGTTACTTTTCGGATAACTTTCATATTTTGATGAATAGTGAAAATTACTAAATTTTAATTAAAAACAACTTTTTTAATCAAAATAATTAATAGTGATAAATTATGAATTTTAGTAGTTTTAAAGTATATTTAGAATATATTTTTACCATTTAATATAATGTTGGTCATTGGACATAATTTTACAATTAAACCGAACATAAACAAGTGTCAATCTTTTGATAGTTATTATCTCTTAAAAACACGCTTTTTGTTTTGACAGCGGGAATTAATTTTAAATTAATTTCTGCCACTTCTGTGTTTTGAATTTAGGAAAATGGATTCCATATTTGGAATCAGGATGTCCAAATTATGTAAATAGGTAACTTTTATATTTACACATTTTGAATAATTACTGCGGTAAATATTTTATTTACCATGGTTAAAGGGTAAATCCGGTAAATAAGGGTTAAAAAAATAATATTATAATAATACAAAGTTACCCTAAAACGTGTCCTAACCTTATTGGTGGACACATACCCGACCATGAGCATCCTTGGGTCAATTTGGGGACCCCTTGGAGCCACTTGTATGTGGTAGGGACACATTATATTAATAAAGTTAAAATAAAAATAAAAATGGCATAAGCTTACATCTTTTAGAAGAACAATTTTTACATAGGGTTATACATGTTGGATTTTCGATTATAAATATTCATTAGAAAGATAAAAAGATTTCCTACATATTTATATTTTATTTATAATTTTTAGACATTAAATAATTTATTTTATTTATGACACAATGATGATGCAGTAATTACTATAATAATGAAAAATTAAAATAATTGATATTATAAATACCCAAATAAATATAATATGAAACTTTTAATGAATTAAACTAATTTTCTAGGCTAATATGATATATTAGGATTGATTTAATGGACTTTGTTCGAAGTAATCAATCTGTTATGAGTTTCACAAAAATCAACTATTGAATAGTGTCAAAATTGACATAAAAGAGTTCTTAAAACAAATATTATATTATTAATTGATATTAAATTACTAAAAATCTAAGGTTCGGCCAAGAGACTTATATTATGATAGGTTAATCATTAATGGACCACTTGGGGGTCGCTTGGATGTATATAGTAAGTTTATTAACCATAATATATAAAAATACAAAGAGACATTGTAAAAGTGAAACTAATTAACTTAGAGTTAATACTTAAAGATAAGGTTAATATAAGTACCCAAACCTGTCTAAATTCTATTGGATGAGTTGTTTTCGACCCATCCCCACCTCATCCTTTGAATAGTCAACTTTGGAGCCTTTAGAAACCGAATATGAATTTATTATAAATTAATATTTCTAGCTTTTCCAAAGGTGCCCCTCACCCCTCTTATAAAAGGGCACTCCTCCTTCTCATTTCTTCACACCTTCAAAGCCTTTTGGTTCGGCCAAACTCTGCCCAAATAATCTCCCAACATCCCTCACTACAACCTAGAGGCCTTAGTTTGATCAGAAAGCCAACCTAAGGAGCCCTTTTGATCAAATCAAAAGGAAGAACCCGAAGAAGAGGTAATGATTTCACCACCCTTCTCCAAGTTCATTTCTTCTTCCACTTCTTCTTCCTTTGTTCTTAACATTCTAAAATAATAACTCCAGTATCTCACATATACTGTGATGTTATTATAAATATGGTACAATCATATTCAATATTCTATCCACCCTTTGAATAACATGTCACCATACGTGCGTACGTACGGCTTACCGTCTCCACGTCGTGGTGTAATTGTTATTCAATATAATATTATTTGGATGGGTATAATAATTATGTGTAGCTCATGTAAATAATAAATATAACATGTTAATGATTCTGTATATATGATATACTATCCATTTATATATTATTTTAATATCAAAAGAATGATATTGTCGCTCGTGCGTACGTACGGACTACCGTCTCCACGAACGCGATGAGATTCATTCTCCATCGTAACCATTAAAGCGTAATTATCATTTTATGATTTAAAAATGATGTTTAAGGACTTGATATCATTCTGGATATGAATAATATACAACCTATCCTTTAAAAACATGTCTTACGTAACAAAACATATGAAAGAAAACAAGTAAGTTAACACCCGAAACAACGATAATACTAAGATATTATTATCAAATCAATATTAAAAGATCATATATGATATCATATTAATGTATATGATTCTTTTATAATTTAATAACAATTATTTCACCATTATACAGGAGGTTAACCTACCACAACCAAGGAAAAGTACAAGGTAAGGGTTATTTCACAATCTCTTCATTATCCGAGGTTGTTTATATGTAATAATCTACTGGGATCTCTTTATCATCCACATCCATGTTTCTTAAAAATGTATTTCAAAACATTTTTACTATTTACAAGAATATGGGTTAAAGTCATTTATACTTTTTTTTGACTCTTTATAAGAGGTTTATAAAGGAATCTTTCCGTCGTTTTCAAAACAAGGTCCTTTTTAACCTTTTCGACAGAATTGAGGTAAGAATGTTTTTTTACTTATACGGCGGGTGCGGTTATTTTACGCCGTTATAAAATCTTCAAAGCTTTCCATACAAGCTTATAAGAATATTTTCAAAGAAAATGTTTTATTTTATATGGATATTAAATGATTTCAAAATAAAAGGAGATATTTCTTTAAAAAGAATTTTGATTTCATCTATGTCAACATCCTTTGATGGATTTTAAGATTATTTGAAGTTGATTTATTATGATACAAAACTTCTATATTGTATTGAAGGTTTTGTGATATGTTTGACTATGGATGTGCTATTTTTATACCATTCATAGTTTATGGTGGAATTATTGACATTTCGTATGCTAGTTTTAATACGAATGTTTATGTTATGTTTAAACCTTTTCATATGGGAATGCATTGGACTTAATAAGTGACGGGTAGAGCCCGCTATAGCTCTTCGATGCATCGGTAGGTCTCATGAGACAAACTAGTGTCTTGGCACAAGGCCTTGACAAAATCTTATTTGTATTCTTGGCACGAGGCCTTGGCTATGTGGTTATGATAGTCTGGCATTATGCATTCCAACATTATGAAAGTGGTTATTGATTTTTGCATGTGATTATTCGATTAGTAGAATATCCATGTGAATAAGTAAATGGCATTATTTCATTTTATTTATGCCATACCATGTTGAAAGTTCATGTTTAAAAGGCTTTTGTTTTAGTTATACATTTCCTTAAATGTTTATTCTTATTGATGAAAGTTTCCGCTATATTGTTATCCTTACTGGGCATTTGAGCTCACCCCTTTTCTATGTTTTATTTTTCCCAGGAAGTGAAGATGTAAGTTATGAATGACCTGCAGGGATTTTATGAGGGGATTATAGTGTGGACTGTGGAAACATTATGTTGTTGTAGTAGTTTTTCATTTTATGATGTAATGTAAAACTTATGAATATATCTAGTGTTTCCAAGGCTACTAAACCAATCGGTCTTTCGAGATTTGATCTTTCTTGTGATCATGCCAATGTTACGAAGTATTGCACCGACTCTGGGTAGTTGGGGTCGGGGCGTTACAATACTAGTGTAGAAAACCAAGACATTCAAGGAGGGTTTGTACTATGTCACCTAAGAACTATGGCTCCTACATATGCTTTGGGTGGTTACATACATTCTTCCAGGTCTATTACAATCCACATAGTGGAATAGGATAAGACAATCCTCCTAAAAATGTGGGGAGATCAGATTCTCCACATAAAAAAGGTTCCATCCATAGGCATACGAAACAGATCTATTTCATGCTATGGAAGAGTCTCTAGAGGAAGGTAATATGGGTCCAGAAACATTGATAGGTACTATTACTATATATTTTTTTATTAGTGAATAAATTATTTGATACTAGTTCATCTCATTCATTTATTTCAACCATTGTTGTTAATATAGTGAATCATCCTATGGAGATTCTATCTTATGTTATGGATATTACAACACCACTTTATACAAAGATAAAGAAGGATCTTTATATTCCTCTCAAGTATTATCTATATCTGATGTTAAGATTTCTTTGAGTTTTCTAGTTCTTGAAATGAACCCTATTCATATCATATTCAGAGTAGATTGGATAATTACTAATAAATCCATAATTGATTATCATCTTCAACAAGTCTTCTTTACTATACCCAGTGGTGTGCCTCATGACTTTTATTGATAATGGGACTCAAGGTCGAGCAGGGTTGAACCTTCTTATCTAGAGTTTGGGAAAGTCATATCAGTTCTTTATTTTGATATAGAGAGGGAATAATTCAGCAGTGATATCCCTCTAGTTTTCTTTGAGTGTCCCAATGTTTTACTTCGGAATTCTCTGGCATTCCACCAGTAAGGGAAGTTGAGTTATCAATTGACTTAGTTCCTCATACTCAACCAATTTCTATTCCATATTACCGAATGACACTAGTTGTACTGAAATATTTGATGTCCCAGTTGGACAATATTATTTACAAATGAATTATACGCAGAGTGTGTCACCATGGGTGGAATTGTTTCTCATTTTTAAGAAATATGATTGTTCACTATGTCTATGCGTTGATTATCGAAAGATTAATCGAGTAACATTAATGAAAAAGTATCTATTTCTACATATTGATGATATATTTGATCAGTTAAAAGGGGATAAATTGTTCTTGAAGATTAATCTTTGCTTTGGTTACCATCAGTTGAGGATAAAAGAATATAACATTTTGAAAATCACATTTTGGCATAGGTACGAACATTATGAGTACCTTTTTATGCTCTTTGGTCTAACCAATGCTCCTACAGTTTTTATTTCATTAATAAAAAAGATTTATTATGAGTTTATATATACTTTGGTGGTAGTATTTGTGGATTAAATACTTATTTACTCTAATTATGTGGAGGATCATGTGCATCATTTGAGAATAGTTCTGATTTTTCTAAGAAATCAATGACTTTATGCCAAGATTTATAAATGGGACTTATGGATTCAAGAAGTAAAATTATTGTTACATGTTGTGTAAGAATATGGTATTTTAGTTGAACCTAAGAAGGTAAAATATGTTATGACAATTAAACAATAACAAAATGATTTTGAGATTCAGAGGTTCTTGGGTATAGCTGGTTATTATCATCAGTTCATTAAGGACTTATCAAATTTGGATTCCCTAATGACTACCCTGACATATAAGGGAGTGAATTTTGATTGGAATGATAAATTTAAGAGATATTTTGTTGACCAAAAATTTATTTTGACTACTGCACCAGGGTTGAATCATCTAGAGGACGGATAATGCTATGTGGTCTTCTATGATGGATCAGTTTTAGGTTTGGGATGCATTCTTATTCAAGGTGAGCATGTTGTTACCTATGGATCTCATCATATTTGGCCACAAAAGAATAATTATTTGACCCATGTCCTTGAAATTGTAGTTGTGATGCATGCAGTTAAAATTTCGCAACATTACCTTTATAGAAAAGTTTTACTATGTTTTCTAACCATAGGATATTGAGTTATATCTTCTTTCAAAAATATTTAAATCTTCTCTAGAGGCATTGGGTGGAATACCTGTAGTCCTTAGATTTCGACATCACCTATACACCAGGGAAAGGGAATATAATTGAAAATTAATTGAGTGGTAAACTTTCAACCTAGGAATTGAAGGAATAATCATAAGAGTGGAAATTAATGGGTCTATTTTCATAGTTTCATATAGAAGTACAGTAATCAAGGGGATGAGGTTTCCTTGGTTAGTGTTTTGTTGAAATCTGATCTTCTTGAATTGATTCTTTTGGAATAATATCTTGATGATGAGTTTTGTAGAATAAGAGACTCTCTTTATCATTGAGAGATAGTTGCAAAGTGGTCGTACTCTGGATATGCCATTCTATATTTTCAGAAACAGTTTTTTTGTGCCATTAGCATAAAGGAATGATATTATGGGAGTCCTCCATATCTCCCAGTGGGATATGCACACAAAAACCATGAAGATCTCCTATGACATGAGATGATAGTTCTAGTGGATAAGTATGAGATGGTGTGACATTGAGTTTTTCTCTCTTTGTTATATGTGTTAGTAGGTGAAGGCCAATCACCAGAAACCTTCAGATTTGATTCATCCACTTATAGTTCCTACATGGAAGTGGGATGATATCTCAGTGGACTTTGTGGCTTGGATTCCACATACCCAATGAATGAATAATTCGATATGGGTTTTGATCTATCATCTGACTAAATCAGCTAACTCAACACCCATTCATGATATAAAGAAATATGAGGAGTTGGGAAACCTCTATGTATGTTTGGTATTAGAGAAAAAATATAGAACTCGGGATGAAAATCGGGTTTCTAATTCCTTTTGAGGCAATGTACTGAGGGGGTGATGAATGAGACTTCGGCCCCTCCCTTCCAGGTGGAGAGGGGATGACCTCCTTCTGAAGTATGCTTCTAGGCTTCGACCCTTCATCCTGCTTACTACCCCAGATTTCCTTCCTCCCTCCCCCATGATTTATCATTCCCCAAAGGTTCCTGATTGCTTAAATGGATCACCTCAGTTGGTGATCTCATCAAAAAAATTTATCGAGGCATAGGATCTCCATAGACTGGTGTTGGTGGATTCATTTAGAAAAAAATTCCCTTTCAGTCGATGCCTTCAACAGATTCATCTTCAGTTCTAGGGGTATTCTCGAACGAGCGGTGGTTGGTCTTCTTGAAATGAATCATCTAATGGTTCATTATTCTTTGTAGGACAACTATATTACTACTTGTTCTAGTGCTCAATAATACTTCAATGGGATCTAGTTTTATCTCTTCCATTTTCCATCAAGTTCAACATGAAATGTGATGCTCCAACTTCGGCGGTGTGGGTAAGATTTCCAGATTTAACTTTGCTATTCCAAAAAATGTCAATAATTTTAATACTGGGGTTATGGTAGGCCATTACTTATGCTCTAATATTTGGACTACTACCATTTTCAGCCTATTTCACATTGAATTTGTATCAAGGATGATGTTTCAAAACCCCCAACGGAATGTATCAAGATTATGGTTGGGGAAGTGTTTAGATGGAAACAATTAGTGGTGTTTGAGTCTTGGACCGAGTTTTTCTAGTACTATAAACGGGTTGGAAAAATGATTTCTTAGTTTCTTTATGTTCGTAGAGAATGGAAAGATCCAGAATCCTTTCCCAGACCATATGGTTGAATAGAGGCTTATGGAAACCCTGCAATGCTCCAGAACACCATTTCATAGGATGACTATAGTCATTTGGGGTGACTGCTCAGTTCAGAAAGAGTTTAGGGGGTGAGCGGAGTTGGATTAGGGGATATTTTGTCCCCCATTTCATTCATACACATTTATGAGGCCCTGGTTAGGAAGGATGGAATCTCTTGAGGGGTACCTTCTTCTTTGAGGGATAATCATCCCATTTAGACCGCCGATCAGGAAGGAACCAGTAACAAAACTAGTATTTCTAGGCCTTCCCCAACTATGGTTTTGGGGTTGGGTCATCCTAAAGTCACCCAAATGGTAGAAATTCACATGAAGGTAGCAGAGAAGATCGTTTTGGGTGTTATCCCCTTGTCATGGTAGAATCCAAGTAGGCCTGAAGTGGGTGAGAGGGTGTTCTCGAAGCCCCCTGCATCTAGGATTCCTGATCCACGAGTTGTGTATATTATTACAAGGATGAAGAGTGATTTGGATGATATGAATAAAGTTGAACATGACTTGTGGACTAGAACATCTTATACTTATATGATGAAGACAGGAGTAATGTTTAAGTGATAGGAGATCATGCTTTCCACTTTCTCTAGTGTCAATTCCCATGTAGAAGTAAGAGTGGTGTGTTCGAGTCTTCTCGTCCATAATGAACCTTCAAGATCTATTCATCTCCACAATCATTTCAAATAATTTATTTCCAATTGGAAGGATAATTCAATCCCATAAGGATATAAAATACACATGACAATATGGAAATGAAACCAAGTCAAGTCAAGGTCTTCTGTGGATACTGGACTAAGTGATGAATAAGCCAACTCCCTAGTGATGATGGAATATAAGCATGATTCACAAGGGGACATGTTGGTTGGGCTTAGTTTCATAAAGGAAAATCAAGGGAATTTTTTCATTGGTAATTTATCATGTTATAAGGAAGGGAAAAAGTCTAGACCCCACAAAGATTGCTCAAATATCCTAGACAGAATTGTTTCTAGATCTTTAGGGAAGATAAAGAAAAATGGGATAGAGAAACAACCAGAGAACCTAATAAGTGTTTAAGGTGATAAGAAGTTTTCTGATGAGTTGTGTGAGCAAGATCTTAGTAAAGGAATTAATTCCTGTAATTGAGAATTCATGGTGTCAAATGTGGATCCAGTACTAGATGGAACCTCAAGCAGAATGACAAAAAAATTGGAATTGGAGACTCGAGAACTTTTTCATTTTGTTTTAAACTATGAGGAGGAAATTCTATAAGAATAAATTCAGATTAATTATATTCAAGAGGTTGTTAATAGAATATATGAAAGGTAAAGTATAGTTGTCACTAATGAGGAGCAATTAGACTGGATCAAAAAACAGGACCACATACTAGTGTGAGAATTTAACGAAGTAAAGATCAATGCATATTAATATATCCAGGCATGGGACAAGATGGTGGATCACTTTGAAGATCTTATAAGGAATGAACTGAATACGTAGGTTACCACTCTTTATTGAGGGATTTATAATGTGGATTACTCTAATATTCTTAGTCTTGTTTTTAACAACTTTTTTGGCTCTTTTTGTTGTCAACACCTATTATTTTTATATGTTTGGGTTTCCCACTTTTTACACAAAAGTGTTTTTGAAATAAAAAAGAAGTATTATAGTGTGTGGAAACCTGTATGTGATAGATATTAATTTCCATGAAGTTTCATTTGTTATAGTCTCTGATAGGGATCCACTGTTCACTTATCATTTTTGGAGAGTCCTTAAGGAGGAACTAGGATATCATATCTATTTGAGTATGGAATACCATCATCATTCAGATGGTCAAACAGAAAGATCAATACAGATTTTCAAGGATATACTCTGTTACTGTGTTCTCACCTCTAGAGGGTATTGGGATGATCATTTGGGGTTGGTTGAGTTTTTTTTATAATAATAGTTACTATTACATTCTTATAATGGATCCTTTTGAGGCCTTGTATGTCTGAAATTGAAAATATCTGTTGTGTTGGTTAGAGATTGGAGAAAGTTCCCTGTTCAGACTATGTTTGGTTCAAGAGAAGACATCAACGATCTAGTTGATTCATCAGACAATGTTTATGGTAGAGATTATATATAATTCATATTCTATTAATTATCATAAAACTTCGGAATTACCAATTGGTGACCATGTGTTCTTGAAAGATTCACATCAGTTGGGTCATCGATGACTTAGAAGGTAAGGGAAACTTGCTTCTTATTTTCTTGGGACTTGTTGAGGTTGTTGTAAAGGAGGGGAATATTTCATAACATTTAGAACTTCCACCAAATATGTTTATGATACACAACAAGTTATATGTATCTTAGATATGAAATTATTTATCCAATCCATCTCATGATTTTAGTCGGCATGATCTTAAAGTTAAACCTAATTTATCTATGGCTGAATGGACAGTGTGGACAGTTGATTCTAAAACCAAAGTACTTCATGAGAGGATGATACCTTTAGTTAATGTGCTATGGTATCATAGTTTTGATTCCCATGAGACATGGGAGAGGGAGGCACTGATGAGAGAGCAGTGGCCTTATCTTTTTGGCATGAATGCTTCTTTGTTGTCTTTATGGGGAAAGAATGTTTCTATCATGGGGATATTGTATCATCCTATAACTATTTTTCAGGTATTACTAAACCCATAATTTTACTAATATTTGGTTGGATTTTTTTTGGGATTTCTTCAGGTGAAACTTTAAAAATATTTGAAAATTATGTGTTAGTGCACAGTTGGTGCATGATTTTCCCAAACTATGCGCCCTTTCATAGAAAACCCTGAAACCCCAGGAAATGGGATATCACATTGTGAGTTCATGGGTAGTCAATCCATGTTCCTTTTTTGATAATATATGAAACTCATTTATAACAGGTGCATAGATTGCACATGATTTGTCCAAACTGTGCACCTTTTCCCAGGAAACCATGTAGATATGAGTTTATGTTATCTGAATTTTTATTAAAATTTACCAAACCCATATTTTTGGCCGCTAATGGACTAATATGACCTAATATATATTTCTCCCATCCTTAGATCTCCCATGAATGATTTTTCCCCCTCAGATCACTCCCAGAAGTGACCTGATGCTTGAGGAACACCCTCCGATCTTCTCTCATTTAGTGTCCTCATCCCGATCACATTCCCTCACAATCTCTCTTATCCTCCCTAGGTTTCCATGGATCCTCATATAGTTATGTGGATCTAATAAAAACTTTTTTGGATCTAAACCTATGTTTTATTCAAAGATATTTGTTTTCATCATTTTCTATTGGGGTTTTCCTGGCACGACTTTGTGATTCAAGATCTGCTGATCCTGAGATATGTGGTTTTGTACAATGCCAAATTTATCCTATCCCTAAATTGATTTATTTAATTTCAAATTTTTGAAATAAACTATATTTTTTGATTTTAGGTTAAATTTATTTCAATTGGTTTTTTTAAAAACCCAATTCCATTGAATTGGGGATTTTAAAAAAAAAATAATTTTTGCATGAAATTGGAGAACCCCCAATTATATTGAATTTAGGTATGTTTATGGAAATTTTTGATGATAAATTGATTAATTAAAATTTTGGATTTGATGGAAATTGTTTCAATTAAAATTTTGAATTTAATTGTGGAAAAGGATTTGATGGAAAATGTTAAAAACCCCAATTCCAATGAATTGGGGGTTTGTGATGAAATTTATGGAATTGTTTGAAAATTAAATTGTTGATTTTAATTATGAAATTGGATTGTGAAATTGAATGGTTAATTAGTTTAAAATACCTATTTATGAAAATTGATTGAAATGGTTTTGACAGAAACCTAAGAGTTTTATTTTGGTGAAAAGGAATATTTTTGATTAAAACACCATTATGGGGTTTTGAAAGGAAAATTGGCATATTTGAAATGGAGGATGAGATTTAATTATACTTAAACAGTCTTAAAATAAAATTTCCATCATTGTTTTTTTATTAAATAAAATACAAGCCTTAGGTAGTTAATGAGTTATTTGGATGGAACTTTTTGAGTTAAAATGTTATAAAACATCATATCAGCACATCACATCGCTTAGGTGATGGCGATGAGTTCTATTTTTTCCTTTGTTCAAAAGGATGTATGTACATATTTTTTGATTCCTAGTGTCAGGTCACAATAACCTAGAACTATCATACCTTATTAAGAATATGACCATGTTTCTCTCTTGTTGTATTTAAAATGAATATATTTCATTGTTGTAAATTTTTTTACACACCTAATAATTTATATATAATGTTTTATACAAAAGTGATTATTTGAGTTATTTATAAAATGTTCCATTTTTACAAAGCACCCCTTTTTTAAATTTAATTCCATTGTTTGAAATTTATTTCCATCATTTGAAAGGTGAATCTTTTATTTAAAAACTATTTATATCCTTTTAATTGTAAACCATGATTTGTTTAAATATTATTTTGAAGTTTCAAACAATTTTATTTGAAAATTGAAAGAGATTTTTGGATAATTTGATATTGTCACATTATTATGGAATCTTTGGGTGAAATCTTATTAGGCTTTGTCTCACACCCTACTTATGACTTTGAGTGACTTTAGATTGCCTCCTTCTAGGATTGAGTAAGGGAAAATGATCACTTGGAGGAAGTTATAGCTATTGATCCATTGAATTGGTGAGTAGTATCTGAGTTGGGACTTGGGTAGTTTTTCAGGATTTTTGGTACTTGGTTATAGTACTTTGGGTTGTTATACCTATTTCACTTATGTTACATTACTTAAAGTGGAATTTCTTTTGTGTGAATACCGATTGGAAATATTTCTTCAGCATTTTCTATGTAAAATTTGTTCCCACCTTCTTTATGTATGATTCCAGGTTCTAGTCGCCATCTTGTGGTGATTGGGAATGCCCTTTGGCTATGTTAGAGCTAGATCAGTTATCAGGTTAGTTCGTGGCATCACACCCTGTTTGGGAGGCCATTTAACTAGGGTACCTAAATATTCCTCTTGGTTGTAGGATTTTTTTCAAGATTTGGGATGCTCTGTCACACCCTGACTTCACACATCATTAATGATTTTAATTTTTACCTTTATCTGATAATTTTATTTAATTTTATTGTTTAGTTGAGGTGCATTCCGGTCATGATGAGAGTTTTTTCATTTTTCTAATAAATGAACGTTTGCTTAGTAGCGGTCAACACAGAGACATGGCTTTGTCGATGCCGCATCACTTTTCTAAATCAATATGAGCCCCAACCATGCTTTATTTTATTTTAATTATTTTGAGACTCACTTTTGTGTTGTGGTTTGAACCAATTCCATTTTAAAGAAAATTTGGGATCTTATACGGGTGAGTGACTGTGTGTGTGACCATGCATAGTGAAAAACATTAATAAGAAAACATTTTGTGATTAAATTTATTATTTCACCAGCATGCGACTATGTCGTGACCACTCAAGAACTTGTTCACGGTGTCCAGACTCAATAGTTCATGCAATTACATTTGTGACTGGTTTTATTATTTTGGTATTATTCTTAGTATTATTATTTAAGTTAGTATTTCAAAATAGGTTATTATTATTATTAATATTTCAGTTAATATTCTAATTATTTAGATAATATAAAACTATTATAATGGTTATAAAATTATCATCATATAATTTTTAACGTTATTTCTATTATTATTAATTTTGTTAAGATTTTAATTAGGTTATAATTATTTTTAAGTAATTTCTATAAGTTTTTTTAACAAAATTCTTTGGAAATAATATTACTATTATTTTAAGTTAATTTTTAGTTTTTTAGGTTATAATTTATCTTTATTTTATTTTATTTTATTTCCTTTTTGTTTATTTTTTCTTTTATTTTCTATTTTTTTCCTTCCCATCACTCTTACTCTCTCTTCTTTCTGTCACGCTACACCCCGCCCCTTTTTTTCCCCCGGGTTCACGCTGCGTGCTGCAACAAACCCTAGCAGCCTGAATACCCCCTTTCCCCCACCTCCTCACCAGACAGTCGCACCCTCTTTCTCCCGTACATTCCACCTCTTCAACCTTCTCACCGCGCGCACACCTCCCTCACACCGCCTCCCTCTCAGTCGTGCCACCCGATGACACCAGTGGAGGGCTTCCCCTCCTTCACCCAGCTCCCCCAGGTCGTGCCCCTTCTAGATACACAGACCATCAACCCCCGAACCACCCCTACTACCCCCTCTCTTTGAATCCCAACGCGCACCTCCCTTGGCCGCACCCCCTTATTCTCCCGGTGCACCTTTCCGGTGACGAAACTGACCCCCATAACTCACCTCGCACCAACTGGCGCTACCATGCTGCCTCGTACTATCAAAACCTACATCTCACCATCTTCCAAATAATTTTTTCTGGTGCACCACAACCCTAACAGTCCCCCTTAAGCTGGACCAGCTTTCCATACCCTCTCCATAGGTGTGTTCCCCTTCAATTGGAAATTTCATCTATTTTGAAGGTTGTTAGGTTAGAGTTTTAGGTTGCAATGGGTTCAATTTTTTGGTAAGTGGCTTGTTGTTTTGATGTTAGATTTATTTGAGTTTATTGTGGAGAATTTGGTGGGTGATTGGAGCTTTCATTTGATATTTTGGGTTTTCCGATGCCGATGTAAGTGGTTCCACGTATGATTATTAATTGATAAATTCATTCATTTTTTAATTAACTTAGCATGTTTATTAATTATTTAGTTTGGTGTGAATTTTATTTTACATAAGGTTTAGTGTGTTTTTATGTGTTTAGTAGTGTGTTTCATAATATGAGTATGTTTATGTGAAACCAATGTTGAACTGCTTATTAGTTTTTTAAAAAAAAATTATGTAGTTAATTTGTTAAGGTGTGAAGAGGGTGAAATTGTTGTTTTAGTGTTGTGTCTGTTTTCGTTTAATTAGAAATGACATTGGAAAGAGTTTGTGGCATTTAGTGTCGTGCGAAATATCTTGAAATTTTTTGGGTTAAATTGTGTAAATGTTTTTGGTGCCTAATGTCGTGCGATGTGTGTGGAAATTGTCTAATAAATTATTTTAATTGTGTGCCTAATGTTGAAAGTGGTTTCTTTGAATGTTCAGTTGTTTTAATTGGTTGTGTAACTGATTCAGATTTAGTCTTGAGATATTTTTAGTGTGTGACTTATTTCAAAATGGTGTTTACATGTGCAAGTAGTGGTTCGTTTAGTGTCAATTGTCTTTTAAATTTTCCAGATGATTTAGTTGATCATGTAACCTATACAGATTATGTTTTGAATAGATTTTGGTGTGTGTATGGTTTTAAAAGTGGGATTGGGTGTGCAAATTGTGATTTTGTGTGCGTAAATACACTATTTGGATTTTATGCACTAGTGTGACATGTGAAATGAACTTAAAAATTTTTTGAGCACAAACCGGGAAGCCTGAGTAGCTAGGATGGTGGACTAGACTAGTGGGATAGTGTTCTGGAGGTGACTCGACCCGATTTCACTGGTGGGACTGACGATTGAAACACTAACTAAACATATTCTTTTTTGAGGGTCATGGAATTCTAAGCCACGTTCTCTGAGGTTTGTGGCCTTCTAAGCCACATTTTCCAAGGGTCATGGCCTTCTAAGACACGTTTCAATGAGACACAAAGATCTAGGTGGCTAATCTAGCTAACACCAACAAGGCCTCTCCCATATTAGTGCTAATTGGTTACTTTATGCTCATCAGTGTAACACATGGGTTATTTTAAAAAGTAGTGGTGTGTGTGTTTTAATTTAAGTTGTTCCTTTTTTAAACTGATTTCATTAAACTTGTTTTCTCTAAAGTTGTTCAATCCTTTAGTTCTTTTCATTAATTAAAATTTCAAATGTATTTTTCATTTAATAATTGTGTGTGGAAACTTTTCTCGGTGAGATCATATTGGGATTTAATCTCACATCCTACATAAACTTTTGGGTATATATAGATTCTATTCTTTTTCATTCCAGGTTGAGGCATTGAGCATAGCATTGGCGGTTCAGGTTTTCAATGGAATCCTCTTGTTGGATTGGTGGAAGTGTCTTGGGGATGTGACTTCTCATGTCAAACAGTGGTTCGTGTTGAAGTTTTGGTTTTCCCTTGATGTAGTCTCTTTTTGGATTTTAGTTCAAGTTGTAAACATTAAATATGAACCTGGTATAAGGGTTTGTTTGGTTGTCTAATTTTAGTTTTAATTTATTCATATTTCTATTTGTTTTATATTTATCTATTTGGGTAAACTGTTCCCATGTTTTATTCTTGATACTCGAGCACTTGTGCCAGCCTGTGGGGATCGAGAATGCCCCTCGGGCCTTGTCGCAGACCGGGTCGGGCGCCGGGTCGGATGGTTCACCAGCTTGGTTTGTGACAAATTGATATCAGATATAGGTTTTTCAAGTTATTTGGGGATGTCATGTAGATCAGGGATAGGACTGTAGGTACTCGAGGAGTAGGTGCGAGAAGAGCATCGTGAACTCTTTCTCATTCTGATCCTCGAGTAAACAGGCATAGTTCGGGATTTATGTTTTTGGATTTTCTCTGTGTGGAAGGGGGGTGACAGTAGGAGTAAATCGGTACTGCACGTGGTCTCACATAGAGTAGCAACCCATGTGATGCCTGAGAGTACGGTTCAACACTCATAGTGGATGGTTCTTGCATAGGGCATGGTTTGCTAAACCATGCAACCAGATTAGACATGACCACTAGTCTTCCATCTTGGTGCTTTAATGTTTTCGATGTTTTGCTTCAGTTTTGAGATTGGCATGAAATTGTTTTCCTTTAAAAAGGGAAGTGGACATTGGTGTTTCTCTTAATTTATTTTGGTGTGTGGTTGACATGATTTTTGGGGTGTGTTTCTCTTGGACCTTGTTTTTGGAATTTGGAGTTGATTTGTTGAAGTTGAATTTCTAAAAGGATGTCCTGGGTTATTTGAAATTGAAGTGGTTGTTTTATAAATAGAAGTCATTTTGGAAATTTGTCTTGAGTTTTTGAAATCGTTTTGGAGAAGGTATTCTTGGAATATTGGGAATATTTTGTTTTGAAAGCAGAAGATCCTTGTTTCTTTTCCAGTAGTATTCCTACGGGTGCTCCCATGTGAATGTGGAAGTAATTAATGGATAATTGGTGGATCATGTGGATGGGTTCCTGAGTGGCACAAAGGTGCGTATTTTTTAGGCATTGTGGAATATCAGTGGTGATGGATTGATTTTTAAAGCCGCTTCTTGTTTCATAAAAAGTGGTTTTTTCTCTAAAATGGGTTTTTGTGATTAAATGGTTTTTGAAATTGGAAAATGGTTTTGAGTCCTGGGTGAAAGCGATGAGTTCAAAAGAGTTGTTGGGTTTCATTTTACTATGTTTGGTTTTTGAAGTGGGTGTTTTTATATAAGAATGAACAGATGTTTTAAATTTAAATTTTTTGATTTTTGTCCGATATATGGATGGTTGTTTTGTGATATGTTTGGATTTGTGGAAGGGTGTTTTGTGTTTCTTTTTTGGGATGTGCCCTAAGAAATGTCCCATGGGTTTCCCAAAAGTGTCTTTGTTCTTGGCTCAGCCTTGAGTTCTAATGGAGTGGCAGAGTTGGGTTCTCCTTGGTTGTTTCTATTGTTTATAGACGTCGAGGTCGGTTAAATATCGTTGAATGCTTTGCAAAGTTGGAAGTGTCTCCTGTTTTTGAGGAACTCTAATTGTTTTTTTGGTGTAAGTTGTATCGAGTGTGTTTGGAAGAGCGGGACTAGACCAGTAAACGGTGATATTCTTGTTTCCTATGAATGAGGATGTATTGAGCGATTCTCAAGACTACCTTCATCTTGAGGTTGCACCTAAAGAAGCAAATGCAATGGAAAGTGGTTGATCTCATAGGTTCTCGACCAGTCAACACGTAGCAAAGGAGGTGTGTTGACCTTTCTGATTAGCTAGCTCCATGCTCCCTATAGTTAGTGTGGAACCGTACGTTAAAACTCGTACATGTTTTTGGTCTCATTTATATTGCGGTAAGTTCAGGTTCCTCATGTGATGAAGAGTGTGAAGAAATGGGACATGTTCTTGGAGTGCCCCTTCCGTTAGTTTGCATTGCGCATTTGGCAGACCAATCAATTTCCTATCTCTAGTGTGGTTAGTTGGGAACTCTATGTTGTTTTCTGCAATTCTTAGTTGGTGAGCTGACGGAGTGGCCGCTTGGGGGATAAGGAGAAGTATGCATATTTCTTTTCCAATGGGGGAAGTTCCGGTCAGTGGTGGTCAGCTTATGACTGCGAGGTGGTAGATTCTTCAGACATTAGGGCCCCAGCCATAGGTCTCGGGGTGAAGCTTCTGCGTAGTGAAAACTGATCAGATGTGGTGCGATTTTGGTCTGACTTAATTCTGCAATGATGGATGGAAACAACTTAAATTCCATTATTGTTGTATTGCCTCTGAAGGCTTCATTTTTTTTGTGATGGGTATGAAGGCCGTGTATCCTTGTAGCAGTCTTAGTTTGTGGGAGTTCCTCTTGGGCCTTTGAGGTCTGAAGAATCAGTATTCTTGTAAAGTTGGCGAGCGTGCTCCATGAATCTTCTTGTGGTCGATTATGGATCAAAATTGTACTCATTTACAAAATTCTCATGCCTTGTGGGATTGACGTGCATCTATCCATTTGTCACTAGGTTAGGGGTTTCCGCTATCAAAACCATCTCATGAAGTGGAGTGTTGTCCACTGTAGGGATAATTAGTATGGGTCGGCCTGTGTTGGTGGGTTTGTGATGAAGAGTTCAATTTTTTTTTCTCAAAGTAAACTGGGAATGCCTGTGTAGGTGTTGTGGAGTTAGGAAAATTATAATATGGTGGGGAGATCCACTACGGGTCTCGCCGACATCTCTTCCTATGTAGGTTTGGTTTACCTTGGGGATCTTGGTGGGTCAAGAAAGTGTTAAAGGTTTGACTGGGCTTGTGAGTCATTTTGGTTTGGAGAACCAATGTTGGACAAGAATCCTAATATGGTGGGGAGACCACCATAGGATGGGATTGTGGAAGACTTTGTTTTCAAAGTTTTCTTGGTGGAGCAACCCCTTACTTCTGCTCCACCCGAACTCAACCATGCTAATTGGTTAGCTTGGGTAGTAGGTCTCTTAACGAGTGTTCTAGGAGATCTCGAGCTGACCTAGTGATCCCTAAGATGTGGGTTGGGGTCTTGTATGATGTAGTTCTACCTGAGGAGATTTCCTAGTTGCTGGTTGTTCTACTTGGTGATTCTGGTTTTGAGATATTTGGACTTTCAGGTGAGGGTTGTTTTGAATGACTGATCTTCGGGTGACTGAGTTTTGTTTTAGTTATCTTTGTGGTCTTGCTTGGAATCTTTTCTTGGTTAAGTCTTTGGGACTTTCTATGGGAAAAAGTGTCATGGTGGGGATAATTGTCACACCCCAACTTTGCACATCAGTAATGTTTTTAATTTTTTCCTTTATCTGATAATTTTATTTTATTTTATTGTTTTGTTGAGGTGAATTCCGGGAACGAAGAGAGTTTTTGCGTTTTTCTAATAAATGAACATTTGGATTAGTAGCAATCGACACATGAGAATGGCTCGGTCGATGCCGCAACGCTTTGCTAAGGTGATTTTCACCCCGACCATGCTTGATTTTATTTTAATTATTTTGGGACTCAATTTTGAGTTGTCGTTTGAACCGGTTCCATTTTAAAGGAAATTTGGGATCTTATACAGGTGAGAGATTGTGCGCGCAGCCGTGCATAGTTCCCAACATTAATAAGTAAACATTTTGTAATTAAATTTATTATTTCACTGGCATGCGACTATGTCGCGACCACTCACGAGCTTCTACGCGGGGTCCAGACTCAATAGTTCATGCAATTATTTTTGGGAATGGTTTTATTATTTTAGTTTTATTCTTATAATTATTATTATTTAAGTTATTATTTCAAAATAGGTTATTATTATTATTAATATTTCAGTTAATATTTTTATTAGTTAGATAATATAAAACTATTATAATGGTCATAATATTATCAGCATGTAATTTTTAACGTTATTAATATTATTATTAATTTTGTTAAGATTTTAATTCAGTTATAATTATTTTTAAGTAATTGTTATAAGTTTTTTTTAACATCATATTTTGGAAATAATATTACTATTAATTTAAGTTAATTTAGATTTTTTTATGTTTATAATTTATCTTAATTTTTTTATTTTATTTATTTTTTGTTTATTTTTTCTTTTCTGTTCTATTTTTTTTCTTCCCCTCACACTAACTCTCTCTTATTTCTGTCATGATACACCCCACCCCTTTCTTCCCCCGGGTTCACGCCACCCCCTTCTACAAATCCTAGTATCATTGGCAGCCCCTTTCCCCCACCTCCTCACCGGACAACCGCACCCTCTTGTTCCCATCCCAACCACCCCACCGGCCTCCTCACTGTGTGCACACCACACTGCATGCACACATCCCTCACACCGCCTCCCTCTCAGCTGAGCCACCCTGACGACACCGACAAAGCACTTCACCTCCTCCACCCAGATCCCCCAGGTTGTACCCCTTCTGGCTACACCGACCAACACCCCCGAACCACCCCTGCTACCCCCTCGCTTTGAAGCCCAGTGCAAAACACCCTTGGCCACACCCCCTAATTCTCTTGGAGAACCTTTTTTGCCACAAAACTGACCCCTGTAAGCCAACTCACACCAACCGGCACTACCTTACTGCCTCGTACCATCCTGACCTATAGCTCCCCTTCTTCCGATTAAAATTTTCTAGCACACCGCAACCCCGATAGCCCCCCTTAATCTCAGACTAGCTTTTTGAACCCTCTCTATAGGTGTGTTCCCCTTCAATTGGATGTTTCATCTATTTTTAAGGTTGTTAGGTTAGGGTTTAGGTTGAAATGGGTTCAATTTTGGTGTAATTGGATTGTTGTTTTGATTTTAGAGTTTATTTGAGTTGATTGCGGAGAATTTGATGCGCAATTGGAGCTTTTCATTGATATTTGGGGTTTTCCAACACCGAGGTAGGTGGTTCCGCGTAGGATTACTAATTGATAAATTCCTTTGTTTTTTTAATTAACATAGAATGTTTATTAATTATTTAGTTTGGTGAGAATTTTATTTTACATAAGGTTTAGTGAGTTTTGATGTGTTTAGTCGTGTGTTGCATAATATGAGTATGTTGTTGTGAAACCAATGTTGAACTATGTATTAGTATTTTTTTAATTATGTAGTTAATTACTTAAGGCATGTAAAGGGTGAAATTTTAGTTATAGTGTTGCGTCTATTTGCATTTAGTCAGAAATGACATTTGAAAGAGTTTGTGGCATTTAGTGTCATGCGACATATCTTGAAATTTTTTGGGTTAAATTGTGTAAATGTTTTTGGTGCATAATGTCGTGCGATGTGTGTGGAAATTGTCTAATAAATTATTTTAATGTTCTGTTTGATGTCGAAAGTTGTTTCTTTGACAATGCAGTTGTTTTAATTGATTGTGTAAATGATTCAGATTTAGTTTTGAGATATTTTTAGTGTGGGCCTTATTTAAAAATGGTGTTTACATGTTTATGTGGTGGTTTGTTTAGTGGTCAGTGTCTTTTAAATTTTCCAGATGATTTAGTTGAGCATGTAACCTATGCAGATTATTTTTTTAAAATATTTGGTGTGTGTATGCTTTTAAAAGAGGTCTTGGGAATGAAAATTGTGATTTTGTTTGCGTAAATACCCTCTTTGGATTTTACACACTAATGTGACATGTGACATGAACATGAAACTTGTTTGAGCACAAACTGGGAAGCCTAGGTATCTAGGAGGGTGGACTAGACTAATGGGCTAGTTTTCTAGAGGTGACTCGACCCGGTTTCACTTGTGGGACTGAAGATTGCAACACTAACTAAACATATGCTTTTCTGAGGGTTGTGGCCTTCTATGCGACGTTTTCTGAGGGTTGTGGCCATCTAATCCATGTTTTCTGAGGTTTGTGGCCTTCTAATCCATGTTTCATTGAGACACAAAGATCTAGAGGCCCAATCTAGCTAACACCCATGAGGCCTCTTCCATATTAGTGCTCATTGGTTACTTTATGCTCATCATTGTGACACATGGGTTGTTTTAAAAAGTATGGGTGTGTGTGTTTTAATTTAAGTTGTTCCTTTTTAAAACTGCTTTCTTTAAACCTGTTTTCTCTAAAGTTGTTCAGGCCTTTAGTACTTTTCTATAATTAAAACTTCAAATGTATTTGTCATTTAATAATTGTGCGTGGAACATTTTCTCGGTGGCATCCTACTAGGCTTTAATCTAACACCCTACATACACCTTTGAGTGTATGTAGATTCTGTTCATTTTTTTCAGGTTGAGGCATCGAGCATAGCATTGGTGGTTTTTGTTATCAATGGAATCCTTGTGTTGGTTTGGTGGCGGTGGCTTGGGGATGTGACTCCTCATGTCGCACAAATGTTCATGTTTGTGTTTTGGTTTTCCCTTGATTTAGTCTCTTTTGGGATTTTAGTTCATGTTGTTAACTTTAAATATGAACATGGTATAAGGGTCTATTTGGTTGTCTGATTTTAGTTTTAATTTATTCATCTTTCTATTTGTTTTATATTTATGTATTTGGGTAAATCATTCCCATGTTTTATTCCTGATACACGGGCACTTGTGAGAGCCCGTGGGGATTGAGAACGCCTTTCAGGCCTTATCACGGACCGGGTTGGGCACCGGGTCGGATAAATACCCGGCTTGGTTTGTGACATCTTCTACACCTTTCCTTTCATACTATTATTCATGTACATGGGAGTTTAAGAGCACAATACTGAGCATGTGCTCAGGATGATCATGGAGTTTTTCCTTGAGTCTTTTGGATTTTGTTCTTTTCAATATTCATGTATTGTATGGTATTTCTATTACCATGTTATTGACTATTTGTGCATTATAGCATGGTCATGCATTTAAATTCATTCATTTATTATTACTAGTATCATTTATTTCTCATTTATTCATCTTATTGTGCTATTTCCTTCTTTTAATTACATCTTTGTCACTTTGATCATGAGGGTAGAGTCTCCCCACCCTACCATCATTGGACCCTCATTGCTATTCGGCAACCTCTGACATATAGAGAGGCGTGTTTGAGGTTGTGTGACTGAATGGGTTAGGGAACCGTTTCAGTGGACCCTGGGTCCATATGTTACAAATTGGTATTAGATATTCTTTTACATTTGTTTTACTATTTTAGGAAAGGTTGACATAATGCATGGAGTGTGTTAGTTCTTGGTAAATAGTTGTGTTTGGGAGTGAGCACCCCACACACGAGGAAAATAACAAGTGGAGAGGGATGAAATTATTGTTCATGTAGTCTATTATTACATTTGATTATGAATTCACTTCAAGGGATTGTTGGATTTCCAATTATTTACTGATTTTTGAGATTTATGGTATTTTACCCTTGGTCGGATAAGGTAAAGTATTATTGATACATGCTTCATTATAGTAATATAGATATTCACATTCCAATTATATGACACACCATTTAGGTTGAATTTCTTAACTTCTTGATAACATTTTGGATGTTCCTTATGTGTTTTAGCAACATGCTTATTTTTATGCCATGTTTTAGTGATTATTTAGCATGTTTTTCTTATATACCAGTCTTCTATGAGTTCTTGTTATAAATTTTTATTCCTTTATACCTTTTTATATGATTATTTTTTATAATTTTGATATATGATTGGTTATTAAAGATTACCCATTAACCTAAATGATGTTTTCCTATAAATCTCGATAGTACCACCTTTACTAACCAATCAATACATGTTAGATACAAGGACCATTGGATGTATGGGATTAAAAATTTATGATTATGATTTAATGGGTGCCAAAAATAGTTTATAATGTGTATGGTCCCTTATAAATTGAGAAGGGTAACCCATATAATCAAACCATTACAAATGATCTTTATATATTTTGAAATCAAATATAAAAACCTGGTTATAGTTAAATTAATTACAATGTAATTTTTAAGGGAAGGTTTATTTATAAACTGGTAATGAAAAATCATCTTACTGAACCATTGAATGTGTTAAATTGAAATCCTTGTAGGAAATAGTTTCCTTTATAAAGGATTGTACCTCTATGACTTAGGTATGATGATCATATGAATAAATTTCTAAATGAAAAATTTGACCCAAGTAGTGTTGTTGGGGGATATTTCGTATATGATAACCTTATTAAGTTTGTCTGATATTTTAATAACATGATTATTGTGAGTTTCACTTGGCCGAACCTAGATTAGCTTGATATGACCCTAGTATATTGCCTTTGTTTCTATACTTTAGTGCTTAACTCGATGGTGGTATACTGATGCTAATAGACTGATTATTTAATATGTAAAAAAATTACTATATGATTTTATATATAGATGTATGGTGATATCTTACATAACTAATCCCTATTAAATGATAAAATACCCATTATATGATTTTTAGATTTATTATTATAAATATTTAGTTAATTAAAATGTTAATTACAACATAATGGGTGTTTTACTATGTAGATTGAAATTAAAATTTTCTTTAACTAAGACCAATAATGAAATTTTATAGATGAATAAAATGGATCAAATGAATTTATTTGATAAATTGCCTTAAATTGTGATAGGATGTCAGCTAAATAAATAAATCCTGTAAGAAAGTTTGATTTACCTTTCTGGTGTTCCTTATAGTACTAGTTAAATAAAGAAAAAAGTATAATTGTCTCTCATAACTATTACTCTTTTATTGTTAAATTAAGGATCCTTAAAATCTTTAAATAAATACAAATTAGTGAAAATTTCTTGAATGAAACCATTTATTGGTGTTCTTAGCAATGACCCTCATTTAAGGGGTTTGTTGAATGTTTCCATAGATTCCTTGAACATGAATGTTGACGTTTCCCTTGTATCTATTTGAAATTTTAGTTACATTGATTTAGAGATTAGGTTATTAAGCCTAGTGAACTTTTATGGCACGAACTAGTTATAAGGTCAACACTTGTGCCTTAGTAAGGGGCTAGCTCCATTATGGTAGCATCCTCAGAACTTAAATTCTTGTTAAATTCTTATGAACTGCTTCCGATGTGAGGTTTAGTTTAGGTTTTGTTTGTCATGGGTAGGGATTTTAAGGATGAAATGAACCCCACCAATTGATGGGTGGTCTGTTGGTATGTTTACCCCTATTTGAGATGTGAGAATCAGGTATGGTTCAGAATTAACTGGTTAGAAATATTGAGGGCATAGACAACATCTTAGTAGGTCATGTAACCCTTCTTATTAATCTGTAATGGATGAATAAAAAGGTATTCATCAAAATTATAGTCTTCTGTGGTAATATGACTCTAGGAAAAATCTTTTTCATGGTCCGTCTCATACTAGGATTCATAGGGTTGGTGGGAATATGGACAATATTAGTGGGTGTACCACTTCCGTGATAAAATTTTTTGGGAGTACACATCAATACATGCAGTACCCATCTAGTTTCTAAAATGTTCCAACAAATCGTATGCATTAGGTGGAAATTTTTCAAGCCTATAGGTGTTATTCTTTGACCATGGGTTGTCTTTTAGGTAGAGTGACCTAGGAGTTAAAGTAAATCTAGTGCATCCCAATTCTTAATATGGTGATGTAAAAGGATTGAGTGTTGTGACATGATAGATAGTTTTGTTTTGGCTCATATTCTTTATACTAAGGATGGGTGAGAGAGTATATCAGGAGATGATCACACTAGCATCTAGGGTAAATATAATCTAGTTCTCTTTTAAGAGGTTGTTTCCTTCTCTTTTCAAGTTAGCGCTTGGTAAGAGCACATTGGCCGCATTTATAACCCATGTTTGTGGTGGATGGAGTGTACACTATGTAAATTTCTCCATTATCAGTAAACAATGGCTAGGACACTCCTAAGGTGGGAATCATCACGTCAATCATAGAAAATCATGTCCTTCCAAGTATAGGGATGACAACTTTAAAATACCATTTGGGAGTGATCAAATTTTATTTTGAAAGCCTATGTGGCTAGTAGTTTGGGTTATCTAGTCCTTGGGAAGATGCTCAAAATGATATGTGGTTATGGGATTCATTTGAGTTTGGAAACTAGATTTAGGCTCAAGGTGTAGAGAAACCCAAGAATGTAATGCTTATAATGCGTGTCAGTTCTTGCAAGGAAACATAGTGATAAAATGGGCATTTTTGTGAGCAACCATTGGATATTACATAGTTCAGTTGGAATATGAAAGAGGCTTTTGAATCAATCATAGGATGCCTCAGTAGTGGAGGCATTGTGGTCAGTCAATGATGAGGCATTGGCAGGTGCAACTGAACTTTTCAAAATAAGTCATCCAGTGATGGTCCAACTATTCTATTTATTGGAATTTGGATATGGTTTTTTTATCCTATGTTGAGCACTCTGTCTTGGATATGGAATGAGTGTCTTAGGCCTCATTGGTAATAAATGATAACCTCTTGGTTTACCCTTAGTTCAAAGATTATCATGTCCCCTACCTTGACATTGTCTTGGGTACACTAATAGAGCATTAGTTATACATTGAGTTGAAGAAAGAGTTAAACACCTGGATGGATCGATAAATAGACTTCATGGAGTTGTGATTAGAGAACATTGTTGTTTTCAGAGGTGTGTTTCTTCATAACTAATATTGGAATTCCCATGTAGGGAGGCCTTAAACTGGCTCATGGACACCAGCAAATTATTTGACATGATCACCATGAAATATACCACTGATAACCTCGATCAGTGTTATCGATACACATATGTATCATCTAGGAACCAAAGTCTCACTTTTAAATTTTGGATAATGGACTACCTTGGATGAGATTCTTGGATTTCATTAATAGATTCTAAGGTTAAGATAGACGTGTAGTTGGGATTGGTTGTGTTAATTTAAGGGTGACAATCCAAGGGTACTAGAATGAGTATACACCTATTTTTTTGTGATCGCATGCCGGAAAAAATTAATATCTTGGATAGAGACGTCATCAACAGATGGTTATGGGCATTAGTTATCATGCTTGAAATGAACATGGTATATCATGGACTGGAGGCATCATAGAGAGATTTTGGATGCATTAGGCACCAAAGACGAAGGTTTTTCGGAAATAGTCTGCTAGTGGTGGCTAGAAGTTCCTTCATTTGTTTCCTATGAATGTGGTCTATGAGGAACTTCTTTTGGCACGTTGTTGGGAAGAGGTGAGTACAGTGTAAAGGTCGGCTAAGTCTTTTCATGGAAAAGCTGGTGCAACTAGGATAAACATTACCGGTTGGATGGATGGGGCAGGGGGTCAACCATTTGATCATGTTTCAAAAAGTTCCAAAGTGAATCATTATAATGTTATAGGAATGTTTAGGTAGTTGATTCTGATGACGGGGAGCACCATGACTCAGAATTTAATGTTCAAGATGGAATATATGGTGAGGTTAAACATAAGTTGAATGGTTATCAAGATGAAAACATGGTCATGTATTATGTTATATGGGATTGGGTATGTTTCTTCTGGATGTTTCAGTTCTAAATACGAGCATTGGATCGAGTTTTAACTGATTATGTTCCATAGGATCAAAGGTGAGTCTTGTAATTGTGTTGGGAATATGGAAACATAACATGACTATTCAAGAGAGGTTTCATGACCAATGTAGGTCGGGTGATATTTTTGTTGGTCCCAAGCCTTCTAAGGGATGAAATGTTCTTAAAGATATCGTGGCACGCAATAGAAGATGATGGGTTAGATATCATCCGTACACTATCCAAGAATCTATGTGCTCTCCGTTCATTGAATTCCAAGTTCTTTTGTAGAGATCTGATGAATCCTTCGACATTGAGGCTATCACCTCGATCTCTCCCATTCGATTCATCAAATGTGTCTTGGATCAATCATTAAGAGAGTGACTTTCTCTCTCTAGAATGTGGGAGGCATGGGAGGATCTCATTCTGAATGAATGAATATTCAATGTAATTGAGTCTCTCTCTTCATTATTAGTAGAGGGGGTACCTTGTTAGGGTTCCCTGACCTCCATAAATAAATGAACCACTAAATAAGAAATAAATAAATGGTTATTACAAACTAACTTCATTATAAATTTTGTTAATATTTTATCACATACTTTTAATATATATTAGATATATTATTTGATAAAACAAATTCATTTAACCCGACATGTAATTACTGCTAATATTAATAAAACCTTGAATACTAAAATAATATTCATTCATATAATATTTTCCTTGTATTCAACAAATTCCTCATGAATAATTTTAATATATACATTTAACCCAATTATTCTATACTTTAATAATAATGAATTTATTTATTTATCAATGATAGATTACATGGATATGTCTCGGATCCCATGGTGTCCCCCATAGTGTACTATATACTTATTCACTATAATAAAGAAGATTATTGAATACACTATTTTTTGTGATCCTCTAGGACCTTATCTCGAAAGAATTGAATATTATTCGCACACCAAAAGTAGAGTCTAACAACCCATCAAGTCCCATAAAGAGATATGGAATAGTCACAGAAATGACAACCATCCTATGAACATGCACTTTGTATTATAATCTATTTGTATTTAGATATCTTATAAAATAAGACATACACTTATATCATCATCCATTCAATATTTTTTTTTGATATAACTCGATGGAATTACCTTCGACTACCTTGGACAAGGATTTATAAATGTACCACCATCCCGATCAACCAGGCCCCAGATATTACTTCCTAAACATGGAAGTGAAAAACTCTATCTTGATCATTTAACAAATTTCATACCACCAATGATGTACCCAATATAAGATACCTCTCCATGAATTCATTTTCATGGTTTTTTTCTTGCATCAATGTACATGATCAAATGACACACATTGATAATGATCTCAAATCAGGAGACCAATACACATGTTCATAGATAGGAACGTCTAATGACAGCCAATACACATGGTGTTCCTATTGGTGGTAATGTCCTCATGATCTCACACACTAGATATCACCATGTGTAAACATCAAGAGAATAAGTATCAAATTTATGAGCCACCATCACCTGATAGTCACACATTTACTACATCCATTCAGTGTGATATATCTATACCATGAGACATATGTTTAAGATTAATTTCATAGTATCTTGAGGTTATCATTATAGTATTTGAACTGTTAGGACCTTTTGATACAAAAATTAATATATAGAAATTTCCCTTTAAATATTGGATGTAAAATATCTACACTATTATGGTAAGTGTGCATAATGTATAATTCACGATATCCATGATATGGTAATAAAAAGGTACTATTTAGTTGGGTTAAGGGAACCCACTAATAAAACAATCCCACTTGCAATAGAACCAACATGCTAATTATTCTTATTATCTCTCACATCATTAAGATCACGTTTGTAATAAGTCATGTCTTTAGTTGTTTGGTCTACCGCATCTCCGTCTTGTGGCTACTCTGCTATGTGCGACCACATATCCTTCAGCAAGACTTCTGAAGAGATGATATCCCCAAGTATATACCTTTTTCCACTATCTAAAATTTACTTCTCATTTAGTAAGAGTGGTATAATTATTATAATGATAATATTTTACTTACAATGTGAGATTATAAAATCTGGAACAAAAATGTTGTGGTTTTAATATACGTGAATTTTTAGCTTCCTAAGAAGTTTCAACGTACATAATATTTGTAGAAATGGATACCGCTAGCTTATATAATCTTTTCTCTCTCATTCCCTTATCCATACCACTATATTATATCATATTAATCCAAGGAAGTCTAGTTTGTATCCCCTAAAAACTATTATCAATTTTCTCCTCATAAGAGGAACATATCCCTCATACTTCCTCAAGTACAATAAGATAGTTTTGACTACTTCTCTTGCGGTTATCTTATATATATATATATGATATTTTCCTATCATAATGTTTTTTGTTTTAAACATAATTTATCATACATATCATGGAATATGTTATTGATCCATCACTGAAGTGTATGGAATTCAACTCACCACATTAATCTTCCCCTATGTCCCAAACATGTATACTTGGAGGGATTTAATCCATGTGACATTTGTAAAAAAATTTGGTTGAATTCTTCCTTCTTGTATTTTTCAACACATTGTTAGTATATATATGATTTAATAGGTGTAATAAAAAATTAGATTTACCATAGTAGATCATGTTTCCTAGAACATAGGTTGCTAATTTAAGTCAATATATGTGGTTTTATTTTCATCCTGATCTTGAATAATTGTAATACCAATAAAGGTTTTCCATATGCTATCAAACATATTTCACTTATAAAATTATAGTTCGCCCACAAACTCTTGTAGACACATGGAATCAATTCATTCAAAATGAATATTCTGTAATTATGTTTCTTACTTAAATCCTAAACTATATTTCAGTAACTTGAACCCCTTATTGGAATTTTGTGATGTCACCATCCATTTCTGGTTACATTTTATAGACACCATATATGATTGGTAGTCTTGAAATCCAATTATTAATATAATGATCATAGAAATTAACTGTGATAAATAAAATTCAAATGGATTTTGGAATAATAACTTTGTATAATCAATCAAGCCTTATTGGTACCACACTTGTTCCATCCATGTATAATATCACTTGAATACCCACTATAATATTCAAAATAATAACCCCCTATGTTTTGATACATGGAATCCATTATTGACTTTTCATTGATCTCATCAATTTTAGACAATGGACATATAATACCTATTTGTAGGAATTATTATTCTAAATAAATAAGGTATCATCAACCGTGGTGAATATAAATCCACTACTATGGTTTCATCATTCCTATGCAGTATGGGTCTCTAGAATATTCTCTTTAGACATACTTCTGTGGAAAATGTTATTATGATAACTTCTTGTGAATCTTTGTCATTGACTAAACCAAAATCAATCTTACTCCCAAAGTAGAGAAGTGCACTCTTTTATAGAAGTCTAGTTGATCACTTGACTATATATTTTCTATCATTTGAATTTCTATAATATCCTAAGATACTATTTAGATAATTACTTTAGATGCACATTGTGTTTTTCTTGATGCAGGTTTGTTTCATCCTAAACAAACACTTTTCATTAAAATAGATGTTCATATGACATAGTTTATTTCCATCATAATTTAACTCATATGCTAACCATTTTTCATTATAGTTGTCATATTGTTATAGGATAATGTCTTTATTTGTGATGCATTTCATGAAAAATGGAAGTAACTATAATGCATGAGTTTTACCATTGATGCTCCTTTTACATACATCCTGAATATGATGCATATTTGGAAATGTGCATTTAAGAATTACTCCATGATACAATTTTTATCAATGGTAACATGTAAGGCTCATCATATATCTGCCATATTAGTATCATAGCTTTTATGTGAATAAGGTAATGTGCATTTAATAATTACTTCATGACACATTATGTTGATTGATGAATTCTTGGTCAAGATATTCTTTGGCATACCAGCCCAAATCATATCATATATCATTACTATGAGTATAATATACTTATCTTTCAAATTACTTAATAAACACTTAAATGAATCTTATGAAGTATATTTACCACTATATTACCCTTGTAATACTTCACGCACTCTGGTGGAAGAATGTATCAAACATATGATCACTGAAGAGAGCAATATGAAGCTCACCAAAGATGTGACAGATGACGAGATACGCCTGGCTCTGAAACATCTTCATCCCACTAATGCCCTGGGACTAGATGGGTTCCATGCCCTTTTTTAAGAAATACTGGCACATAATCGGTCTTGACAGCTGAACTATGATTACCCGAAGCACCTTATATCTTCTAACCATGCATATATCATACTTCACTTTATCTTTCCTAAAGAACTTAAAAGGAATCTTATGAAGTATATTTACTTTTAGCTTACCCTTGGAATAGTTCATTCTCTCTAACTAGTTCCAAAATATTTGTGGCTTACATTTTTTTATAAAGGTTTCCTTATCCAAGATAAATAAGTATACACATCTATAATACCTATGGTGTTTATCTCTAATGATTCTAAATACCATAATGGGTATATCGTTTATGTACACTTTTAGTTTAACTTGATAAAGAATTATCTTTCCATAACTGGGTATATAGGTCTTATATTTTATATTCAAAATGTATTTATTATGATTCATGTATCTTTAAAATATTGGTTGAGCATGAAACATCAAAAAAAAATTATAGAACCATAATAATTTAATATAGGGTCCAAAGGACATGTGAGATAAATATTTTGGTAATACTCAATAAAATTTCATCTATAATCATTAACTTGGAAATTAGAAGTTGTGTGCTTCTCACCACTAACATAGGAACCATCCTTTCATAACCGCATAGAAAACACACCGTACTTCTAACAATGATTCTATATTTACCTGGTTATTGTATTGAAATACAGATATGTGATAGGAATATTTTATTCAATACAAAAACAAGTATTTCAAAAACATCGCATATAGTTGATGAATATACCTGAAGAAGAAGTGATTACTTGCTTCTCTAATTTAGTTTATTGCATTTAAACTTTGATAGATTTTATTTCATGACATGAAAAGCTAGTAACCTCAAATATAATATCCAACCCCTTATTTGAAGGAAACTGTGAATGTGACTTTGGAATCACACTTTCCATTGGCATTTTTCCTTTACATTCAACTTCTTCACCATAAGAACTAAGGATTAACTTTCATTAATGTTATTATTATTTCATGAACCTTAACCAAAAGGTAATGAATCATTTTATCTATACTATTAATTTTCTAATTTAACAAAACTGGAGTAAGTGGGTGAAAATTCTACGAGAAAGGGATCCATTGATATATAATGATAAATCTCTCAAATTACACATATCCAGTGTAATCATCACCTATTCATATATCACTTCACATTATACTTGTACGATTCTAATAGAAGAGACAACATCTGAAATCATTCATGTACTGATGTTGTATCCACAACTTACATCAGATTTTGATGACAAAAATATTACATAACCATAATATGCATCATACATGAGTATCCTATAAGCATTTTTACATCCTCAATTTCTGATGCAGCTTAATAGGTATTGGGTACCCCAGTACCTTGAATTTTCCATGTCATAGTACTTTGCAGAAGCACCTTTACTATTCGTAGAAATTATTTCTTTTTTGGAAATTTAATTTTTCAATAAATATCATAATTTATTTCTGTTATTAATTTCTATTTTTCCAAAAATATAATCCATAAGATTAGTACTTTTATCTTGATTACAAATTTAAAATTTATTTATTTATTAATTAAATCATATAATACATCCCACTATTTTATTGTATTCTAACAACCCTCTGCACTAGAATCAAAATATTATCACTTGAGTATTCTAGTGGAATGAATCCATGAAACCTCCCCTCATAGTCTAAAATATTTGGATATTCAACTACTCAGAGAGTTTAAGGTAGAAATTTGACTGGACAACCACATTAACTTGTGGCTCATTGTTCTGTTGAGTGAAATGTCAACTTCTAAAATCATAAAAATGTTTTACTCAATTCTTGCATCTAAAGTAGCAACAATATATATTTGGATACTTATTTGTATCAAAATTCAATTACGTAAACCCATAATTCTCATAACAACTTCTTGGTAGTAGGAGACACCCTTAACTTCGACAGACGAGCACCCCGGACAACCATTTTTTCTCAAATTTAAACAATGAATGGTGTTTGGGACTTAATATTTCCCTGAGAGTTTTTTATATTTTTCTAATGAGTGTAATCCATTTCTATTAGTCTATTCATTCTATGTTGTCACTCTCACAACTGAACATTAATAGAAAAAACATTCATCTCATCTTTATAAATATTGTTGTGTATTGTTTTATGCATTTACCGCTCTCATGAAAATGCATAAAATAATAAAAAAATGCATAAAGGAAATAAAATTACTTGATCTCACTTGGAAATCTTATATTGGTTGTTAAATTTAAACACAATGGATCAACCGTGTCCTATGGGTATCATACCTGAGTCATAGATTGACTCATGACGTAGCTTATTCCCCATCTAGTGTGTCAACTTCTAATATGGATTTCACCTCAACTTGGTGTGGTTTGTGACATTCAAATTTCTCATAATTGTAGAAAAAACAACAAGTAAAAGATGGGGTCTCAGAAAGAGAAATATACATACAAAAATACTAATGGATGCATGTTCCCGTATACATATTTAAATGAAAAAGATGAGGCACATATCATCATAAAAATTAACTACTAATTACAAGCATCACAAATAAGAAATAAATAACTAAATAAAAAATAGCCATATATAGACATGTTTTCCGAGTTCTCAAGACCAGTCAACTCGATAAAATTAAGCTGTAGTAAATTTATAGTACGGGGGATTTTAAATAAAATTAATTCAATTATTTAAATTAAAATAATTTATCTAAATAATTTATTCAGACCAATGATTAATTTAATTTATATACTAAAACAAAATTAATCCATTAATTTAATTTTATACCAAAATTAAATTAATATTTTTTAAATAAGAAAATTATTATTATTTTTAAATAAGAAATCAATTAAATTTAAATTTGATTATATTAATAAGTACTCGGGCCTCGAAACCATGTTCAAGGACAAAGTGGGTCGTACCGACCATGTGGAGGCCCGTTCCGAGCCTAGCAGAGCTTCTGAAAGTCCGTTCATAGTCAGTCTGGCCACCGTAACCCGTTTTAGATCACCTGGACCCATTTATGGGTGGGTCAGCTCATACTTGAAATGCACAGCCATGTTTCTCAATTTCCTGGGAGTACCTCAGGTGCATACAATACCCATTGGTGGTTGGATTAGAGGAGACAAAGTCCTATAAGGGTGACATCCATGAGTTTTTGGTGGTACATGCCAACAGTATGTGACAACGAGGGCTTCATCTTCGGTGGTGGTGTGAGACTTAGAGGCAGCGGGTGTGGGCCGCACAACTAGGAGGTCCAGAGGGTAGAACCATACAGAGAAGAGAAGTGGATGGTCTTGTTTTTTAATTATCCGACCAATTTTTCATATTACATGTTTAAACAATGTCATCCTACCTCATTGATAGATCTGCATTTTAATTTTTTTAATGGATCACTACCAGCAACCTTGGTCATAATTGTAAAACCTGGTTTGTTTTTAGGTAACCTACTATCTTCCCACTTTAATTATGGGTTTTTACTAACATTTTATTTGTGGATTTTTCTATATGCTCATACCCTCAATTGCTCCACATATTCTATCCTCTTGTTTAATGTTTTTTTCTTGTTTTTGGCATTCCAAACACCCAAATTAATATATTATATTAAAAACATTATTCCACAATAGAGTGGGGTGGCCCGAAAAAACTATTCTGACCAGCTATTGCTAAAAATATTCAATTTATATCATACCGCCCCAGGCCGTCTAAAATGGATGTAACTGAACATGTAAATAAATATGTTACTAATATTAATACCCCTGAAATCGCAAAATGATTTACATTAAAAATTCTAGATGACCATAATTTGGCTGTCCAAAATCGGATTAATGCAAGGTCTGTTCCATTGGTACTATTTAAAAACCATCTAATTAAATTTAGAGCTAATTTATTTTTTATGGATCATAAAATTCTTGTTATCCCTCTGATACTAGTTGAAGGTACTGAGGCACGTAGTGGAATCTAGTTGACTGTAGATTTAATTTTTTTCCCACTAGAGTGGCATAACTTGTTGTCTCCATTATCTGAGCCTCGTTAAATGTTCGAGGAACTCATGTGAATTTAACAAGAAAAATATATATTAAATTAATAACTCATTTGATTCAGTGGAACATTTGACTTCAACTAGTCATTGACGATCATTACTTTAGTTATCCGAAGATGAACCCATCTAGATCATTCATATATGATCCAAGAATCTACACGCTCATTGTTCATTGAATTCCAGGTGCTAGTGTGAAGCTCCAGTGAATCTTTTGGCATCACAAAAATAAACTCGATCTCATCCCTTTGATCCATTGAAGGAATCTTGGATTGGTCACTTAGAGAGATACTTTATCTCTCTAGGATGTGGGAGGAGTGAGAGGATCTCATTACGAATGAATAAATAGTCAATGGAAATGAGTCTCTCTCTTTCTTATATAATGGGTATAAAAAATACCCAATTAGGGTTCCTCGACCCCCAAAATTAAATTTATACACTAAATAAGAAATAAAAAAATAGTCCTGAAGAACTAAATACATCATAAATATTATTTATATTTTATCAAAAACTTTTAATATATATATAATATATTATGTGACAAATCCAAGTTATTTAACTTGACTCATAATTATTAATAATATTAAAAAAAATTAATAATAATATTCATTCATATAATATTTTTCTTATATTCCCTAAATACATCGTGAATAATTTTAATTATTAAATCCAACTCAATTATTCAATACTTGAATAATAATGAATTTATTTATTTTTCACTGATCAGTTACTTGGAAAACTCTTGGAACGTGTGGTGGATCTCACCATGTCCTATATACCTATTCACCAGAATTGGATAAATTATTAAATATAATATTGTGTGTGACCCTCTAGGTCCTTAATTTAGTGGAGGATAAATGTGTCTTCACCACTTCCTCCTCATGCCTCTTCTCATCGATGGTGTTCTGTTGTGTGGTTCATGAACCGGTGCAGCCTGGGGGATGGGATGAGATTATTTGGGTGAAAATGTTACCCACCAAGTTCAACTTTCTCACCTGGAAGATTCGAAATAGAGCCTTCCCTACTGATGAAAACATCTGAAAGTGTGGTATTTAAATTACATCCATGTGTGTGAGCTATAGTGTTCATAGAGAAGAGATCTATAGTCATCTATTCTTCGGTATTGAATGAGTGAGTGAGGTATGGAAAGTACTTGGGGAATTATCTATGGCCCTTCCATAGAATGAGGATATCTTTCTATTTCTTGAGAATTGGTTTCATGGTGCTGAGGGATGAGGGGATGAGAGGGTGGACCAATTGGTGGTGTTGTATATGGGTTACTGGTGCATTTGGAAGGAACAGAACAAGTCAGAGCACGAGGGTGTGGAAGTGATGCCTCATGTGATCATTTTCTAGGAAAAATATATGCTGCTTGACTTGAATAAGTTAGAGAAGTCTTGGAAGGAGGGTCCCTCGCTTCATCGTTTTCAGACAGGATCCAAGGTGGATGTTCCTTACAACAGCAGGGTAGGAAACTGGGTCAGCTGGCATCCTCCATCAGGTGTCTTGAAAATTAACACAGATGATTCTTGTGTCCAGGGGAACATGCACAGTGGAGGGGTGATGCAGGATTTTAATGGCTTTATTTACATAGTTTTCTCGCCCAGGCTGGGACAAGGATCTTCTCTTCAAGTGGAGGCTATGGCTATGCTCACCAGTCTCAACCATAGTAGGCAGTGGGGGATGGACATTTTAGAAGTTGAAACAAATTCCTTGGTCGTTCATTATTACTTGAAACGGTGTGGTGCCACTCCTTGTCCAATCTTCTATGTTATCATAAAATCAAAAATAATCCTCAAAAGAAACATTCATGTTCTCCATACCTGGAGGTAGGGGAATAAGTTGTTAGACTACTTGTCCACAGTGGAGTTACCAGGTATGGTGGAGGTGTTTCTGCACACGTTTGGTAGCATTAAACCCAATGGGTCGATTTTATTAAAGGGGATGCACTCGGGCTGCACTATTTCAGACCCCCTAAGGATTCTCTCTTGTGGGGTTCTCTCTTCTTTTGGTATTTCCTCTTTTTTGTCTTTCTTTTTGTTCGTCCCATTCCTATCAAAAGAATTATTTTATGATGATTATAGTAGTGAATAATATTAATAGACCATTATTAGAGTCTAGTTACTAATCAAGGCCTTTAAAAAGATACAGAATAGTCAAAATAATGACAAACATCCAATAAAAAAACACTGTGTAATATAATATCTTTATCATTAGATATCACTTAAAGGAGGACACAGACTTGTTTCATCATCCTTGCTTTATTTTTTTTAATATAACTGGATGAAATTACCTATGACTATCTTGGATAAGGATTTATAGAGGTTCTACCATCCCGATCAACCAGGCCCAAGATATCACTTCCTCAACTCGAAAGTAAAATATTCTATCGTGATCATTCAACCAGTGGCATACCACTATAGACACACCCAACCCAAGCTACCTCAACACAACTTCATTTTCATGTTTTTTGCCTTGCATCAAATTATGTGATCAAATGGCACACATTGATAATGATCTCTAGTCTGGAGACCAATAAACATGTTCATATATAGGAACATACAATGACACCCAAAACATGTGGTGTTACTATTGGCAAGTCTGTCCTCATGATCCCACCTATTAGAGATCACCAAATGTGAATTTCATGAGAATATGTCTCAATTACTATGAGACCATTGTAACTGATAGTCAAAAATCTACTATTTAAAGTCATTATGATGTTTCTAGACTATAAGACATATGTTTAAGATTAATATAATAGTATCTTTAGGTTCACATCATATCTTGGGAACTATTATTATATTTTGATATAAAAAAAAATCCATAGACATTACTATTTAAATAGTGGACATAAGGATATATAAACAATCATGGAAATTGAGAATTATATAGAAATCAATGTATCCATGATATGGTAATTGAAAAATACATCTATTTGGGTTTAGGGAACTCAGTATTACAATAGTTCTAAGGTGGGGAGATTGTAAGATCCCATGTTTTAGACCCATTATAAATTTATAAATAAATTTGAACTTTTTATTTGGTGGATAGGGTAAACTATATAAAAAAGATCTAGAATATAAATATGAGAAATTAAAATACTAATATTTTTTTTTAGGTGAGATTTTAAGCTCAAGAGTTGTCTCAGGTGTTTGAATGAGTTTCAGGAATATTGGGCTTTGGGAGTTTTTTTTACGAAAGAGGTAGACTTAAGCGCATGGTTGGAGCATGGTTGGTACTAACTATGTATTCCATTCTTGTGGACCAACATGATAAGGAACAAGTTTTTCTAACCATACAAGGTGATCTATATAACTATGAACCCTTCTATAATAAATTTCAGGTGAATCATACGATTGAAATACAATTTGTGTAACTGAGCGTCTAACCATGAGAGGGGGTGTAAAACATGGATAGTAGCTTCATATAGGTAGAACATGGGTTTTCAAACCATGAAACAAGGTTTTAGGGGTATCTCCAATTAGTCAGAAGCATCAACTGGTTGAATCATGGTTAGCCAGAATGTGTTTCCAAACAGTGCAGCTCATTAAATGGGAAAATGTTGATTTTCCCCCTACCTCCTTAAAGGATATTCCCTCATTAATGCTCCCTAATTCATCCTACATGAAAAACACTCCTCTTAATATCCTCTCATCCCACCTAGGGTTTGGGAGACATCCCTCATACGATCTCTAATTCAGGTGGCATTGGGTGCATTGAAATTGAAATGGTAAGCCCCTGACTCTTATTGGTTCCTTTTTTTATTTTCCCTCTTCGTATGAAATGTTAAATCCCGACAGGTTATTTTTCTATATTTTCTGAGTGTGTGTCTATTTTCTATGATTTATCTTGTTCTATCTAAAATAAAAGTCTAATAATGGATGAGTAAAGAATCTTAGGCATGTGGTAGGCAGGCTTGTGCTTTTCCCTTAATGGTTCATTGATTTATAAAATGTGTCATTGTGCCACACACCAGTGTTTTCAGGCGTTACCCTTAAATTATGATTTCATTTATGCATAACCTAAATCCTTAAATTAAATATCCCTTGTGATTCTTTTCAAACCATTAGAGGTTGTTAACGTCATGTCAAATGACCCCCTTGGGGTGTGTCACTTATATTCCATATCCCTTAAGCTTTGGATTGTGAATTAAATGAACTATGCTTGGTACGAATGAAACACCTAGATTACATTCATTATTTATAACATGGTAGAGCCATCATTTATAAAAGAAATAGTTAATTAGAATTAAGTGGGATTCTTAAGGAAAAGACTTTCCTTTGGCCTTGGATGAACTATTAGTTGGAATCATTGAATCCATCATTATTAAGTTATGTGAGAAATATAATTAAATAAATTCCACCATGACATGATTACTAAAAACAACCCTTTCTTTATTATTAGTGTGCATGAATAATTAAATTTTTATTCATGATACTTTGAAATTGTGTTCCATTTTATTCATGGGAATTGCATCCCTTATATATATTGTGATACTTAGGCATGAGACCCCATTAATGTGAAAGTTCGGCATGACATCTCATTAATGTGATATTTGGGAATGGTGTCCCTCTGGAATGATGTCCCTTATAGATTATGATAATTGGCCATAGGGCGCCATTAATGTGATCCATGAGCATGGTGTCCCTCGGGAAATAAATACCTTATAGATTATGATACATGGGAATGGTGTCCCATTAATGTGATTCACAATCATTGTGTCACTCGGTGATAATATCCCTTAGCAATTATGATATGTGGGAATGAATTCTCCATTGATTATACTTTTTGGGTATGTTATCCTGTTAAAATATATGAGACTCATACTACAATCCATGGACATCTAAGTTACACCTCAGGTACCATCCAATAGTAGTATATATATATGACTATAAACATCACTATGTATATAGACCATATATATAAACACAACTATATAATTTTTTTCACTTACTCAGAGGTATTTAAACTTAGGTCGAATAAGGTATGATCAGCTGAGTGTCTATTTAGGAACCCAAGACTATCTGGTTTACATTTATTTATTTACTACTTTAGAATTATACCTACACAATACTGTATTGTATTCTCATATATTGGACATCTCTACACACCGTTGGTAGTGCCCTTCTGAGTTTATCTCTCACCCTGTTCAGGCTGCCATTTCACTGGGGTACCTGAATAGTCCTCTTGGTTTTTGGATCTAGTTTTGGATTCCACTTTCTTACTACCTTTCCTATCATGTTGTTATGTGTGTACAAAGGATCTTAGGAGCACAAAATCGATCTGGTTATCAAGATGCTGATGGATTTGTTCCCTGAGGATTTTTTTCTTTTTATTATTCATGTGTTTTATTTAATATCTGCTGATATGTTTTCAATTTCTTTTGAATTATACAATGTTCATGAATGGATATTTATTCATTTATTATTATTATCCCCTGTTTCTCAGCTATTAATCTACTTATGTTTTTTACTTATTTTTCTTATTGTTGGTCCACTCTGATCATGATATTATAATTTCCCCAATTTATCTTTATTGGACCCTCACTACTAGTTAGTATCCTCTTCCATACTGGGATACACGGTTGAGGCAATGTGATTGATCGACTTGGGGTACCATTTTAATGGCTCCCAGGCCGCGATGTTACAAAGTACACTCAGATGTATTCAATCAAAACCAAAAATAAAAGATTCATGAAACTATTAGAGCACCACATTTATAATGCCCAAGAAACATCTAGATTGTTCATCACACAAAATGACATCACAACAAACCCATTATCCCATAATGATATTAGAAGGTATTCTTTATAATATCCTCATCCTTCACTTTCATCTGATGATATATATATTACCAATCAATGTTAGAGAATAAACTAGATCCATTTAGTTGATTGAATAAATAATAAATCCATGGAATAGTGTAGTGATTCTTCTTCATCACCTAATTTATGTGATGATAATTGATGCATAGATGTAGACTGTCACCAACTATCTTTACGAACAAAACTGGAGCACCCCAAGGTGACATGCTCGTTTGAAAAAAAACTCACTAACATAGATCGTTGATATATATCTATAGATATAGAAACATAGAAGACAACATCATATATGAAGATATTGAGATCAAAGAAATTACTATCTGTATATCTATCCAAAAACTGATCTCCCATCAAGGGGGGTAATTTCATAACGTCTTAAGGAAAGACATCAAGGTACTATTACCCAACCCTTGGAAACACGGCCTAATGATCCTACAAAACACACAACATCAACTTGGAAAATATGAATAATAGGTCTAAAACACACCTCTGACCCATATGAGGGTCATGTTCAATAAAAAACATGGAAGACTTTGTATCAAGATCATAGAACTAAATATACATCATGATGAAATCCACGATATCCTGCACTGAATACAACTAGTCCATCTAGAGGATAATGTTATATGGTTCTTCTAAAAACTTAATAATACTACACAAGAGTGGTTCTTCCCCATAACGAGCTCAAAATATCTATACAATTAATAGAAACTAGATCAAAATCCAATTGGAATAGTTAATACTAATGTGATTGGAAGTATCTTAACCTCATGTCCGAAAGCACGAAATGGGGTAAGTGATATGAACGACTAAATAAATCCTAAATAAAATAATCCATGCACCCATGTAGAATAATAGAAAATGATACCTCAAAAAACATATAGATCAACTTCCACTGAAAACTCTAGATCATTCATCTAACCATGTCCTTCTCTGCAGCCTCTCTGACCTTGATGATTCCAAACTTCATGGCCACACTCCACTCACTCAATATGAGAACCGTCACATGGGCTATCCAATTATTGCACCTCCTAACATTTTCTGATCAAAGGTGGAAGAAGACATATAATGATACCTTGGATGAGACTCCAGTAATGATAGAACCAGAACTGGAATGCTATCCACATGATACCAACTCATAAATTTAGGGCACTCTCACTACTAATGACCATGGATTCATAATAAAAACAAGTCTTATACCTTAGTAGGTCCCTGAGTTCCAACACCCTAAGATAAATGAGATGAATAGGAATAGAAAATAACCATGGATGTCCAAAACTATTCTTTCTTTGTAACTGGGAACCCTAGACCAAAGTTCTAATACATGGAGAATTCAAACGACTCCTCTATTCAAGTGATCCGATTCTAGCTAGCCTCCTCTCAAGGACCTCTACTCTCTCCAACACCATGAGATATGTCAGAAAAATAAATGGAGTGAAAAAATTATATATTTATAGATTCAATTCCTCCTTCAAATTCATCTACCTAGACTCCTCATCCAGAAACAAGTTTGAAGAATATCGATGAAGGGTCTTAAAAGGGATCCTAAACTCCCACACACTGTAAATCACCTATTGAAGGGTAAATTTCTTCTGAGAGCTTGCTATCCTTATTATTGAAGAAAGAAACATGAATCACAACTAATATTAAAATGTATCTGATCATACAACCAACTTATCATGATCCCTATAAAATAAGTACGACCACTTCATAGCTACCCCACATAGCATCATTACTTCCAACAAAACCCACAACTTCTTCCAAGAATAGATTGTACTGAATTCTATATACCCCTCCTACTACCATTCCCCGATCATTGAGTCTAAATAGAGCCCTAATACCCCTATAGACTATAGAGATAAAACACTCAGACTTTCCTCCTCTATGTTTTATCATCATCATCTTCAAATCTATGGTAATTATCTCGAACATATTTTGATTTGGTGAATTACCTATGAGGATGTTGATATGGATCTATTATTTGGAAATAAAAAATGGTTAGGTACCACTAAACCTCGAATATGGTATATTTAAGATTAATTTATTAATTTTTAATGTAATCCCAAGGTCTACTATTTTAAAACATATGCACAAATAAGAAATATGCAAGATAATTTCCTAGATCTCTACCCCAAAACCAATGTCACTCCATGTAGAGTACTCAATAAAATTAAATGTCCTTACATTTGATCATAAGGGGACCTGAATACCGATTTCCAAGTATTGATCCCTAATTTAGTTCATATACTAGGATCTAATGACACTATTTCCATACCATCCCATGAAGTAATCACCATTTCCTACCTGTAAACTCCATCATATCCCATAACCCAACCTTTGATTATATTATATCACTACCCCTCCCCCTAAGGGAACCCCTTTTGGGATGAAAATTTGAGAGGAGAGATAATGAAACCCAAATATTTCTTACAATTTTCCATAGGTTAGCGAAAATAATCAAGGTTATATCATACACAAAAATGGGATGCATTACCCTCTAAGAGAATATGAGGAACAAGAGATAAGATAAGAACATAAAACAAATCCTACTCAAGATTAATAAAGGATAAGAATATATGCATGTAAATTCATAAGAATTGAAAACATACAAAATAAACTATAATTACAAAAAGTAAATTCTTGGAAGAAACATTAATGTCCAAACATCTCATAAACAACTCCTCAAGCTAAAAATGCAGAACTTGATCATCAACCAACTCCCATGTACCTGAAAGAAGTTTATATAAATGTATGGTGAGCATAACAATTAGACACAGTATAATCCCTCTTGGATCCTATCATGAAAAAGTTAAAATAATCCTACTAAAGTCTAGTAAATAAAAAAGTCAAGCTAACTCAGTACTTAAACCTTTATGCTATGTTCTAAGCCTCACAATGGGTCTCTCACCAAGTATGAAACACACTCAATATTATAATATCTAACATAATTTCAAAATAAGGTGAAATGCTACTACTTCTCCCTATTTTACTACTCCACCCAAGCATAACACATCTTGATCCATCTATCTCTACTAAATTATCCAACCTAGAAACACCTAGGAAAATGTAACATACAATTAACCTGATGTACCACATCATATCATCATCAACATCCCATCTCTAGATATTATATGAGTAGTTTTTGGGATCCAGAACAAACCATATGTCATATATTATAACTCAATCCATCACCTCCCATACACAAAAAACCTTTAATAATCCTTATGATACCATATCTAGATATACATGTGTGTAAAATAATGAAAACAATTACATCTCTCTACACACATATATAAGAAAATAACCATCACGCATACCAAAACATAATACTACTTGGAGAAGAGAGCGTGGAAATATGGGGTAGTTATCCATCCATTCCTTAGTCATCATGATGTCGGAAAAAACACCCTCGTAGAGTCCACTATGCGTCGGGTACCCTACCACATGGATGGGGTGATATATGAAGTGAAATATCATAAATAATATATACATATAGATCACAAATACACTATGGGAATCAACCTAGTATCTACCTCAACTACAATTGTCATCTCTCAAAAACTCAACTACCACTACTAAGAAATAGATATCATATAAAACCACAATCATTTCAAAATAATTTAAATTAATTTTTTTATTTTAACATTTTATCTTTATATTTATTCATCAATTGAAAACCATTCCCTACAGGAATAATACAATCTCTTCCTATGTTCCTAAATATTTACCATCATTTAGTATTCCATTAATCCTCCTACCGTATGGGTTAAAAAATTTAACATTTATTAACATTCCATAATTCCAGGCACTCAATGAATCATCCTATGCTACCACAAAATATGCATAAACAATGTAAAACTATCTACGTGAATCCATGGATATAAGAATGTAGAAATAAGGAACCTAGCGATTCATTTTTTTAAATAATATTCTTTATTAAGAAATCATATTATATTTATGCATAAAAAATAGTGGTCAAGACTAACATAAACCCTCTCCATAAGTCTTGGTGGCATCCCTAACACCAGTATTCATCCCACCATTATAGGTTGCAACTAATTCCACAAACCTTGGCATCCCTACTAATTTAATGCCAAACCATAGAAATACCATGATCACATAACATTATATAGTGAGACACATTATTTAGACCAATCACACAAGGCACTAAGAAAAAAACAAATAGTCAACATGACATCTATGCCCTAAAACCAGGGCATCTCGTCTATATAAGCAAACAAGTTTATTGGACCCAAAAATTATATTTATCAAAAAACCAATTTCTTATCTTATATTAATAATTGATTCATTTACCATAGGATGCAACCAGAGATAACCAATGGAATTGACTACCAATAGTTATTAATTATAGAAATATGCTTCAAGCATATGTTCCAGTTTCGTCAACACAAGGAAGAATGATAATGGTTAAATATGATTATTTATTATTAATTCATAAATAATTTCCATATTTATATTCATTATCCAATTTCCATCCATAAAAACCTAATAAACCATATAATAAAATAATATCATACTATCTAGATAATGAATAGGTAAACCGTTATCACTGTATAAACAGATGTGTTCACTACAACCTAAAAAAATTGTTCTTAAATTTGGTTTAATATTCACTAAGATTAATTCAACAATTCAAAAAATAGATAAATCATGATAAATTTATGGTCACACTTTAAAATCAAGTAGAAGTAGTAAATCCCCTACCTCAACGATTTTAATGTTATTATAATTAGAATGAAATAAAAAGGTAGACCTCTGATCACCTATATCACAAGGAATTTATGGTCCCCAAGGGTTCCAAACTATGAACACACCACTAAACATAAATAGAAATCCATGATAACAAATTATATCGTCCTTGATAGAATGAATAATTTTAATTATATAAAATGAAACTGAATGGATAAGAAACGATAAGAGAAAGTGAGAAAACTCACCTTGGATAACCATAGATCGAACTCAGAAAAACATGGATAAATCCCAATGAAAAGGGAATAAAACACCATGAATGAGAATTTCTGGTATCCTAGGTTTCAAGTGTAAAATTATAGAGAAATACAAGTTTGAAGGGGGTTTGAAAATTTATAAGAAAAATAAAAATTATAATACCTCAATGGTTTCGACTCTAGAAAAAAATACAATTTAAGGAAAGAGACCAAGCCCTCAAATTAACAGTCAAAGGAAAATTTTAGAAACATGGTTCAATCCATCATGAAGATCCTAATATTATAGAAAAGACCATGGTGAAAAGAGAACACCACACATAAAAATTGTAATTTCCAAAAAAATGAGGCCACACCGTGACTCTTCTCCATGTCACAACAACCCTGAAAAAGGTAGTACCATTGAAACTTACCTCATGGGATTCCATGTTTTAGCTTAACATCCACAGTGCAGGGGTATTGAATTTACAATAAGAACTCAAACTTCCCCCCGTATTTTCTATATTTTAATGTTTAGTCCACACCAAAGTCTTATCTCCCTACTAGACTCCATGACATAATACAATCCTCCATCACACAGTCTTACTTTGATATTGTAATTTCATCTTAACTCCCCCTTCCACCTCTAAGTATCCACTTAGCACCTCCAACACCTAAAAAAAAGGAATGATCTACCTATATCTGGACCCTTACCTGTTTATTGTTTCATATGTTTGATTTTGTGTGTTTAGAGAGTTATGGAGAGTGAGACAAAATAACTATATATATTGGTGTATAATAGATTATGTACATTTTATTAAATGATTTAAAATATTCATATTAATAAAAAACAATAAAAAATAAATATAATATAATATTAGAGTATGTGAAATGATATTTTTAGGCATGAGATGTACGAGGAGTTGGTGAGAGTGTGAGTTTTTTGTGTGAAAAAAGGGGAAATATAAAAAAAATGAAGTATGTGTGCCCATTGTAGATATTGGGGTGTAACAGAAAGGGTGGGATGATGAGTGTATGAGTATTGGATGTGAGGTGAGTTAATTAATAAAAAAAGTAAGATACATGGGTGATGAAACACTATTGAAAGAGATAATATTGGGCTTTAAAGAAAAAAGATTTAATAATAAGGAAATCCATGAAAAAATATATTAATATTAGAATAATTTTTAATTTTCCTTAAAATGAGTCATAATCCTGGGGAAAATACTTTCATATACCTCTCCCATAAACTCTATTTCTATCAATTATATTTATCTTCTCCTCAATAAATCTCCTCTGATACTTTTTCAATTATTGAACAACCACTAAAATTATAATTATATCAACGATTAGAAGGTAAGAACAATTATTCAATGTGAAAAAAGATAGGTATTGTTTAATTTTTTTTTTGAAATATCATTTTTGAGTACTATTTTTTGTATTTTTAAAATTCATAATGATTTTAAATTTATTTTATTTTATCTTGAATTAGTCATCAACTTGAATCAGGGTAAATGATCTGAATATTTTTTCTATTATTGAGATACCATTATTTTGGTACTTTATTTAATTGATATAATATGATTTAAAAAAAATGAAATAAAATATTAGATATAGGAAGGATAAGTATGGTTATATATTTTAAATATTTAATATTATACATATTTTTTATGTTATGTTTAATATTGTGTTGCAGAAGTAATTAGAATGGGTTTTATAATGTTATAATAAGAGTTTTATTGATTTTTAATTCCATATCTCAGAGCATGATTGTGTAATAATAATTTTTTGTTAATTGAATTGTTTTTACTAGTTAATAATTGCGTGTTTTTATGGGTTTTCTTTGTGATAATATTGTTAGTTTCAAGAATTTTGTTTTGATATATCCTTGTAATTGGATTTACTATTAATGTATTAGGTGATGAATTTTATGAAGTAAAAATAAGTTTTGAGAATTAAAAAATGTGGATTTAGAATGACTTCAAGAGAATAATACATATTTGGTTTACATTAATTTCAAAAAAAAAAATTTAAAGATCTGATAGAATTCACTTAATTTTTAAACATTTAATGGAAATAGAATATATATTATATTTTATAATATGAATGAATTAGATATTCAAAAACATGAATTATATTTGATAGCTTAATCAAACATGAAACTAAAATGTTATATGTTAGGGTATGGTTGGATTTAGTATAAATAACTGAAAATATATAAATTTGTATAAACTTGGTTAGAAAAATTATCAAAACATGGTTTTTTTCAATTAGAAGGTGTGAAATTTAGTGATTACATGGAAGATGGGATTTTTTAGTGAAAATGAACATTTGAGAATATATTTATTGAAAAATCTATTGACATATTAGTAAATGATTTAACTAAAGTAATATATTAAATTTGATAATATTAGGATTGTAGGTTTTTTTATGAAAGTGGATCTTTGTTGATTTTTTTGTCTTTTATACATCTCTTAAGTGATTGTTTTGTAAATTAAAATGATGATTTTAAATGATCAACATTGTGAATGATTTTATAGAGATTTTCATGCTGTTATGAAAAGTATGAGCACGATTTTTTTATAAAATATAAGTATGTTTTTTTGGGAATAAAATGGAATTTTTGAAAGGAATAACCTTTTTTTGGGATAAGGGAATTTAGTTGTGGAATGTTTTTTTAAATATTTATATGGGATGTTTAAGGGATATTTTTTTAATATAAGTTCATGTTTGGTTGGATTTTAGAAGATTTTTTTAGTGGAAAATCACTTAATTATATGCTTGAGTTCCTTAATTATTTATTCATGGTTTTAAAGGAAATTACCAAGTGTTATAAATTTTTTAATGTATAACAACATGATTAGATTTAAATATTTTTTTATTATATTATTTTTCGACTGATAAATGTTATTTTACGATAAATATATGTTTGATTTATGATCATTTTATATATAAAGTGGATACTTTATATGATGTTGGGACATATAGTAATATGTAAATGATTAAGAAGTAGTAAATAATTATATATGAGATTAATATAGAATGAATAATTTAAGAGATAAAATAAGGAAATAGTAGTTCTTGTTGTATATTTAATATAAGCATTTTAATTAATTGTTAACTATTGTAATTAAAATATGTGGTGAATTTTGGAATGTTTTAGAATTAGTAAGTTGAATGTGGAAATTAAAAAAACTAACACTGTGTTGTTTTTTTGTATCTTATATGATATGGTTAGTTGACTTTCCTTGGTACCTTTTTGGATTTTGCACCATGGATTGAGAGAATTATGAGTTGTAGATGATTTATAGGAGAGTAAAAAATGTAAAAAAAATGGAATGTAATTTTGAGTTGGTGTAAATTATATTTTGATTCTATTTTATAAATGGTTGTACCATTTTCTACATAAACACCATCTGAGGGAGGTTGTTTTTATTTTTGGTCCAACTCACACTAAGAGAGTGAGCTAATGTGATGGCCAACTAGTAAACATGATTCCCTTTCTACTGGATTTTTTATAGTGTATATATGTTGTTGATATATTCACGAGGAGGAGGTAACACGGTTGCTTTGCTTTATGATATTTTCAAGTTGTTGATGTGTCCATTAATAAGAGGGCACAAGGTTATTGAGTTCATGATATTAGGTGTTTTAGCTATCAGTTATGGGGTTGGTTGGAGTTAGTTTATGGGGGTCTTATTATATTTTTCATAGTGTGTTATAAAATGAATACTTTTTCTTTAAATAGTTTTCTTTATGGAGATATAGGTTTCCATGAAAAAATAATATTAGTTAATGTATCCATTTCATTATTGTCTCCCTAGAGCATTAGTATGTTTTTTCTATAATAATTTGAGAGTTTTTAGAGAGGAACCTACTATGTATACTTATTTTGTTAACCCTAATTATATATACTCTTTTTAGTAATTCACAAGTTGGCGTCAGATGATGGTCTAGAAATTACTAGATCATGGGCATCTTTGACATAGACAACACCATTGGAGTTTCTATTCCATTATTTGTACATTTTTGGATTACTGAATATTACTTTCTAGTTGTTTTTTTATTATAAAGTATATTAAATTACATGCATTTTTGGGCTTATATATGTGATGTTTCTTATATTCTATGTATTATAGGTGTTAATGGGTGATTTTTTTTCATCATCTTACTTAAATAGGGAAAACGATCACATAACATACTTTATATAACCTCAGTGTTGGGTACGAATCTATGGCCTTTTAGAGGTGGGATTTTGGAGAGTCACATTTGGTTTAACTACTGATCTATAAGGGGTTCTAGATAATATTGTTCATGAAAAATAATATAAAATATAATTTTTGTGACCTAAATCATCCAAATAACACATTTATTAGGTCACCACATGACCATAGAATCCCTAAAAAATCCATTGGTTCTAGAAACTAGTGCCAGTGATCTTAATGCATAGTTTTGGAATGATTTAACTAGTAAGGATAGAAAACTGTGAATAAAGGTATCCCATACAATATAAATGAAATTTATGCCGTGAAACAAATATACACATCCTGGGTAAATTTATATGACAATAATGTGTCCCAAATACATAAGGATATGTTCCAACACAACATCTAGTCTCTGCTTCCAACATTGAGTGAAATTTGACCCATTCCAATGATGACCATTCATAGAAAAACAATAATCTATATATACATTATTACCCAAATGTTCTTATAAAAATATATATTTAGATTTATTCCTACCAAGGTGTACATAACTTTTTTGAGAATAAAATACTCAGTAGGTAACCACTAAGGTCCTAAAATATATGAAGTCCCCACATGTATGTGATTTATATCAATATAATCATTTACATAATTACATTGTAGATAATTTTTTCGACAATTAAAAATGAACCCTGGTATAGATACATAAAAGTATTATACATATGAAAAAGGGTATAATAAACTAACTCCCAATATCAGGAGTGTCCATACTTTTTATACATACATTGAGCATAAGAAATAATTTTAGATGGACTCGATTGGGTAACTATTTCACCCATCCTCTTCAAACCAATTCCAATAGTTTTCAGGGAACATGTCTATCCTAGGGGAAATGAGAAATTGTATACCAAGTAAGGGCCTATACCCTTACAAGGAAATATGATAATGATTATACATAGTCAGGGTGCTGCAAACCTATCATAACACCTGATCCTATTTAGGATGTAGTTGCATAACAATTTATATAGAAACACACACATGCCCAATTATAACATAGTTATCAACTATCAAATTAATATCCATGTTTAAAATAATAATAATCTAAATAACTAACATGGTCATTAACAAAAAAATAAATAACCATGCTTACATAATGATTATACATACAAACGAATTCAACCAATAAATTTAAATGTTGTTATGATAACATATTTAATCTTATATGTATCAAACAATATAGAAATTTTTAATGTTATACAGACATAACATAAAGTTATGAAGTCCCTAAAAATCACATTATAAATTTCAAAAAAGTATAAAATGATCAAAATAAACATAACCTAAGTAATGAATTATCATTCTCTTTAGAATAATTTATAATTAGAATATGATAATTCAAATATTCATGTGATGGGTGATTTATAATTTATTAAAACCAATCCAAAAAAGGATCTAAGTCTACCCTGATTTGTATCTAGGGTGAATTCAAAACATACAATGTGATATAACTAATATAGAATTTGTTGTAACCAATATATACCTGGGGAAACTGAGATAAGAAGATAAATTTTGTGTAAGTACTATATATTGGATATCCATTTAAAATTATAATTCCTTCCAATTTTTTTTTACATTGGGTCTACATTAAGGAAAATATATAATTTATTTTTAGTATTATCTAAAGGTTCATTTGAAATCTATTATTTAATAAACTTTAGTATAAATATATTTGTGAAAGGATGGTGTTTTTTGAAAAAAATTTCAAATGAAATTGGTTTTAGTTAATTGAAGATTGTATTTTGAAATTTGTGAAAAACTATGAGTTATGGATTAAAAAAAGAATCTGGTTGGGTTAAAACTGAATTAAAATAAAATTATGTGTTTTTATCCAATCATTCCATTCAAATTATAATTAACCCATCTCCTACATCACCACTGAGGGAACTCTTAACTAATTTTAACTATTGACCATTTCTTTATTTCTCATGAAGGATCAATTGAAATCAATGTTTTAATGAACATGTTATGCTATTGGCACAAAAGGAACTACATTAATAATTCATATCCATAATTATAATGGTGTTGGTTCCCTAAAGATAACTATCAGTGTGCACTCATTTTCCTATATATTCAAAGTATATAATATTAATGAATATATTATCACACAGTGAGTGTTCTTATGTGAAACATTAATTTTATAATTTCCTTATAGTATTTTTTTCATAAAAAGTTCATAGAAGTTCTCCTCTATGATGAGAACTTAGAAATTCGATTATATTTTTATAATTTTTTCCAATGGTCTAGAATAATTCTTAGGATATAAAATGAAATGAACCCCTCCCTACAAATATTCTTCAATGTGTGGATAAAGATAATAACCCCCTGAGTCATACCTCTTATAGGCCCCGGGTTGGTGACCAGAACCGAGGGTATAAAAATATCATATATGGGAGTCATCACACCTTATAATATTAATAGGTTTCAGAGATAATATGAATCAACCACAATAAAATCCATGAAATAATATAAATGAATGTTAAAAACTATCAAATAATGTATGTATAAATAAAACAGATACAAGTAAATGTATCTAAAGTAAATACACCAAATAAAATATAAAGAAGTGATACAACAATTGTCCAAAGGTCTGAGCTAGTAATTGAAAATATAGACCATGAAGTCCTCCTAGAAACCTGAAAATCATTTTATATATACATAGGGTGTGTATACATGTATACTCATTAAGAAAAAACAAATTTTCTTGTTCACATGTGAAAATATCATACTAATGAACTTGTGAGAAAATGACATAAAAAACAGAACCTGTAAATGTATAATAACCAAACCCATACTCACTATGGCTCACTCACCAAAAAATGAATGCAAGTATAATAAAATAATGTGAAGCATATCGATTATAGGGTACCCCAAACCACTTAACCACTGATTTTCTACTCACACAACCCAATGATAAATGTCTTGATACTCTAACCTCTTTCAAATAACATAAAAACACATCACATACACTACTAGAAAAACAGGTATTTGCGACGGGGTCCCGTCGCAAATGACCCGTTGCTGAAAACGGTGTCGCAATAACAATTTTTTGCGACGGGCCCATCGCTAAAGCCCTTTACCGCGACGGGGAGAATCCCCGTCGCAACTAGTACTCCGTATATTTGTAAAAAAATATTTGCGACGGGGCCCGTCGCAAAAACTATTTTTTAAAAACTAAAAAAATAATAATACTATTTGCGACGGGAATAGTATCCCGTCACAAATACTATAAAAAAATAAAAAAAAAATTAATTAATTATTTTAATTAATATAATAATAATCCAATTAAAATTCAAAAATAAAAAATAATAAAATATTTATAAATGATTTTAATTAATATAAAAATAGAATCATAATTCATAAATTAAAATAATAAATTATTTTAATTAATATAATAATAATAGAATTATAATTCAAAAATAAAAAATAATAGAATATTAATAAATATTTTATAATGAGACAAAAACTACGAATAGAAAAAAAATCATATTTTGATTTCACAAATTTTATAATATAAATACAAACTCTAATCTGAATGAAGGGGGAGGGGGGATCTGCAGATAGTGGTGGAAGAAACTCCATCCCTAAAGCATGAGTGAGTCGGCGCATGTACTCCATCTGCTCTTGATGCTGCTGCTGCCACCGACTCGTCTGCTCCTCGTACAACTGCTACTGGCGTCGACGCTCCTCCTCATGCTGCTGACGCATCTGCTCCTACTCCTGTCAGAGACTCTCTATCAGTGCAGTCTGAGATCACAACTGATCCTCATACTGTGTAGCAGAAGAAGATGCACGAGCTCCTCTCGAGCTGGACGTCGACATCGCAGCACTGCCATAATAATCTCCGGGAGTCAGTCGAGAGCTGATACCAACTACCCGGCCCTTCTCGAAGGCATACTGGGTGGCCTGCATCCATGCCACCTCATCAAACTGACGGCCAGTGGTCTGATCTGATGACTCGGCCTGACTCTCAGGAAGGGCCTGTGACGCTGCGGCCTCATATGACTCCTGTAGTTGCAATTTAAAATTAAAATTGTGAATATATTATATACAGTTAATTTTTAAACTTGAAAACAAATAATACTAACCACGATGTGATGATGACGATCACCTATGAGCTCCCCAGTAGCAAGATCACTATACATCCTCCGATATACGTCGTACTCCGTAATATCGGGGTTCTCGACAGCCTATAAGAATAAAAAATAAACTGTTAATATTTATAGTTATATAAAATATTTATAAATAATGTATGTACCAGATGCTGTCTATGAGTACTGAAAGAACGACTCCCAGCTCGATGAGTCACCTCATGTCTCCCCCGATTCTGCCTCCCCACCGATGATCTCCTCTTAAAGGCACCACACAACCAGTGCGCACATAATCCATCCCATACATTGGATGAAATGTACTCTGGTCGGTGTGCTCTACATGACTCGTCAAAATCTGACACTCCTGCTTTCTTCATTGCAGCTTTTCTTAAATTATGCAAAAACTGACGAAGGCGATCACGCATGGCCACCTCCCATGCCTCGTGGATGGCATCATGCATGGTATCCTCGATCGGATACCATAAACCCTACAAATAAATCAAAATATCAAGTTAGAAATGAAATAATTTTCAAAATAAAAATTATTTATTTACGTACGTACCAACCAATGGCCGAACATGGCCTGCTGCACATCAATGGGAATCTGCTCCCATGTGGACCACGGCTGAGAGAAATAGTTGCGCAAAATAGCGCTGCCTTGTTCGACTGCTATATGCGGAAAACTGTAAAAATAATAAACATTTATTATGTGAATAGATTAATGAAATCTTAGTCAAATCAACAGGTTATCACACAGGTTATCACACCTCCATGTGCGTGGATCAAACCCAAGACGTGGACGTCGCTCGGGGACGGGGTCAGGAATCATCAATCGTGCAAGACCGCACCCCCTCCGTGTACTCCCTGGAGCGCCTGCATGCTGAGGGTCATCTGGCAGCAACTCATCCGCATCTAAAGTCAGGTCAGCATCCGCCAACTCACGAAATGTGGCGTCGTCCATCTGAAACAGAAAATGTTAATATTGTTAGCAAATAATTCGTAATTACTATTATATATACATATATACATATTATGATTGTATATAAATACCATGGAATTCTATCAGTGTTCATCTTCATCATCATCTTCATATATGTCAATGTCATCTTCATATTCCTCCTCAACATCATTGATATCCATTCGAGTTACAGTTGCTTCATCTCTTACCATTTCAAATTCATATGTGCCATCATTAACATCATCGTCATCACCGACTCTTAAATGTGGGGTGTCGTCATCGATACTCATGTCTCTTTCCAAAAAAGATTGATTTTGAGTACTCTCTTGAAAAACTTCAATTCTTTGCACATTAGTGAAAGCACATTCACTTTGACTAAACTGATTCTCTCGAATTTTTATTTTTATTACACTCCACCAATCAGTCAAGTCTCTTGATGTAGCACAGTACTTTGCGTAATAAACTTGATGTTCCTGTTGAGCCAATAAGAATGGTTCATTTACTGCGAGAACACTTTTACATTTAATATCGATGATTACATGAGTCGGATGAACACACACGCCTCTCTCTGTATCCAACCACCGACATTTGAACATGGTTATATAATGTTGTCCAAGATAACAGAGTTCAATGATTTCATCAAGTATGCCATAAAAGTCAACTTCATTTTCTCGATGATGAGATCCTCTCAAGCTAACTCCATTGTTCATTGTTTTTTTCGATTCCCCATATGTATGTGTGTGGAATCGAAATCCATTCACCACATATGCATTATAAGTTTTATCAAGTTTGGAAGGTGGGTTACTCAATACACACATCCGTTATTCAATTTTATCAGCATGTCGAGACAACTGAAAATTTGTGAAATAATTATCAATATAGTAAACTATACATTGAATGTGTTGCTAAAAGATAAAGAATTTATGTTACCAGTTTTTGAAACCACTGAGAGAAATTTTTCAGTCGACGTTCTTCGAGAGCAGCTGCTGTAATTTGAGGAATTTGTTTCTTGATAAGATTATCATACAACCTATAAAAACCAAAGTTATTTACTGTAACATAAATGATAGAATAAGTGATATAAACACTTACAGTACAACTGATGTCATCTCTTCACAGTTGAGCAGAACATACGTATGAGCTCTATGATGTTCATCATCTGAAAGCCAGCGTTCATAAACTCCACCAAAACCAAGCTCTGACTGGTTGAAAACAGATAATTGATTGTCGATTTCATCAATATTCCTCTCGTTCCATCCCATTAGGTTGAGTTTTGAAGGATACTCAGATTCAAAATAATGGGAGTAGAAAAAAGATATTTCCTCTTTCAAATAAGCTTCTGCAATAGATCCTTCAACAGATGCTTTGTTACGTACTTTTCTTTTCAATTTTTGCATGCATATTTCAAATGGGTACATCCATCAAAAATGTACTGGACCTCCACATTTGGCTTCATATGGCAAATGTAACATCAAATGTTCCATTGAGTCGAAGAAAGACGGCGGAAATATTTTTTCCAGTTTACATATAATTACAACAACATCTTTTTCAAGTTTTCCTAGAGCATCATAATCTGCTGTAGCCACACAAATTTCCCGAAAAAATTGAGACATGTCTGTTATGGAATCCCAAATCACAGAATTCAACAGACCTCTTAATCCAATGGGTAGCAGTCTTTCCATTATAACATGACAATCCTGACTTTTTAATCCAGTAATATGACCATTCATTGAACATCTACCCAAATTGGAAGCACAACCATCTGGAAGTCTCAAATATGCAATCCACTAACAAAATAATAAACGGTTTTCTTTAGACAGTGTATAAGCTGCTTTTGGTTTCAGTAACCTTTCTGTTTTGACATTCTCAAACAGTTCCAATTCTGGATGCCTGCAAATTTGGGCAAGATCTAAACGTGCATTTACATTGTCTTTGCTCTTTCATGGCGTATCAAAAACTGTATGAAACAAATTATCAAAACAGTTCTTCTCAATATGCATGACATCTAACATGTGTCGGACCAACAAATCAGACCAATATGGCAAATCCCAAAATATGCTACGTTTAATCCAATTGTGTTCTTTCCCAAAACCAGAAATTTTCTGTTGGTTTATTGTGGGACCAAAAGTGATGGGAGGTAATGAAAGTACAACTGATTTTAACTCCGATCCTGATAGAATTTTTGGAGGTCCTTCCCATTCAACTGTTCCTTTTCTGAAATGAGATCTTTTTCTGCAAAAAGGATGACCAGCTGGAAGAAACCTGCGATGACAGTCAAAATAACAAGGTTTCTTTCCATGAATGAGCATAAATGCTTTGTTCTCTCCCATACAGTAAGGACTTGATTTCTGACCATGTGTACTCCATCCAGATAACATCCCATAAGCTGGGAAGTCACTTATTGTCCACATCAATGCCGCTCTCAGTATGAAATTCTGTTTCGTTGCAACATCATATGTACTAACACCAGTACTCCACAATAAATTTAATTCATCAATCAATGGTTTCAAATAAACATCAATATTTTTCTTCGGATGTCCTGGAATTAGTAAAGTCAAAAAGATATATGGCTCCTTTATCAACATCCAGGGAGGTAAATTGTACGGAGTAAAAAAAACAGGCCAACATGAATATTGACTACCATAAGATCCAAACGGATAGAAACCATCAGGGGAAAGCCCCAGTCGAACATTTCTAGCTTCTAAAGCAAAGGATGGATGCACTCTATCAAAATGTTTCCATGAATCACCATCGGCTGGATGATTCAAGCTTTTATCGGTTGAAATATTCTCTTTATGCCATGACATCGTTGTTGCTGTATTCTTAGACATGAATAAACACTGGAGTCTGGGTGTAAGCGGAAAATATCTCAACTGTTTTACAGGAATCAAACCAGACTTCCTGTGTTGTCCTTCTTTATATCTTAGTTTCCCACATGTGGGACAACTATCCAACGACTCATTTTCCCCAGAATATAAAATGCAGTCATTTGAACATGCATGAATCTTCTGACAAGTAAGTCCCAAATTTCGAACCAGCCTCTTACTCTCATAGTAATTTGCAGGTAAAACATTTCCTTCGGGTAACAGTGTTTTAAGCAAAGAAAATATCTGGTCAAAACAGGTGTTTTAAATTCCGTTATCTGATTTGATAGCCATAAATTTTGCAACTAATTCTAATTTGCTCATCTTGCAGCCAGGATATAATGCATCCTCAGCAGACTTCAACAATTCATAAAATTCAGACGGTGCCAACTCAGTATTAGAAGCTATATCAGCCGGAGTTTTTGTATGTTGAACAGATGAACCTGCAACATCATGTACTAAATCTTGAAACCGGGATGGATCCGGAATCAAGTTGGTATCACCTGCTCTGGAACTGCGTTCACCGTGTGGATACCAAAACACATAATCTGGTTGAAAACCAAAACGCAAGAGATGTTCTCCCACTTTGTCAAACGTGTCAAACGTTCTCAATGCACATTTTCTGGAAGGGCATTTTATTTTGCCTTCTGAAACAAATTCTGGATTTGATGCCGCAAATGATAAAAAAGTCTCCACACCCTCTACATATACTGGATTTAAACCAGAACCGTTTGGATTTCTATGTTGATTTATCCATATGAGGTCACCTAATAATGATTGTTGACGACCTCGTTGTTCCATATTTATCTATAAAATATAAAATCATTACTGGTTTTTAATAATTTGTTAGAAAAACACTCAAGCTAGGATAATTATAGAGTTTAGATCATACACGACTGACGCAAACTTTTTATTGAGATAGACCTAATTATTGGTAATTATTGGTAATTATTACTAATTAATGGTAATTATTGGTAATTATTACTAATTATTGGTAAATATTACTAATTATTGTTAAGTATTACTAATTATTGATAATTATTGGTAATTATTACTAATTATTACTAATTATTGGTAATTATTACTAATTATTACTAATTATTGGTAATTATTACTAATTATTACTAATTATTGGTAATTATTACTAATTATTACTAATTATTACTAATTATTGGTAATTATTGGTAATTATTACTAATTATTGGTAATTATTACTAATTATTGGTAATTATTACTAATTATTGGTAATTATTACTAATTATTGGTAATTATTACTAATTATTGGTAATTATTACTAATTATTGGTAATTATTACTAATTATTACTAATTATTACTAATTATTGGTAATTATTGGTAATTATTACTAATTATTGGTAATTATTACTAATTATTGGTAATTATTACTAATTATTGGTAATTATTACTAATTATTGGTAATTATTACTAATTATTGGTAATTATTGGTAATTAATACTAATTATTGTTAATTATTTGTAATTATTACTAATTATTGGTAATTATTACTAATTATTACTAATTATTGGTAATTATTACTAATTATTACTAATTATTACTAATTATTGGTAATTATTACTAATTATTGGTAAGTATTGGTAATTAATACTAATTATTGGTAATTATTGGTAATTATTACTAATTAATGGTAATTATTACTAATTATTACTAATTATTGGTAATTATTACTAATTATTACTAATTATTGGTAATTATTACTAATAATTGGTAATTATTACTAATTGTTACTAATTATTACTAATTATTGGTAATTATTACTAATTATTACTAATTATTACTAATTATTGGTAATTATTACTAATTATTACTAATTATTGGTAATTATTACTAATTATTGGTAATTATTGGTAATTATTACTAATTATTGGTAATTATTACTAATTATTGGTAATTATTACTAATTATTGGTAATTATTACAAATTATTACTAATTATTACTAATTATTGGTAATTATTGGTAATTATTACTAATTATTGGTAATTATTACTAATTATTGGTAATTATTACTAATTATTGGTAATTATTACTAATTATTGGTAATTATTACTAATTATTGGTAATTATTACTAATTATTGGTAATTATTACTAATTATTGGTAATTATTGGTAATTAATACTAATTATTGGTAATTATTGGTAATTATTCCTAATTAATGGTAATTATTAGTAATTATTACTAATTATTGGTAAATATTACTAATTATTGGTAAATATTACTAATTATTGTTAAGTATTACTAATTATTGGTAATTATTACTAATTATTGGTAATTATTACTAATTATTACTAATTATTTGTAATTATTACTAATTATTACAAATTATTGGTAATTATTACTAATTATTACTAATTATTGGTAATTATTACTAATAATTGGTAATTATTACTAATTATTACTAATTATTACTAATTATTACTAATTATTACTAATCATTACTAATTATTACTAATTATTGGTAATTATTACTAATTATTACTAATTATTGGTAATTATTACTAATTATTACTAATTATTACTAATTATTGGTAATTATTGGTAATTATTACTAATTATTGGTAATTATTACTAATTATTGGTAATTATTACTAATTATTGGTAATTATTACTAATTATTGGTAATTATTACTAATTATTGGTAATTATTACTAATTATTACTAATTGTTACTAATTATTGGTAATTATTACTAATTATTACTAATTATTGGTAATTATTGGAATTTATTGGAAATTATTACTAATTATTGGTAATTATTACTAATTATTGGTAATTATTTCTAATTATTACTTATTATTACTATTTACCGTTAATTATTACAAATTATTCGTAATTATTACTAATTATTCTTAATTATTACTAATTATTGGTAATTATTACTAATTATTGGTAATTATTACTAATTATTGGTAATTAATTCTAATTATTGATAATTATTACTAATTATTGATAATTATTACTAATTATTACTAATTATTACTAATTATTACTAATTATTGGTAATTATTGGTAATTATTACTAATTATTGGTAATTATTACTAATTATTAGTAATTATTACTAATTATTGGTAATTATTTCTAATTATTGGTAATTATTACTAATTATTACTAATTATTACTAATTATTACTATTTACCTATAATTATTTCTAATTATTACTAATTGTTTTTATTTACCGATAATTATTACTAATTATTACTAGTTATTGGTAATTATTACTAATTATTGGTAATTATTACTAATTATTGGTAATTATTACTAATTATTACTAATTATTACTAATTATTACTAATTATTACTAATTATTACTAATTATTACTAATTATTCCTACTTATTACTAATTATTCCTAATTATTACGAATTATTACTAGTTATTGTTAATTATTGGTAATTATTACTAATTATTGGTAATTATTACTAATTATTGGTAATTATTACTAATTATTGGTAGTTATTACTAATTATTGGTAATTATTACTAATTATTACTAATTATTACTATTTAGCGGTAATTATTTCTAATTATTACTAATTATTACTATATACCGGTAATTATTACTATTTACCGGTAATTATTACTAATTATTACTAATTATTGGTAATTATTACTAATTATTGCTAATTATTGCTAATTATTGCTAACTATTCCTAATTATTCCTAATTATTCCTAATTATTCCTAATTATTACTAATTATTCCTAATTATTACTAATTATTACTAATTATTACTAATTATTACTAATTATTACTAATTATTACTAATTATTACTAATTATTACTAATTATTCCTAATTATTCCTAATTATTGGTAATTATTGGTAATTATTCCTAATTATTCTTAATTATTACTAATTATTCTTAATTATTACTAATTAGTGGTAATTATTAGTAATTATTAATAATTATTACTAATTATTGATAATTAGTAATAATTATTACTAATTATTACTAATTATTGGTAATTATTGGTAATTATTACTAATTATTGGTAAGTATTACTAATTATTGGTAAGTATTACTAATTATTGGTAATTATTACTAATTATTGGTAATTATTACTAATTATTGGTAATTATTACTAATTATTACTAATTATTACTAATTATTGGTAATTATTACTAATTATTACTAATTATTACTAATTATTACTAATTATTGGTAATTATTGGTAATTGTTCTTAATTATGAGTAATTAAATGAATAATTACCAATAATTAGGAATAATTACCAATAATTAGGAATAATAACATTATTAGTATATTTTATTATTAATATTAAAATAATATAATTTTCTAATTTATATACAATTCTCATTTCGTCTGTGTGTTTTCTATCTCCATATACAAATAATACATGTGACGATAGCAAACACACAGTTGAAAAGAGAATTGTATATATATAAAAAATTATATTATTTTAATATTAATAATAAAATATATTAATAATTAAATAATGTTATTATTCCTAATTATTAGTATTTATTACTAATTATTAAGTTATAAAACAATATAAACATAATTAAATTACAACTAATTAAGAATAATTAAAACTAATAAAACATTAAAAATAAATATTAAATTAAAACAAATATAAATACCTTGAAAATTGATCTGAGGTTGATCTCTGATCATTCTTCAAAACTTCAATATCAACTCCGGGAGAAAAAATTAAACTTGAGAAAAACTGAACTGTAGAAATAAAATTTTGAGAGAAGAAGATGATAGAATTCGAGAATGATTTGAAAAAAACGGATGGAGGTATTTATAGGTTAGATTAGTTGCGACGGGCCCATTTGCGACGGGAACCGTCGCAAATACCTTGGCCAGCATTTATTACGGTCAACGGTTAAATAGTTATTTGTGACGGGTCCCGTCGCAAATAACCACCTGCCGACATACTATATGCGACGGGGGAATATTCCCGTCGCAAATACCTTTTACCGCCGCCGGTTATTTGCGACGGGAATATTCCCCCGTCGCAAATATGTTTCCCGCGATTTGGCGCGCAAAGGGCGCAAGGCCTTTTGCGACGAGAAAAGCTACCCTGTCGCAAAAAGCTACTTATTTGCGACGGGCCAATACCCCCGTCGCAAATAAGTTTTTAATAGGGGTATTTGCGACGAGATTTATTCCCGTCGCAAATAACCTGTCGCAAATACCCATTTTTCCCGTAGTGATAAAATCCTTCTCAGAGAAACTTGGACCATCACATAACATCACATCTATACCAAAGACACATGGGACATCACATATCTTCAAATACTATATCGACAGTGGGACTTTTGACTTCTGGCCATCACAACCTGTGCATATCCTTCTCATCGCTTGGAAGAGGGATCATGGAAGAGTGGGTTGCCAGCCATCCATCCTCCCCCCAGAATGTTGGGAAAACACCCCCAAATATATATATATATATATATATATTTGTGTGTGTTGGAACATGGTGATCGACATGGGCGGGGCAGATATAGAAATCATAGGGAATATAAAATGATATATATATATATACATATATATATATATATATAAAATATTAGACACACAAGACCAATCCTATTGGTTCGTAGTTGAGGAACTAACCACATCACAATATCACCACATCACATCAAAACCTCCAAAACATCCACTGCAACTTCTAAATGCACAAATCCTCACAAAAAGTCACGAAACACATCCAAATCCAAAATACCATTGAAATTAATCCATTTTCTATATTTCAGTTTATAAAAAAAATTAATTCAAACACCCAATTCATTCCATTATTTCGGGACTATTTAACTTATACATAACAACCCAACATTAAAACACATACCCTATTACAATTTATGCCAAGTCTTATTATTATTTCTAGTCTACTAGCTAATACATATTAATTCCAATAATACATGTACAACTATTACAACATAGCACAAAATAGGAGACGCAACTCAACATCCCAAAAACAACATCCACTTCAACCTTCCATCAGATCGTAATCACTTTCACAACCATTTTGTACAACCACACAAAAACCACCATTGAAACCCTACTAAACAACCACATCACATCCAGTATCCCTACAGACTTCACAAAATATCGATCATCCATGAATCACATCATCACAACTAATCCAAGACACACATGATTTTGAATAAACACATTTCACACCACACACATAACATTTTTCATATTATCCGTCTATGATTTCATTCAATTACACTTATTTATTAAAGTTTGTTATAAGACAAGACATATATCCCAGTGTACCAAATTTATTAGAAGAATATAAGTGATATTAAAATTACATTCAGCGTGATAAGAAATAATCCAAAAAACAAGGGTTCCATAACATCACCACTATAGCAAAAACAAGACCCCAAAAACAATGATTTTCATCAAGGAATTTCATGTATACAATCACAATATCAATAATAATAATAATAAGGACTATAAAAACATGAGATTCACATTTCCCTTCCCCTTTTTAAATTAATTTAACCTATTAATTTATCTTTATTAATTTGGATACAATTGGCTCCATATAGATAAACAAAAGCAATCCTCACTGCATGATACACATAAAGAGAAATGAAGGAAAATTTCATACATGGAAGAACAAAGCATTATAGAAATTGTAGTACCAGGAATAGGGGGAACGTGCATAGGAGGAAACCAAATTTAGGGAAGAATTCCAACCAACACCTAAAGAAATAAGGCTCCAAGAATCCAAGGGAAAAAGGATTGGGAACCTCCCATCTCAAGAGAAAGAATGCTGAAAATAATAAAGGAATGATATTCCCTTTATAAATATCAGATCTAAAACCTATGGGATAAGATATGGTTTTAATTGACCATTTAAGGTATATCTCATCAAATACAAATGGTATAACAATTAAAGGGGTTATATAATTTTTAGAAATAGAGTATATAATTATCATCATTTAAAACAGCATCAAAATCCATTAATTATGGAAATGAAAAAAAAATCATTAAAAAATAGAAAAAGGGACAAAACTAGAAAATTATGGAAAAATAGATTGAATGTAGATCTACTATTGTGTTCTACCATTAGAGATCTACCATTTGTGATCTCTTGCAAGAATGATCCACCATTGGTGATCTATCTCTAGGGATATAATATAGATAATCTACTACTAGAATGATCTACCATTAGTGATCTACCACCAGAGACCAACCACTGGCGATCTACCATCAGAATGATCTACCATTGTTGATCTACCACTAGAGACCCACTACTGGTGATCTACCACCAGAATGATCTACCATTGGTGATCTATAGCCAGAGATCTACTATTGGTGATCTAATTCCAGAATGATCTACCGTTGGTGATCTATTGCAAGAGATATACTGTTGGTGATCTACTTCTCGAATTATTAACTATTGGTGATCTACTTCCATCGATATACTACCAGAATGATCAACTATTGGGATCCAATTACATAGATCTACCATTGGTGATATACTTAAAAAATGATCCACCATAAGTGATCTACTTCCATGAATCTACCGCAACAATGATCTAATGTTCGTGATCTAATTCTAGAATGATCTACTGTTGGTGATATACTTATATAGATCTACCTTCATCCTCTAAAACACCAACATTTCCTAAAAAACACCTCAAACTGATTCCTTACTTCACTTATCACAATTAGAATTTCTCGGGCACCTCAATCACAATATTTAATATAAATTAACAGTCTAGAAGGTCTGATCTACTACATCAAATACCTATCATACTATTCTTGCCCTTAAGAATTCGAAACCAACCTAGAAGGAAAGAGATAAAAGATCTGAACAACCAACCCTCAAGATAACTCTCAAGTATATCTATATATTTTGAATACAAAAACCACTAGGTAAAAGAAGTGTAAATCTACTCAATACTATGAAAAAAATCTCCTAGGAAAGATACCTCTAAAATAGGGGTAATGCCATCAATAAAACATTATATCAAGGGAGGAAATATACATCATATATAAACATGAGATCAAAAAAATCATCCCAAAATAAAAAGAGTGAATCAAATTTGAATTTTGAGCACACGTCTGTGACTCTGATTCCTATACAAGGTCACAGAATCACATTGAAGGCCACATAGTTGGACAAAACAAAAAATCAAGAAAAACATATCAATAAATTATAGCAAAATCTTAATTTTAAACATTATTAATCATCCATAGTTTTAATGCCGAATCTTAAGGTCGAAATGATGTCATTTTTTTAAATAATATATATTTAAAAGAGTTTACCAGATTAATTTTCATTACAAGTCATTTTTTTAAATTTACCAAATATTTTCAAAGCATTTAAAAAAAAAATTTATTTCTCAATTCCACATATTTAATTTAAAAAATATTCATCAATTGTTTTGAAAACACATGATTATAATTTCAAAACATCTCAACAAAAATAATAAAACATTTCACGCCTATTTTATTTCTTCAAAATCATGTTTCAAATCATTTTTTCAAATTAGGATCATTTTTTGGAAATATATTTTATTTAAATTCACTGTCAAGGTTTTTCATCACACACACTATTCAATTTTAAATCATTTTTTGAAGATTCTCATATTTGGTATATTACATACGACATAAAAAAACATAAACTTGGAACCATTTATCCATATTGAAAAATTTTCCAATCTTTGTTGAGAAAAAATTATTTAATAGGAACATACCCATGAAAAAATTTCACATAAAATTTCCCAACCAATATAAGAACCCATATTAACATAGAAAGATCTACCTGAAACATATAAATCAAAGGAATTAATCTTCCACACGATGACATTTTCCTCTTTGAGCGACACTAGCTCACCCACACATTTTTAAAACATTTCTTAATATAACACATCTTGTTGCAGGAAATTGTTTCTATCTATTCATATTTTTGAGGCCATGAAAAAATACAACAACATAAGATCAACCATAACAAACCAAACCAACAATATAGCTATTAAAAATTTCCATCACTTCCTTCATAAAAATATTTAGGTGTGTGAGTCAAGACCATCTTCATTAATTTTATGATTTTCCAAACAACCCTTTTCTTTTATTACTGAATTTATGTGATTAAGATTTTTATGGGAGTTGGGTGATTCCATAAATACAAAAACATAAATAAAACACAAGACATATTTCCAAAATTACCAGACATCCCAACCACTACACATTAGCACCAATTTACAATAGAACCATTATCTCAAACTTCCAACCAATGAGAATATCCACAAGAAATTTCACACAACCAAATCACCTCACCACCTAACCATTTGAAAACAAACACCATTTTTACATAACCACTTAATCCATATCATAATAAACACTTCCCTAAACAATGATGAATAATATCATAAAACATCAATTCCCTAATCACATAAATTAAGAGACTCTCTCTAAAATATCATGAAGTTATTTCTTTGGGAATAACTGACTCACCCAAAAGATTTTAACCAAGTAAAAGTATAAAATGTAACAATTAGGGATAAAATTTAAACCTCTTATTATAATTGAATTTTTTAAGAATACATCACACAAGGGAACATAAAAATAATAAACACACATATCCCTAAAACATTCTGACTTCCCCAATTATTTAGGGGCTTAAATTACTTCACCTCATTATATTAATGGGTATTCTTCTAAAATTATTTATTTTCCACAGGGAAATGGTTCATTAACCTTATATAAGTGATTGGATTTTAAAAACAGATGATATTGATCATATAGTTACATTAAGAGTCTCATAATCCATGATAATCACAGTGATATAAATGTGATGAACCGACCTGGTTAAGTTGGGACCTTGATAACTGAGTTGACAATGACTTGCCTGAAAGGCATTCATAATCACAATAGGTTAGTGACTAGAACATGAAATCATAAATGAAAAAAATTAGGAATAGATTTTCAATAAAAATAGTGGAATATTAAATATACAATTCAATATGATCAACACTCCAAAGAGAGAATGTACCATAAAGAAAAGGTATAACCAAAATCAAAGTATTACATCATCAAAGTACTCGATATCTAACAAAAAACTCAAAAATACTATGAAACAAGTTGTTAACATCTCCACCAGTCACCTCCGTCACCGCTCCATGGTCTAAAAAATCAAGAACATCCACCAACTCCAAGTGGTGAATTACATTTTCTTGGACATGGTATAAGAAATTCTATAAATAGATGAAGGCAAAGGTAAGGTGTGAGATATAAATCCAAATAAGATCTAAAATAATAATAATTCCACAATCAATGCCAAAAACAGTAAACCACATTTTCCATCAATATAAATAAAACTAGGAATGATGTTATATTTTTCATATTTGAAACCAAAATATGATTTCATTCAAAATATATAAGATATATCCAAAAAGGTTTAAAACAAGATTAAATGAACAATTTACATAAAAAAGTTTATATAAATCATATGGAATAAATAAAACAGTTCAAAAAATCAATGTAATGAATATCAAGTTGAACACCTCATAGAAAATTACAACACCATGTACAAAAGCCCCATGTTAAGTTAGTTTATTAGGTAATATGATCCATATAAATATCATAGTAATCACGACTCTAGTTAGGTGTGCACACACAAATACACCACAATAGGGGATGTAAAGACCCCGACCCCATTTTTCGGGATACAATACCTTATATTAATACATTGGTATGTTTAAAAGGACATCACAACTTGAAGGACCAAATAGTTTAGTAGTTTTGGGAAACAAAATAAAAATAATAATATTTACATTACAAATTGAAATAAAAATCAACATTGAAACTCCATTAGAACCCAGTAATCTCTCAGATCCCATATTATGTTGAAAGAAATCACCAACTCCTTGAGCCAACTCTCCATCTCCATGTCAAAGATGATGCCCTCGTACATTACTAGAGTCTGTAGCTAGAAGGTAAAAATTCCATTGGTCATCCTACTCCTCTCAATCATCCCTCTGCTGATCAACCAAGTTAACCTATTGGGATTAAACTTCTCATACCACACGTGGGAAACCATCGAGTTCCATAACTAAAAAAGGGTAAAAAAGGAACTCATATGCCCAAGTAGTATGTATATTTCGTTTTTAAGATTTATTTTAAATCGTTATTTAAATTTAAATCCCTAAAATACCCCAGTCACATAAGAACACAAGTCAATATGATGCATTAACCTCTCCTAGGGTCTCTACCCTGAAATCAGAATAACATCACTTGGTTGTGTAGTAGGTCCAAAGTCCTTGCATCAGATAACGGGAGCCCTAAAATCTTGTTCCCTAGCCGATCTTACCTGACCTATTTTATGCACCAAGATTTCCTAACACCATTTCCTTACCAGCCCATGAAATCCTCATTGTGCCTAACTCATAACCCCATCATATCTCTCAACCATGAACCTCGCCCTTTGATAACATTCTGTCATGACCCGCCTTCCTCAAGATGAGGGAAGGGGTAGAAAAGTGACACACCATTCCTTCTTCAAGATGAAGGATAGATAATGAACCCCGAGTCCCACCTTCAATTGGTCCTGGTGTGGAAACTAGCACCAAGGGTATGGAATCTTAAAAAAATGGAAGGCATTACCCCTTTTTTGAATATAGGATCAAGAGATAAGATGATAAATCCCTAGAAAATATAACACTAAAGGTAAAAGTAAATAAAAATCCACTCCCACACGCATGTTCAAAAGAAAATCTGATACAAAGTACAATTTTTTTTTTAAATAATGTACCAAAAGAAAAGATAATAAGAAAAAAAAACTATCCTGATGCCCAAGATAGTATCATCCAGCACAATTCTCAAATTCCTCTTGGAAAAATGAAATTAGTTTTAAAGACGTAGGGTAAGTATAAAAGTATACAAAGTAGGAAAACTAAAGCCGCTCATGCACAAGTGAGAAATATAATAATGCTCCTATGAGAAAACAATAGAACCACAAGAATCTACCAAGGAGTACTAACCAGCCCAGCCACACCAAGTCACTCTCACCAAATTATGCAAGTCAAGTAAAGTAGTCATTTAAGCACATCGATATTTGGGGTACCCAAAACTACTTTCCCATTGGTTAACTGCTACTCCCAATGGATAACATATTGAAACTACCAATATTATAAAACACAGTAACACTACCACAACCCACCCACACACATCTCGCCTGCAAACACCTGGGCCATAACAACTACACCCCTTGCCCGAAGAAACCTAGGCCTCATCTCAAAGACACTTGGGAAAAAACATGAACTGCAATCACCTAGGACTCTCATACACAAAAAACCTTCCCAAAGGATCTGGGAATATGGTAAGCCTCGAGACATTATAGCTTTCCTGGAAACACTCAAGAAGTAAGAACCCAGAAGGGGGGTCGAGGAAGAATGTCAATGACCAGCAATCCATCCTCCCACCGGGATGCTGGGAAAGACACCCTCTCCCATGAAATGGAGGTGTTCGGTACATGGTTCTCAACTAGGGTGGATTTAGTATAGAAATCATAAGGAACTGAAATTTATATATATATATATATAGGTATGAAAACACTCAGTCCAACCTATGGGGTTCCAAAACAAACAATCAGCCCACCAGAACCACTATTGCTGCTACCCCTATATGAAAAGCCACTCAACAGTCACTGCCAAAGCGTAAAACTAAACATTTTTCATTCAACCATTTTACATTTATTTATTAAGGGGTTCACTTTAATTGTTTCAGCACTACCTGATCCAACTATCAAGAAAAACACTGAACAAAGAAAGAGGGACCAAGGTTAATCATTTCCATTTTAACACCCATTCCTCAAAATAACTGAGAACAACCATCCTTTAATCCCACTATACACTCCCATTTTCCCTAAAAACCCACTCAATCACTTCCAAATGTCATTCTTTAAAGTTATACTACACAATCAAGATCGTTCAACCAATCCCAGCATCCCTATTTCATAACAACACCACACCCAGTACACCTATAAACACGAGGTAAAGACTCAAACCAGCCTTATAGCCCCACTACCCAAACAGTTAATAGATTCAGTTACACTACACAATAGGTCCATAACCACATTTTAGTCCACCTATCCAACATTTCTTGATGGACACAACACAAAAAAAGGTAGTCCCACTGCCTATAAGTCAATCCATCCCAGAATCAATCAATCTCTCAACCTAGTATTCCAACACACCACTTGTAACACCCCACACACAAACCCCTCAACAAAACACCACCAAATAGACGCCCCGATTTACAAACATACCCTTATTAATTTATAGGAACATCCCCTCTATCCAACCATGTACCCATAACGATGCTCCCAATAGCAGCACCCCACAACCCACACAAAGTTAAAAAACCCAACAGAACACATCCCTTATCCACACCTATCAAACAAGACATAATCAAATTTGGTGAACACCATTATTTTAGGTCCACTTTGATAAATAGGGGTGATCACACAAGGGTTTTAATCCCAGGGTATCCATTTCATTTAATTGGGTATACGTGATTAGTCAGATTAGTATTCACACCAATTGTTTATAAGTAAAAAACAATAGTTATAAAGAGTCACCCATACACAGATAAAGTACACCAACAAACATGACTTTTAGAAGGATTTGTAGCCACAATAGGTCAAACCATCAACATGTATAAAAAATAAAATTGGAAATCAACATCAAACCACTCTCTTCTTGTTATATCATTGACCCCATTATCTTTTGATCATATTCCCTTCTCTTTTTTTATTACTTGTTAAGAAAAGTATTCAGCTGTTCTTAACATGGAATCATTAGTACAACCACATTGCCTGATACACAAATAGAATATAGGAGGAATAATCTATACTTGGAACAATATAAAACCAAATCTTCTATTTATGCTAAGAATATGGGATCGTGAGAGTACAAGGGAACCCCGATAAAACTGATTAGAAGGGGGATCTAGCCTAGGAACATGACTATTCTAGAGAGAAAAACTTTAGGTGCACTAAGAGGGAACATAAAACATAATGGGAATGGAATATCCCATCATTAAATATCCAGATCCCATATTAAAGGAAAATGGTTTCAAAATCCATTAATGTTCGATCATAGTCAAGATCACACGGTTTGAGTATCTATAATACACCGAAAAGATATGATATTAATGACATACTTAATATATGATAAAATTCCCTTAAAAATTCCTAAAAAATGATTTAAAATTGGTTTACATCAAATAATATGTAAGAGGGGAAAAACTGGTAAACTGGGAAACATTGGAAAAACTAGAAATGAGTTACTGATTGGTGAGTCATCGACACTGATCCATCAAAGGGTGAGCTACCGGTATGAACTACTGATGCTGAGCTACTAACGGGTGAGATAACAATGTGACCTATCGACGTTGATCCATAGATGTTGAGCCACTGACATGTGAGCTAGCAACATGACCAATCAACGTTGAGCCATCGACGTGGAGCCACTGAAGTGCGAGATACCAATGAAATGTTTCACTAAAACCCAGACTCACCATTTTCCTGGCACCGATGCTCTGACAGTAACGCCCCAACATAGACACCGACACCCCTTACTCACCAATGGAAAAACTTAAAAGACTATAAAACTATTGAAGCAAGCTACTATTACCTCCTAGAACACCCTAAACACTATAGTTCTCTAAGAAATAGCATGGGGAAATCTGAGTCATTACAAAAACAAAATATTGATTTATGATTCCATTTTATGGAAATGAATTTTCTTTTAAATAATTATATTAATTAGGAAATTGTAATTAAATATTTAAGACCTATAAAAATATCAACAATTAAATATTAATTTTTAAAATATTCACATACTTTAACTAGGATATAATTTTATTACACTTTCACTTATTAGATACGAAAATTTTATTTATACTTTGATTGGAGAGGGTAATATTAATCAGGCTGATTTACAATTCATAAATCCCATATTAATATTCTTAAGAGAAAGTTACTATTACATTGGTATATGTTCCTTAACATCTAGAAATACCCTTTATTTCTTTTACTCTTTATTTATAAAGATTGTACTGTTATATCGATGTGGTTTTATATGATTAAAAATATATAAAATAAACATAATAAAAAAATTCATTTCTATTATTTTTGGGTCATTATAGGGGAACCCATCAAGGGCATTCTATACCCTACTAGGAGAACCTATAATGGGGAATCATGCTATAGTGGTTTCATTAATTTTTATCATTCTCAATCCAGTTCGAGGGAGTTACGGTCCTACAGTGCTTGTCCCAGTTACCACTACCTTACTTGGTTAATATATGAATGAATATTCAATCAATCTAATTGGAAAAAAATAATTTTAAAAACAGTTACAACAAAATTTCCCAAGTTATTTTTCAACATGACTTTTCCATTTCAAAACCAGGTCATAGGTTTTAATATTTTCATGAAATTTAAAATCATCATTCAATTTAAGTCACTTTCTATAAATCAATCATAAAAACATTCCACTAAAATGATTTCGAAATCCCGAAATCATTTTTCATAAATCCACCCCTTAATTTCAATTCCATTAAAATTGGATTTTTTCTCAAATCATATTCCCATTTCAAATCAAAGATCAAATAATAAAATTTAAATATCATTTAAATAATTAAAAACTCATTTCAATTTAATCAAGAAATTCAAGTTTTCAATTATAGGAAAAATAATCATGGGACAACCTACCTATAAATAAAAATATGTAAATAAAAACTTGTAATGAGACTCTCTACTGAATAATGAAGGCATGAAATATCTTGGTAAACTACCTGGAATCAAGATCCAACCAAATAGAATTTAGATCGATCCATTACATGATGATCTATCAAAATCTAAGTAGGAGATAAAGACATAATAGAGTAAACACTATAAGAGAATATCCAAATACGTTGAAGTGATCAAACGAGACCAACACCACTTCAATCAATGAATGAAATGGTTTAGAGGAGCCAAAACTACCTAGGGAAGGCTCTGGGTAATGAGAGGGAGGATTGACGATCAAAAAATAAATAAAATCAGTTATTCGACACATTTAAAACAAATTGCCTCAGGATTTATATAGTATGTAACTCTAGGTAATGAGAGGGAGGATTGAAGATCAAAAGATAAATAAAATTTGTCATGTGACACATTTAAAACAGATTGCCTCAAGATGTACACAGCATGTAACCCTGGTTCATGTCGTGTAGTACACGAAGGCCTCATATGCCTAAAATATCAACACATTTTTTTAAAATCCAATTTTTAACCATTACGTGACATGAATTTCAATACATAATATATAAACATTCATAACCTACAGATTCCTCACAACATTTTCTTGGAAAAAAAATACACGACATGTATTCCCATTACATGATGTGTAATTAAAAAAATGTGTCGAAAACCCAGAATCTTCTGAAAAACCAAAAATAAAAAACAGAAACCCAATAATTAAGGACAATGCATACATATGAAAGGTAAAAAGGTGTTACAATAAAAACATTCTATCCCTAGAAATCATATGATGAAGTTTCTATATCAAATAGATGGGGGCACTTCTCTTTCATAAGTACATCATGCTTCCATGTGTCATGAGAATCTTAGACATGATACCATAGAACAAAAACCAAATTTATCATCCTCCCATGAAGTACCTTTATCTCATAATCAACTATCATGATGGGATGCTCAGTCCCAAATAAATCAATCTCAACAACAAGGTCCTCTTATCTTAAGACATGATATGGGTCGGAAGGATACTTTGGAAGTTGTGATTCATGGAATACATTATGTATCGATGTACACTATGGTGGAAGTTATAAATAGTAATCCATTATCCCCACCATCTCAACAAATTCAAAAGGTACCATAAAACTAGTATCAATTTTCTCTTGCCTCCCAAGCTGTCGATGACCCAAATGAGGTGAAACTCTAAAAAAACTAGTCACCAACCAAAAACTCCAATAGTCACCTATGAAAATCAACATTTGATTTTTACCATCTTTGTGACATAAATATTATCCAATGAACCTAATGAATCTTTACTATAATCACTAGGATCACGCTTGGTGAAACCATATAACTTTCACCAATCTCTATCCAACACAATAGAGATTTGAAAGGACTCCCATAGAATACCTCAAAAGGAGAAATTAGAATTGAGGACTAGAAATTATTGTTATATGAAAGATCAAACATCCCCAAATGGACATCCCAAGATCCAAAAAAGCATATTACACATGCATGGATCATTTTCTATAGAATCTTTATATCCATCTCTATCTAAAAATATATTTGTGGATGGTATGTCGTATTAAAAAAACATGAGATCCTTCTGCCACCTAAAGGCCCCTAAAAATCAAGAAGTAAAAAAAGGATCTTTATGAGAAAATATAGTATATGGAACTCTATGAAAATGAAAAATATCATTCACATAAAGATTTACCAACTCTTCAACTTTGGTTGTATCCAAAATGGGTAGTAAGTAATATTATTTTTTCAGTCGATCGATCACAAACCATATCACATTCTTTGTATGAGGGGTAGATGTTAACCCCACAAAAAAGTCTGTAGAGATCTCATCCAACTTCCAAGTCAACACTGAAAGTGGATGAAGTAAAACTGAAGGACACTAGTTCTCAACCTTGACTTGATGACATGTATAATATTGAGAGAAAAAAATTCAGTGATGTCCCATATCCTACGTATCCACTTGAATCATGTCCACATGACATAAAACCTCTTCATAGATCCTAGATGCACTTACCAGTGGAAAATATAGTAATCCCCCATTACAGATTTTCGCAATGGAAAAGGTTCAACATATTGTATCTAGAAATATAGGATTCTTTTAGAAGATAACATCAATTCCCGGATGGTCCTCACCCTAAATAGATTCCTTAATGCCATGAAAATCATCATCAATTTACTACTCTTGAAAAATATTTTCAAGAAGATAGGAGGCCAAATGAACATATTCTAAGACAACATTGGACTATTCTTCCTAGAATCCTAAATGCAAATGTGAAAACATACCATCAAATTCTTCTATTCTAGTGATTCTTTCAAATACTAGGTCAGATATTTCCTACTAAAATCATCAATAACGACATTTCCATTTTAGGGATATAGGTAATGTCAAAATCAAAATATTACAGATACTCCAGCCAATTCCTCTTTTGGAGATTCAAATAATTTTTAGATAAGATCCAACATAGGATATTGTGATTGGAAACACGATAAACCTTTCCCCAAAAAGGCAATGCCACTGAATCATAAGAGCATGCATCATGATTGTGAGCTAAAGGTCTTGGGTCAGGTAATTCTTTTTATGTGCCCTAATATATCATGAACCATAGGCTACCATGTTATCACCCTTCATAATAACACATCCCAAACCCAAAAATGAAGCATCAAAAAATTTAACGTAGACATACCTAACTTCTGGGATAGTCCACAATAGCGTAGAATTCAAACAATGTTTTATCTCAAAAAAACTCTGAAATTTATCATTTCAAATGAACATAACCCACTTCAGGGTGAAAGTGGACATTAGAGAATATAACATTGAGAAATAATTTAAAAATTGGTAAATATACCCCACTAAACCGAAGAATCTTTGTACCACAAAATTGTCACATGGTTTCTCCCATGTCATTATAACTCCCACCTTTTTAGTAGAAATTGAAATACCATGTTGAGAGACCATGTTTCCTAATAAATAAACTTCATAAACCAAGAAATCACATGTTGATATCTTGGAATAATGTTGGTTAACTGTCAAAATTTCTATAGACTCTCTTATATGACGCACAAGATTCCCATTAGACTGAGAGTAAAATGGGATTTCATCCACAAACACAACCATGAATGTATCAATAGATTCATGGAATATTATATTCATTAAATCCATAAATACCAAAGGATTATTAATTTGATTATACATCATGGAAAGATACTCATAATGGACATAATAGATCCAGAAGGTGGAATAATAAAGGTCAGTTTTTCTTCTTCACAACTGATGGTAATGAAATCAAAGATCCATATTTAAGAACCACTTTACACCCTTAAAATGGGTAAAAATATAATCTATACATGGAAATAGATACTTTTTATTCAATATAACTTAATTAAGTATCTAATAAAAAATACATAGGTGAAGTTTCCATTAGATTTCTTACGAATGATAACTGGTGCTACACCAAGTGACACACTCTGGAATATGAAGCTTTTCTCCAATAGATCATCCAACTAAGTATTTAAATCTTTCAATTCATCTGGTTCCATGTGATAAGAATGAATCAATACTAATTGATTACGAGATAATAAATCAATATAAAACTCTTCCTCTCTTACTGGAGGTAAACTAAACAAATAATAAGGAAATATATCGGTAAACCAAATGAAAATAGGAGGGAGATACTCACTCAAAGATTACCACTCTAAATCAGAATAAAACACTAATATTACATTCCCCAACTAATCATAAGAAGGCCTAAACCGACTTGACCTCAGATCTCATTCTCCATAAAATACATGGCACACCCCATTAGGTGTAGTAAAGGAGACCCATAAAAAGTATGTATTTTGTGAAGTTCCAACCCCCAAGGTTTCATTATGATTCCCATTTTAAAAAAAAATCTCATCCACCTATTTAAAAAATTCAATCATTACTCAAATTATGAGCACACATATAGACATAATTTCTTACAATCTCCCCACCATAAAACATATCATCCCTGATAAGTCCCCAGGGTTATACAACTACACCTATCAACCCATGTTTGTCATTGATTTAAAGCTAAAGGACATGTTCTGTTCAGAAGAACCAAAATACTCCCAAGGAACAGCATTAAACATATATAACTCAAATCACTAGAACCTAAACAAACATGTTTTGTCAAAGATGAAACATCAATATGGAACATACGTGATACCATCTATCCTGGTCTAATGTTGGTGTTATCATTCAGTTTACATCCATGACTATGGTGATCCCCAAAATAAGATTCATCTTAGAACTACGAATCTTGATGGTTTGGTGCCTCCAAAATTGGAATTACTTATTGAATCACCAATCCTACATTCCAAAGATGCACCTATCATAGTTTCGAACCCATTACACTCAACATACATGAGAATAATAATTGAGTGTCATTACCTATATTCATTAAAAAATTTGAAACTAGGATGGATATATAACCATCATCTATACAAAATCTATAGAACCATCAAAAATTCATCGAAATCTGATTTTGATTCATGAAAAACATCATTTTCATCCAAAATGAATTATTGAATGTGATTTTTAACTCACTATATTCAAATAAAAAACAAGAAACCTGTCAAAACTCCTCTGAATAACACTCCTAAAAACTTATTGGTGCCACTAGCATAGCTTTACCAACTTACCCAATCATGACCATCACCCTTTTAGTAAAAAGGTTATCCCCTCTTGACTGATATGCCACTCCCCACCATAGAAGTTTCATTATCGTCAACTCACTCAAATAGCAACCATGCACCACATCTCATTCTCCATTTATCATCATACATGAAGGTTGTGTATGATTGTCTTTATTTTACCTGAGAAAAAAAGACAAACATTTTTTTCCTCTTCCTAGCCTATGAGAACAACATATATGACATTATATGACACCTAGTCTATAATGAGGACCTCACTCTCTGATAGAAAATGGATAACTCCACACTATACAACTTTACTTATACCTCTCCTCAAGTGTAACTTCCAAGGTTAGAGCTGAAATAAATGTGTTATACTCTTCTGATCCATGCTAAAATCAACCATTAATCCCTAAAATTCCATCTAGGTTCAACTTGGGTCAACTATAGCACAACATCTTGATCTTGATCTATACACAATATAAATCTTCACTACTAGGTCATCACACTTCTCACTATAAACATTTAAGCTTCCGCACCGACTAGAATCTCATAAACCCCTAATCACCTCACTATAGGGGTGACTCATCAATCAAAACCCACCACCACCTCAAATATATAAACCAAACTATCATGAGCTAACATCCACTATGGAATGACCACCACTAAACTACTCATGCTCCTCCACCAAGTTATGACCAATTCCCACTGAATAAATAAGACCCAGTTCACCATTATAAATCCAAATTGGCATTGTGTATATCTATCATGGAACACATTTCTATCACCCAAAAATAATAGGTGCTTCCTCCTAATCCACTCAATCTCAAAACCCAATGGCACCATGCATGTCCAAAAAATGTCTACTACCACAATATTATCAAAACCATAGGAAAGACATTTTTTTGTGACCATTTACCAAACATGACTCAAAATCCCTTGATTATAATGTTTCCTATACTAGGAATAAGAACCTATTAAATCATATAACCATGCCTCCCAAAATATCCTCCATGCTTTATCCAATAAGATTGAAATTTATCACAAGTCATGTCTAACCGCATGACCAATATTCTACCTTGGCATCATCTGAATACCTGAATTGTTAACCCACACTCAATCTAGAATCGACCAATCCAATTAGGTTCAACACCGATCACCATATCACAATAGAGTAAAAGTATTAGTTTTAGTAATATGAATGACCACACCCTTCAAAATAGATCATAAAACTAAGACATAATAACTCAAGGGGATTCTATTAGAAATGAGCCAAGGTATAACCATACATCTACAAGAAACTCCACAACACCCCTTATCCATCGATTCCATGTTCCAAACCATCAACATGTGCCTCACATATATAGGGAATGCATAAACCTGAGATAACACCTCTCCTAGTTACCCTCAATATCCAATTATTTATGACTCTACAGTAGTGTAAGACACATTATAAAAGTCTCTAGTCTCTCACACCTAAAACATAATGTCAGGTCCTATGAAAGTCACTACTCATAGATGCACTGCTACAATCATTCTAAAACACATGAAAATAACCACATCAAGATACAATCACACAATTAATGGAACCACATACCAAGATACTGGCTCTAGGACCATACAAAACCCACGAGATCATATACCACAATGATCATAACTAAAAATAATACAATTAATAATATGAAAACCTCAAGGTCAAATCAAAACTGAAGGAAAATAAAAAAAATGTCCTTCTATGCATTATGCCATAGATCCAACGGTCTCATAATCATGCCTCTCTCTCTCTTTCCCCAAACTAATAATAGATAGGGTCAAACCATACACAAAGGGTAATATTCAGTACGATCATGATGGTCTCATAACATGTTATTTCTATTAAAAACCAATTTTAAACCCAAGGATTCAGATTTTAAAACTTTTCATCATCCAAAATTTTATAGTTATCAAGCATTATTAAATTTCCCAAATAATTCTTTGGTTATATATAATTTTATTCACAAGTTATAAAGTAAAACAAATTATAAGTTTCTTATAGACACATTATTTAACCTAATCAAAATCCTTAAATCCCATTTATACCTACATGTTAGATACTAGTCACCCAAGAATTTTTTTAACATAGAATTCCACCATAAAATTATATTAAAAGCCCATAAATGGATATTAACACATTTAATACCAAAACATCATTATAGTAAAACCATAGAAAAATATAAACTACTAGCATACATAATACATAAATAGTAAATAAAAATTTAGCACATGTAATTCCAATGAAACTATCAATCATCGGTAACAAACATATGGAATTCCAATACTATGTTCATTGAATGATGCATAAACTCAAACCCACTATTTCAATACTAGTCTAAGAAATAAAATCCCATAAATTGATAAAATAAAATCCATGTATTTGAAATAAGGTGGAAATAAATAATCAATTAAAATGAAAATAAATAACAATAATTCCCACCCCAAAAAACTTATATTTTCCCTCACATGTGGGGATACATGAACCTATGTATGAGTTCATTAACAACCCCTAACAAAATATTATTATCATGTATACTATACCCAAATAGAAAGATAAAATAAATGAAACTATTATACTAATTTTTAATATCCCTCTTCCCCAATCCACTGAATAGTTCTTGGACTGGTAGTTGCCACAAACCTCAAGTGTGCCTCCCTGTATGCCAGAGGCTTTTGACTAGCAACAAGGGCCTGTGAAGTTACTATGGGGAGACTATGACCTCATATCAGAGTATAATAATAGTGAAAATAAAATGATATAGATACAAATCCATATAAACATAAAAAATAGGTAAAATTCTGATAAATAAATAAATACATCATCTCATGTATTTTCCATACATACACAACTTGATCCTCTATAGACGAATCATACAAAAAAATTACTAAAATGAAAATAAAAAATTCCAAGCCTAACAGCCCACACTAAATATTCTTTAGTTATACTTTGTCCCATAACCCAGAACATTATACTATGTCAATAAGAATCATGGAATGTTACTTTGCCTATAACATGTAACCCGTGAACAAGTGGTGTCTTCTTAAGTACCCAAGTTCACTGGAGGCCCAACTGGGGTGTGATTATAAATCAATAGGCCACCACCAATGTTTTCCCTAAAATAACTAATCTCATAGAAATTCATATATTATTAAAAAAACTAAATAGTTTTAAAATAGTTTATATTAATGTATTAAACAATAATTGAAGCCCCAAATTCTCAATTACACATGAGGTTGGGTGTATCATTGTCAATATCTAGGTCCATGACCATGACCAACCATACCTAATTTGACCATTTATATGGATTCTATGATAACATTGGGTAATAATTCAAACCATACCCTCTCGAACCACCCATAGGGTGGATTCCATTTTATTATTAGAAACCTCCCACATAGGAGTATTCTATAGTCACCATAGACCTCCACCTATGGAGTATTCAGGTTATAATGGATCTCTACTATTAGAGTATTCCACAATCATCACATTCCAACCTTAAGGGTGTTTTTATAGTTATCAAGGACCTCTATATAGTGTTTTATTGGTTATCACAAATTACCTCACAAGGGTGTTTTTTCATCAATGAAAAATTCCAAATGGTATCACAAAACTTCCATAAAGGAGTATTCAATGGTTATCATAAGACAACAACATGTGATTTTTATATATATTTTTCACATACTACCCCTAAAGGGTGTTTTACAACACTATGATACATAACCATCATTATGGGAGTTTCTATTTTAGAACACATAACAACCCTTATGGGAATTTTCCATATCAAAAAACCCAACCGCCCCTATTTGGGTTTTTCATAACAATTAAAAGAAATTTATTCAAAAAACACCATGTATTAATTACCAAGTAATCTAATCACTATCAAAACATATTTCCTGAATATTTTCCCAATTAAACTATTTAAGGTGCAATAGTTTTAATCCCCAACCAAGGGATTTCCATTTTCTACCAAAAACAAAACCCATCACCATAATTAAAACCTAAGAAATCAAGTAATTAAAAACCTCATTTCATATAGAATTATTTAAATTCCCATTATATTATACTTGATTCATTAAAATGGGAAAAATCCACTCCTAATTAGTTATTTTTATGAAATTCCATTTCATAACTGTCAATTCAAACAAAACTACCTTTTAAAAACATTAAAATATGAATTGGAATTTGAAATATTAAGAATTTCCAAATCAATTATCTCCCAATAAGAATTATATTTTAAAATATCATTACCTTTAGTCTAAGTAATATCATGTAATCTATTTTATCTAGGGAAACTCAAAACATTTTAATTTAAAATTAGATCAAGAAAGATAATGCTAACTTGACCGCACAATAGACACACTAAGAAAAAGAACAAGACAAGTTGTTTAATTAAAAGTAACACCTATCATAACTACATAAGAGACTGCTCACTCATAATAAACCTCTGTTTTAATCTAAAACTCTATATATTAAACAAATAGACAAATTTCTTGAAAATATGTCATATACCACAAAAACAACACAATTAATGTACATGAAAATAGAAAATAAATATGAAGGCTAGAGGAGTGTTAACCTTATCGAAGGATCTCTAACACATATGAGATAATCTAACTATGATATAAAATAGGGAGATCCATGAAGGAATAGGAAATGGGGAGGATGGAGGATGGAGGAGGCACGTGGGAGATACTGACTAAAGGGGGGAAGAAAAATTGTTAAACCTTTTTTATAACGGTGGGTAAAATGGTTATTTCCATAATTTTAAATGGGATCACTATTTGGATGAATGGTTTTTAAAACTGTGCATCGAACTTGTGATCCCCTATATTTGGATAACTCCCTCTAACATGGTTATGGTGTATGGTTACACAGATGATGTTCTAACTGTATGATCTGTATGCAATTAAGTGCAAACAATATCATGGTCTTCTGGGACATACAACATAGTTTTCTCAAACTATGTGCCTATTTATTTAATGTTTAATGATTAGTGTGTATAGTTATCACTGACTATTCACTAGCCATGAACCCAAGCCTGCAATTCTAGAACTATGGAATCCAAGACTCGATCATATGAGATACTCGTAAAAACTCCAAACTGCATATAAAACATCATTCTAAGTACAAATTGTGTATTTTGACAAGTTCTAACCCTTGGAATTTTATTCTGTATTTATGTTGAAAAACCGACCCATCCACTAGTTTAAAAAAATCAAACTTTTCTAAAATCATGAGCACCCATATAGAAATGAATCCTTAACCAAAATACACTGTAAAAATTTCTTTTAATAAAATAAATAATGTATACTTTAAATTGATATATTGATTTATATTGAGGAAGTATATAGTGGAAGAAAAACATTTGGTTATGAAGTGGAATAAAATACCATTTTTATACCTTTATTGAAATTCCACATAATGAAAATAATAAAGTATAATATTTTTAAATGATGTGAGGAGAATTATGAATGTAATAATAAATAAAACATTCATAGTATTCCAAATATTACTTTAAAAAATTGGTGGGAATATTAAAACATAGACATGGATTATAAACCATCATTTAAGAGGATAAAAAATATTCTTAACATATTAAAATTTTCAAGAAAGAAGAAAATTCATCAATAAGGATAATTATAAACTAATAGTTATTTACCAATATAGGAAAAAAGAATACTATAGATAACTAAAATGAAGCTTAAAGAGAAACATTATAGCTCACAAAAGTAGATAAAATAATAAAAAAAACTTATATTTTTGGGTAGATATCAGTCATAGTCCTAAAAATAGAAGAGAATGAATGGAAGAAAAGTTTAAATGATCAACCATAATTTAATAAAATATAATTCTAGGGGTATTAGTTAAATTATACAAAAGGATTGTTGTGTATTTAATTGAAACATAACTTAATGATAGATGATAGAGATAAAAACTATTACTACTTTTATAGTTATTGAGTCAGAACCCAATAAGAAAAATAAATTTGAATAGAACATTGAATATCATGTAATATAAGAGAATAATTATTTAAAATTTTCAATGGGTACTAGATACATGAATCCAATTAAATCATGGTGTATAATATGAAATATGTCTTGTGGCGGTGAAAATTTAGAAAAGAACCATGAACAAGTAAAAAACATTTTGAGGTAAGAATAATTTAATTATGAGTTTATAAAGATGAATTGTTAAAACATATAAAAGTTTTGAAAATAAAATAAAAAGTATTCTTTGGGTACAATAAATAAAACATGGAACAATAGAGTTTAATAAGATAGTTTGTAACTCAATAAAATAAAAATGATTTAGTAGAAACCATTACCTTGTTCCTAATTCGTTATACACATACACCTTGATCCATAAAAAATATAATTTTGTTTATCAGATTACTTATTAGGAAAATTATTATTCTATATTTAATTATTTATTATTCAATTATTATCATAAGATAATAATTTATTTTATAGTTTTTGCTTATTTTTTTTGTGAAAATTGAATCAACATCAGCTTATTTTAGTAATTATAGAAATTGAAGTTGAAATTTTAATAATAAGTTATATGGTTAGTATAACCATTAATAAAATCACTAATTTATTAAATTATAATAACATTATTATTTAAGTTCTCATATTTATCAATGTTATAGTTTAATTGAATTATTCAAGTTATGGGATAAACTGACCCAAAAATGAACAAGCTATATTTCAATGTGTGAGTATGACTAAGTAAGTGCATGATATCATTATAACAGAATAATATAGAAATTATTTATATATTTTTATGTTTTAGAATCATATTTTAAGATACTTTTATAAATAATTATATCAATATGAAAAATAAAAAATGTTTCTCTGTGGGGGCGTTAGTCCGCACAACACATGGTTAATATATTTTTTAATTAGATGGAAATGAGTAAGTAATGATTTTATATTAATATAATAACACTTAATTATAATTATTATATTTTTGAAATTATTATAATTTTATTATGGTATTTTTTTAAAAGAATTATTAAGTAGAAAAGGTAAAAAGAAATTAATACTCACTTTGATAACATGGAATTTTTCTTGAAATACTCCTTCAAAATGTAGTGTTTAGGATATATAATTAAAAAAATAGGATTAGGAAATGGTGAAAAGATCCTAGGAAGTTAAGAATTTTATATTTTCAAGATGTAATTCAAAGTAATTGGTGTGGCAAGAAGGGGTGGAAGCGTTCTCTTTTATAATTAAGGAAAATGGGACATTTGTGAATACCCTTTACATTTTCAAAGATATAATTACACAATTTTGGGAAAAAATCCAATAATTAGAAATAATGGATTTTTTGGGTGATATTGGGTCTATAAATACTCAAAATAACATCTTACACATGTTTTATACATGTTGGATGTCATTTGTTCATATATTATTATTTTTACATTTGTTTACCATGGTAATTAGACTTTACCTAAGTAATTGTATTTTAATAAAGATATAAAATATTCAATCTTAACATAATTTGTTTTTATAATACTAAATTTAATTTAAATTTAATCTAAATAAATTTATAGTTAAGATAAAATTAAATTTTAAATTAAAACATTTTATATATTGAAAAATTGTTTTGTCTAAAAATGGTGTTTCACCATTAAATGTTGTTAATATTTATTAGTATTTATCACCAATTGAATGGGTGGTAAATATAGAATTAATAATTATATTAAGTTAACATTTTTTAGATATTAATTGATTTAATTAGATTAAAAATATGCAATATTAAGAAAATAATTCTTTAAAAATAATAGTTTTAATATTATCAGGATCATTAACATTAATCTTAAGAATCTTACATTCACGAACAAAAATGAAATATACCATGTTACATAATATGATATTACTGACATAAAATATAAAATTCTTTTTTTGATTTAATTTTTATATACGATGATGAATTGTTTTTAATATAAGTGAATAAATCAGTTTTTAGAGTGAAATATTACTCATGTCTCCAAAAAGATATAAATAGGTTTTATAAATAAAAAATAACAATTTTTAATTATTTTATTATAATTATAATTGTATATATTTTATATTAAAATGTTTTGAAAACATTTAATCAATTCTTATGTTGCGATGATATCATAAAATTAACGGTTTTAAAAGAATTGGTATTTTTTCACAATTCACATAAAAACCAATGCTTTCATAAAAATACCAAAAATTTATGCAAAGTTAACTTTTTAAATTATAAATAATAATATGAAATTAGTTTTATCTAAATAATATTCTTAAATTAAAGTTTTTTTAAATGTGAAATTTACAGAAAAATATTTTTTATTGAAAATAATCTTCATTTTTCTTTAAAAGTGAAAAGGAAAATTTTGAAAAATACCCATGAAAATAGAATATTAAATTAATAGTTACATTTTTATATCATAATAATTTATAGTTACATATCCCATCTAGATTTATGTATAATATCTAAGTGTATGGTATATTCTTGTTGAATTCTATGGTGGTGATTAAGCTAGCATAGATCTCATGTAAATTTCTTTGACTTTAATTTCTATCACATATGATTTCACCCACACTATAATTATTGATGTTTGGTTTGGGATTGGTCTAGAGGAAACAATAATGAAGATACTTCTTTACCAAGATCAGATATAAAGTATTCATACCAAATTATTCAACTACTTGATTCCATTTATTTTCTTTATAGATTTCATAATATGGTTACTTCCTTTTATATTAGCTAAAGTAACGACTATATTATTACTAAAAAAATTTAATTTAATATTTTACAATTTCATTTTAGTTCATTTTTTCTTATAGAATAATAAATTAAAATAATATTTATTTAAAGAAAATTCAAAGTTAAATATAATCTCATTACATTCCTCCAATTAAATAAATTGCATCCTTGAAATTTTAAAACTCAAAAAATGAGGGTAATTTCTATAGGGAGATTAAAATTAAAAATAAACTAGTATCTGATCATGTTTTGGTTTGTAAGATGAAGTGATATTTTTCTTGTATTTAATTTTATATGATCCATTTATAAAAATATTTACTCATTTTGTAATAGAACCAAATAAGAGGTAATTTCTAAAAAATATAAAGAAGATCCATTTAATATGGATATAATAATCATACCACTTTTTTTGTATAATTAAATATCTAATAGGCTAAAATTAATATGATATAAGAGATTAAAATATCTAGAGTGAAGAATTACTTTATAGTTAATTATAATTCATTGCATAGGATTTAACTTGTTCCCACGGTCTAAGTGGTTGTTGGTTCCCATTTTCCTTGTTATCCCTAGTATTAGGGCATTTATTTTTATAATTTCAAATTAACATGAGATTTATAAAATGAATTTATGTAACTTATCTCTTTACCTAACATTATTTTGTATTATAGAAATTATCTCCACTATTTAAACATCTATATATACCTTTAAGTAATTTCCCCCATGCTGCATTCAAAATTTCTTTTATGTAGAGAATTGAATAACCATACATCCATATTACTTTTCACATGAACATCCAAGAGACTATATCCATCCATTATTTTGTTTTTTTGGAATTTAAGTATATTTATATTGGAAATCATATTTTTTGATGGATAGTTTTTCATAATCACAAGGTTTCTTACTCCCACTCCCATTGTTATGGGTTATTTTTTATGGTAATCTCCACATTGTCCCTCGCACCCATGGTTCCTTCTACTTCGATCCATTACAAAAATTAAAATTTGTTTAAATGGGATAAAAATAGTTAAAATTATAATATTATTATCATAAATCACTGTGGTAAAATTTAACCATAAGATATCCTACTTTATGATACAATCATCTTAACAAAAAATTATCTTAGTTTAGCCAATATCACTCCTAGATCCACATATATCATTCTTAATTCAACCTGGGTTACATTAAGTTGATTTTTATAATACCTTTTAACCGAATTCCTTAAAATTACTTGCGGGTCCATCCTTCTTGGTGGGTATCAAAGAGCTTATGATTATCCAAACCTTATCCCCTAAGAGTGTCAAAAAAGGTATGTAGTTTGGTATCCTTGTCATCAACCAGGCGATTATTGAGTTAGTACCCAATATACCATTTTCTAGGTTATTTCCTCTAGTTATAACATTATTAGGAAAACCACATACTCAAATATTACACATACTTACTCTTAGGGTTTTCTAAACTATTGCCTTATCTTAATTCCAAAAATATCTAATATTACCTTAAATAACATAAAGGATTATCTATCCTTTGAAATTATGATCAATCATAGATTATCGACCCTTAAATAATATTCAACAAACATCCTAACCTCTAAAGTATTCTAAACACTTCAATGATAACAACTATGATTCCCCAAGGAGGTTTTTGTGAAATTACATTACATAAAGAAAATATTTCATTATAATACATTACTAATATATTTTAGGTTTATAGATCAAGATAATTAAGAAAAAACATTAAATGACAAAACCCAATTATTTTTCATCTAATGAAAATTTTTCCTACTATATAAGATATTTCTTAATCTATAACAATAATTAATTGAATCCAATAAATTTTATACACATGATAATATTCTAGACATACCAAATTTATTACTTTCCTTCTTTACCATGGGAAAAGTAAACATAATATAGTGTGATCTAAAATGCTCAGAAGGGGAAAACATAAGAGATTTTAATCAAATATCCCAAGTGACCAATAGATAAACATATGGATATGATAATGTAATCAAGGAACATGAAAAAAATATATATAATTCATACCTAATAACACATGGATCATGAGCCTAGAATCATAGTGTGAAGGTATAAAATAAATAAACTAATATTAAAGGATCCTTCTATCTTAAGATTATTACCACAACATAATTCATGATATCATTAACATAAGTCAAGGTTCAATCCCATAACCATAATCACTTATTGGAAAAATTCCAATGGTGGATTATGTTCACTCCATAATCCCATACACAATAGCTCTTAAGATATAATTATTTAAACAATTCGTTTGTAAACTATATAATTTCATACACATTCATCACATCATATTATGTACACACATAAGTTTGTAACATATAAAACATTCATAATTTCATCAAATTTTTATTAAACTGAAGAATAAATGGGTTTCATGATTATTTATACCAATAATTATGTTAAAAATATAGAGAAATTTTATGGATGGTTACAAAATAAGAAATCACCGGTTAAAAAAATAAACATAGAAGGATGTTCGCATAGATAAAAAAACACCCTTAAAAATGCTTCAAACAATACCACATATGAGATTAATAATTGGAATGGTTTTATATCAAGATTTTAATTTCTTAAAAAAGGTAAATATTTTCATGTAAATTAGAGAGAAAATAAAAAAATCACATGAAGGTAACTCCTAAAAATGAAAAAGTAAATTGAATGAAAAAATGTATAAGAGATTTTAGAAAAAACGTTTAATATTTCCTTAAAGAATGATGTTATGGACCATTTTCAAAATTTATTTTAAAAAATATTGAGGGAAATCATTTATAAACATTTATTTTAAAAATAAAAATCAATAATGGAGAATTTTTAATTATATAACGTTTTATCTTGTGGAAGTGTATATTGGAAGAAAAACGTTTAGTTAGGATGTTGAAGAAATATAATTTTTTATACATTTATTGAAAACCTAAATCTTAAAAACAATAAAAAACAATATTTATAAAAATAGGTTAGGATAAATATTAATTTAACACAAAATAAAACATTACTAGTATTCCAAATGATAAGTGAAAACATTGGTAGGAAGAGGAAAACATGGACATGGATGATATATAGTCATTTAAAAGGATGTGAACTATTCTTAACATATATTCATTTTCTTAAGGGAATGGAATTCATAAATATGGGTGATTTTGAACAAAAATTTATTTAAAAATATATAAATAGGGAATACCATATGAAATGAATAAAAAATATCAAAGAGAAACATTATAAACAGAGAAATTAGGATGAGTTATGAAAATCCCCTTATATTTTAGGGAATATTTAAATCATAATATGAAGCATGGATTCACATGAATGGAAGTTAGGTTTCCATGATCAACCATAATTTGAGATATTAGCATTAAACGGTATTTAGTTACACCATAAAAATGAATGATGTATAGCAATATCAAAACATGCCTCAATAAAGGGTGATAGAGATGGAAACCCTTATGTCTTTTGATGTTTTTAAGTCAAAACCCCATGGGAAAAAAATAATTGAATAAAACATTGAATAGTATGAAATATAAGAGAATAATTATTTAAAAATATTAAAGGTAATTTTATACACCAATATGATGAAAACATGGTGTATAATAACAAAAACGTCACAAGTTCGTGAAAATTGAGACAAGAAACCCCTACAAGTAACATAATCTTTGATTTTATATATATTTGATAATGTGTTTAAAAAGAAGAATTGTGAAACCCCATAAAATAAAAATTAGATACAATAAAAATTATTAAATAGGTATTATAAATCTATCTTGTACCAATAAATTTCATTGTGAATGTTTGCAACTCATTGGAAGAAAATTGAGTTAACACAAGCCCTTACCTTATTCCTGATTAATTTGTTGCATTTGCATGTTATCTGAAATAATCCAATTTTGTTTATTTTATAAATTAATATTTGCCTTATTATTATCTATTTAATTTCTTATGGATCATTTATTATCTCAATATATTTGTTAATCATATAATTTTTATTATGTTTTCTTAAAAATTAAATCATTGTTGTCTTGTTTCGATAATTTCAGTGATCAAAGATGATATTTTAATAGTAAGTTAAATAATTAATATAAAACATATTGAAAAAAATCATTAATTTATTATTAAATTAATTATTATTAGTATTTACGTACCTAAATTCATCAATCATAGTTTTTTACATCATTATTCAAATAGGTGGTTAAACTGATTGAAACATGAACACATTGTATCTTGATGGGTGAGTGCGGTTAAGGAAGTGTATAAAATCATTATAATATATGAATAATTGTATTATTAATTTTTTTATTTTATTAAATCATATTTTATGTGTTAGGGATAAATAATTAAAAATGAGGATAAAAAAAACGTTACACAATGGTGGCGATAGACCACACAACAAACATTTAAAAGTCGTTTGATTTTATAAGTGAATTAAAAGGAGTAAATCGTTGTTTTTAAATTAATATAATAAATATTCAGTATAATAATTATATATCGTTCATTAAATTACTATAGTTAGGGTTGTTTTTGAAGATGAGGATTAAGAAGAAATGGTAAGGAGTATGTAATATTGACTTTTTTAGCTTGAACTTTCTCTTAAAATTATCCTCGAAAATGAAGGGATTAAGATAAATAATTGAAATAAGATTATTATGAAAATGATAAAGGATCATAATAGGATAGAAATTTTAGAGTTTCAATAATGAATATAATATATTGGTTTTTAGTATGAAGGGGTAAAATTTTCCACTTATATAATTGAATAAAAGGGAACTTTTGTGAACACCATTTATTTTTTTAATGATTTAATTTCACTATTAAAGAGTAAAAGAATCCAAAAGTTTAAAATAATGGATTTTGGGGTGATATAGGGTATATAATGGCTAAACTAATAAGTCCCTCACGTGGTTTAAACTTATTTTAATTTATTTATTCTTATATTTTTACTTTTACCTTTATTTATCAGGGTAACTAGTTTTTAACTATGTAACACATGTTTTAATGAACATATAAATAAACTTTAATTTTTTGGTGTGGTAAAAATAAATTTAATCTTTATTTAATATAATTCAGTATCTAATTAGTAAAAAATTAATATTTAAATTAAAACATTATATATATATATATTAAAACAGTTTGGAGGAGGGGATTACAAAGAAACAAAAAAACTATTATGCCTACATGTACATGACAAGACTCAATCCTCATTACTATTTGTTAAAAAATTTATGAGTGATAATTTATTCAAATTTATTATTAAAAATTATAAAAATTCACATTTTATAAGTGGTTAATTTTTTTACTAGATTAAAAACTATACAATATTAATAAAATAATTCCTTGAAAATAATAGTTTTACCATTATAAAGGTCATTATATTTAATCATTGTAATCATAAATTTATGCCTAAAAATGAAATTGACCTTATTAAATAATATGATCAAGTTTATCTAAAATATGAAATCCAATTTTTGGATTTAAATTTTTACATGTGAGAAAATGAATAATAGAATAAAATAAATCCGTTTCTAATGTAAAATATTACTTATGTTTCCAAAATGATATAAATAGGCGTTATAAACAAAACAAAATAATTTTAAATGATTTATTTTATTTATATTTTTTAAATATTTTTTGAAAAACTTTTTAATTTTTTTTATAAATACTTTCATTATGATAATGTCAAAAGGATATTTTTTTAACAATATTAGCATTTTCTCACTATTAACATAAAAACTAGTTCTTTCATAAAAATATAAAAACCTCATACTAAGATAATTCTCACAGTCTAATTATAAAAATTAATTTTATTATCTAATTAATATTTTAAAATATAAAAATTTAGTTTTTTAAATATGAAATATAAATAAATCTACTTTAAATAAAATAATCTTCAACTCATTAATAGTCAGAATATGAAATATGAAAGAAAAATTGATAAATAACTTATTAAATTAATAATTACACATTTATATCTTTCTATTTACTAGTTATATATCCCCTAAAGATCTTTATGCATGATATGAGCACATGGTATGTCGTGGTGTTAATTGAGGGTTGTAATTCCGCTATCATAGATCCCATGTAAATTTTCAAAATCTCTAATTTCCATAACATATGATTTTGATCATACTATAATTGTTCAAATTTGTTTTGGGATTGTTCAAGATAAAACATTAACAAAGCTACATTCTTTCTAAGATCATAAAAATGGGCTTTATATGGAAGAATTACACTACTCGATTCCATTTAATTCCTTCGTCAATTTCATAATATGGTTTATAATATTTTTTAACAACTAATTTAATGAACTATATCAGAAAGATAATTTTTTATTTTAATATATCATGGTTTTATTTTACTTCAGTGTTGAATGATGAAAAATATATTAATAGAATATTTATTTATAAAAAATAATTTGTGAAATATTAGGTCTTTATAGGAAATGATTTGGATTTAATTACAAAAGTTATGTTTGAAAGTAGATGAGATCGTGGATGAGTATAAAACCAACTTCAATATATTAGAAAGTCAAGTTAGTGACTATGTAAATAATCAATAAAGTAATAATGATAAATTATTTTATGGGTTAAATGAATGATGATAAAGGGATAAATTTTTCAAATCATTTTGTATATATGAATAGATCTTGATGAGTGTTTTCAAGATAGAAAAATATTTTTAAAACCATTTATTACTAAGGTAAATTTAGAAAATAAGAGGATGATATAATAACTCGGGTTTTCAAGAAATTTTTTTGAAATTTTAATTTTTTATTTAAATGAGTTATTCTGTTATTATCTATCTTTAGATAATTTTAGAAAAATAAATCCATGATTTATAATTATTTAATGTATAATAAAAATGACATGATTAATGAAAATATAATTGATTAAGATATATCTATATATATAATTGAATATATAAATATGTGTCAATTAATAGATCACAAGTTTTGTGTGTTTATCATTAACTAATGATGATTATAGTGATGATAGTAATAATAATATTAATAATAAAAATAGTGAAATTTTTAATTTTATTATTAATGATAATGATTTAAATATAAAATTGTGTGTACATTGGAAATTTTGTATCTTGAATACTGGTAGTGAAGTGATTTTACCATTTTACCTTTTATAATTCATCAATAAAATAAATAAATTAACCATTCCATTAATGCTGATATTTATTCCTTATTTAAGATGAATATCAGGGTGTTGTTGGTTGATATAGAGAAAATTTCCTTGTGAATAGTATATGAAATGGTAATGATTCATAGGGAATAACACCATGCAAGATAGGTTGTATGTGGTAGTTTCACATGATGAAGTCAAAAAATATTAGAAAAAACAACTTGTGAGGATTTATGGATGCTTGGGAAGGAATTAATGTGGTATGAATAATGTGTTCATTAGTTATGATGAAAAAATGTTTTTGAAATTACTCGTATAAAAATATATGATATTACTAGACATAGAATTAAACATGTGGGCATGAAAATGATGGACTAATAATTATCTAGCCCATTATTTTCAATATAAAATCCAATATAGAAGGCATTGTAAATTTTTTAAAATTACTTTTACATTAAATGTTATGAAATTTATATACACCATTTATTCTTAATGAACTTTAATTTCTTTAATATGTCTTGTTTCACATTTTAATAAATTTTTTTAAATGTTGGATTTATCAATTGAAATTATTTTTTTGTTTGACTGGGAATATTAATTTTTTCTTGGATGGTTACCATAATTTTAACCCACTTTAAGTGAATAAATAGAGGTTATCAATTTTCTCTTGGATTTCCTTCAGAACTATAATTTTATAACATCATACTCCATCTCATTTGTCCATGCATCCTGCTTTGAATGTTTATTTGTTTCCATCATTATTGAAACTTTTATAGATATATTTATATTGGGCTTAGGGGTGTGTTTTGAGATAGATTCTTGTATTTAGGGATTAGATTGACCGATATAAAGGGAATATAGGTGAATAGAGGGTTTTAACAACCTAGTATTTGGATCACCAGACTAGAAGCCGAGTGATGGATTGGTTGAGATGTTTTGTCGCATGAAAAACTAGAGTAGTAAATATAGAGGCGGTGCCCAAAGAATTATCATAATGGGTATAATGGTATATGATCCCAAACGTATTGATGATTATCAACATTAGTGAATATCTCAAGGGAAATTTTATAGTACTCGTTGACTATGACTAGAGAAACCTCAAGCATGGATAGTTCCTGTGGTCATATTTTTTCTTTCTAATTTAGTATACTCTATTATTTTAGTATTGGGAATACCATGGTGATCTTTCCCAATGAAAATTGTCTAAATTGAAAAGTCATGTAAATATCTTTCTCCATTTATTATATTAATGTATTTCATCTTAAACCTCATTTGTGAGATGCTAATTCTTGAATTCATTCAAATATTTTGAAATTTTCATTATTGATATATAAGATATTTAGGAATTTTTTTTGGGTATTCTATAATTATTATTAATGTATCAATTATTTTTTTCATGTACAAATCATATTTATACGGTTTTTCTAGTGCCAACTATTTTAGTTTAATAGTTTCCTAAGAGGTGTTACACAGTTTCTATGCACCATTATCAAACCGTTTACCTCTCGAAAATCCCATAAAGCATTTAAAATATCCGCCAAACCTCATGAAATATAACCCAATAAGTTTATATAAATAAAAGGCATAAATAAAGTGTCATGTACGTAAATTATAGGGTGATACATTCTCCCCACAATTAGTCTTTCTATCACCAGAAAGTAGAAATCCACCATTGGTCTGAGAGAGCTCGGTCCATTGCTCCACTATTTCCTTTTCACACTCCCACGTTTCTTTTTGAATCTGAACATGTTTCCATAAAACCTGAACTAGACCAATGATTTTCCCATGAATTACTTTATCTTGTATATACACAATATTTAATGACACATGAACTAACATATCATCTAGATCTTGTTCAATGTGATGCCATCAAATCACATGTTTTTAAATTGAGATACATGAAATACATTATACAAAAAATTGAAATTTGGTGTAAAATACAACTGATATGACACCTCATCAAACCGTTAATGTATCTAAAAAGGGACTATGTTCCAAGGAGATAACAAACCCTACTTTCAAAAATGATGATGTCATATCCATGGATATATTTTCAAGAGCACACAATCATTCACCTCAAAAGTCAGCTACCATTGAAGGTGATCAACATACAATTTTTGATGGATCTAAGCTGTCTTTATTCTCTTCTTGATCAACTGAATCTTCTCCACTGTCACTTGCACAAGGATTGATCTAACAAGTGAAGTATTACCTATTTCAACCCAACAAAGTGGAGAATTATAAGGTCAACCATATAATTCTTCAAAAGTAACCCCACTAACGGCATTTGTTCCTCCCATGAGGCACCCAAATCCATTACACAATCCCACAAAATGTATTCAAATTTATATATCTTAATTTCATATTTTCCATCTTTCTTAGGATGGCATGATGTACTCCTAGTCGAATGATTCCCTAGGTATTGCTGTAAGGATTTCTAAAAATGTTATATAAACCTCAGATCTCAATTTCATGCCATCAAAACAAGTACGCCATGGATTTTTACCACTTCTCATATATTTATTTTGAACAATTCCTCCATTGTATAAGATTCATGATTATGGATAAAAAGAGACAGCATCATGAGTAAATCCACAATTACCCATATGGAATCATGTGTCCCAAACTTACTGGGGAGACCTATCACAAAATCCATAACTATCTACTTTTATTTTTATATGTTAAATGGTGAGGACTACAACATAACCCATGGGAACTAGTTCTTTGTCTTAACCTTATCAAAATCGAGTCATATCAAGACAAACTGAACCACTTTTGTTTTACTTCTCACCCACCAAAATTTTTCTTTCAATGACCTATAAATATTTTTTATTCTAGGATGAACTGACTATCTTGAATGGTCATAAAAATGTATAATTGTTTCATGAAAAGCCATTGGTATGAACATAAAATCTTAGAAAAACAACACTAATCCTCTGTCAGGATTCCATCCATCAATGGTCTCCTCACTATTGAGATTTGACCTCATATAAACCCATTTAGAATTAAATGTTTGATCTACATTAACATTATCAACCAAATCAAGAACAAAATAAACTGGAAAGAAAAATGAAAAAATACATCAGTCTTCATAATCCAAGTGCGTATCCACTATCAATAACATCATGTTCTATTGATCTAAAGAAAATTTCTCTATCTGCCAATATGAATTTCTACTTAATGTGTCCAACATTGAATTTAATTTACCTGATTCATAGATCAAGTCAAATCAAACATTTTTAGGTACTCCATCAATCTTCTTTGTCTCAAATTCAAATCACTTTGTCAGAAAACATTTTTCAATGTCTTAAGTTCTATAAACACAATAAATGTTTCACCAAACATGTAATTATATAATGTTTTGAAATCGTGGACCAATTCATCTAACTAAAAATCATGTATTAGGTAGTTCTTATCATGAAATCCGAACTAACATGACCCATAAACAACATTATCTCCCAACATAAGAACACACCCCTACCTATATCCTAAAGCATCATGATTCACCACATAACCTTGTACTGATTCTAGAAATATAAATATCATTGCGGATGTAAGGTATATTTAAACATAATGAAAAGACATATAACCTTCATTGTCCCATTGGAATGGAACACTTTTCCTTATCAAAGTTTTCATTATAGATTCTAGTCATAAAAATTCATGTATTAAACATCGGTAATAACCAGCTAGGCCAAAGAAACTATGTATATCAAAAAAACTCTTAGGTGGTTCCTAAGAGATTAAAACTCATAACTTATCTAGGTCCACAAAAATAATTTTTATAGAGATAATATTTCTACTAGAAAAGAGGCATTTAACAGTGCTAGAATATTCATTTATCCATGCTAAAAATGTTTTGATAATCAAAGCAAGTTTTAAAGCCCGAAACATTAATCAATGCTAAAAAAGCACTGATAAAGGCATCATTGTTAAAGTGGGTAATTTTTTTTATATTTCCATGAGCCCAACCACTTTGTCAGTGCTTCCACAAAACCTTTAACGGTTCTCCCACGACATTTATCAGTTCTTTTCATGTAACATCCCAGGTCAATAAAGAATATGGCATTTTCATATTTATTAATATTTGTGAATTAAATATTAATTTTACTTTAACGGGTATTCTATGTTCGATGGCGTACCGGACACACAACAATGGGTTTCTCCCAAGTCTTATCTTTCACACAATGTTGAGTCATATTTAAAAAAAATATAATATTATTATTATAAATGGTAGTTAATGTATAGCCGAGATATTAAGGGGAATGAATAGAACTAACTAAAATATTATTACACATGTTTGTTAAATGTTTTTAATTTTACCCAATAAATGTTAGAGGCTTAAAATGTGAATGAATCCAATTTCAAGCATAAATATACTGATATTCTTTAAAAAGTTGATTTACTACCTTTTGATGGAGAACCCTTTTCAAATATAGTTTCTTTCACTTTTATATGTTCTATTTTAAAAAATAAAATCATTTTTTAGAATTAGAACATCAAAATTTACTTTGGTTGACATTTTGTTTTTTTCTGATAAAGTTAATTTTTAATGAACAGTGAAAAAATACCATATTTTAATTCGAAAATTCATTTTCATATAATTTATTTATATGGGTAGATTATATTTTAAATTGGTTTTAAAGTGTAATTAGATTATATTTTTACCAATTAATCAAATTTTGTTCATTGGATGTAATTTCACTTCGAAATTGGACATAAACATGTGTCAATCTTTTGATAGTTATTATTTCTTGAAAACACGTTTTTTATGTTGAAAATGAGAATTAATTTTAAATAAATTCATACCCCTTATGTGTTTTGAATTTTGAAAAATGGATTTTATATTTTTAACTAGGAGTTCCAAATTGTATAAATAGGTAAATTTAATTTTTACACATTATGAAAATTTACTTCAGTAAATATTTTATTTACCATGGTTAAAGGGTAAATATGGAAAATATGAGTAATAAAATATTATTATAATAATGTTAAATTACTCTATAATGTGTATTAATAATATTTTTTGATAAATTAATGACCATGGGAATCCTTGGATCATTTTTGGGACCCCATAGAGCCACATGGAAGTGATAATGATACTTTATTTTAATTAATTTAAAGAAATGACAAAAATGACATAAACATATATCATTTAGTAATTTTTCTACATGGGGTTATATAAGTTATCTCTTAAACTATATATATTCATTTGAAAGATAAAAATATTTCCTACATAATGGTATTTTATTTATAATTTTTATACATCAATAATATAATATTATTAATGACACAATGGTGATTCCGTGATTACCTTATTAATGAACGATTTAAATAAATGATATTATAAAATTTAATAAAACTATAAAAGACCTGCCCAATTATTATTTTATGATTTTATTTAGAAGACGAGTCATCTTATCTTATAATTTAATGAGTTTTGGACCTTTTTGAACCAAAAATAATTTTATAATAAATTAATACTTTCAAAGTTTCTTAATGTGCCCCACCTCCCGATTATAAAAGGACACCACCTCTAACCCATTACTCACACTACTCAATCCCATTGGATCGTCCAACCTCTTCCCAAATAATCTCCCAACCTCCCTATCTTCCTCATAGAAGCCTTACCTAGGGCAGAAATAACTTTAAGAATGCATTTTGGTTCAAACAAAAGGGAGTTACTCGTTGTAAAGGTAACGTATTCCCTTAAGTTCTCTTATTTTATTTGACATACACACTCTTTATGCTCTTGAAATTATTTTTATAAGTAGAAAAACCAGTATCCTAAATATACTAAGTTATTTTAATGAGATTTATTCTAACTACCCTTCCAGACAACTCCATCTAATGGATACGAACATACTGTTTCTGTGGATGATGAACTACTACCTCACGATATGATAATTGTTCAATCTTCTCCTAAAACCAATTACGGAGTCCATTATGATGGAAATATAATAATATATGATATTTATGATATTTATTTTATCTCAATACATCTTCATTTTTAATTTATATCATATCTTTAGGCTTTCCACAACGTGTAAATACGATAATTTCATTTGAGAAAGTGTAGACTACCGCCCCCTCAAAGTGATATGACTCGTTCATGCTATACATGAAACATAAAAAGGATGGAATTTATGAACTTATGTAACATATATAAAATATATATTATAATATAATTATAATATACCTATGTATCATTTGGTTTTTATTCCTTTAAAATTGAAATGAAAGTAGCGTTCATGAGTACGTACGACTTACTGTCTCCATGAATGGTGAATTTCATTTTCATATATCCAAATGGTGTGGACTGTTATAAATAAATATATACGGGATACATATGATATATATGATATTTAAATCATTAATATCATTCTAGAGATAATTTAATTTTGACCACATGGACAATTTTTAATTATAACAATTTCATTTTTTACTCAAGTTCTGAACATCGACAAAATTTACGATATGAACTCAAATAATTAACTAATTTTTATAGAAAGGTAATAATTTATGTAAAAGTAATAGTAAACTTGAATTTTCTTAATAAAGTATAAATTAATTTATGTTTATTATTTAGTAAGAATAAGGAACACACATGACAAGTAATACTTAAGGTAAGGGGTTTTCATCGCACTTTTAATTTCTGTGAGATTCATGCTATATTTTCCACTATTTCCTTTTGTGTTATGTATGTAATGCCAATGATTTTATTATTTGTGTAATATAATTTAATATATTGGTATTTACATCTTCATTTTATGAACCTTCCTTCTTGGGGTGTATGTTTTGTTTATTACGAAATCGGTAATGGAACCTTTCACCGTACTCTTTTAGTCAAAGACTTATTTTATGTCATGTTTTTTATTTCATTTTTATTATGTTGGGATATGATCTTATATATAATTATTATTGTAAATCTTATGTCCATGTGATGGGAGATAATTTTATCTCTCATTTACTCATTTTTTGTATTTTAAATCAACGTCGTTAGGCTGATGAATTTCTGTAGGAGAACTTATTAACCCAATTTCAATTCATTGGGTTAAGCTTGTACTTCTTGATTATTTCATTCAATGAATATGGGTAAATTAATCTGATTGTTTTAACCTTAAAATCCACTTGTATTTTCTATATTCATATTGGTCCCACATAATTAGGTCATTGAAGTTTCCTTAATCTAAGGATATGATATTTGTAAGGAACATTGTCTCAATTTACATTCCACTGAGAATTACTTGTTGCTATACAACAATTCAATTTTTTATGGTGTATAAACTGAAATTTGACATATTATATCATGAATATCCTGAATTTCATGATATTATAAACTTTTATTAATTTCATTTCACAATTACTTGTATTCAAACATCTCTCATTTGGTTAGGAACTCTAACAAAAATATTGTTTAAAATGTTTTAATGATTTATTCTTCTAAATAATTCTAATTAAGGTCCATGTTTTAAAAATGGCTTTAAAAAATTATTTATATGGACATGAGTGTTTTAAAGTAAAAAATACTTTCAAAATATTCAAAGTGGTATTGGACACTTTGATTCAAAACTCTTCTTTTTGAATGTTTTAAAATGAATCGATTATTTCAATATATTGAACTAATATATTGTGATTACAATGTGGAAATGTTATATTTCATTTATTATTGTTCATGTGTTAGGATTATGTTATGTTTCTTTAGAATTTTTTACACATATGGGTGGTTCTGTGATAATACTAGGGTGGGTGATCTCGAGATAGCTCTCCAATGCATTGGGTAAAATGAGAGATGGTAAACATTAATGTTTCTCCTAAAAGATTTAGGGAATATAATGTGATGTATATTACAAAAATAAATCCCTATAAAGTTGTGAAAGATACACTTTATGTATGTTATGTATTAGATAATTTAACTTTATGATTTATGATTTTGGTGTGTTATTCATAAATCTTATGATTTCTTGAGGTATGTTATGATTGAAAAGTATGGTTTCATTGATTTGTATTTATTGATGGGATAATGTTTCCTTTCCTTATTTTATAAACCTTACTGAGATTTTTATTCACATACCACGTTTCAAAATGTTTTTCATAGGAGTAAAATATGAATAGGGTCAAGGATGGGATCTTGGAAAAGTCATGTTGTCTAAAACATGCAACTAGACATGTTTTTTTAAGAGTTTTTATTTTATGAAAAAATGGAAACTGAGTAGAAGTGTCTACTTTGTAATTTTTGAGATGTAATGTAATAGTTATGGCCTAATTCTCTAAAATTATAAACCTGAAAAGATTCTCATTTTTAATTCTTGTCTTAATTGAAGATTATGTAATGTTTAAGGTTGGGTCCTTACAGTTGGTATCAGAGGTCGGTTTAGATAACTTTAGAGGATATGGTGTTCTTTATGCATAATTAACATGACCATAATGGTTAGAATTTTAGAAAGAGTCATAGTTATTTTATATAAAGTGAATGAGTTTAAGATATCATGAATAAGTATATCTTACTGTTTACCCTCCTCATATGATATTATATGATGTTTTTACTAATATAATCACATTTACCTTTTTGGTTTTAGAAAATGGCTGGATCTAGTAGGCACCAAAGTAAAAAATAGATGTGATAGAAACTATGGTGGTTTTATGAATGATAAAATGAATGAAATGGGAGATGCAATAAAAACTCATGTGGTTATTCTTAACAAACTATATGAAGTCATGAATGACCACTTGAACCTTGGTGATTTTTCTATGGCATCATATATGCGTGAAATGAATCCCAATGGATGTTCAGGTAATAATCTTAAAGGAGAGTATATTAAAAAACCAATGTGTCAAGGATATGGAAAGAAAAACTTTGGAAAATGATTACAAGGGATGATAAGATGTTTCACATGTGGTAATTAAGGTCATGAAGAAAGAACCTTCCATGGAAAAAGGAAGCATCCAGTTGGCTCTAGGAAAGGGAAAGATGTTCGTTCTGAGGGGTGAATTGAATTTTTTAAATGTGGTGTGCATGGTCACTAGACAAATATATTTCCTAAAAAAAAGTTTTGGTAAAGGGATCAGTTAGATCATACAAATATACATTTTCCAATTCCTTATTCCATTCCAATTGAAGATGAGGAAACTAAAAATGACCTATGAAAGGTATGGATTTTTTGTTAGCTCATGTTTTTAAATTACTAAAATAATAAGACATTATGCGTGATTTTGTTTTTATGAAAGAATTATAAAATAATAACATTGAAAAACATAGATAAAATATTATGAAGAATGTTCGATGATTAAGATGTCTACATTTTAGAAATTAATGAGTTATGTTGTATCTATGGATGATGATATGTTTGGATGTATTAATGATGAGATTATATTAGAATCCTTTTTCTAGTATGTGTAACCCTGAAGTTTGATATGTGAAAATTTTATTCAATGAATAATTATCATTTATTTTGTGGATATAGTTATAGTGAACTATCTGGGTTTATCTAATATTTGAATTTGAGGCAATTATGGGTTATTACTTTTTGGGATGAAAATGTGAAGTATGAGATAACATTTGTGGTCAAAATATATTATGGTTATTTTTGAGGAATTTATATATTTTTTTTGGGAATGTTATAAAATTTTATAGTTTTTGAAAAAGGAAAACATGAAGACCATGTGATAACCCGTCACGTCGGATAAAGCTACAAGGAATCAAACCCACAACCAAAGTGTGATTGAGATTTATCACCTACCACTATACTACGTGAAGTCCCTGATTAGTTTGACTTATTCTTTTTTGTTAAATGATTTTATTGATCAATAATAATTTGATTTGGGATATTATTTTTTATCAAATTGATAATTAGTATATGAAAATGATTTAGTGGCTATGTGATAAAGGTTATTTCGGAAGACGTTTTCTCTTTTGGGAACACTATATGCTTATGGAAAATAGAATACTATGTGTTTTAATTTGAGGAATAATGATTGAATTTTATTTTGGAAGAATCTATGTTTTTATTATGGACATATGGTGATTTGGGTTATTTATATAAATGATTAACCTATCATGGATAATATTTGATTAGGTTAATTACACTTTAGTATAAGACTTTAAGAGTAGCCAATATTATTTAGAGATAAATGTTAATATTTTTGTGGAAGACTATATGATCAAATCCTTCTTAATTTTGGGTTTCAATCATAGTTTTGATTAATTTATGAATTTTAAATACAAAAATTTATTGAATGGTCTTTGATGAACATTGGGTATTGTTTGCGGAATTTTGAAGATTAATAATAGTATTTATTTTTATAAAGTATTATCCTCTTTGGGGATTATATGATCTCAAAATAACCTTTTTGGTTTTTGTTAACGTATAAAGACATGGGAAATATATTTTTTATATTTTTTGATTATGAGATTCTAAAGAAGTTTATTTTAGTGCTTTTGATGTGATGAAGTCATCTTGAATACTCATAATTTGGAGAAAGGAAGAATTTTTGGTAGAAATTTGGTAAAGGATGAAAGTCTACATGACAAGTAAGTATGTGACCTTATGTTCTTAGTCAAGATCATAAATAAATTCCTCAACATTATGAAAAGGAACGTAAAACAAAAATGTTGCCTGTTTACTTTTCTTACAGGGAAACCAATGACTGTTTAACCCATTACAGGTTTGTGGTTATATTGTTGTTAACTTTTTCCTAATCGTGTTTTCTATCATTCTCCATCAGAACTTAACACTTACTTTCTCCGCCATATCCATGTTTTTCTATATGGAATCCTTGTATGCATTGTCTTGGGTGACATTTTCTCTTTTATTTCTTTCTTTTAAAGTGATAGATTTATTGACTATTTTTTTCAATGTGGACTTTTAATGATGTTTCCGAACCCAATTTTAAAATTTTGAGGACGCAATTCACAAAATTAGGGAAAGATATAACATCCCAGGTAAATAAATAATATAACATTTTCATATTTATTAATATTAGTGAATTAAATATTAATTTTACTTTAAAGTTGTTGTTATGTATGATGTCGTACCTGACATACAATAATGGGTTTCTTTGAAGTCTTATGTTGCACACAATGTTGAGTCATAATAATAATAATAATATTATTATTATTATTATAATATTACTATTTTAAATGGTAGTTAACGTATTGCTTTTTTATTGGCAGGAATGAACAATATTAACTCCAATATGGTTATACATGTTTGTTAAATGTTTTTACCTTTACCCAATAAATGTTAGAGTCCTAAAATGTGAATGAATCTAATTTTAAGCATAAATACTCTAATATTCTTTAAAAAGTCGATTTACCACGTTTTGATGAAGAACCCTTTTTAAATATATATTTTTTCACTTTTATATGTTCTATTTGACAAAATAAAATTATTCTTTAGAATTTGGACATCAAAATTTACTTTGGATGAAATTTTGTTATTTTTCTGATATGTTATTTTTTAAATGAATAGTGAAAAATACCGCATTTTAATTCAAAATGCCTTTTCATCTAATTTATTTATATGGTTAGATTATATTTTTAACTGGATTTAAAGTGTAATTAGATTATATTTTTACTGATTAATACAATTTTGGTCAATGGATGTAATTTCATATTGAAATTCGATGTAAACAAGGGTCAATATTTTTATTGATATTATTTCTTAAAAACACGCTTTTTGTTTTGACAACAGTAATTAATCTTAAATTAATTTCTTCCACATCTGTGTTTTGAATTTGGGAAAATGGATTCTATATTTGGAATCTGGAGGTCTAAATTTTTGAAATAGGTAACTTTTATTTTTATACATTATGAAAATTAACTTCAGTAAATATTTTATTTACCATGGTTAAAAGGTAAATCAAGTAAATAAGGGTAAAAAAATATTATTATAATAATATAAAATTAACCTAACTTGTGTCCTAATATAGTTGGTTGATATATTTCCAACCATGGGAATGATTTGGTATATTTTGGGACCCCATGGAGCCACTTGGGAGTGATAATGACACTTTATATTAATTGATTTAATGTAAAGACAAAAATGACATAAACATATATCTTTTAGTTAATCAATTCCTATTGGGGGTAATATAGGATATCACTTTGACCACAAATATTCATTTTAAATCTAAAAATATTTCCTATATCATGGTATTTTATTTATAATTTTTAGACATCAAAAAAATAAAATTATCTATGACATAATGATGATGGAGTGATTACCTTATTAATGAATGATTTAAATAAATGAGATTATAAAATTTAACAAAACTCTCCAAAACCTTCCCAATTGTTATTTTATGCTTTTATTTCTAACATGAGTCATATTATATTCTTATTTAATGAGTTTTGGACCATTTTAAAATTAAAATAATATTATAATAAATTAATACTTTCAAACTTTCCTAAAGAGACCCTCCTCCCTCTTATAAAAGGACACCACCTCTAACCCATTACTCACACCTCTCAATCCCCTGGGATCATCCAAACTCTAACTAAATAATCTCCCAACATCCCTCTATTTCTCATAGAAGCCTTAATTTAGGTAGAAGGCACTTTAAGAAATCCATTTCATTCAAACAAAAGAGAGTTACCCGATTTAAATGTAACTTCTTCCTTCAAGTTCTCTTCTTTTGTTTTACTTATACAGTACCTATTCTCTTCTTATTAATTGTTTAAATAAAACAACCAGTATCCTAAATATATTAGGTTTTTTTATGATAATGATTCTAACTACACATCTACACACCTCCATTTAATGGATACGAACATACTGTTTCTGTGGACGGTGAACTACTGCCTCACAAAACGAGGATTGTTCAATATTCTCATACCACCCCTTATGGTGTCAATTATGATTGAACTATAATTATATATGATATTTATGATATTTATTTTATCTCTATGATTCATTATTTTTAATTTATAGCATACCTTTATGCTTTCCATAACGATTAAATACGATAATTTCATTTGAGGAAGTGCGGACTACAACCCCCTTAAAGTGATATGACTCGTTAATGATTTAAATGGAACATATCAACGATTAAATTTATGATATTATTTAACATATATAAAATATATATTATACTATAATTATAATATACCTATGTATCATTTGGTTTTGATTTATTTAAAAATGAAATGAAAGTAGTGTTCATGCGTACGTACAACTTACCATATCTATGAACGGTGCATTTAATTTTCATATATATAAATGGTATAGACTATTATAAATACATATATATAGGATAAATATGATAAATATGATATTTAAATCATTAATATAATTCTGGAGATAATTGAATTTTCACCACATGGACAATTTGTAATTATGACAAGTTTATTTTTGACTCAAGATCCAAATATCGACAAAATGTCTGATATGAACTCAAATAATTAAATAATTTTTTTAGAAAGGTAATAAGTAATATAAAAGGAATAATAGACTTGAAAAAGGTTCTAAATAAATTATAAATTAAGTTATGTTTATTATTCATGAATAACAAGGAACATACAAGACAATTTGGACTTTAGGTAAGGGGTTTTCATCTCACTTTTTATTATCGTGATATTCATGCTACATATGCCACTATTTAATTTTTCCTGGTGTATGTACTGCCCATGATTGTATTATTTGTTTAAAATACTTTAATATATAGGTATTTACATCTTCATTTTATGATACTTCCATCATGGGGTGTATTTTTCATAAGCTACCAAATCGGCAAGGAAACCCTTCACCGTACTCTTTTAGACAAAGGCTTATTTTATGTCATTTATTTTGATTTCCTTTTTATTATGTAGTGATATATTCTTATATATTATTATTGTTGTAAATTTTTTTCCATGTGATTAGAGTCCCTTTTCTCTCTCATCAATTCAAATTTTTATGTTTAATACTATGTTGTTAGGCTGTCGAATTTCTATAAGAGAACATCTTAACATAATTTCAATTCTTTGAGTTAAACTTATACATCGTGATTATATCATGATAGGAATATATGTAAATGAAATCTGATTTTTTTACACTTAATATCCTTTTAAATTGGATTTATTCACATTAGTCACACATAATTATGTCATTTATTTTTCTTTAATCTAAAGATATGACATTTTCAAGGGACATTGTCTCAATTTACATTCCATTGAGAATTATTTGATGTTATACAACAATTCACCTTTATATGGTATATATACTAACCATTGAAATATTATATCATGAATATACTTATTCTCATGATATTATAATCTTTGATTAATTTTATTCCTCTATTATTTGTATTCAAGCATGTCTTTTTTGGTTTGGAACTCTTTAACTAAAATATCATTTTAAATGTTTTAATGATTTATTATTATAAATCATTCCCATTAATTTCCATGTTTTAAAAATGGTTTTAAGAACATATTTATATAGACATGAGTGTTTTAAAGTGTAAAATACTTTCAAAATATTCAGATTGGTATAGGAAACATTGATTCAAAACTCCTCTTTTTGAATTTTTTAAAATGAATTGATTATGTGAATATCCTGAACTAATATCTTGTGATTTCGATGTGGAAATGTTATCTTTCCATTATTATTGTTTATGTGCTATGATTATGTTATGGTTATTGGGCACTGTTTACACACATGAGTTGTTCTATGATAAACTTAGGGTGGGTGAGCCTGAGATAGGTCTCCAATGCATTGGGTAACGTGATGGAGGTAAACGTTAATGTTTCTCCTAAGCGATTTAGGGAATATACTGTGATGAGATTTCCAAACCTAACTCCCTACATAGATGTGAAATCAAAAATGTAAATATGTTATGTATGCTATAAGTTACCTTTATGATTAATGATTTTGGTATGTTATTCATAAATCTTTTGATTTTATGAGGTATTTTATTAATGAAAATTAATGTTTCATTAATTTGTATTTATTGATGGGATAATGTTTCATTTTCCTTATTAAATAACCCATAAAGAGATTTTAATGCACATCCCGGGGTTTTAAACGTTTTTCACGTGACATTAATACAAATAGGGTCAAGGATGGGATTAAGGAAAAGTCATGTTGTATAAAACATTAAACTAGACATGCTTCTTTTTTAAGCGTTTTTATTTTATGAAAAAATGGAAACTGAGTAGAAGTGTCTACTTTGTAATTTTTGAGATGCAATGTCATAGTTATGGCCTAATTCTCTAAAACTATAAACCTGAAAAGATCCTCAATTTGAACTCTTTACATAATTCAAGATTATGTAATGTTTAAGGCTGGGTCCTTAAATTTCAGTCCACCACCCCTTTTATTTGAATTTTGAAAATTTCTAGCGTCATGTGTGCCTTCCTAGATTTGAACCCTACAAGTTAAAAATCCATAGCACTAGATAAAACAAATTTTTTAGTTTAAAGGGATAGTGGGAGAACTATTAAAGGTGTCATCTAATCGCTGATAAAGGGGTGGGCTCATGGATGTCAGAAACTACAAATGACCATAACTTTCGACTTTCCAGCCTCATACACTCCCACTAGATCAAAATTTAGGGCCATTTAATGTTTGAGTAATATTTTCAACTTATTTCATATATTTTATTAAATTTTTTTTATATCCTCAAAATGATATTAAATGACTCTTACAAACTAATAATAAGAAAATTATTAATTTAATTTTTTTAATTATTTGGTAATTTATTTTCACTAAATATTTATTTGTAATAAATGTAAATTCCTATTTACCATATATAAAACATATTTTAAAAAATATATATTATATTTATATCAATATAAATATATTTATATATTTATATATTTTTTAATGAAACGTAATATTGTTTAAAGTTACTATTATCAGCACTACTAATAAGAATTGATAAAGGGGGTCTTTATCAACAATTCTAAAAAAGCACTGATAACCCCCCCCCCCCCATTTATCAATGATTTTTTAGTGTTTTTAATGAAATAATTTAACAATGCTATAAAACAATTGTTAAATACCCCAGTAAACAATGCTTAAAAACCCTGTTAAATACCCCCTTTAACATCACTTTTTTAGTGTTGAAAAAGGGGGCATTTAACAGCACTTTTAGTCTAGCATTGTTAAAACCCTAACACTAGATGAACCTAGTTTTGTAGTAGTGTATGGACAAGAAAATGTATCTCTTATATCTAAAAATCACATTTTGAATGTTTGGAATACACACGAAGATCCTGTATGATAACGAACTCTATCACCAAGTGTTGCTCATGCCCATCCCTTGTCCTAGAATACACCATTATATCATCCAAAAACACCACCACAAAAGAATCTAGATACCTTTCAAATATCTGATTTATCAATTCCATAAATATAGGTGATGCATTCATAATTCCAAAAGGCATAACAAAAAAGTTATAATGGCTATATCTACTTCTAAAGGTTGTCTTTGAAATATTATCCTTCCAAACCCCCAGTTGGTGATATCATGAATGCGATCCAATTCTAGAAAACGATCATGCTCCCATCAATTGATCAAATAGAATATAAAATTATGGAAATGGATACTAAATCATTATTGTAACTTAGTTATGATTATGATAATCCACACAAATCCTAAGAGTTACACCCTTTTTCAAAAACAAAATTGGTGCTACCCATAAGGACATGCTAGGATGAATGAACTATTTTCTTTACAACTGTTTTTAGGCAACCCCCTTTATATGGTTGAGGGGAAACCTTATATGGCATGTAGGCCCATATGCAGAGACCTTGTACCTAAACATTAAAGGCCTAGGAAAATGACATCACAAGTGATACCCAACCAATATTTATATATATATATATATATATATATATATATATTCAATCTCTCACACTAGATAAGGATGCACAATAAGAAATACCCCATGCAGTTCACAAAGTATGGTCCTAATATTAGAATATATACCCTCCCAAACATCCAAATCTAGTAGCCCTTATATATGGGAGAAGAATACCTGAACATCATTTGATCTACACCAGTGGATGAAATCCTTTCCCCCGGTCAATCACACCATCACACACCTATAGAGAGGCCCACCACTGCTCGAACAGGCATATGCCACTATATATGCCGATTTTCATGTGCCCTAACCTAATCACCAAATCCATATACCATAATCTCCCAACCCATAATCCTACCCTCACCCTGATCATATTGACCCGACCGCTTTCGCAAGGACATCTGCCCTGATCCGTTGCAGCGAGACACCTCCTCTGCATCACCCTCCTACTGGCCAGCCACATCTAGCTTCCTACATCCCTGATCCATCGTAGCAGCATCCGCTCAACCTCATGCACACAACCGATGCCGACCACTTCTTGGAAAGATCATGGGCCCAAAATTTTCCATTAACTGATGAAACCCTCGACCACAGAACACATCCTATGCACTATCACTACATAAAAAATCCCCAATTAATGAGGCTCCTAGGAATAGAACCCTAGTAGATGTAGTATTCTAGGGTAACCATAACCACTAGGATAGAACCCAAAATATTTTCTTTCCAACTCTTCCAATAAGACATTCAATTCTATTAATTCTTTTGGTTCCACCCAATAGAAAGGAAGTCAGATAGGAGTGGTCCCTAATAAGAGGTAAATTGTAAATTCCACTTCTCTTTTGTGTGGAAACCCTGAGAAATTATCAGGAAAAACATTAGGAAACTAATCATTTTTTTGTAATTCACTATTATCAATCATATCCATAGATGCGAAGGTCATAACTACAATCTTTTTTGACATAATTCTAACTACTGGTGCAAAAAATTCTGTTCCACTTTCTTTCACATTATGTTCTCCTTTAAATTTATTCTTGAAAACTTTATCAATTTTCTAACTAACCCTTCATGTATAATAGTTTATGTGAGATTTGAACATTTTAAACCAATCTATACCTAGGATTAAGTCATATTCATCCATTATAAGTATAGATTAATCCCAAATCAATTCATCCCCATCAACAGTTATTGAACGTTCTTTGCACATAATGGCTCGACATTATATTTGACCAAGAGGAGTTTTATGTTTAAAAATAGAAGGTTTCATTTCAACATGAAAACCTAGATGATTAGTTACATTAAAATAAATTAATGAATGGTATTCACCCATATCAAAAAAAATTCACAAGATTTGAATAAAAAAGAATCATACCACTCACTTTCAATGGTCCAGATGGATTATCCACAATAATTTTCTCATCTCTATACAACTTATTACTCACACTACTGTTCTCCTTATTACCTTATTAAGATTTCATTGGTTGAGGAGTCATGGTATAACTAAAAAAACCATCGATTCCTCAGTTCTGCGGATGAGATCTGTTATCATGGACTCATCTCTTCGATGTATACAATGCTTAAGAAACATGACATATGTACCTATAACCAGACCATGGATCATTATGACAACAACACTGAATTTAACCCATCTGGATAGAATTGTGGAAAGATCTAGGTGGTCTCAAATAATCCTGCTTCTTGTTTTTAAAATAACCACATTAATAATATACTGGATTACTATTTGGTTTAGGATGCCGATTAATCAATCCAGCTATCTGATTCTGATTTGTACCGCCACTATCGATATAGGTGTCCCTCTTATGATTATTACAATCATTAGAGTTCCCACTTGCTCCCATGGGTATCAAAATTATTCTCCCACCCATATTAACCAATATTTATCTTTCTACCATTTTTTATCTGCTAACAATCTCTATATAATTTGTAATATAAATCATGACAATATTTGAGTACATTTTTGGCTTTAACCCTGATTAAAAAATGTGTGCCTTCAAGTACGCCCTTGTAGAAACTCCCTATGAAAATTATACTAAATTCATGAATTTAGGCGTATAATCTGTTATAGAGAGGTTCTAATTCTTTAATATGAAAAATACTATTATTTTCGTAATTATGAATATATGAGGATAGAATTTTTTGTTGAACAATTCTTCAAAATCCTCCGATGAAATGACTTGGTCTATCTAGAACTGCTAAATCCCACCATTAGTATGATAGATCCCCCATAATGTATATTTCCGACTTAGATTTTAGCTTATCTAGTGTTCCTAGGAAATAGAATATTTGATTCATCCTATTTAACCACACATCATATTTTTCTAGTTCTGAATCACCCAGAAAGATGGGTGGATTATGGAATTAGAATAGAATAGATTTATCCACTTTCCTTTTATAATTCCTTATGTTCCCAATGTCCACGACATGAAGATATTGTGCAATACTCTAAACTAGCTACTGGTTCACCTGTGTCTCTGGTATAACCACATTTTAAACAGCCTCTTCTGGTTGCTTCATATGATGCATACCCAGTGCCATCCTCTAAAACCAAAATAAATCACCATTTTTTCTCTTACTCTAGAATCCAAAGATTTAGAAATTTCAAATTTATCACTTCACACATATCAAAAAAATTCTTCCCAATATTCAACAATTTTTCACTTTCAAAGCATTTTTGAAAATTCTACCATGCTTTTTGGAATCCAGTCCGTTTTCAACTATGTTCAAAAATCAAAACTTTTCATGAAATAATAAATCATTAATCAAAATGAATTATACACTCCAATTGGTATGTCATTTCTATAAACACATGTAATACCCTTCTCATTAGATAAACCCATAATGATGAGGTGAAAACTCATAGAAGTGTCTCAAAACACTCTTGTACCCCAAACAACCTAGTAACTTGAAGTTCATTATAAATATGTTAGATATGACTCTTTATGCCCTATATTTCATGTTTTTACAATTATATATCCTTATTACCAACCCAAATCAAGGACTTACACAAATTATTTTTACAACTCTAGTAGAAAACAAACAGATACCATTGGTAACATCTCATCCTTCACCCATTGTCTTAGGAAGAGGTAGTGGGTGTTACTAGGATTTAGGTGACATCCCCAAGACACCAAAAGTTGGAAATAAATTACAAGGTCTTCATAATAAATTTTTGGATGATTTTCCATTTGAAAATAAAAAAACCAGACTAAAAATAACAATACCCAAACAACCTCTATATAATTCATGAGTATAAAATATAACTCACAGAAAACCAATCCAAACTAAAATATAATAGAGTACAATGCAAAAACCAAGACAAAAAAACTAAAATTCATGGAATAAATAAACTCAAAAACTCCAATGATACTTTAATATCAAACTCTAAAATCCATGCCCACGGTATCACAATGCATCGTTAAAGAAATAAGATACATTTCCCTTACATGTGTCTCGATATACAACTTCTGAAAATTAACAAAACAACCTAATAAGGGATGAGTATAAAACTTATTAGGATTTTTCAAATGACTTACCAACTCCTGACACTAGGACAAAACATGTCATCATATTTATATAAAATAATTTAAATAAATTCTAAGCAGTTTATATCAAATTATAAAACAGTTTTTGAAACCATGTAGTTATCCATGTAAATAAACAAAATAAGAGTATAAAATATTTAACAATTCCATTTGGAATACCTAATGCACAAATCTACACATACATACATTCATGAACAAGTAATAGTTCCATAATAATGAGCGGTATCTAATTGATCTACTAAGTCTTCTCAAGGTAACCATATACCAAGTGACCCAGTGGCACACACCCCTTCTATAGGGACACATCAATAAAAATGAACTCACTCTAACCATGTATGCCAATAAATTTCAATTAAAAATTATTTTATTGAAAAAAAATTATATATGTTTTTTCCATGCATCAAAACCAAACCATAATATTAAAAGTTTCATTTTAAAATCATGAACCGAAAGCATTTTCCATAAATCCAACCAATTTCACAAATTCCAAAAAAACCATCTCTAAAGAGGTTTTAAATAAAAAATCATAGATTTATTTCAAAATTCAATTCAAGAAATTAAATATATTTGAAACTAAACCTTCAATTTATAATCAAGAGTAGTTAATAGTGATTCCACCCACCTCTCAATTTTGGAAAAAAAGAATGACACTACAAATTCAGAAACATGGATTGAAACTCCTAAAAATATCATTAAATCATCTTCCCTTCAATACAAACCACAATATCTCATCATGATTAACATAAAAATATGTGTATTTATACCCAACGGACTAAATAATGATTTCAAGTGAGTTAATAAGAAGAAAACTAAGGAAAACATTGAATAATAATAACATACCAATAAATCCAACCTACAACGCACCAATATTCTCCAAGGAATCTATCCCGGATCAAGATTAATGGTCTCAATATCCTTGGGAGGAATAATAATTTGGTTCATGAACTTTTTAGGGAAACAACAAATAGTTTATGAGGTGATTTATATTGTATACATAATTTTCAGATATAAATATTAATGGTTAATAGTTAGGGAACACAGTTAGGAAGACCGTACGCTAACTGTGAACAATGTACTACCTCTAAATACACAATAAAATTTTGTATTTAATGGTTTAAAAAACCAAAAACCAACTATTATAAACCCCAACATACAAAATTTCATGATTTCTACTCAGAATCTTCATGGTTTGGTTAAACCAAGTTCGTAATTGTGTGCCTACCCAGTTCCCATTTTTTCAGTTTCACGATTTCTTAGGAGGTGTTTAATCATTTCTACTAACCTTTAATAAATTGTGAATATATAGAAAATCCCCCAAAACACATAAATTCTCCTTAAAACCTCATAATACATAACTGAATCACTTTATTTAATTAAAATACATAAATAAAGGGTCAAGTACCTGAAACTGAGGGTGCTACACTAATTCTTCCAAAAAAATATAAAAAACACATAATAATATAATTGTAAAATAATAAATATAAGTATTTTTTTTATAATTCATATTTTAAAATATATAAATTTATTATTTAAATATAAAATATAAATAAAAATATTTTATAGAAAAATAATCTTCTTTTTTCACTAATAGCCAGAGTGAAAAATATGAAAAATATTGTAATAAATAACTTATTACATTAATAATTACACATTTATATCTTACTAATTACTATTTATATATCCTCTCAAGATCTCTATTTAAGATATGATCATAAATTATGCTCTGGTGTCAATTCAAGGAGGTGATTCCGCTATCATAGATCTCGTAGAAATTTCCATGAATTTGAATTTCTATCACATGTGATTTTTCTCAAATAGTAATTATTAAATTTTTTCTTATTATTTGTGTAGATAAAATACTAACAAAGATAATTCCATTTTAAAATTATGAAAATGATATTTATATGGAAGAATTAATCTACTCAATTATATTTCTTTCCTTCATTGATTTGATAACATGGTTACTTCCTTGTATTCCTGCAAATTTAATAAAGCATATCATAAAGATCAAATTTTATTTTAGCATATCATGTTTTTAGATTAGTTCAATGTTTCATGAAGAATATTATAATAATATTATATTTATTTATTGAAAATAATTTGTGAAAATGAGGCCATTATAAGCAAATATTTGAAGTTAATTACATAAGTTATACTTGAAAGTAGACGAGAGGTGGTTGAGTATAAAACAAACATCAATAGATTATAATGTAATTTTATTTAATATGTAAACTACCAATATATTCATAATGATAAATTATTTTATAGGTTAAATAAACGAATACAAATGGAGCAGTTTTCCAAATCATTTTGTATATATGAGGAGACCGTGATGAGTGTTTTCAAGATAGAAAATAATTTTAAAACCATTCATTAATAAGGTATATATATAAAAGTAGTGGATGATATAAAAACAAAAAATTTCACGAAAAATTATTTTAATTTTTTTTGAATAATTTATTAAGTTATTATTTGTTTTTAAATAATTTTAGAAAAATCAATCTATTGTTTATAATTTTTTATATTAATGTATATTAAAATTGATATGATTAATGAATATATAAATTATTTTAATAAATCTATATATATATATATATATATTAATATATAAATATGTTCCTATAGATATATCACATGGAATGTGCGTTTAACAATAATTAATGACGATTATGGCGATGATGGTAATAATAATATTAATAATCAAAATAGTGAAATTATTATTATTATTATTATTATTGATAATGATTTAAATATACAATTTAGTGTTATTTGATAATTTTTTATAATTAATATTTGCGGAGAAAGTGGTTTTACCATTATGACCTTTATGCTACATTAATAAAAATAAATAAATCATTCCATAGAGGCTGATATTTATTTCCTTTTGAAGAAGAATCATGTGGTGTTATTGGTTGATGTAGAGAAAATTTCATTTTTACTAGTATATGAAATTATAATTATTTATAGGTAACAACACCATACGAGATAATTTATATATGGTTGTTTCACTTGTTTAATTGAAAAAATGTTAGACAAAAAAAGTGAGAATGTATGGATTCTTGAATATGATTTGATATTGTTTGAATCATGAGTTCATAAGTTATGATGAAATTTTTTTATTGAAATTACTTGTATGGAAATATATGATATGATTTGACACTAGAAAACAACATGGGATTCATAGAAATTTACAACTCATAAAAACATGTGGGTGTTGAAATGCAGGAGTAGGAACTATACAACACATCAATTTCAGTCTAACATCTGATGTAAAATAAATTTTAAATTATTTGAAATTAATTTTACATTTTACATGATGAAATTTAGATTCATATTTGATTCTTAATTATGTTTATTTTCTTTTGTAAGTCTTGTTTCTCATTTTATATTTTTTTGAATGATGGATTTATCTGTTGGAATTATTTTCTTTATACGGAAGAGAATTTTAATTTTTTCTGGGGTGGTTCCCATAATTTTCAGCATATTTAAGATAATAGATTGTGTATTTCCATGTTCCCTTGGATTTCCTTCAAAACTGTTTTTTACAATATCCCACTCCATCTCATCTGTTCATGCATTCTGATTCGAGTGCTGCTCAGTCTCCATTATTGTTGCATCTTTTGGGTCTCTATTTCGAGTGACTTTAGGGGTAAAATATATAATAGATTATAGTTTATATGGATCAAGTTCAATGATAAAAAGGTAATATAGGTTAAAGGAATTATTTAGCATCATAGTGCTTAGATCACTATTTATAATCTGAGAGATGGATTGATAGAGTTGTTTTGTCACAAGAAAAACTAGAATAGAAAATCTAGAGGATGTTCCTAAAGGATGATCAAAATAGGGCTACTAGTTTATGACCCAAGATGAATTGATGGTCATCATTAGAAATAATGATCTTTGGGAAAAATCTGGTGGACTCGATGACTCTGAATACTGAAACCTTGAGTATGGATGATTTTTGGAAAAGGTGAAACCAAACCTATGGTATGGGGGTTTCAATTTAATTGTTTTTTCTTTATCTATTTTTTTATTCCTTGTATATGTTTGGTGCATGTTTTTTGGTTTGTTTTCAATTTATTCCATCCTAGGTGCCCATATACATTTTTCCCTAAAGACCGGGTTGATTGTGGGATCTAGAATTATTAAGTACATGGCATGTGGATAGTTTGTGTGGTCCTATTTTTTCTTTCTCATTTCTTGTACTCCATTTTTTTATAGTGAATAAAATAGTGGTCCTTCCCTATGTACATCGTCCAATTGGATAAATCATGCAAATATCTGTGTCTATTTATTACCTTCACGTATTTCATCTTAATCCTTATTTGTAGGAAGATAATTCTTGAATTAATTCAAATATTTTTAGAATTTATTTATTAATATTGATGTTTTTTATTATTTTTTTTATGGGTTTTAAATTATTATTGTTATTTTATCAATTGTTTACTTTTTTATGAATATCTGTGTATTAGAATCAATATTTATGTTCTCAAACATGCATCTGTGAATCTGGATGATCTATTTCATGTCCTGATTAATTTTTAGTTAAATATATGTGTTCATAAATTTATATCTATTTTATGATAATTATTTTAAGTAATTTCAATTCAATAATTTTTAATCACCACTGATATGTGATTTTTTCATGTTAGGTCCACAATGCTGAGTACCCTGAGAGGGGGGGGGGGGTGTGAATAAGGGTATGACTAATTTAAAATTAAAGCCCATTCTGATCTTGTTTCACTATTAAGAAAAACACGCTTCTCTCTCTTTCCTATTGCACAATATAAACCGAAAGTAAAGAATGCACAGGACAAAACAATTTTTACTTGGTTCACCGCTATGGGCTACGTCCAAGGAGAATACACCGAAAAGTTGTCGGTTGTACCAAATTCCACTAAACATCACAACCTGTGGATTACAAGGTTCGGGAGGCTCCCTGCCTTTACAAAGTTTTGGGTCAGATCACTACTTTCCCAAGGGTCACTCCATGTTTCTCTCTCTCTGGATCACTACAGGTGGAGAGGATCACATTCTTCCTCTTCCTTCACTCACTACTCTAGAAAGGATCCACTCACAGTTTATAGACCTTTAGTTCTCTTCATTATCTCTAATGAATACATCCTCCATTGTATGTGGATTCTCTATATAAGTCCAACTTTCACACGTGGATGAATCTCTCTTTGCACTGAAGGTATCGGGAAAACTTCCAGCTTCCACACATCACTGAATCACTACCAGAAATCAACCTTACTAGGCACGCAAGTCTAATTCGGTGTGCAAGTGTCGGTGCGCAAGTTGCAATTGGCGCACAGGTCCAACTCAACTACATGCACGACACAAGTCCCTACTCCTCCAAACATTCACAACACAACTCCTTTTACTCCCAAACCACTATTGGCACGCAACTACGAACCCATGAGAAACTTCGACCACTAGCACGCAAGTCTACCTGTGCAACCACACACCACTTACACGACTTCCACACCTGTGTGACGGGAGCTCTGATTTTTCTAGGTATTGAACATTGTTGTAAATAAGGAGGGGTGGTATTTTATTTATAGGCATTTGGTCAACCTACACGGCGGCACACACGTCTCCCTTCGACGCGCAAGTCCCAGCGTGCAGGTCTCTTCCCCTGCAAGTCACCTGCACAACCAAACCAATACCTGCGCGACCCTCTTTCCTTTTCCATATTTTGATCTTCTGATCTTGAAAAAAATAGGCGTGCAAGTTCTCAAGCATCCAAGGCATCGACACGCAAGTCTCTTCACAGTACGTAGGTCACCTGCATGACCACACAAATACCTGCATGACCCTCTTTACTTTGCCTTATTTTGATGCTCTAATCTTTAAAAACATATGGCACCCAAGTTTCTTCAAATTCAAGTACATGGCGTGCAAGTCCCTTTTCCAAAAACCATTTTTCATCATTTGTTGATTTTCAGGCCCAAAAATTTGGCAAACACTGGAAAACGACACCACCTTGTATCTGTTCTTTTTGTACTGCCTCTAGATAAACCATTCTTTTGTTGACGTTCTTGAATCAAACAAGGATAATTGACCACAACTCTTGAACTCGACATTCCACCATGAAATCCCCTCTATCAACAAATTTTTATGTCATTGTTTTTCTTTGTCAACAATCAAAGCATAATTTTACACTTTTTCAACAAAAACAATCACCTCAAAAATGCTTCAATGATTCCTTGAGGGATTTTTTTACCAACAATCTCTCTCGTTGTGTTTGTTGAAAACTCTTCTATAAGAATTTGCATCATTAATTATTCATCCACCATTCTCCTATTGTGATTCTGATAGCGATCAAGGATTTAATCAACACATGCTCTAAGCCCACAAGAATGATGCTCGGCGTGAGAAACACGAGTAAATGAAAAGTTCATCAATGAATCACTTAATCTCTGACACCCACTATTTACATAAAACTGATACCAATTGTTACCAAATTGATACCAATTTTTGGAAAAATTATTACCACATTCCAACACAACTCTTCAACTTTTATCTTGATCCTCAGCTGTCGTGATATCTATTATTTGATCGATCACTTCTAGCATCTTTAGATTTAATATGCTCCCCCTTTCTGATCAAATCCTTAACCCTTGTCAACTTCAAAACCTCTTTATCCCTACTACCTGTGTTGTACAAGATAAGCTCTGGCTATGCACGTTCAACAAGCTTTAACTCCCCCTATCTGGCTGCTCCTCCTGTCAGCTTCTCCCCATATCATTCATGATTTATCAAATAGCCACACTGTCTCCCCTTGAACTAGCCACACTGTCTCCCTCTTGAACAATCACTATGCTCTGCCTTTGTCAACGAAACCAATGGACACTCTATTGTAGTCTGTAATAGAGTAGAGAACACATATCAGCACATTAGGGAAAAACAAATCATATCTCAGGGAGAGGGGGGGGGGGGCACAACCACACTATTTTAAGTGTGAGGAGTTGACTAAACTCCCAGAGCTAGTTGATGCCTCTCAAAATCTTCCATGGGTAAGGCCTTTCTCAGAATGTTTGCAACTTGTAACTCTGTAGGCACATACTCCAACTTCACGATTCCCTGCTTAACTTTATCCTTGATAAAATGATACTTTATCTCAATGTTCTTTGTCCATGAGTGATGGATGTTATTTTTTCTGAGATTTATAGCACTTGAGTTATTAAATTTAATTCCAATTGGATACTTCACTTCAACTCCCATATCATCAAGCTGGTGATTCATCCATAATAACTGTGTGCATTCTTGAGTGGTCGCAATATACTCAGATTACGCAGTGCTCAATGAAATGCAATCTTTCTTCATGCTTAACCATGAAATACATAATCAACCAAGATAGAATGCACCTCATGACGTTGATTTTCCGTCATCTGCTGATCTGGCCCAATCTGCATCTGTGTAACCTAATAACTCTGATTGAGATTTGTCATTATACATCAGACCGAAATCCATGGTGCCTTGGATATACCGAAGTATTCATTTCACTGAAATCAAGTGGCTTTCCTTGGGATTACTCTGATATCTCACTGCTTGGCATGTGTAAAAAACAATATCAGGCTTTGTTATGGTCAAGTAAAACAAACTTCCCTTAATTTTCCTATATTCTCTGATATTAACTGCCTTGCCATCCTCATCTTTTGACAATTTTATCTAGGTAGCAATCGAAGTTTTCAACTCCTTAGAGTTCTCCATGCCAAAACTTCTCAAAACCTCCTTGGAATATTTGGATTGAGAAATGAGTGTTCCATTCCTTCCTTGTGTCACCTATAGACCAAGGAAAAATGTTAGCTCACCAATCATTGACATTTAAACTCATTTTTCATGAAATTGGAATGTTGTCTTCACAGAGCTTCATTTGATCCTCCAAATATTATGTCATTGACATAAACCAACTTCATAATCCTTTGATTACTAATGTTACTGAAATCGAGATTGTAATCAACTCCCCCACACTGGAAACCCAGCTTCTTCAAGTACTGATCAAGCATTGAGTACCATTCTCTTGGTGCTTGTTTTAGCCCATACAGCGCCTTCTTCATCCTGCAAACTTTTTTCTCATCCTCATGAATGAGAAACCCATCTGGATACTCAATATACACCTCCTCATCTAGAACACCATTCATGAATGCGAATTTGACATCCATCTAGAACACATTGAACTTTCTTTGCACTACTATGAAAAAAATAATCTGATTGTCTCCAGCCTTGCAACTGGTGTAAATGTCTAATAAACATATATTCCCTCTATCTGGGATTATCCCTTGCACACTAGTCGTGATTTGTTCTGAATCACTGTGACATCTTCATTCATATTGTTGTGATAAACCCATTTATTCCCGATGACATTCTTGTTTGCTAGCCTCGAAAAAATCTCCTATGTCTGGTTCTTCTCAATCAATCGAGCTCTTCATTCATAGCCCGAACCCAGTTTTCATCTTCAGCTACACCAAAAAAACATTCTGGATCCACCTGAGATAAAAATGATGTTTTCTATAATGATTTAATTCATCGAGTCTAAATTAGAGCTGTCTGATCACCAATGATATTATGCCTATCAATTTCAGCTTGACACTTTTGCTTCCTTGCTGGCACAGACTTGACACTTTCTTGTTCATCATCAGTATCTTCTTTTGATTCAGCCTCTACCACTTCTAATCCCCCTTTGTTGCTTACCTCATCATCACTTTCATCCAGAAACTGTTCAATGGGTTGTTGAGTATTTTGTTCATTTTGAACTATAGTGACATCAATGATCTCAACAATTTTTCCCAGAATTTTGTTGAAACATTTATATGTTTTTCATTTCCCTGAGTAGCCAAATAATATCCCCTCATCTCCTCGTGAGTCAAAATTCATGTGATTTTCTTCTTTGATAATAACTCACTTACTCACAAATATTCAAAAGTATTTCGGCATTGGCTTCTTTCCGTACCAAATTTCATACGAAGTCTTTCCTTCCTTCAGACACAATAGTGACCTGTTCGAAATATAGACCGATGTCAAAACTGCTTCCTTCCAAAAAAATTCTGGTATTTCCTTTTCAATAAGCATTGTTCTGGCCATGTTGTTTATTATACGATTTCTCCTCTCAACCACTCCATTATGTTGGGGAGTTCTCACTGATGAAATGTGATGCCTTATCCCGTGTTTCTCAAGATAGTTTTATACTTGACCGTTTTTGAATTCCATACATTTATCAGTATGAATCTTTAGAATTTTCTACCCAAGAATCCTTTCTGATTCCCTCCTATACTACTTAATGCAACATAACGCCTCTTTCTTATGGGTAACGAAAAATACCCAATCCATTCTGATATAATCATCAATGAAAAGAATATAGTACCTTTTCCCATTTATAGCTCATGGTGAGATAGGTCCACATACATCTGCATGCATCAATTCGAGTACTCTAGTTGATTTCTATTCCATTATCCTGTATGTATTTCTGATGATCTTCCATTGTTGGAAAGCATCACACGTATGAGTGTGATCACGTGATAGTTTGGGATGGTCTCTAGCAGCATCACACTTTACCAGATCTTCCATGGATGGTTGGTATAGATGACTAAGTCACTTATTCCACAACTGGTTTTCTTTTTCTCTGGATAAATGGCACATATCTTCTTCCCCACCTATAAGGTAATCTTTTCCCTTTTTCCTTTTTCCCTGTAGAACAACTACTCCATCTTTTCCTTTCATAACACACATCTTCTTGGTAAATTGGAAAGAGTTCCCAGAGTCACATAGTTGACTGACACTGAGAAAATTATGACTAAGACCCTCTACAACCAAGACATCAGTACATCTCATTTATTTTCCCCCAAACTTGGATTCTCCTGAGCCAAAAATCTTCAGGCCTTCATCATTTCCAAATTTGACAACTAATTCTTTGTCATATTTTATACCTCTAACATGATCCTTGTTACCTATCATGTGAGAAGTGCAAGGAATATCAAGGATCCATACACCAGAGCGATCTGATGCCTTAAGGGAAATTTCTGCCACCCCAACCTTCACAATTTTCTTCTTCATGGCTCATAATTTTTCCATCACACTAGAAAATGATTGAGACTTATGTTCTTTCTCAAAGTATGATGGACCAACTTCATCTAGAAAATCTAAAAATATGTTCTGCATTTTTAACTCACATGTTGGTTTATTGATCTGCTGCTTACAAAATATTTGATTCTACATTGGAACATTTATCTGTATGGTCGAAGTACAATACCTAGCCATGTTCCCAAATCCACCGCACCAAAAACATTTTCCTTCAAAACATGTTCAGGAAAACCATTCTCTGTTTGGATGCCTCCTCTGTTCTTGATCACTTCGATATCTCTTGGATATAGAACACACATACTGTGAATGTCCCATCTTCCCACAACAATAACACCTGATATAAGGTGCATTCCATCATGTTACATTAACACTACGAGTTTCCCCTTGGGATCTATGAATATTCTGATTATGCTTTGTGCCCAAATCAACCTTTAATTTCGGGACAGGTGCTTGCGGTCTGACTTCAATTTCCACTGATTGTTTCTTCTTATCAAGCCCTAAATCAGCCTTAACGTCTAAGATAAATTGCTGCATCTTTACTACTGAAAAACTAGGCTCCTATTTAACCTTTTCAGTCTTCAAAATGTCCTACTTTCCTGACATCACATTGGAGGTCAAGATTTTTTCTTGATCCTTCATTTTTCATCGCAGACTGACCACTTCTTCTTCAAGCACTTTGATACGTCTAACCTGCTCCTTTTCTGTGTTAGTCAAACAATCGATTTCCTTATTTTTTCCATCTTTTAAGCTTATACTCAACAATATTTTCTAATCTCTCTGGTGTTGAAGATTTTATTCTTTCAATTTCATCTAATAGCTCAAAATTTTCTTCATCATGTTGTTGCATATAAGGTTTGGCATCACGAACCACTTTATTGGATTTCTTTATTTTGGCTCTCCAAACGTCTATCTCCTCAAGTGCTGCTTCCAATTCGGCTTCCATATCAACTCTTCCTTTAACTTCTTCTTCTTCTTCTCTAACATTAGTTTCTTCCTTTTCATGAGAACTACAGATGACCGCCACCATAGAATTTTCTCTCTGATCTTTGCAGTTTTCAATCTCCTCAACCACTTCAACATCAGGCTCATTTGAACTATCTATTTCTAGTGAAAGAAGATTCTTCTTCTTGAAGAAGTTTCTCATGAACAACTTCTTCTCTTTAACATAGGCTAATGATTTCTTCTTCGGAATTTCAACATCATCTTCATCATTTTTTCTTGAAACTTTTTGGGGCATCTTTCTGCGAGATGTCCAACCTTTCTACATCTAAATCATGCAAGAGGAATTTTCCCTTTGAACTTTCCTTTTCCTCTTTGAATGTTTGAGGAGAGAAATGACATTACCTCATCTGTCTATTCTTCCTCCTGAGAATCTTCAATAGTGAGATTATTCATGGCCTTAAATGCCACCTCTTCATATTTACCCTTTTCCACAGCATCGTTATCATCATTTCTCATTTCATATGCAACTAGGGTGTTGTGCATGTTATCCAATTTCAATTATTTCAGGTCATTATCTTCCAGAATAGAAACTTTCGGATTGAACTGAGGAGGAAGTTTTCTCAATATGTGCTTCACAATATTTATGTCTTCGATAATTTCACCAAGACCCTGTATGTCTTCTACCACAACATTTACTCTGTCAAAGAATGCATCAACAGACTCATTCGAGTTCATTCTCAGATCTTCATACCTGTTCCACAACACTTTCAACTTTTCCTCTCTGACCTTTGTACCCCATTCATATATATTCAAAAGTTTTTCCAACATGGAATGTGACTTTTTTAATGACATCACCTTTGTGTAGATGAGATTGGAAAGGGCTCCCTTTAAGGCATTGATTGCTTTGGAATCAGCATCCAACTCTCTATACTCATCTTATAATAATGCACCACTATTAATATCAGCTGTGATACCATACATAGCTACTGAAAACACATCCATTCCCAAAGATCGGAAGTAGTGTGGCATTCGATTCTTCCATATATGAAAATTACATCTGTCAAAGATCATAATACCTTTATGATTAGTGACCTCCATTGAGAGAAGAAAAAATATCAACCTTTCCCTCTAATACCAATTGTTAGGTCCACATGGCTGAGTACCTTGAGAGGGCGGTGAATCAGGGTATGACTAATTTAAAATTAATGCATGTTCTGATCTTTTTTCGCTGTTAAGAAAAACATTCTTCTCTCTATTTCTTGTTGCACAATATAAACATAAAGTAAATCATGCACATGGCACAAAAAAAATTTACTTGGTTTACCGTTATGGGCTACCTCCAAGGAGCATACACCGACAAGTTTTCAGTCACACCAAATTCCACTAAACTTCACTAGATGTGGATTACAAGGTTCGGTCACAGTCACTCTATCCCAGGCTCACTACCTTTACAAAGTTTAGGGTCAGATCACTGCTTTTCCAAGGGTCATTGCCTGTTTCTCTATCTTTGGCTCACTGCCTGTGGAGAGGATCACCTTCTTTCTCTTCCTTCGCTCACTGCTCTAGAATGGAACCACTCACAGTTTATAGACCTGTAATTCTCTTCATTATCTCTAATGAATACATCCTCTATTGTATGTGTATGCTCTGTTGAAGTCCAACTTTCTCCTGTAGATGAATCTCTTTTTACACTGAAGGTATCGTGCAAACTTCCAGCTTCCACGCAGCCCTGAATCACTACCGGAAATCAACCTTACTTGGTGCACAAGTCTAATATGTCGTGAAAGTATCAGTACACAATTCACAACTGGTGTGAAGGTCCACCCTAACTACCCACACGACACAAGTCTTTTTTCCTCCAAACTTGCACGGTGCAACTCCTTTTACGCCCAAACCACTATTGGAGCGCAACTACCAATCAGTGTGAAACTTTAACCACTGGCGCGCAAGTCTACTGGAACGACCACACACCACTTGTGCGACTTTCACTCCTACTCGAAGGGAGCTCTGATTTTTAAAATTATTGAACTCTGTTGTAAATGAGGAGGGTTGGTCATGTATTTATAACCATTTTTTCAACCTACGCGGTGGCACCCAAGTCTCCCCTCAGCGCGCAAGTCTCGGTGCACATGTCTCTTCCCCTGTAAGTCACTTGCGCGACCAAACCAATACCGGTGTGACCCTCTTTCCTTTTCCATATTTTGATCTTTTGATCTTGAAAAACAATAGGTGCACAAGTTCTCAAGTATCTAAGGCATCGGCACACAAGTCTCTTCACGGCGCGCATGTCACCTGCACGACCACACCAATACCTGTGCAATCCTCTTTCCTTTTCCATATTTTGATTCTATGATCTTGAAAAACATATGGCTCACATGTTTCTTCAACTTCAAGTACATGGTGTGCAAGTCCCTTTTCCAAAAACCATATTTCTTCATTTGTCAATTTTCAGGCCCAAAACTTTGGCAAACACTGGAAAATTGTACCACCTTATATCTGTTCTTTTTGTACCACCCCCAGATAATCCATTCATTTGTCGACATTCTTGAATCACACATGGATCGTTGACCACATATCTTGAACTAGACATTCCACCATGAAATCCCCTTTGTCAACAAATTTGTATGTCATTGTTTTTCCTTGTTAACAATAACAGCATAGTTTTCCACTTTGTCAACAAACACAATCACCACAAAAATGATTCAATGATGCCTTGAGGGATTTTTTCTCAACAATCACCCCCTTTGGGTTTGTTGACAACTATTCCATAAAAATATTCATCGTTAATTCTTCATCCACCATTCGCCTATTGCGATTCCGATAGCGATCAAAGAATTACTCAACACATACTCTAATCCCACATGAGTGATGCTCGACATAAGAAACAAGAGTAAATGAAAAGTTCATCAATGAATCACTTAATCTCTGACACCCACTGTTGAAATCAAACTGATACCAATTGTTAAAAAACTGATACCAATTTTTTGAAAAATTCTTACCACATTCCAAAACAACTCTTTTGCTTTTATCACGATCCTCAGCTATCATGATATTTTTTCTTTGATCAATCACTTATAGCATCGTCAGATTTAATATACCCCCCCCCTTACTGCTCACATCCTTAACCCTTATCAACTTCAAAGCCTCTTTATCCCTACGTCCTGTGTTGTCCAAGCTAAGCTCTGGCTATGCACGTTCAAATAGTTTTAACTCCCCCTATCTGGCTTCTCCACCTGTCAGCTTCTCCCCATATCATTCATGATTTATCAAATAGCCACACTGTCTCCCCCTTGAACTATCACTATTCTCCCCCTTTGTCAACGAACCCAAAGGAAACTCCTTTGTAGTCTGTAACAGAGTAGAGAACACATATCAGCACATTAGTGAAAAACACATCATACCTCAGGGAGAGGGGGGCACAACCACACTCTATTAAGTGTGAGGAGTCGACTGAACTCCCAGATCTAGTCGATGCCTCTCAAAATATTCCTTGGGTAAGGACTTTGTTAGAATGTCTGCAACTTGTAGCTCTATAGGCACATACTCCAACTTCACAATTCCCTTATCAACTTTCTCCTTGATAAAATGATACATTATCTTAATGTGATTTGTCCTTAAGTGATGGGCGATATTTTTTTGATAATTATATCACTTGAGTTATCACACGTGATTCTGATCGGAGACTTCACTTCAACTCTCATATCGTCAAGCTTTTGCTTCAACCTCAATAACTGTGTGCATGATTGAGTGGCCGCAATATACTCAGCTTCAGTGGTGCTCAATGAAATGCAATATTGCTTCTTTCTTAGCCAGGAAACACACAATCCACCCAGATAGAATGCACCTCCTGTTGTTGATTTTCTATCATCTGCTGATCTAGCCCAATCTGCATCTGTGTAACCCAATAACACTAATTGGGATTATCATTATACATAAGACTAAAATCCATGGTTCCTTTGAAATACTAAAGTATTATTTTCACTACAATCATGTGTAATTCCATGGGATTACTCTGATATCTCACTTCTTGGAATGTGGCAAAAACAATTTCAGTCCTTGTTGCAATCAAGTACAACAAACTTCCAATGATTTGCCTGTATTCTGTGATATTAATTTCCTTTCCATCCTCATCTTTTGACAATTTCACTCGGGTAGCAACCAGGGTTTTCATCTCTTTGGAATTCTCAATTCCAAAACTTTTTAAAACCTCCTTGGCATATTTGGATTGAGAAATGAATGTTCCATTCCTTTCTTGTGTCACCTGTAGAACAAGGAAAACGTTATCTCACAAATCATTTACATTTCAAATTCATTTTTCTTGAATTCGGAAAATTTTCTGCACTAAGCTTCATTTGATTCTCTATATACTATGTCATCGACATAATACAACACCATCATCCTTTGATTACTATTGTTACTGAAATAGAGATTGTAATCAACTCCCCCACGCAGGAAACAAAGCTTCTTCAAGTACTGATCATTCCTTGAGTACCATGCTTTAGGTGTTTTTTTCAGCCCATACAATACCTTCTTCAGCCTACAAACTTTGTTCTCATCCTCATGAATGAGAAAACCATCTAGCTGCACAATATAAACCTCCTCTTTCAGAACACCATTCAAGAATGCGGATTTGACATCCATCTAGAACACTTTAAACTTTCATTGCACTACTATGACAAAAAATAATCTGATTGTATCCAGCCTTGAAACCAGTGCAAATGTCTCATCAACATCTATTCCCTATATCTCAGAGTATCCCTTGCACACTATCCAGGGTTTGTTCTGAATCACTGTGCCATCTTCATTCACCTTGTTGCGATAGACCCATTTAGTCCCAATGAAATTTTTGCCTGCTGGCCTCGAATCAATCTCTCATGTCTGGCTCTTCTCAATCTGATCAAGATCTTCATTCATAGCCTGAACCCAGTTTTCATCTTCAGCTACATCGAATAAAAATTCGACTCCACCTGAGATAAAAACGATGTTTTCTGTAACGATTTAATTCTTGATTCTGAACTGGAGCTGTCTGATCACCAATGATATTCTTACTATCAATTTCAACTTTACTCTTTGGATTCCTTGCAGACACAGACTTGACACTCTCTTGTTCATCATCAGTATCTTCTTCTGAGTTAGCCTCTCCCACTTCTGTTTTCCCTATGTTTCTTACCTCATCATCACTTTCATCCAGAAATTGTTCATTGGGTTGTTGAGTATTCTGTCCATTTCCAACTATAGTTACATCATTGCCCTCAACAATTATTCCCAGCCCTTTGTTGAAACATTTATATGCTTCTCTTTTCCATGAGTATCCAAGGAATATCCCCTCATCTCCTTGTGACTCAAACTTCTTGTGATTTTCATTTTTGATAATGAATCACTTACTCCCAATGATTCGAAAGTATTTCAGTGTTGGCTTCTTTCTATACCACATTTCACACGGAGTCTTCCCTTCCTTCAGAAATAATAAAGACCTATTCAAAATATAGACCGATGTCAAACCTAATTCCTTCCAAAATTTCTCTGGTAGGTCCCTTTCAATAAGAATCGTTCTGGACATGTTTTTGATGATATGATTTCTCCTCTCAACCACTCCATTCTGTTGGGGAGTTCTCACTGATGAAACCTGATTCCTTATCCTATGTTTCTATAGATAGTTTTCTACTTGACTATTTGTGAATTCCATACCATTATCAGTACACAACATTAGAATTTTCTTCCCAATCATCCTTTCTAATTATCTCCTATACTACTTTATGCAACTGAAAACCTCTTTTTTATGGGTAATGAAAAATACCTAGGATATTCTGTTATAATCATCAATGAAAAGAACATAGTACCTTTTCCAATTTATAGGTCTTGGTGAGATAGGTCCACATACATCATCATTCACCAATTCGAGTACTCTAGTTGATTTCTGTTCCTTTGGAATGTATGTCTTTCCGATGATCTTACCTTATTATAAAGCATCACATGTGTGAGTGCGATCATGTGATAGTTTGGGAAGGTCTCTAGCAGCATCACACTTTACCAGATCTTCCATGGATGGTTGGCATAGATGACCAAGTCGCTTATGCCACAACTGGTTTTCTTCCTCTCTGGATAAAATGCATGTATCTTCTTCCCCACCTACATGGTAAAGATTTCTCTTTTTCCTTTTTCCCTGTCGAACAACTACACCATCTTTTCCTTTCACAACACATGTCTTCTTGGTAAATCGGATAGAGTGCCCAAAGTCACATAGTTGACTGACGCTGAGCAAGTTCTGACTAAGACCCTCTATAACCAATACATCAGTATGTCTTATTTCCTTTCCCCCAAACTTTTATTTTCCTAATCCAAAAATCTTCCGGCCTTCATCGTTCCCAAATTTGACCACTCCTTCTTTGTCATATTTTTTGGCTGTAACAAGATCCTTGCTACCTATCATGTGAGAAGTGCAACCACTATCAAGAATCCATACACCAGAGCGATCAAATGCCTTAAGGGAAATTTATGCCACCACAGCCTTGTCATTTTTTTTCTTCTTGGTCCTTACTTTTTCCTTCACACTCGGCATGGATTGAGACTTCCATTCGTTCTCAGAGTATGATTGACCAGATTCATCTTGCAAAGCCTAAAATCTATTCTGCATTTTCAACTCACATGTTGGTTTATTGTTCTGCTACTTACAAACATTTTTATTCTGATTTGGCACATTTCTCTGTATGTTTGAAGTGCAGTACCTAGCCATCTTCCCAAATCCACCACACCAAAAATAGTGTCCTTCGAAATATATTCTGGAAAACCGTTCTCTGTTTGGCTGCCACCTCTGTTTTTGTTCCCTTCGATATCTCTTGGATATGGAACACACATACCATGAATGTCCCATCTTCCCATAACAATAACACCTGATATAAGTTTCTTTCCTTCATGTTACTTCAACACTACGAGTTTCCCATTGGGATCTCTAAATATTCTGATTATGAATTGTACACAAATCAAACTTCTATTTCGGGACTGGGTTCTTGTGGTCTGACTTCAATTACTACAAATTTTTTATTCTTATCAAGACAAGAATCATCCTTAAAGTCCGAGCTCAATTCCTACATCTTTCATACTAAACAACTAGGCTCCTCTTTCAACTTTTCAGTCTTCATAATGACCTACTTTCTTGACATCACATTTGAGGTCAAGAGTTTTTCTTGATCCTTCATTTTTCATCACAGACTGACCACTTCTTCTTCAAGAACTTTGATGCATCTAACCTACTCCATTCCTGTGTTATTCAAACAATAGATTTCCTTTTTTTGTTCCTCAATTTCAATCTTATACTCAACAATATTTTCTGAGCTCTCTGGTGTTGAGGATTTTAGGCTTTGAATTTCTTCTAACAACTCGGAATTTTCTTCATCCTATTGTTTCATATAGAGTTTGGAATAACGGACCACTTTATTGTCTTTATTCATTTTGGCTACCCAAAAATCTATCTCCTTAAGAGTTGCTTCCAATTTGGCTTCCATATCAACTCTTCCTTCAACTTCATCTTCTTCTTCACTAGCGTTAGTTTCTTCCTTTTCATGAGAACTACCGATGACCACCACCATAGAATTTTCTCCATGATCTTTGTAGTTTTCAATATCCTGGACCTCTTCATCCTCAGACTCATCTGAACTATCTATTTCATGTGAAAGAAGATTTTTCTTCTTGATGAAATTTCCCTTGAACTGCTTCTTCCCTTTCACATAGGCTGAATAATTCTTCTTGGAAATTTCAACATCATCTTCATCATTTTCTTCTTGAAACGTTTTGGGTTATCTTGCTGCGAGATGTCCAACCTTTCCACATCTAATGCATGCAATAGGAAGTTTCCCATTGAACTTTCATTTTCCTCTTTGAAGGTTTTAGGAAAGGAATGCCATTACCTCATATGTCTCTTCTTCCTCCTAAGAATATTAAATGGTGAGATTTGTCATGGCCTTAAATGCCACCTCTTTGGATTTCCCCTTTTCTACAGCGTCTTTATTATCATTTCACATTTCATATGCAACAAGGGTGTTGTTCAGGTTATCCAATGTCAATTATTTTGGGTCATTATCTTCCAGAACAAGAACTTTCGGATTGAACCGAGGTGGATGTTTTCTCAAGATTCACATCACAATTTTTATGTCTTCGATAATTTTACCAAGACCTCGCATGTCTTCTACCATAGCATTTACCCTGTCAAAGAATGCATCAACAGACTCATTCGGGTTCATTCTCAGATCTTCATACTTGTTCCACAACACTTGCAACATTTCTTCTCGGACCTTTGTATCCCCTACATATATATTCAAAAGTTTTTCCCACATGGAATGTGATGTTTTTCATGACATCACATTTGTATAGATGGGATTGGAAAGGGATCCCCCAAAAGCATTGATTTCTTTGGAATCAGCATCCAACTCTCTATGATCAGCTTATGATAATGCACCGCTATTAATATTAGTTGTGATACCATGCATAGATACTGAAAACACATCCATTCCCAAAGATATGAAATAGTGTTTCATTTGATTCTTTCATATATGAAAATTACATCCATCGAAGATTGGAATCCCTTTATGATTAGAGACCTCCATTGAGAGAAGAACAAATATCAACAATTACCTCTAATACCAATTGTTAGGTTCACAAGGCTATGTACCCTGAGAGGGGGGGGGGGGAATCAGGATATGACTAATTTAAAATTAATGCCCTATCCGATCTTTTTTTGCTGTTAAGAAAAACACACTTCTCTTTCTTTCATGTTGCACAATATAAACATAAAGTAAAGAATGCATAGGACACATCAATTTTTACATGGTTCATCTCTAAGGGATACGTCCAAGGAGCATATGCCGAGAAGTTTTCAATCATACCAAATTCCACTAAAATTCACTAGTTGTGGATTACAAGGTTCAGGCACCTTAACTCTATCCCAGGCTCACTACCTTTACAAAGTTTAGGGTCAACTCACTGCTTTCCAAAGGTTCACTCTCTATTTCTCTCTCTCTAGCTCACTACCTGTGGGGAGGATCACCTTCTTCCTATTCCTTCGTTCACTGCGCTAGAAAGGATCCACTCACAATTTATAGACCTATAGTTCTATTCATTATCTCTAATTAATACATCCTCTTCTATATGTGGATGCTCTGTTGAAGTCCAACTTTCACCTGTAGATAAATCTCCCTTTACACCGAAGGTATCAGGAAAACTTCCAGTTTCCACACAACCATGAATCACTGCCGGAAATCATCCTTACTTGGCACGCAGGTCTAATCTGGCACGAAAGTATCGGCGTGAAAGTAACAACTGACACGTAGTTCCACCTCAACTACCTGCGTGACACAAGTCTTTACTCCTCCAAACTTGCGCGACACAACTCCTTTTATGCCCAAACCACTATTGGTGTGTAACTACCAACTGACACGTAACATAGACCACTAGTGTGCAAGTCTACCTGCACAACCACACACCACTTGCGTGACTTCCACACCTGCATGATAGGAGCTCTGATTTTTCTAAGTATTGAACTCTGTTGTAAATGGGGAGGGTTGGAATTGTATTTATTGGCATTTTATCAACCTATTTTGTGGCCTGCAAATCCCCCCTCGGTGCGCAAGTCTCGGCACACAAGTCTCTTCCCCTGCAATTCACTTGCATGAACAAACCAATACCTATGCAACCCTCTTTAATATGCCATATTTTCATCTTATTATCTTGAAAAACAATAGGTGTGTAAGTTCTCAAGAATCTAGGGCATCCGCGCACAAGTCTCTTCACAGCGCACATGTCACCTGCGCGACCACACCAATACCTACACGGCCCTTTTTCCTTTGCCATATTATGATGCTCGGATCTTAAAGGAACATATGGCACATAATTTTCTTCAACTTCAAGTACATAATGCGTAAGTCCCTTTTCCAAAAACCAATTTTCTTCACTTGTTTATTTTCAGGCCCAAAAATTTGGAAAACATTGGAAAACGACACCACCTTGTATCCATTCTTTTTGTACCGCCTCCAGGTCATCATTCCTTTGTCGACGTTCATGAATCAAACATGGATTGTTGACCACAACTCTTGAACTTGACATTCCACCATGAAATCCCCTTTGTCAACAAATTTTTATGTCATTGTTTTTCTTTGTCAACAATCACAACACAGTTGTCCAATTTTTCAACAAACACAATCACCTCAAAAATGTTTCAATGATTCCTTGAAGGGTTTTTTCCAACATTTCACAATTGTAAATTATTTTTATTAATTTTTTATAGAAATGTGATGTCAATATATTCCTTTTTTATCAATTTTGTCTATTCTAGACCTGATTAGTAAAAATTATATTAGATTTTATTTATAAAGAAAATTTATGCCTATGGGATCATGGTGGTTTAACGCATACTACCACTTCAGTGCATCCCACAAAATGTTTTATCAATGAAAAATTGGGGATAATGTCTACTGAAAGAAATTCAAAATAAAATTATTCATGGATTTAAATTATTTTTTACGTGGATTATTATCATTTAATAATGTTATTATTATTCATTCAACATGGTCATTTACTCTCTTTGGTAGAAATTATGGATTTGTTATTTGATTTATTTTTGTCTCCCTTGTATGACTACCATTATAGATACCTTAGGTTCTTTCCTAGTTTGTTTATATGGTGATAGAGAGGAAGGGGTTAGTGTGAGGTTGACATGGGTGAGAATTTTGCATAAAAGTGTTAGGTGTGTGATAGGTTATATTTAAATGTTCTTTATCTCTTATGTTATAAATCATTACTTAGGATTTGTGGAAGGTATTTATATCTCTTGTTTGTTTCTATATTTTTTATCCTGGATTGGGATGATGACACATAATTTTAATATGTTTCAAGTGGTGGTTTGGATTTGGATAGTTTTTAGAGTTAATGTGTCATGTGAATAGTTCTAGTGAAAACCAAGATACGTGGTTCATTTTCTGAGATCACTCCAGTGATGTTGGTTGGTACCTAGTGGTTAATAGTAAAAAATAATGGGTTATGTTTTCTTAATGAAAGGTAGTTTGATGACCTTGGATCATCGATGTTTTCCATAATTTTGAGCTTTCTCTTATGATTCTTAGGGATACATGAGACTTTACAGTAATTCCCTATTTTTTTATGAACTCTGTCATTATCTTGGTTTAGGCTGTGTGATCTATCAAGTTGTATATTCTAGATCACCTATTTGGATGGTTTGGTCTTGTAACAACATGATATTTTTAGGAAATATATTTTTAAATAATATAATTTTTTTGATGTAATATGTTCTATAATTCAACATGTTATGGTTTCATTATATAATACACCATGATAATATTGAGCTACATTCCACAATGTATTAACTTGTGTTGCACACAACATGGAGTTTCTAAGAAACAACATTCATGTATTATAATTATTTAAAGAAGACAATTACAGCTTATCCATTAGAATTATAGTTAAGAAAAATATTAACTAAATTATCAAAATATGGTTTAAAAATTTATATATAAAGAAGTCAATGTTTACTAATTAATTATAAATAAAAATAAAACCTTTTAGAAAATAAAAGGAATGTAAAGACCCGGTAATTTCAAGGAAATATTTTTCTTAAATACTTTGGAATTTTATGAGTCTATGGTTTCTGACGGTACTTGATTCGGAGGCCCGATGTTCTAGGAATCAATTTCTGAAATTTTGTTCGGGTACGTTTAGTAAACGTACATGCGGGTTTTTCTATCTATTGAACCAGTGCTCGGAATTGAAATCTGAGGTAACCAATGAACTCACAGCGCATGCATTCTCCTAAAGGGACCTTTACAGTAGTTGCGTTTTATGCGGGTTGAGAGTTAATATTTGGGGATTTAGAATAAAATAAATAAAATATGTTGTGTTCAAATTTTATTTAGGGAGGTTGGTTATTTCCTCCCAAGGGGAGTTATAGGTGGGGCCCACACCCACATAACCTCCCATGAGAGGATATTTGTGAGGTGGGGCCCACACGATCCAAATCCATTCACCTCCCCTTAAACCTCCCCATTAACTCCACTTAATTAATTGAATTACCCCTCACTTTTGAATTTTAAAATAACCCTTCACCTTCTTCTCTCTCTAATTAGTTTTCCCAACCCATGGTAAATTAATTAGGTGATTCACTTAATTAATTAACATGGTTTTAATTTTGAATTACATGTTTTAATAAAATAATAAGCCTTAGCTATTATTTTATTTTGGGAACTTGTTGTTTTGAGAGTTTTTTTGGGATAACTCTAGAGAAAAGTGTTCCTCTCTTCAATGAATAATGCCTCCAATGAAGAACGACTCTATTCCTCAACGAATAACACTCTATGATTCGAAGAACTCGATGTCACCAACGACACTTCTTCTTCGGGTGCATTCCGACGTCGACAGAATCGACATCGTTCTACTGCGACACCCGACCTCCACAACGCTTGTCTTCCGTGACTAGACGATGTGTGACGTCAATTTCAAGGTAGGGGTGTGTTTTTATTGGATCAAAATTGAATATTATTTCCTTCTTTTTTGTTTCTCTTTAACCGACCGCTACCAAACTAACACGGAGAGACCGGGCCAAACTAACATGGTCTGAATCCTCAGCCATTATTGTGATTGTTGGTGGTTCTTTGTGTTCTTCATGGGTGACGAACAACAGATCATTAAGGGTTCTTTATGTGATGCAGCGAACCCAAAATTGAAGACTCAACAACACGGTGACCTAGTGGAGGTGTGACGACGATAGCGGGTGACGGTTCGGACCAGAACAAGATGGACCGTTCATCAACCGTTATTCAAGGGGGAATTCAAAACGTGTTTTCGGAGCCGATCGGAATCCCGAAAACACCGGAATAAACTTCGGGACATCGGGGCGACCTAGAGTCTGAAGTTTCCTAATGAACAAACTGTTGGAATGAAGAACAAGAATCAAGGGAGGTGCACTGGCCATAGGCATCATTTCTGGAAAATTCCAGACAACATGGCATGTACTTCTGGAGAACAGACCATGTAGTGCAGGAATCCTACGGATAGGGTTTCAGACATCGGATGGCTAACACACAATGTGTGACCTCTATCACACGGCGTGTAATCACCCCACAACAAGGAGGTGGCGGCTACACGAGACTCGGTTTGTATTTTTGGAAATACATGGACACATATAGAACTACATGACCAAGAGGCAGGACATGTACTCTCTATGCAGATTGGAAGAAATAGCTTCACAAGACTCGACATGTATTCCGGGGATACATGGACACGGTGTGGAGTACACGGGAATGTACTCCACCACATGGCCAGACATGGCCAGTGGTACGGTTTAACCGTGTACCAATTACACGGGTTGAGGCCATCTACGGGCATATGGCCAGCATACACGGAACCAACCCCAGATGTTTGGACACGACTTGTCACCATACCACTCACCATGTATTTACTTTTCTACACGACCAGCCCTTCGACACAGGCTGTTGCACACAAGAAGTACTCGAGGTCTGACAACACGGCGTGTACCATATACCAACACGCCGTGTACTTTATGGTATAAGTCTTCGTCATCTTGCACACAGTATCTTGGATAAGTTTTGTTTGGATCATCCCCCTATGGCATGGAAGACCTTCAGATTACATCAACATTATTCTTTGTGGTAGTTGATGTATCGATCCCTTGGCTTGAGGAGCGGACCCTCCTAGAATCGAGCATGCTATGTGCAGGAACCCTAGAGCTGGTTGCGACTACAATGACTACTGTACTGGATTCCTCCATGGGTTCAATGATGATGACAAATGTACTGGAATCCTCTATGGGTTTGACGATGACAACAATTGTAATGGAATAATCTGTGGGTTCGACAGTGAAGACTATCGTACTTGAATCCTCTATGGGTCCGACAGTTTGACTTCTGTTCTAGTATCCTACATGGGTCTGACAGAGTAGCTATCCTAGAATCCTACGTGGGTACGACAAATTAGCTGGTCTTGTACCCTACATGGGTTTGACAGCTTAGATGAATCAATGACTGCATCTGATCATCTTTATCACTTTAAAAAAGATGTATACCTGTGTGAGCTGAGTCTTGACATTGAATCATTACCATCAGTGTGATTGACAAATTTCCTGTGTGTACTGGGTTGTGCTTGGGCTCGAGAGTTAGAGCCGAATTGAGATTTATGACATAGGTATATGTATGGGAATATACCTAAGTAGAGTTGGTTGATACTTCGTGATTGTATCTTTACGTTGTGGTTTATCCTTCGTGGATTATGGGAGACCTTTGGGAGTATCGGGGTCCCTACTGAGTATCGTTATACTCACCCCTGCATGGTAAATTCCCACACTACATTGTGTTTGTTGCAGATGATAGACAACACTGATCGTGGTTGAGGCTTGTGGAGCTGGATGGTACAAGGAGGTGATCCACTTGGTGAGATGTACTCGGATCTGACGGACGAACCCAAGGTGCTGAGGAGACTATTTGTACCCACCCTTTAGGTGGGATTCTTATAGGATGACTCGGTTGTTTCTATTTTCCTTTACTACTATTGTACTAGATTTTCATTTGTACTATACTTTCAGTTGGGTTTGTATTCTGGCCCATTTACCTTCAGCACTTACTTTTGTATTCATTATCACTTTGTGCTTTCTTTTATTGCATACTCTGATGTATTGTTTAATTATATAAATTAAATGCATTCCCTTTTAATCGGGATTTATGCCTTTGGTGCTAGTCGCCAGCACCTAGCCTATGGAAGGCAGGCTTGGGGTAGTCACGACATGGGTCCTGATTACGGTTCGTGACAAATTGGTAACAGACGAGTCGGTTCTACCGTAGAACTCAGGACTCTTATCATTCCATTCTGTGAAACAATAGTGTTAAGAGTATTTAGTGTGGTTTTCAGTGCTGAGAGTCCAGTGTTGGTGCGGCAGCCGACGTATCCATACACCAGGACCCTAACCCCTGATTTCTGACTCAGTTCACGAAAACACTGATTGCATTTGTGTTTCAAATGTATTATTTGCGATTAATTGGTGTTAGCTCACCAGGTATATTGTTTGACCGTGTCACACATATTTATTTTCAAGATGGCCCCACGAAGGTAGCTAGGTAGGGTTCCGAGTCGCGTACAAGATGGAAGCCCACCGAGCAACAAGGCCTCGGTGTAGGGCCCCATCACAATGGAGGCACTAGAGGTACCACTACCCACTGAGCCACCGATACTACCAACCCCAGTAGTAGAGAGTTCATGCCACCTGAGTGAATTGCATGAGTTTCAGTGACAGAGGCTGCCCAGGTTCCGCGGAGAGACAGACCCTCAGGCAGCCGAGGATTGGCTGGAGACTATCGTCTGAGTCTTCAGATTTGTAGGGACACTAGCCGACCTTATGGTGATCCTTTCCGTGAGTCTTCTTCATGAAGTAGTAGGTAGATGGTGGATCTTTATGTTCTTGGTGCACGATGAGGCATCTATACTTTGGACAGAATTAGAGAGTCTCTTCCGCTCGGAGTTTGTTCCAGCCACCCTTTGTGCAGTGCGGATACAGGAGTTACTTCATCTTTGGTAGGGTAGCATGACAATATCTCAGTACTCCGCGAGGTTTAACAAACTCTCGCGCTACTCCAAGGACATGGTAAGAGACCCATTCACCAGGGCCCAGACCTTTGAGCAGGGACTGAGGCATGAGATCAGGGCTATGATGATCTCCCTCAACATTCTGAAGTAGGCGGGAGTACAGGATTGAGCCCTTCTTGTGGAGAGCTTTCTCGTTGAGCCGACACCAGCAGAGAGACCCATTGCAGGGCGACACGTAGTGGAGTCTTCTACAGCCAGTAGTACAAAGATGTTGTAGAGGTCCAAGAAGACCAAGCCATCAAGAGAGCAACCTCAGGATATAGGTTCGGTTGTGCGGGGCACCCGAAACAGAGCCAGTTATACGAGGAGTAGGTAGTGTTATGCATGTAGCGGGCAGGGTCACATGGCTCAAGGCTGCCTGAACCACCATGAAGATGAGTAGGAGACAGTTGAGGTACCTCCCGGGCAGAGACAGAGGTTCGACCATGGTGGTCCGCAGGGAGCATCCGGACGAGGCAGAGGAGCTGGCCGAGCAGCTATTGGTGGACGACGTTTTGAGGCTCTACCACCACCACCACCAGGAGGTCCACCCCGACCACAGCGAGCTGGCGGACAGAAGTAGGCTCAGCTCCAGGTAGTCGAGGCCTACGACCATGGTGAACCAGAAATGATTCGAGGTACTATCTGTGTCTAATCCACCTTTGTTGCAGTACTTATAGACACAAGAGCGAGTCATTCTTTTATTTCCACTGCCCTTGTTCGGAGCTCGGAGATTCCGACAGAGCCGTTGGCTCAATACTTATGGCTAGAGACTTCTATGGGAGCATACTCGACAATTACAAACTGGTTCCGGTAGTGTGATCTTACTCTAGGAGGTGAGAGCTTCGGCTGGGATCTTCTCGTAGCAGCGTCGAGGCCTTACGACATCATCTTGGGTATGGACTGGTTGTCTACAGTCCATGCTCAAATCGAATACATTAGGTGCAAGGTTCATTTTGTTCGCACGGATGGGAGTAGGTTCACCTTCACCAGCGATAAGGGGGACCTTTCAGTGCATGATGGACTTTCACAGAGGAGATGGCAACTGATCACACATCAGTTCGCTAGTCTCATCCTTGGAGCAGTTGATGTGTAGAGTCCGAGTTTTCCTGTTGTGGTGGATCAGTATGCGTACATTTTTCCTGAAGACGTTCCGGGACTACCTCCTTGCATAGAGATAGAATTATACATAGAACTATACCCCGAGACATCACCGATATCTAATCCAGCATATCGTATGGCTCCCGCTGAGCTTCATGAGCTGCGGGTACAGTTGGAGGACTTGCAGGGAAAGGGATTCATCCGAACTAGTGTTTCACCCTCGGCTTCTTTGATTTTATTCACCAAGAAGGCAGATGGGAGCTTGCAACTAAGTGTCGACTACCGTCACCTGAATCAGGTGACCATGACAAACAAGTACCCACTCTCAAGGACTGACGACCTCTTTGAACGTCTCAAAGGATCACATTGGTTCTCGAAGATAGACCTTAGGTCATGATATCACCAGCTTAGAGTTTGAGATGAGAATGTGCAGAAGTCGGCCTTAATGTGTCAGTATGGCCACTACCTGTTCTTGATTATGATTTTTGGCATAAACAATGCTCCATCAGTGTTCATGAGTCTCATGAACATGATCTTCCAGCCTTACCTCGATCGTTTTGCCATAGTCTTCATTGACGACCTACTGATTTAATCGACAACTGAGGAGGAGCATGCCTACCACTTAAGGGTTGTACTTGATACACTCTGAGAGCACCAACTTTATGGTAAGATCTCGAAGTGTCAGTTCTGGATTTGAGAGTTTCACTTTCTGGGACACGTCATCTTAGAGGCGGGAGTAGTAGTGCATCCAGTGATGATTGAGGCAGTACTTTCTTGGGAGCCACCCAGGAGCGTGACGGAGGTGCGAAGCATCCTGAGTCTGGATGGTTACTATAATAGATTTGTTCCAGCCTTCTCCAGATTTGGAACACTACTTTTAGCCTTGATGAAGAAGGGGAAACGCTTCGTATGGTCAGAGAGATGCCTGCAGAGATTTCAGAAGCTGAGACAGAGATCGACCAGTGCGCCCATCTTGAGGCTACCGAATGAGGGTGTTGGGTACGTAGTTTACTGTGACCCATAAGGGATCAGAATCGGGTGTGTCCTGATGTAGGAGCGAGCAGTGATCACCTATAGTTCACGGAAGTTGAGGCAGCATGAGCAGAACTACGCTACACATGAACTAGAGTTAGCAGCAGTGGTTTTCACCATGAAGATGTGGAGACACTATCTGATGGGCGAGCGCTTTACAGTCTACTCTGACCACCAGAGTCTCAGGTACATCTTCATGAAGAAGGACCTAAACCTGAGATAGCGGCGATGGCTCGAGTTCCTCCAAGACTCGGACTTTGAGATAGTCTATATTCCTAGGAAGGGAAACGTTGTAGCTGATTCTCTCAACAGGAGATCGAGCATTCAACTACTAGGAGAGGCAACGAAGCCGCTATTCGTGTTGTAGATATCATTTGTGGATAGAGATGTAGAATCCATTCTATAATCACCCACAATCACTCCTCCACTCCTTCAGTGATTTAGAGTAGCACAATGTGGGGATGTTGACTGCGAGATGTGACGTGCTCATATATCCATAGGGCAAGAGCCTAATGGATTTTCTGAAGGAGGGGAGCACATCATCCTATTTAGTGGACGTACTATGGTAAAAGTTTCACTACAGGAGGAAGTGATGAGGTAGTTTCACACTTTCCCTCTAGAGGTACATCCAGGAGTAGAGAAGATGTATCGGGACCTCAGATGACAACACTGGTGACCGGGTATGAAGAAGGTTGTAGTAGAGTTCGTTTCACGATGCCTCAATTGTTATCAAGTGAAGGCGGAGGACAATGTACCAGCAGGCTTGGTACAACCCTTAGTGGTCCTGAAGAGGAAGTGGGATGAGATATCCATGGATTTTGTGACAGGACATCCACGTACATCCAGAGGGCACGACTCTATCTGGGTGATCGTTGACCAACTCACCATGTCGGCCCACTTCTTATCGATCAGAGAGTAGGTATCGGTATAATTCTTGGGACACCTCTAAATTCAAGAGATCATACGGCCTCACGGTGTGCCATCGACTATCGTTTCCGATCGTGATGCTCAATTCACTTCCTAGCTATGGAAGGGGTTACAGGAGGCTTTCGGGACACTGCTTCGCTTGAGCACCGCCTTCCATCCTCAGACGGATGGCCAGACCAAGAGGACCATACAGACATTCTAGGACATTCTCCATGCATGTTTCCTTGACTTTGGTCACAGCTGGGAGGATCACCTTCCCTTTGTGGAGTTTGCGTACAACAACAACTACAACTCCACCATTGGGATGGAACCATACGAGGCACTGTACGACCGACCCTGCAGATCACCTCTATGATGGACTAACCCTGGGGAGTCAGCACTCTTAGGTCAAGAGATGGTTCAGGCTATGACAGAGAAGGTGCAGATCATCCAAGAGAAGATGAATATTTCACAAAGCATATAGAAGTCATATGTTGATAGGAGGTGGAGACCACTAGAGTTTGAGGATGGGAACCACATATTCTTATGTGTCTGACCTCGATGGGGTCTACGGAGATTTGGCTGGGGAGGCATGTTATCTTTGAGTTTTATCGGACCATTCCAGGTCCTCAGCAGAGTAGGCGAGGTGGATTACCGCCTATCCCTTCCACCTCATTTGCACCGCGGGAATGACTTCTTCCATGTATCACAACTGAGGAGATACGTACAGGACCCGAACCACATCATCGATCACAGGGAGTTGGACATCGATGACGGGGTGATGTTTGAGGAGGACCCGGTGGAGATCGAGGATTAACAGGAGTGAGTCCTACATGGACAGTCGATTCCTCTAGTGCGTATTCGCTGGCAGCACGAGAACCTCCAGGAGAGCATATGGGAGTGGGAGGCTCAGATGTGAGTTCGGTACCCCCATTTTTTTCCCTAGTGTGTGTTGTATATTTACGGGGACATAAATCCCTGATGTGGGAGTAATGTAAATACCTATAAATTTCAAGGAATTGTTTTTCATAAATACTTTGGAATTTTACGATTCTGTGGTTTTTGACAGCACTTGGTTCTAAGGCCCGGTGTGCCCGGAATCAATTTCTGAAGTTTTGATCTGGTACGTTCAGTAAACTTACATTCTAGTTTTTCTATATTTTGAACTGGTGCTTGGAATTGAAATATGAGGGCACCGATGAACTTGCAGCGCTTGTATTCGCCTAAAGGGACCTTTACCACAGTTGTGTTTTATGCGGTTTGAGAGTTAATATTTGGGGATTTAGAATAAAATAAATAAATTTTGATGTGTACATATTTTATTTAGGGAGGTTGGTTATTTCCTCCCAAGGGGAGTTAGAGGTGGGTCGCACACCCACATAACCTCCAATGAGAGGATATTTGTGAGGTGGGGCCCACATAATCCTAATCCCTTGACCTCCCCATTAACTCCTCTTCATTAATTGAACAACCCCTCACTTTTGAATTTTAAAATAACCTTCCCCTTCTTCTATCTCTAATTAATTATTCCAACCCATGGTAAACTAATTTGGTGATTCACTTAATTAATTAATGTTGTTTTAATTTTGAATTACATGTGTTAATAAAATAATAATCCTTAGCTATTATTTTATTTTGGGCACTTGTTGTGTTGAGAGTTTTTTTTGGGAGAGCTCTTGAGAAAAGTGTTCCTCTCTTCAACAAAGAATGCCTCCGACGAAGAATGAATTTCTTCCTCAATGAAGAAATCTCTACGATTCAAAGAACGTGAAGTTGCCAAAGACACATCTTCTTTAGGTGCACTCTGACGTCGATGGAATCGACACCATTATTCTGCGATGCCCGACCTCCACAGCGCTTGTCTTCCGCGACTCGACGACGTGTGACGTCAATTTCAAGGTAGGGATGTGTTTTGATTGGATCAATGTTGAATCTCATTTCATTCCTGTTTTTTTCTCTTTAAAACACTACTAACGAACTAATGTGGAGTGACTGGGCCAAACTAACATGGTATGAATCCTCCGCCATTATTGTGATTGTTGGTGGTTCTTCGTGTTCTTCATGGGTGATGAACAACAGAACATTAGGGGTTCAATATGAGACGCAACGAACCCAAAATTAAGAATAAACATCACGGTGACCTAGAGGAGGTGAGATGATTGTAACACCCCAAGCTTCTACAGTACGTTTCCCTTTGAATAATGCGATAGCGTGTGTTGTACGCAACCTCGAGTTCTAACACACACCACAACTAATTAAACTGGCCGTTGTGAATAGTAATACCTAATTTTTGAAATTATATATATTTTATATTTGAAAATGGACTTCATTTTTGGACTCGGAATATCGAATTTAGCCTAAGGTGAAATTTTGGTACTTTTCGGATAACTTTCATATTTTGATGAATAGTGAAAATTACTAAATTTTAATTAAAAACAACTTTTTTAATCAAAATAATTAATAGTGATAAATTATGAATTTTAGTAGTTTTAAATTATATTTAGAATATATTTTTACCATTTAATATAATGTTGGTCATTGGACATAATTTTACAATTAAACCGAACATAAACAAGTGTCAATCTTTTGATAGTTATTATCTCTTAAAAACACGCTTTTTGTTTTGACAGCGGGAATTAATTTTAAATTAATTTCTGCCACTTCTGTGTTTTGAATTTAGGAAAATGGATTCCATATTTGGAATCAGGATGTCCAAATTATGTAAATAGGTAACTTTTATATTTACACATTTTGAATAATTACTGCGGTAAATATTTTATTTACCATGGTTAAAGGGTAAATCCGGTAAATAAGGGTTAAAAAAATAATATTATAATAATACAAAGTTACCCTAAAACGTGTCCTAACCTTATTGGTGGACACATACCCGACCATGAGCATCCTTGGGTCAATTTGGGGACCCCTTGGAGCCACTTGTATGTGGTAGGGACACATTATATTAATAAAGTTAAAATAAAAATAAAAATGGGATAAGCTTACATCTTTTAGAAGAACAATTTTTACATAGGGTTATACATGTTGGATTTTCGATTATAAATATTCATTAGAAAGATAAAAAGATTTCCTACATAATGATATTTTATTTATAATTTTTAGACATTAAATAATTTATTTTATTTATGACACAATGATGATGCAGTAATTACTATAATAATGAAAAATTAAAATAATTGATATTATAAATACCCAAATAAATATAATATGAAACTTTTAATGAATTAAACTAATTTTATAGGCTAATATGATATATTAGGATTGATTTAATGGACTTTTTTCGAAGTAATCAATCTGTTATGAGTTTCACAAAAATCAACTATTGAATAGTGTCAAAATTGACATAAAAGAGTTCTTAAAACAAATATTATATTATTAATTGATATTAAATTCCTAAAAATCTAAGGTTCGGCCAAGAGACTTATATTATGATAGGTTAATCATTAATGGACCACTTGGGGGTCGCTTGGATGTATATAGTAAGTTTATTAACCATATTATATAAAAATACAAAGAGACATTGTAAAAGTGAAACTAATTAACTTAGAGTTAATACTTAAAGATAAGGTTAATATAAGTACCCAAACCTGTCTAAATTCTATTGGATGAGTTGTTTTCGACCTATCCCCACCTCATCCTTTGAATAGTCAACTTTGGAGCCTTTTTAAACCGAATATGAATTTATTATAAATTAATATTTCTAACTTTTCCAAAGGTGCCCCTCACCCCTCTTATAAAAGGGCACTCCTCCTTCTCATTTCTTCACACCTTCAAAGCCTTTTGGTTCGGCCAAACTCTGCCCAAATACTCTCCCAACATCCCTCACTACAACCTAGAGGCCTTAGTTTGATCAGAAAGCCAACCTAAGGAGCCCTTTTGATCAAATCAAAAGGAAGAACCCGAAGAAGAGGTAATGATTTCACCACCCTTTTCTAAGTTCATTTCTTCTTCCACTTCTTCTTCCTTTGTTCTTACCATTCTGAAATAATAACTCCAGTATCTCACATATACTGTGATGTTATTATAAATATGGTACAATCATATTCAGTATTCTATCCACCCTTTGAATAACATGTCACCATACGTGCGTACGTACGGCTTACCGTCTCCACGTCGTGGTGTAATTGTTATTCAATATAATATTATTTGGATGGGTATAATAATGATGTGTAACTCATGTAAATAATAAATATAACATGTTAATGATTCTGTATATATGATATACCATCCATTTATATATTATTTTAATATCAAAAGAATGATATTGTCGCTCGTGCGTACGTACGGACTACCGTCTCCACGAACGCGATGAGATTCATTCTCCATCGTATCCATTCAAGTATAATTATCATTTGATGATTTAAAAATGATGTTTAAGGACTGTATATCATTCTGGATATTAATAATATACAACAACCATGGCTTATTTAACAAAACATATAAAAGAAAATGAGTAAGTTAACTCCCGAAACGACGATAATTCTAAGATATTATTAACAAATCAATGTTAAAAGATCATATATGATATCATATTAATATATATGATTCTTGTATAATTTAATAACAACTATTTCACCATTATACAGGAGGTTAACCTACCCCAACCAAGGAAAAGTACAAGGTAAGGGTTATTTCACAATCTCTTCTTTATCCGAGGTTGTTTATACGTAATAATCTACTGGGATCTCGTTATCATCCACATCCATGTTTCTTCAAAATGTATTTCAAAACATTTTTACTATTTACAAGAATATGGGTTAAAGTCATTTATACCCTTTTTTGACTTTTTATAAGAGGTTTATAAAGGAATCTTTCCGTCGTTTTCAAAACAAGGTCATTTTTAACCTTTTCGACAGAATTGAGGTAAGAATGTTTTTTTAACTTATACGGCGGGTGCGGTTATTTTACGCCGTTATAAAATCTTCAAAGCTTTCCATTAAAGCTTATAAGAATATTTTCAAAGAAAATGTTTTATTTTATATGGATATTAAATGATTTCAAAATAAAAGGAGATATTTCTTTAAAAAGAATTTTGATTTCATCTATGTCAACATCCTTTGATGGATTTTAAGATTATTTGAAGTTGATTTATTATGATACAAAACTTCTATATTGTATTGAAGGTTTTGTGATATGTTTGACTATGGATGTGCTATTTTTATACCATTCATAGTTTATGGTGGAATTATTGACATTTCGTATGCTAGTTTTAATACGAATGTTTATGTTATGTTTAAACCTTTTCATATGGGAATGAATTGGACTTAATAAGTGACGGGTAGAGCCCGCTATAGCTCTTCGATGCATCGGTAGGTCTCATGAGACAAACTAGTGTCTTGGCACAAGGCCTTGACAAAATCTTATTTGTAGTCTTGGCACGAGGCCTTGGCTATGTGGTTATGATAGTCTGGCATTATGCATTCCAACATTATGAAAGTGGTTATTGATTTTTGCATGTGATTATTCGATTAGTAGAATATCCATGTGAATAAGTAAATGGCATTATTTCATTTTATTTATGCCATACCATGTTGAAAGTTCATGTTTAAAAGGCTTTTGTTTTAGTTATACATTTCCTTAAATGTTTATTCTTATTGATGAAAGTTTCCGCTATATTGTTATCCTTACTGGGCATTTGAGCTCACCCCTTTTCTATGTTTTATTTTTCCCAGGAAGTGAAGATGTAAGTTATGAATGACCTGCAGGGATTTTATGAGGGGATTATAGTGTGGACTGTGGAAACATTATGTTGTTGTAGTAGTTTTTCATTTTATGATGTAATGTAAAACTTATGAATATATCTAGTGTTTCCAAGGCTACTAAACCAATCGGTCTTTCGAGATTTGATCTTTCTTGTGATCATGCCAATGTTATGTAATTAATGCACCGACTCTGGGTAGCTGGTGTCGGGGCGTTACAGTTGGTATCAGAGGAAGTTTAGTACAAACCTTGGAAGCTAAATTTAGATAAACTCTGATTAGAGCACGTAGACCTAAGATGAACTTTGAGGATTAGTATAGAAGAACTTCCTAGAATTTTGGTATTGTAGAGATTTTGTGAGTTTTTCGAGCAATACATCCCTGTCTGGATACGAGCAGGTAGAGGCGGCTCTGGCACAGATGTACCTAGGGGTAAAACCCGAAAACACCGCTTTGAGCTAGACTCGAACGGGAACTGGTGCACGACAACGGGCCTTGCTGCACTCTTGGTTACGACACTCCCGGGGGATATGCTTAGGATAACTCTCACTATCTTTACAAATCATTATGAAGGGTTTATGAGTATATACTTCCTCAAAGAAAACATTTTTATGATTATGGATTATATCCATAAATAGTTCAATTTATGTTAAGTGTTTTATAAGTATGGGATTATGTATTTTGATGCATAAACTGATCTAGTTTATGCCATTTTTTTAGAAATGGCGCCTAGTGGAAGAAATGGAAACCGTGTCAATGCACGCACTCCATGTAGGGATTGCCCTCCTGCTCAAGATAATTATAGTGGGGCTGGTGATGCAACTGGTGCTGATCAGCTAATCACCGTACTAGGACAACTTACTCAGGTTATGAATAATAACCTTACTCGTATGGAGCACCCTGATCCGCAGCGTGGAGGATCAATGTTAGATCGATTCATGAGACAACAACCACCAACGTTCAATGGGAGTACAAATCCCTTAGTAGCTGAGCAATGGATATTTTCCCTAGAGAAAATATTTCAGGCTTTGGGGAGTAGTGAAAGGGAAAAAGTTACCATGGCAGTTTACCGCCTCACTGGAGATGCTGATCAATGGTGGTCATTGATTCAAAACATGAAGGAAGATGATGAAGTATCAAACATGGAATGGAGGGAGTTCAAAGATCTGTTTTTAGAAAAATACTTTCCTCGCGACCATCGAGCAGATATGGAAAGGCAATTTCTGAGTCTGAGACAAAAGGAGGATGATAATGTCACAAAGTATGAGGCTAACTTTACAAGGTTAGCGAGGTATGCTGGAGATTATATTCGCAACCCAAGAAGTAAGATTGATCGTTTCTTTGATGGGTTAAAACCATTTCTCCGTCGAGCATTAGTCTCACAATCCTTTTCATCGTACGAAGACATTGTCTCATGTGCTATCAAGACCGAAAAGGAATTCTCTAAATCTTATGACTTTAAAGCAAAGCAAGAGAAGAAGAGACCTGCTGATCAATCTGGGAATGGAAATAAGGGGAAGAAGGGAAAGGTTGAATATCCATCTTGTGGTAAGTGCGGGAAGAAACACCCCGGTGCTTGCCTGAAGGGAATGGGAGTCTGTTACAAGTGTGGTGAAAAAGGCCACCAAGCTCATGATTGCAAGGGGAAGAAGGAAGCTACCAACGTTCAGTGCTACAATTGCAGGGAGATGGGGCATTATGCAAATGCATGTCCTAAGCGTCAGGAGAACTTACCTCAGAAAAGGCCAAGGGATCAAGGCCAGACTTATGCTATCACTACTGCTGAGGTAGAAGCTCCGAAAGACGTGGTGGCAGGTAATTTAATGGTTTCCTCAAGTTTAGCAAATGCATTATTTGATTCTGGATCATCGCATTGTTTCATATCTTCCCAGTTTGCTAAGAAAATTAGATATTTCCAATTTGATTTAATAAGGGAGTTGTCAGTTAAAACTCCTAAGGGAAGTATCGTTGCAACAAAGTTTTGTGAATCAGTCCCCATTAGAGCACATAAATTTTCTTTATCTGCTGATTTCATCGTCATACCTATGATTGAGTTTGATATAATCCTCGGTATGGACTGGCTTTCGGACTATGATGCGAAGATTTATTGTAAGAAGAAAGAGGTTACGATTCTTGATGATAATGATAAGGAACACCTTATTTTTAGAGCAGAATCGTCACCACCTAATTCTTATTTAGACCCACCCCCAGTAGCTCAACTTAATTCAATTATTGGGGAGGAAGAGAATGAAGTAACTATCGGTGAGGAAAGAAATGTTCAAATAGAGGATGTACCTGTTGTGAAAGAATTTGTAGATGTATTTCCGGAAGATTTACCTGGACATCCTCCAGAACGAGAAGTTGAGTTTTCCATTGATTTGATTCCTGGATCAAGGCCTATATCGAAGACCCCTTATAGAATGGCCACTGTAGAGTTAGTCGAACTAAAGAAACAACTAGAGGAATTGAGTAATAAGGGATTTATTCGCCCTAGTGTTTCTCCATGGGGAGCCCCTGTTCTTTTTGTTAAAAAGAAAGATGGATCTATGAGGTTATGTATCGACTACAGGGAGATCAATGCTATAACGATAAAGAACAAGTATCCCCTACCTCGTATTGATGATTTATTTGACCAACTGCATGGAGCTCAATACTTTTCAAAGATTGACCTTCGATCTGGATACCATCAGTTGTGTGTAAAGAAGGAAGACATTCCAAAGACAGCATTTCGAACCAGGTACGGGCATTACGAGTTTACTGTAATGCCGTTTGGATTGACTAATGCACCCTCTGTATTCATGGATCTGATGAATAGAGTTTTCAAGGAGTATCTCGATGAATTTGTGGTGGTATTTATTGATGATATCTTGGTATACTCCAAAACCTACAAAGATCATGAAAATCACTTGCGCATTATCTTGAAGACTCTGAGGAGGCATGAATTATATGGAAAGTTTAGCAAGTGTGAATTCTGGCTTCAGGAGATTTCTTTTCTTGGCCATATTGTCTCTAAAGATGGAATCTCTGTTGATCCTTCTAAGACCAAGGCAATCCAAGAATGGCCAGCACCTACGAGTATAACTGAGGTACGTAGTTTTATTGGCTTGGCAGGTTATTATCGACGTTTCGTCCAGAATTTTGCCCGATTGGCTAACCCATTAACGAAGCTCACACGTAAAGGGGTTAAATTTGTTTGGACAAAAGAGTGTGAAGAATGTTTCGAAGAACTGAAGAAAAGATTATTCAATGCTCCTATATTGACTCTACCATCGGGGAATGATGGGTTCGTTATTTATAGTGATGCATCGAAGAAAGGACTTGGTTGTGTCCTTATGCAGAATGATAGAGTTATTGCCTATGCATCACGACAGTTGAAAATTCATGAACAAAACTATCCTACTCATGATCTCGAGTTAGCAGCTGTAATATTTGCTTTGAAGATATGGAGTCACTACCTCTATGGTGAAAAATGTGAGATTTATACTGATCACAAGAGTTTGAAGTATATTTTCTCACAAAAATAACTCAACATGAGGCAAAGGAGATGACTTGAATTACTCAAGGATTATGATTGCACGATACACTACCACCCGGGGAAAGCAAACAAAGTAGCAGATGCTTTGAGCAGAAAAGACCATGGAGTTCTGAACATGATGAGAATTGAAAGGGATCCAATTTTCATGGATCTAGTGAAGATGGACATGGGAATAACCAGGGAAGGTGAAACATCAATGCTTTTTCAAATGGTTTCCAAACCATCTTTACTAGAAAGGATTAAGAGTTCTCAGACCGATGATGAAGAATTTAAGAAGAAGATTAAAGCTGTGAATGATGGGAGATTGAGAGAATTTGTGTATGAAGATGGAATTTTGAAATTCGGGAACAGACTTTGTGTTCCCAATATACCTGATCTAAAAAGGGAATTGCTGGATGACGCTCATAGTTCCAATTTCTCTATACACCCTGGGAGCACCAAAATGTATAGAGATTTGAAGGAACATTTTTGGTGGGACAACATGAAGAGGGAGATTGCTGATTTTGTGTCAAGATGTATGGTTTGTCAACAAGTGAAAGCTGGAAGGCAACAGCCTGGAGGAGTCATGCAACCTCTTCCCATACCGGAGTGGAAATGGGACAATATTACGATGGACTTTGTCATGGGGCTACCAAAGACTCCTAGAAGGAATGATGCAATATGGGTGATTGTTGATCGTCTTACCAAGTCAGCACATTTTCTTGCTATAAGAGAAGATATACCCCTGGAACGTCTAGCAAGACTATATATTAATGAAGTTGTGAGACTTCATGGAGTACCCCTATCGATTGTTTCTGATCGTGATCCCCGTTTTACTTCAAGATTTTGGAAAAGTCTTCAGAAATCCCTGGATACTGAACTTCATTTGAGCACTTCTTACCACCCTCAGACAGACGGACAATCAGAACGGACTATTCAGACCTTAGAAGACATGTTGAGATCTTGCTCACTTGATTTTCAGGGTATGTGGGATCAATATTTACCACTAGTAGAATTTTCCTATAACAATAGCTTCCATTCGAGTATTCAGATGGCACCATATGAAGCGTTATACGGAAAGAGATGTCGTACACCAACCTGTTGGGATGACGTTGGTGAAAGAAAACTTGTAGGCCCAGAACTGGTGGAGGAAACGGTGGAAAAGGTGAAGGTAATCCAAAATCACATTAAAGCAGCTCAATGTAGGCAGAAGAGCTATGCCGATAATCGAAGGAAGGATTTGGAATTTCAAGTCGGTGATCATGTTTTCCTGAAGGTATCTCCGTGGAAGGGAGTCATACGTTTTGGTAAGAAAGGTAAATTGAGTCCCAGGTACATCGGACCTTTCGAAATTCTAGAACGAATTGGGGCTGTAGCTTACCGATTGGCAATGCCGCCAAGTCTCTCCAAAGTTCACGATGTGTTCCACGTATCTCTGTTGAGGAAATACATGCCTGACCCAACGCATGTACTCACCTATGAAGATTTAGAACTGGAACCCGATCTGTCTTATTGCGAAGAGCCCATCAAGATTCTTGATACGAGAGAACAAGTGCTGAGAAACCGGACGACGCGTCTGGTAAAAGTTTTGTGGAGGAATCATAAGATGGAAGAGGCAACGTGGGAACCCGAGGAACTTATGATGAAGAACCACCCGAGTCTTTTTATGCAGTAATACCCTAGAAATTGCGAGGACGCAATTATTTGAAGGAGGGGAGAATGTAACACCCCAAGCTTCTACGGTACGTTTCCCTTTGAATAATGCGATAGCGTGTGTTGTACGCAACCTCGAGTTCTAACACACACCACAACTAATTAAACTAGCCGTTGTGAATAGTAATACCTAATTTTTGAAATTATATATATTTTATATTTGAAAATGGACTTCATTTTTGGACTCGGAATATCGAATTTAGCCTAAGGTGAAATTTTGGTACTTTTCGGATAACTTTCATATTTTGATGAATAGTGAAAATTACTAAATTTTAATTAAAAACAACTTTTTTAATCAAAATAATTAATAGTGATAAATTATGAATTTTAGTAGTTTTAAAGTATATTTAGAATATATTTTTACCATTTAATATAATGTTGGTCATTGGACATAATTTTACAATTAAACCGAACATAAACAAGTGTCAATCTTTTGATAGTTATTATCTCTTAAAAACACGCTTTTTGTTTTGACAGCGGGAATTAATTTTAAATTAATTTCTGCCACTTCTGTGTTTTGAATTTAGGAAAATGAATTCCATATTTGGAATCAGGATGTCCAAATTATGTAAATAGGTAACTTTTATATTTACACATTTTGAATAATTACTGCGGTAAATATTTTATTTACCATGGTTAAAGGGTAAATCCGGTAAATAAGGGTTAAAAAAATAATATTATAATAATACAAAGTTACCCTAAAACGTGTCCTAACCTTATTGGTGGACACATACCCGACCATGAGCATCCTTGGGTCAATTTGGGGACCCCTTGGAGCCACTTGTATGTGGTAGGGACACATTATATTAATAAAGTTAAAATAAAAATAAAAATGGCATAAGCTTACATCTTTTAGAAGAACAATTTTTACATAGGGTTATACATGTTGGATTTTCGATTATAAATATTCATTAGAAAGATAAAACGATTTCCTACATAATGATATTTTATTTATAATTTTTAGACATTAAATAATTTATTTTATTTATGACACAATGATGATGCAGTAATTACTATAATAATGAAAAATTAAAATAATTGATATTATAAATACCCAAATAAATATAATATGAAACTTTTAATGAATTAAAATAATTTTCTAGGCTAATATGATATATTAGGATTGATTTTATGGACTTTGTTCGAAAAAATCAATCTGTTATGAGTTTCACAAAAATCAACTATTGAATAGTGTCAAAATTGACATAAAAGAGTTCTTAAAACAAATATTATATTATTAATTGATATTAAATTCCTAAAAATCTAAGGTTCGGCCAAGAGACTTATATTATGATAGGTTAATCATTAATGGACCACTTGGGGGTCGCTTGGATGTATATAGTTAGTTTATTAACCATATTATATAAAAATACAAAGAGACATTGTAAAAGTGAAACTAATTAACTTAGAGTTAATACTTAAAGATAAGGTTAATATAAGTACCCAAACCTGTCTAAATTCTATTGGATGAGTTGTTTTCGACCTATCCCCACCTCATCCTTTGAATAGTCAACTTTGGAGCCTTTGTAAACCGAATATGAATTTATTATAAATTAATATTTCTAACTTTTCCAAAGGTGCCCCTCACCCCTCTTATAAAAGGGCACTCCTCCTTCTCATTTCTTCACACCTTCAAAGCCTTTTGGTTCGGCCAAACTCTGCCCAAATACTCTCCCAACATCCCTCACTACAACCTAGAGGCCTTAGTTTGATCAGAAAGCCAACCTAAGGAGCCCTTTTGATCAAATCAAAAGGAAGAACCCGAAGAAGAGGTAATGATTTCACCACCCTTTTCTAAGTTCATTTCTTCTTCCACTTCTTCTTCCTTTGTTCTTACCATTCTGAAATAATAACTCCAGTATCTCACATATACTGTGATGTTATTATAAATATGGTACAATCATATTCAGTATTCTATCCACCCTTTGAATAACATGTCACCATACGTGCGTACGTACGGCTTACCGTCTCCACGTCGTGGTGTAATTGTTATTCAATATAATATTATTTGGATGGGTATAATAATGATGTGTAACTCATGTAAATAATAAATATAACATGTTAATGATTCTGTATATATGATATACCATCCATTTATATATTATTTTAATATCAAAAGAATGATATTGTCGCTCGTGCGTACGTACGGACTACCGTCTCCACGAACGCGATGAGATTCATTCTCCATCGTATCCATTCAAGTATAATTATCATTTGATGATTTAAAAATGATGTTTAAGGACTGTATATCATTCTGGATATTAATAAGATACAACAACCATGGCTTATTTAACAAAACATATAAAAGAAAATGAGTAAGTTAACTCCCGAAACGACGATAATTCTAAGATATTATTAACAAATCAATGCTAAAAGATCATATATGATATCATATTAATATATATGATTCTTGTATAATTTAATAACAACTATTTCACCATTATACAGGAGGTTAACCTACCCCAACCAAGGAAAAGTACAAGGTAAGGGTTATTTCACAATCTCTTCTTTATCCGAGGTTGTTTATACGTAATAATCTACTAGGATCTCGTTATCATCCACATCCATGTTTCTTCAAAATGTATTTCAAAACATTTTTACTATTTACAAGAATATGGGTTAAAGTCATTTATACCCTTTTTTGACTTTTTATAAGAGGTTTATAAAGGAATCTTTCCGTCGTTTTCAAAACAAGGTCATTTTTAACCTTTTCGACAGAATTGAGGTAAGAATGTTTTTTTAACTTATACGGCGGGTGTGGTTATTTTACGCCGTTATAAAATCTTCAAAGCTTTCCATACAAGCTTATAAGAATATTTTCAAAGAAAATGTTTTATTTTATATGGATATTAAATGATTTCAAAATAAAAGGAGATATTTCTTTAAAAAGAATTTTGATTTCATCTATGTCAACATCCTTTGATGGATTTTAAGATTATTTGAAGTTGATTTATTATGATACAAAACTTCTATATTGTATTGAAGGTTTTGTGATATGTTTGACTATGGATGTGCTATTTTTATACCATTCATAGTTTATGGTGGAATTATTGACATTTCGTATGCTAGTTTTAATACGAATGTTTATGTTATGTTTAAACCTTTTCATATGGGAATGCATTGGACTTAATAAGTGACGGGTAGAGCCCGCTATAGCTCTTCGATGCATCGGTAGGTCTCATGAGACAAACTAGTGTCTTGGCACAAGGCCTTGACAAAATCTTATTTGTAGTCTTGGCACGAGGCCTTGGCTATGTGGTTATGATAGTCTGGCATTATGCATTCCAACATTATGAAAGTGGTTATTGATTTTTGCATGTGATTATTCGATTAGTAGAATATCCATGTGAATAAGTAAATGGAATTATTTCATTTTATTTATGCCATACCATGTTGAAAGTTCATGTTTAAAAGGCTTTTGTTTTAGTTATACATTTCCTTAAATGTTTATTCTTATTGATGAAAGTTTCCGCTATATTGTTATCCTTACTGGGCATTTGAGCTCACCCCTTTTCTATGTTTTATTTTTCCCAGGAAGTGAAGATGTAAGTTATGAATGGCCTGCAGGGATTTTATGAGGGGATTATAGTGTGGACTGTGGAAACATTATGTTGTTGTAGTAGTTTTTCATTTTATGATGTAATGTAAAACTTATGAATATATCTAGTGTTTCCAAGGCTACTAAACCAATCGGTCTTTCGAGATTTGATCTTTCTTGTGATCATGCCAATGTTACGAAGTATTGCACCGACTCTGGGTAGCTGGGGTCGGGGCGTTACAATGATGATAGCGGGTGATGGTTCAGACCTGAACCAGATGGACCATTCGTCGACCATTCTTTGAGCGGGAATTCAAAACGTGTTTTCAAAGCCAATCGGAAGCCTAGAAACACTGGAATCGACTTCGGGACATCGGGGAGACCTAGAGTCTGAATTTTCATGATTAATGAACCATTGGAATGAAGAATGGGTATCAAGGGAGGCGTGCTGGCCAGAGGCGTCGTTTCTGGAAAATTTCAGACTACACGGCGTGTACTCCTGGAGAACATGCCATGTAGTGCCGGAATTTTGTGGCTGCGGTTTCATACATCAGACGGATAACAAACGGTGTGTGACCTATGTCACACAGTGTGTACTTTCCCCACAATTAGGAGGAGGAAGATATGTGAGACTCGGCATGTATTTTGAGAAATACACAGACACTGACATAAATACACGGCCAAGAGGCACGACCTGTACTCTCTACGTAGATTGGATGAAACAGATTTGCGAGACTCGGCATGTATTCTGGGGATACACAAACACGGTAAGGAGTACACATGCGTATACTCCACAACATGGCCAGACATGGCCAGTGGTACAGGCTAACCGTGTACAAATTACACTAGTTGGAGAACATGGGTTGAGACCATGTACGGGCACATGGCCAGCATACACGGAGCCGACCCCAGATGTATGGACACTGCATGTAACCATACCACATGCCGTGTATTTACTTTTCTACACAACCAGTCCATCGACATGGGCCGTTGCACACGATCAATACCTAAGGTCTGACTACATAGTGTGTACCGTATACGAACACACCGTGTACATTTTGCTATGAGGCTTGGTCATCTTGTACACAGTATCTTGGAAAGGTTTTGTTTGTATTAGCCCCCTATGGCATGGTGGACCTTCGGATTACATCAACTTGAGTCTTCTTGGTAGTTGATGTATTAATCCCTTGGCTTGAGGAGTGGACCCTCTTAGAATAAAGTATGCTGTGTCCAGGAACCCTAGAGCTGGTTGCGACTACAACGACTACCATATTGGAATCCTCCGTGGGTTCGACGATAATGGAAAATGTACAGGAATCCTCCATGGGTATGATGACGAAGTCAACTCTACTGGAATCCTTCGTGGGTTCGATAGTGATGACTACCATTCTTGAATCCTCTATGGGTCTGATGGTTTGACTTCTGTTCTAGTATCCTACGTGGGTCCGAAAGAGTAGCTGGTCTAGAATCTTACGTGGGTCTGATAGCTTAGCTGGTCTAGTATCCTACGTGGGTCCAACAGATTAGATGAATCCGTGACTACATCTGATCATCATTATCACTTTACGAATGATGTATACCTATGTGAGCTGAGTCTTGACATTCAATCATTACCATTGGGGTGATTGACTTATTTCATGTGTGGACTGGGTTGTGCTTGGGCTCGAGAGTTGGGGCCAAATTGAGATTGATGACTTAGGTATATGTATGGGCATATACCTAAGTAGAGTTGGTTGACACGTCATGATTGTATCTTTCCTTTGTGGTTTATCCTTAATGGATTCTGGGAGACCTTCGGGGGTATCAGGGTCCCTAATGAGTATCGTTATACACACCCCTGCACGAGTAATGCCCACAATACATTGAATTGGTTGCAGAAGACAGAAAACATTGAGCGTGGTTGAGGCTTGTGGTTCTAGATGGTACCAGGAGGTGGACAACTTGGTGAGACGTACTCGGAGCTGACGGACGGACCTGAAGGGATGAGGAGACTATATGTACCCACCCTTCAGGTGGGATTCCCGAAGGAATTATCATTGGTTGATGTTTTCCTTTACTACTGTTGAACTAGCTTTTCAATTGTACTGTACTTTCAGTTGGGTTTGTATTCTGTCCCATTTACCTTTCAACACTTACTTTTGTATTCAGTATCACTTTGTGCTTTCTTTTATTGTGTACTCTGATGTGTTGTTTACTTTTATAAAGGAAATTCCTTCCCTTTTTATCAGGATTTACACCATTGGAGGTAGTTTCCAGCCCTTGGCCTATGGAAGGCTGGCTTGGGGTTGTTACAACACGGACCCCGAGGACGGGTCGTGAGAAGGAAACCTTTCTCTAAAAAAATATTTAAATATACACAAGTTTGTTTTGTATTCCAAAAAAATAAAAAAATCATTATTTTTATATTATATTAATTAAATTTTCATATAATATATATAATATTATTTTTAACATTCATCTTGTGTTCTTTATAGATATGATATAAAAATAAACCCAATTTTAAACATAAAAACGTTTTTTATAAAGTGTAGTTTTATTACCTTTTAATGGTGCACATGTTTTAAAACTAAATTTTGACACTTTAATTATTTTTATTTTAAAAAATAAACTTCATATTTGAAATATTAATATGAAAATTTACTTTTGTTGAATTTTTGGTATTTTTCTAATAATTTTTATTTTCCGATGAATAGTAAAAAATACTAAATTTTAATTGAAAAATGATTCTTCATACAAATAATTTGTAATTTTAAATTATATTTAAAATATTTTAAAGTAACATTAGATCAACTATACATATATTAATTTAATTTAGTTCATTTTTATTCTTTTTATATTAAATTTGGATATAAAAACATTTCAATCTTTTTGAACATTTTTACTTTAAAAACCCGCTTTCTCACCCCATCTACAAGATCGATTTTAAATTAATTTTATCCAATTATATGTTTCTAATTTAAAAAAATTGATTAAATATTTCTAATTTTATGTTCAAAATATATAAAATAGGTCCCTTTTTATTTTTGGTCAATATGAATAATAAACTTTGTAATTTTATTTCCACGGTTATGGGTAAATCAGGTAATTAAGGGTAAAAATAATATTATAAATATTATAAAATTAACCTAAAAAATGTCTTAATTTTATTATTAGTGTTAATTTCAACCAAAATAATCATTGGGAATAATTTGTGACCTCTAGTATCCACTTGGATGACTTTAATCCCCTTATAATATTTTATTTTAAGAAAAGTCAAATTTATCACACTAATGTTTTTAATAAGTATATCATTTTAATATGTGGTCATCAAGAATTTATATTAAACAATAAATATTATTTGTAAAGATAAAATATTTATCATTATTATGTAAATTTATTTTTAATTTTTGTTGAACAAATAATTACCTTAAATGTGTTCACAAGAGTAATGCAGTAATTATTTTACAATTAGAAATATCAAACAAATGATATTGAAAATATTAAAATAAATTTAATTGGGAAAATTTAATGTCATAAAATAATTTTAAATATGAAATTGATATTTTAGGAATATATTAAAATATTTTTTTTGAATATATCTTGTTGTATTGATATTTTTTAAAAGTAAAAGTAATGAGTACTGTTAAAATTGAAATTATTTATATTTTAAAATAAATAATTATTTATTAAATGATATAAAATTCATAAAACTATTAAATTATTGTAAATTATTAGAATAAGGTTTAATATTTCATCCATAATTCTTTTATGGTTCTTTTGGCATATTATACTAACAATGTTACCCCTCAAAGTGTAAAAATCCATGTTGTCATGGTAATAATAAAAGGGTTTAAATAATTGATAAGAATATATAAGAATTAAAAAAAATTAAAAATATGTATAAATTTTATTTTACGGATTTATTTTGACCCATATTAATAATATTTTTTAAATAAGTTAGTCTAAAGCCATTTAGAGTAGAAAATTAATTTATATTAATTTAATATTTTGAGAATTTCCAAAAGTGCCCCTCCCCTCTCTTATAAAAGGGCTCCTCTTCTTATCTTTTATTCACAAATAATGACCTATTAAGTTTGAAAAAAAATATAATAAAAAATTATCTCCCTTTATCCAATACTACTTTTTTTGGGAATAAATCCAATCAAGGAAGTCATTTTATGCAAACAAAAAGAAGATATCTGAAGAAGCAGTAATGTTCATTAACAATCATTTTTGTTTTATTTGTTCATTGAAACCCTTAAATTATTTTTATATCAACTTTATATAATAAACTGATTACATTAAATATAATTATTTTTTTTAATTTAAGTTTACAAGCTAAAACTGCACACACTTCCAACAAATGGGATACACAACCATCCTTCGTGTGTGTGACAAACAACCCCCACATGAAGTAATGTCATTATTCTTCCATTACCACCTTTCAGGTTTGAGAATAAAGATGTATTTTTAGATTATATAATATATATATGATATATAATATTTTATTATGAATATGTAATTTTTATGTAACACGTACCTTCTTGATTACCTTTTTTTGGGAATATGGTAATGCCATTCGTTTGTACGGTGGACTACCTTCTGGTGAAGTTATTTGATTCATACACACTTTACATGGAATTTATTAAGGATTGTTTTTAAAATATTATATGATATATACAAGATAAAAATTATTAAATAATGATAATATATAATATAATATAATTTATTTAATCAGATAAGAAAATGAAAACAGTGTCCATGCATACGCACGACCTACCATCTCCATGATTGGTGTATTTTGTTTTCTACCTAAAACTTTTATAAATCCATTAAAATACATATATAATTAATATATATTATATTTATATCCATTATGTCATTATAGAGATTATTAAATCATGATATAAGTAAGAGCACAAAGAATAAAAAGTCAAAACATGTACAGAAAACAAAGTGGTTATTACCCGAAACACAACTTTAAAATGAAATTGTTAATAAGAGAGTAATATAAATTTTAAAGTAAATTATATATGGTATTATATATACAAATATTGTTAGTGGTATATTTATAATAAATTTATATATATAATATAGTATTCTTGAACATGTGTGACGGAATTCAAGACTTAAGGCAAGGGACCATTGTCTAAATTTTATTTATTTGGGACACATGCATTATACAATACTTGTTGATTTTATTCGGTGTATATACATTCCATGATTATATTTTAAGAGTCTTATCTTGATGAATATGTTATTTAAATATTAGTATGATTTTCTTTCTTTCATGGGGAATACAATTTCATTAATTATAAATCAGTAAAGGGATTCTTAACTTAATTCTTGATCAATTAGGTTAAACTACTATTTCATTGATTATATCATTATATGATTATATGTGAAATGAATTTTTATTATATTTTATTTTATTTTAAAAAAATTATTTGGATTTACAGTTAATACATGTAATTTTTTCATTTTATTAATGCTCACTTGAATAATGTGATATTTGTAAGGTTTTATTCTAAAATCTCATCATTATTCAATATTTTTTCTTTTTAAGTCTTCACTAAGGAATATTTTTCTTCCATGTCCAATTTTTCTAAAATTGTTTCCACTTTATTTAATATTATATTATTATTGTTTAAGTAATTTTTACTCATGTTTTTCTTTTTACAAAAAAATTTAAAAATAATTTTTTTTGCCGTTTTATAACAAGAATCTTTGGGAATTTTCTGAAAATAAATATAAGAAATGATTTTTTTACTTACATGTAATGAGTTTATTTTCATCCTTTCATGAAACCTTAATTTATTGGCGAATCCTTTAAAATTTTACAAGGTTATTTTTAAATAAAATGTTTTCGTTTATTATTTTCCTATATTTAGAAATAAAATTTTCAAACTGAAAGAATATTTTTCCCAACAATTATTTCAAGATATCTCTCAAAATAATTTCCATCAAAATAACATTATTTTATGCCAATATTTATTTAATAGGTATATTATTCAAGTATAATATCATTATTATTTTATGGTTAGTTTACCATTATGATGAAAATATTTTTATGAATCTTGTTACTTCTATATGAAATATGCTATGATGAAATGTTTATGAAACCCATTTATTTTCAGTATTATTGATATTCTGAATGATTTATGTTCTTGTGGAAAAAATATGAATGGTTTTAATTATGTGATGGGTGGAAACTATATATCCCTCCAATGATTTCGTTAAAAAATTATATCTTATGAGACAAATATGGATAAAATGTGGAGTGAACCTGGTTCAGTAAAGGAATTTGTCTGCTAAGATAGTATTGGGACTGAATCTTGATTACTAAGATGGATTGGGGAGTGAACCCATTCCACTAATATGTCCTTTTATGTATTCCTTGAATACTATGGAAATAATTTTATATATTTATTTTTTTCACCACAATTAAATGTCTTATTATTATGTTATGCATTCATGGATTGTGCTCTTAACTTTCTTATGATTAATGTATAATGATATACAAATCATTATGACATGATTCATGTAAATGATATTTAACATTAAGGGTAGGATTTTAAAATTTTATTCTTATGTTATCATACCCTTAAGTTTATGTTATTCTTACATATCTCCTTTTTTTACCCTTACTAATCATTCAAGATCACCATTTTCTTATGTTTATTTTAAATAAGATATGAATAATGTTTTTAGAAGGTTTTTCTATGAAGATTACTAAGTGAGAAAATACATGTGGGAGATAGTAAATATATTTAATAAAATAATAATATTTTATATATTATCTCCAAATACTATAATCCTTTATGGTATCAGTGCAGATTATATTGTTATTAATGTATAAAGATGTAATATATATATATATAAATCTTGGAGTATTTTAGTTGGTATCAAAGTAGAGTTTTGACAATATTTGGGGATTAGGGTTAGAAACATTTTACAAAATCCATGTGGATAGGACTAAGTATAGGACAAAATTCTAAATTTTTGATAATGATTATTAAGGAGCTAGGTTAAACCTAAGGTGTAATTTATTAAAAATAAGGTTTCATTATTTAGACATTATATCTCATGATTATGTGGTTTACCCACTATGAGTAGTGTTTCTAACACTATACCTATTTGGTTTGAGACAATGGATTGAACTAGGAGGATTTATATTAATGGGGAATTTAATGTACAATGGAATGATATAGCTTGTGAGAAACCAAATTAAATGGGAGTTGGGAGGTGAAACCTTATTATTATGACTAATCAGAAATCTCATAAAATTATTAACAATTTCAACCTTGGTGAGTATCCTGACCCATCTAATAATATAATGATGGAGTTTTGTAGTGACCATAGATAAAAGAATGTTAAAATTTCCTCATGTAAATAATGTGGGAAGAGGATCAAAGAGAATGTTTAAAAGGAACTGAAATATTCTTTGGGCATGTAAAAAAAGTACCGAAAGAAAGTTATTACAATGGAAAAGGTTTATTTAACGCAATAGAAGAAAATAATGGTATTCCTAAGGAATCATTGATAGTAAAATGTTTTAAATGTGTAATTTATGGGAATTATTCAAATCAATTCCCTAGGGTAAATATCATGAAGAGAATCAAAAAGGTTGTATGATTAATGGTTATATCGCTAATGATGAAGAGACTATGAATGAAATATGAGACAAGAGATGTGTTAAGGAATAAAATGATGTAATTGGTTTAATGGGTTAAGAAGGTAGTGGAATGAATGCATGTTTATGTATTGTAATTCAAGAATAATGTTGTAGAAGTAATTTTATGCTATTATAGAATAAGAAAACATCTAAGGATTATTCCATTGTAGTTTTTCCTTAAGTATTTGAATGTATATGTTGAATGGAACTGGTATGCATGAAAAGTTATTGAGGTGGTAAAGTGATATTTTTTGAGAACACGTGATTAAGGGAAATATAACCCTTAAAATGTTCATGATGTTGGGAAAATAATAGTATAAAGATATGTTTTATTATGATAAAATAAATGGGATAATATTGATGACCATATAAATGTTTAGTAATATGTTGAAAAGGTGGTTTAAAGATTGATATTATAGAATTTTTGGATTTATGGTATAAGTAAAGAGTTAATTTGTGAAATAATACATGTTTTAACTATGGATTTATGGAAATTAATGTTGTTACCATGTTTCAAGAGAATATATTATAATGGTATTTACCTATTTGGTGTTTGAAAATTAAGAGTTAGGTCAAGATGCTTTGGGGATAAATGATAAGTTCATTTTATAAATTTAGATACCTTCATTTGAAAGTTTTGAATTTTAATCTTATGGAAGGTCTATAAGGGTAACCATTTATAAAAATTTTTATGTCTATTTTTTGATGAGTTTTTATATAATAATGTATTACTTAACAATATGAAAATTTATGTTTATTGGATAACCTTTACCAAACGTTTTTATGATGAAAACTAGAGATAAAATGAATTACTTTTCATCCCATTGTGGATATTATTATCTACTAGTTATTTATTGATGGAAATTTCAACCACACATTTTTTTGAGGAAGGAATGAAGTATAAATTTATCAAGGTACATCCAAAGCGTGAAATTATTCTTATGAAATGAAATAGAGTAAGTATATTTTCTCAAATGATTTTGAAGAAAAATCGTATTATCATCATTTATGATGATGTCAATGAATATTTTTAGACCTATTTTCTCTATGGTTTTGTGGTCCTCAACCTTATCTTGACCATGTTTTATATCACACTTTATTAGTTATTGGGGAATATTTTTCCCTTCCAAATACATCTTTTAATTTTTCACCAATATTTTCCCTGCTAGAAAACCTAGTTATACATTACTTCTTGTAACATTTATGTTTCCAAATCTACCTTTTTAAGGGAAGATTTATTATTAATTTTTTTGATGTGGGTTTCTATTAATTAATTATAGAAAATTAATCCTTTGATAACTGAGACAAAGTTCGAGGGATAAATTCATTTTAAGGGGGGTAGAATGTAACACCCCTAGATTTTTATGAAATAGATTTTTAAATAAATAGATGTCTTATTTTGAACATTAAAACTAGTTAATATTTAATTATATTCTACACCGATTTAATATTATGCTACATGAAATACAGGATTAGCATGCATTACATGCAATACTGAGTTTCTACGAAACAAAAGTTTGTTGTTATAATTAATTAAACAAGACAATTATAACATAGTCATTAGAATGGATGGTATGAACATGATTAACTGAATTGTGAAAATATGGTTTAAAAACATATATATAATGAATTATTTGGTGACTAATTGATTATAAATGAAAATAAAACCCTTTTAAAAATAAAAGGAAATATTTTTCTGAAAAATAATTTAAATGCACCCAACTGGGTTTTATAAAAATGAAATAAAAAAACACAGACATTGTATTATATTAATGATATATATATATATATATTTATAATATTCAATATAATGTTTAGCATTCTTCCTATTTTTTTACAGACATGATATAAAAATTGGTGGCACCAGAAAACATATCCACAATATATTCCAATTGCTTCCATACATTATCCAAGATCATAGCCCATTCCTCAATCTTCAATTTGACTGGTCTTAGAGACTGAACATAGTTATGGATTAGGAGTTATGGACATTTGAAGTTGGGATGGAAAACTGGTTTATAGAGCCCATTCGCGAGGCTCCCTCCGTGATTGTGAGGCAGAGGGAACTTGACCGCAGCCTCCGCAAGTGTCGTGAAGGCCCTGAAAACAACCCCATGACTACAAGAAACTTATGGAAAATTGACTGAAGAATGGGAGAGTATCATGAAGGTAGATGATGGTTGACTCCACGGTTATGAGAAACTTGAGAGAACTTCCTCCGGTTGCGGAGCACGATTTCCTTCACGATGTCATTTTCTATTGACAGTTCAATCTTGTTCTTCACAACATACTCTACCGAACTCCATCGCCTATAAATAGCCGGATCACCCCCTTATTAATTATGGTCATTACACCCCTTGTGTGGACGATCTCCCATTTCGCAGAGCTCCCGAGCACCGTGAAGTGATTCCCTTCCCAAAGGGCACCACCCTTTGTGAAGAAGGGAGATCCTTCGGGTTTCTTGAGGTTCTGGGATGCCCATTTGCTCCACGAGACCCTAGGCTCCATGAGAAACTATGATTTGCAGGACAATAGGATCTACGAAGACATTTTCTTTGTGATACCCCATGCTCTACGATCACCATTCCTTCATAATGCTACTTCGTGAGACCTTTTCCTTCGCGATCACCTTTCCTTCGTGAAGCTGCTTTGCGAGACCCCATGCTCCATGACCACCTTTCCTCCATGAAGCTACTTCGCAATGCCATATCCTTTGTGAAGCTCCTACCTTTGTACCCATCGATCCATATTGTGGGGCTTCACCCCCACACCCCTGCTCGGGATTACTGCCAGGCTGCGGTCCCGGACCTTCAGGCCGGTCCCGCCACTTTTTTCATTGATGCCCATGAAAAATGGAGAGTTTCACCACGAAATTTTCAGGACAGGATATCATAATTTTCCATTGCGCCCTTATGTGCACCCACCTTCCTTCTTTGTAATCCCATGATATGAGATACTCCTCAACAAACCATAAAACACCTTTAGTCAACATATTCCTCTTGGATCATTACCCATGTCGTGAGTTGAGATTTTCATCATCAATTCCTTGAGTACCTTGAGTCGAACTATACCTCAAGTAACTCACCCAAACCATATCACTTGAATCCTATGATAGGATCCACCAAAAAGGGCCACTCTTGTATAAGTCCCAACACCATCCATTGCTAGGTACCTTATTCCTCACAGTCCTCTCTACAGGACTATAAACTGCAGTAAACCCTATGTGAAAAACGTAGGATGATTCTTTTTCCAAACAATAAATGCCTTATGTTCCAACTATAAAATTCCAATAGTCCTCTCTGCATGAATATAAACTATAGTATTCCCTATCATTCAATATAGTATTCTTGTTATTCCAAATAAAAGAGGACTTATGTGTTATGAATAAGATGCATCATTGCATGATTATAATGGTGTAATTTCATGTGTGTTGGAATCTGTTCGAGCATTCCACCACTCCACCTCATGCTTTGTGTGTACTTCATTTGTATCTCCATCAAATTTCATCTCTGAAGGGACCCCCTAATGGCCTGGTCCCATGCCACCTTGTCTCAACTACAATTCTTGTCCAACGACCTAAATGACTTTGGATGACACTTCGAGTCAGGTCATGTGTTTCAAACACGATCAATAGTCAACCCTCATTTGTTTTTCCCCATTTCAGGATAATGTGATATGGATGCTTTGTTTCGAAAATGATCAACAGTTATCCCCCATCACCACACCACCCTCACCGCGTTATAAATGTTGGGCATGTGATTGACACTTTTCAAATCCATTTATTCAGACTGATTCCAACACCCTTGGCGTTATCCCTCTTGTGCACTAGAACATAGGTGTAGGCCTCAATTTTAGGCCTCAACCCACCAGTCATTTGGGATTCCCTCATGGCTAGACATGAAGAAGAAATTATGGGAATCATCCATGCATAAGCCCCATAAAATGTTTCCGCTTCTTAAGGGAACCCGAGCTGCTTCCATGCGTAAGCCCCATCCGCCTTTGCTTCTCCTTAGCAGTACCCGCGCTGCTTCCATGCATAATCCCCATCCACCATTGCTTCTCCTTTAATGGAACTCAGGTTCCTTCCATGGGTAATCCCCATCCACCATTGTCCCTCTTTAGTAGCACTCGAGCTACTTCCATTTATAATCCCCATTCACTGTTACCACTCCTTAGAGGTACCTGGGATGATTCTATGTGAAATCCCCATTCACCATTGCCGCTCCTTAGCGGCATGAGATCAACTCATATGCATAAGACCCAATCACAGTTTCCACTCCAAAGAGGTATCTGGGCAGCTTCCATGTGAAATCCCCATTCCCCATCCTTTGTGGCTACACCTTTTCACTGTGATTGTTATATCTTTGCTACCTCTTGTTTCCCACACCGAGCATCACTCATGTGGGATTAGAGTAAGCACTAACCATGACATACTTCTTGGGTAACCTTAGAATGTAAAACCCAAACCATCCCTAACTACATGGTCTTTTATTATCTTCTCCTAGGCAAGGTACGTTGGAAGCATCCCTGATGTTCAATACCAACACATACTTTACCCAACCCCCTTCACGTTAGTTCATTTTCATCCCATATAAAGTTAAACTATATCCACTATCCTGAACTACGTGGACATTGATCCTTGTCTCCTAGGAAAGGTACATAGGAAGCCTCCCTAATATTGAAGCCCAACACCTACTTGTCCCAACCCCCATCACATTAGTTCATACTTTCCCCGCATGATGCTAAAATACATTCCCCAGTCCGAACTACGTTGACATTGATTCTTGATCCTTTCTAAGAAAGGTACATAGGAAGCCTACTTTAGGTTAAAGACCAACACCCATTGGTCCCGACCACTTCACATCAGTCCACCCTCGTCCTGCATGACATTAAACTGTATGCCCCATTTTTTGTCCCATAAGATGTTAAAATGTAACCATTCGAACTACGTGGGCTCGATACTGGTCTCCTAGACATGGTACAGAGGAATCCTCCTTGCGTCTCAAGCCCATCCAGCGGTAAGCCGTTAAAATCCCCATATAGTGGTAATACATTGAGATCCCTATCAAGTGGTAAGCCGTTGTGATACCCATCCAATAGTAGTCCATTGCAATCCCATCCAACAGTAATCTGTTACGATCCACATACAACAGTAAGCTATTGTGATACTTAATCATTGGTAAGCCATTGTACCCCAATCTGTGGTAAGCCATTGGGATGACTAATCAACGGTAAGACGTTATACCCATATAGTAGTTAGTCATTGCAGTCCCCTCTGTTGGGACCCACATCTCTGGTTTGTCCCAGTGGCGTTAGACCAACTCCCGAGCTGCTAACCACACATAAGCCTCAACATATCGATGGGTAATTGTCTTATGAGAACACCCCAATTTTATAACCTCATCATAAAATACGTGAACATTGATTCCCCAACATAGGGATATGTAGAAAGCTTCCCCGAGGTTCAAGCCTGTCATCCATGTCTCATTTTGGTCTCTTCCCTGAGCCTCTATGTTCTGGGAAGGTCATGCTCCAACCCAAAGGTTCCACTTCCTTCGGGTCACCTCTAAACATCCCCAGATCCGCCTTCATTAGGCGTTCTGATATATTCATCTAGTAAACCCCTCAGGTGTCCCCCATTTGGGTTTTACCCATCTGATCCACTTCCATCAATGTTATGATTAGTTTGATCTATCTCTGCTAGATGTTAAACTCATGGCATACCCTGTGTTAATCATGAGAAGCTAAGGAAAACCTCAGTGATATGACAATCACATATAATTCCCCACACTCGACGTGGGATGACTCTGCTTCCGCACCCTCGAGAATCCCTATAAAAAGGTGATGAAACCTAGACACATCAGTGTTTCAGCGTTCAGACAGACCAGCGATGTCCAATGGGACTACTCCCCCGACCGAAGGTTGCTACCCTAACCGGAAACTTTGGAATTTCTTGATAGAAGGAGTGTAATTAACCAGAGTCCATGATGACATAGAACTGGGAAGAGTTTCATGAACAATGTATTCAGTCTATGAGGGAGATCTGGACTAGGTAACGAGTTCTGAGGAGGAATCCAATGAAGGAGGAACCGACATCTCATCATCTCATTTTGATCAAGGAGAAAACATCCCTGAATAAGCGACAAATAATGTCTTCATTTAGAAAGCAGTAATGCAAGAAAATAGTTACTCGTCTTCAGCAGATTGATGCACTCCCGAAAAAAAGTGTCAGAAACAAAAATAAATCCACTTTTACGCATAATTGTTTTTATAAAAATTGGTTTTATCATATTATTACGGTGCACTTGTTTTAAAACAACTTTTGAATTTTTTATAAATTTTATCTAAAAAAATTAATTTTTGAACGAATAATAACAAAATTAACTTTGGTTTAATTTTTTATATTTGTCTGATAATTTTCATTTTTTGATGAATTGTGAAAATACTGCATTTTAATTCAAAACTGACTTTTCATCTAAATAATTTATAATGTTAAATTAAATTTCCATTTTTAAATACTATAAAATTAGATCAATTATAAATATATTAATCCCATACAGGTCATTGCTATTTTTTCTTATTAAATTTAGATATAAAAACATTTCAAACATTTAAAAATTTTCACTTTAAAATCCTGCTTTCTCGCCCCATCTAAGAGATGAATTTTAAATTAATTTGAGCCACCTATGTATTTTTAATTTTGAAAAATGAATTATATATGTTTAATCAAAAGGTAAATTTTTTTTAAATTTTTTTTATTTTTGGTCAATATGAATAGTAAACTTAGTAATATTATTACCACGATTAAGGGTAAATCGGGTAAATAAGTGTAAATATAATATTATAAATATTATAAAATCACACTAAAACTTGTCTAAATTTTATTTTATGAGTGTGTGTCAAGAAAAATCATTCTTGGGCCGAATTTATGACCACTTTTAGCCACTTGGATGACTTTAATCCCCTTAAAGTATTTTATTTTTAAAAAGTAAAAGGTTTCACACTAATGATTTTAATAAGTATAAAACTTTAATATGTGTTCATATAGAATATATCTTCAATAATAAATATTCATTTGAGAGATAAAATATTTTTCTTCCTCGTGGATATTTATTTTTAATTTATAATGAAGAAATAATTTTCTTAACTCCTTGCATAATAGTGATGCGCAAATTGTTTTACTAGTATAATTTTCATATTAATGATATTGAATATATTAAAATAAATATAATTTGGGATAATTAATTTCATAAATTTTTGTTTATATATTTTATTGAAATTTTAGGGATGTATTAAAAAATATTTTTTTAATATGTCTTTTTGTATTGATATTAATGTATTGAATATGGTCAAAATTGAAATTATTGATATTTTAAAATAAATAATATTTCATTAAATGATACAAAATTTATAAGAAGATTATATTAGACCAAATTATTTGGATAATTTTTAAAATTTTATCCATTATACAGTTATGGTTTTTTTAAAATTTTATAGTAACAATATGAACATTTAAAGAGTAGAAATTTATATTGTCACAATAAGAATAAAAAGGGTAAAATAAGTTTTAAAACCAAAAGATAAGAATTAAAAAATAATCAAAATATATCTAATTTTAATTGGATGAATGGATATAGATTCATAATAATAATATATTAGAAATAAATACATTTTTAACATGTTTAAATATAAAATTAATTTATATTAATTTATTATTTTGATAATTTACAAGAGCACCCTTCCCCTCTCTTACAAAAGGGGATCTCTTCTTGTATTTTATTAACACATAATAATCTAGTTGTTTTGAAATAACCTTTCCAAATTTCCTCCCAAATTTCCTCTATTAATCCTATAATCCTTCCTTTGGGTGGAAATCAAATCATGGAATTTCTTTGGTGCAAACCAAAAAGAGATACTTAAAGAAGATGTAATGTTCATCAATGAATGTTTTTGTTTTATTTTTTCCTTAAACCACGTAAATTGTTTTTTATATCATGTTTATATAATTACCTAATAATATTAAATATAAATATATTATTTTAAGTTATTTCTGTGACCTATAACTTTACACACTTCTATCAAATGGGATACAAAATCATCATCCATGCGTATAACAGACTACCACCTCACAAATTGATGTCATTCGTTCTTCTATTACCACCTTTCAGGGTTGGGAATAATGATTCATTTACATTTTATATATTATATATATTGTTTTTATGATTTTATTATTATTATTAAATATTTATATCACACATAACTTCATACTTACCATTTTGTGGGAATACGGTAACCTCAGTCGTGTGTACGGTAGACTACTGTCTCGCAAAGAAATTTGATTTGTTTATGCATTACATGAAACATATTAAAGATTATTTTCAAAAAAATGTGATATATATGAGATAAAAATTATTCTTTGATGATAATATATAATATTCTGTTCTTACTTTAATCAGACAAGAAAATAAAAACAATGTTCATTCGTACATAAGACTTACCATCTCCAAGAATGGTGTATTATTTTTCTACCTATAACTTTAATGAATCACTATTAATACATATATAATGAATATATAAGATATTAATATATTTTTTATAATTTTTTACATGATAAATTCATGATATAATTAAGAGGACCATTAATAACATGTCAAAATATATACGAAAAATAAAGATGTTATTACCTGAAACATAAATTTAATAGGGAATTGTTACTATGTGATTAATAAAAAGATATAAGTAAATTATATATGGTATTATATATATGAATATGGTTATATGGTAGATTTATAATAAACAAATATTTATTATATAGGAGGTTTTAGTGTTTATGAAGGACATTAAGACTTAAGGTAAGAGATTTTTATCTTACTTTAATTTTTGTGGGACCCATGACATATAAAATATTTATTGGTTTTGTGTAGGGTATATAATTTCCATGAATGTATTTTAAGATTATTATCCAAAATATTAAGGTATTTATATTTCCATATAATTTTATTTCTTTCATGAGACATATGATTCAAATTATTACAAAGTGGTAAGGGAAGTCTTAACTCAATTTTCGATTCATTAGGTTAAACAACTATTTCATTGATTATGTCATTCTATGATTATGTGTGAAATTAATTTTAAAAATATTATTTTGTATTTTCACTTTTTTTATGTGTATTTAAATTGAATACATGTAAATATTTAGTTTATTAATTCTTAATTTGATTATATGAAATTTGTAAGGGTTAATTTCACAATAACATCATTATTTGGGATTGTTTCATTTTAAGTATCCACTTAGGAATATTTTTCATCCATGTACAAATTTTTTCCATTTTTTTTATTATGTTATGGCCATTTAAGTCATTTTTACTTATTTATTTACTTTTACAAGATGTTTTGAAAAGGGTTTTTTTTTCATTTTCTGAATCAGGCTCTTTGTGACTTTTCCCAAAAAAATATATAGAAGGAATATATTTTTACTTAAATATAATGAGAATATTTTCCCACTATCATTATTAATTAATTTATTGAGGAATAATTTATATATTTAAAAGTTATTTTATAATAAAATGTCTTCCTTTATAATTACATGTCATTTAAAAAAACGTTTTCTGAATAGAAAGGATATTTTCCTCAATAATTATTCTAAGAGATATCTCAAAATTATTTTACATCTATGATAAAATTATTTTATTTTAAAATTTATTTACTAGATATATCATTCAAGAATAATATCCTTATTACTTTACGTTTGGTTTATCACTATGATAGAATGAAGTTTATGAATCTAATTACTTTTCCATGAGATATGATGTGATGAAATGTTTATAAAACCCATTTATTTTCATGATTTATTATATGATGAAAATTTATGCTCTTCTGGGACAAAAATATATATTTTTCTTTATATGATGGGTGGGACCTATATATCCCTCCAATAAATTGGGTAATGATTTATATTTCATGTGATATACATTGGATTAAATGGGGAGTGGACCTAGTTTAGTAATGGACTTTTTCTGCTAAGGTGGTCTTGGGAGTGAACCTTGACTACTAATACGGGTTTGGGAGTGATCCCATTCCACTATTATGGACTTTTATGTAACCCTTCACTAACATAGTAATCAATTTATATGTTTATGTGTCAACAAAAATGAAATGTATTATTCATATGTTATGGTTTCATGAATTATGCTATTAAATCTCATATGATTCATGTATATGATATTTGATATTATGTGTAATATCTTAAAATTTTATAAATATGTTATCATAACCTTATGTTTATGTTATTCTTATATATCACCCTTTTTTACTCTTACTAAGAATCTATGCTTACCCTTTTCTTATGTTTCTTTTCACAGAGATATGAAGAAATTTTTTAGTAGGTATAACCATGAAGTGTATGAATTGGGAATATATCAATGGTAGGTGTTTAAGACCATTTATAAAATACGAATATTGTATATAAAATATATAATGAATCTAAACCATTATCATTTTTTCATGGATTATATTGTTATTCATCTAAAAGGATGTAATATCTGTATATGAAAAGCTTAGGCTATTATAGGTCCTTGGTTTTTTTGGGATTAGGTTGAGACTCTTTCTTATTATCCATTCCTCTTCATTATTTCTGAGTTTTTTCTTTTGTTTCTATTTTACATGATTACACTATATTTCTTAGTTATTTTGTTATAAATTTTTAGAATTTTTTTAATTATTAATTTGAAGATCTATAATACTATGCACTGCATGTGTGTTGGTACCAGTGAGATAGTCTTATAATTCATTATTTCCATCATTATAGAGTTAAAATTATGTGATTGAATTTAAGGGTTTAACCATACTATTGTTTAGAATTTTTTAATTTTGAGCATGTTAGTCATTTTACAATTTTTTTAATTACAGGAAAATTGTATAACATTAATGAACATTGTTGTACAACCTACTATTGTACGGTAACACCATGATATTTAGATATATATGTTTTTCTTTTATTAAATACTATGTTCAATACCTTCATTCACATTTAATATAAAAATAAAATCAACCACTAAACATGTTCTTAATATTCTACAATATGATGTGAAAAATCAATAAGAAAGTTACAATATCAATAAAGCCTTGAGTGAATAAAATTATAATAAATTTCTTTACCATATATTTTTTATGTTATTACATATTATTATTATTATAATATATGCATTTATTAAACATAAGGTATAGAAGATAAATAATTAATGAAATTTGATAAAAAATTAAATGCTAAAAAAGGATATTTTTTAGAGAATTATTTTAACGTAATATCTATTTTAACTAATAAATTAAAATTTTCTCTTTTAAAAGTTTATTTTGGTATAAAATAATATTTCAGTATAATATATTAACACTCATTTAATTATAAATTGATATGAAATAATATTAATAACATTAAACATTTAAAAGTTATTTATTTATTTATAATATTAATTTTCTTACAAAATATATATTTATAAATAATTTAATATTAATATAATAAAAATAAAATAAATTAATAATTAATAATAAATTTTTTCATTAGGATGAATTATCTAGAATTTTCTGAAATAGTTGTTTTTAGGTGAATAGTGAAACATAAATATTTTAATAATACCATAACATTTATGAATTTATAATTAGTTTATAATGAATTAAAACTATTTTAAAAATTTTTATGGCCGTTAGATTATTTTAAAAATAAAATGTTTTATTTAAAAATACTATGTTTAATTTAGAAAAATAATGGTTAAAATTTTGAAACTTAAGCAATATTTACTTTAATAAAAAAAATTGTCCAATCTATTTGATTACGTATTCAAATAGTGAAATTCAATTTTGGGTTAATTTTAAAACCACTAAAATATTTTTTTATTAATAATTAACTATTTAAATTAACAACATTGATAATTTTATCTTAATCATTATTCTGAATAAAAAAATACACTTTTATAAAAATCATTTTTAAGTCATAATGTGTGTTAATATTGAAATTAATTATTGTTACCCCCATGAAGTTTATTTCAAAAAACGTGTAAGGTTTTAGATCAATGTGGTGCAATGCTTTGTGAGTTTATGAGGCTAGTGTAAGTTGGAGGAGGCTCGGATGTGGTCTGGAGGGGTTTGGTTGTGAAAATCAAGAAATAGGGAGATTACACATCATGTAAGCATTACATGTCGTGTTGGTGTGTTTCATGGCTTTTGAAGTACTAGTTTGAGATGTGTATATTTTTAATGTTAAATAATAAAGGGGTGATGTGTTTTCCTATGAAAACCAAACATTGAGGATTACACTACGTGAAATGGGATTATACATCATGTAAATACCTGATGTTGTAAATCTTTAAATGTTTTATTAGATCGGGTTTTCTCCCAAACCTATGGCTTCTATCAATTCTAGGTGAATAGTGGCTCCATTAAAAGAATTTTAGATATTCCTTTAATAAGGATCAATCCTTATCCTTTCGCCTTCAATCCGTGAAGATCCATGGTGATCCAAGGTAAGTTCTTTTTTTTTCTAGAATTTTCTCCAGGTTAGATGTCTTTTCCTCCAGTATTTTCTTTCCATTCCATGGAATTTCATCAAACATGTTTCTAATGGGATTTATCTTGGATGTTTCAGTGAATTTGTGATGTGTATTACTCGGATGGATGCAGTTCTTATGGGATATGTGATCAGAGATCCGTGATGTGGTCCATTCTCATCTAAATAATGTTGACGAATTTATGAGGTAGGGGATTCATTGTTTCTCTATCCCTTTATGTGAAATCACAAATTGATCATGATTTATACCATTGTATGGAAATGTAATTAACCTAATAATTATTAGAACCAAATTAAATAAATTGGTTACAATTGCATTTTGCCATTTTTTTCTTTATACTATGATAGCGGTTTGCCTTATGATTTTATAGAGAGTGTAATATCTATACCTTTCTTAGTGAGAATTTTTTTTTATTCTAGTAATATCATATTTAAATTGGTTCTGAATGTAAATAAAGAATTAATTTATAATTAATTGGATTAAGAAATTAAAGAAGAGGTGTGTCTGTAATCCAATGGTTAATGTAATTTGATGTTGATAAAATTGATGCAGGTATTCATTTTTAATTGTAATTTTTAATGAACCTAAATAAATTTGTCTATTGATGATAATAATTGAAGAGGAATGATAATTTGTAACAGTACTTATCAAGGGTTCTTTAAAACATAATAAATGATAAGAGATTGTTTTGCTTCTGATATCTTGTTATAGATTGATTCCTTAGGTTTTCCTTAGTTAGAACCTATTAATAAATGAATCAGTTAATTCAATATGGAATCAAAACTTGTTGTGTGTTAAAGATGTTTTCTAGGGACGAAGTTTCCCAATTTCTTGAGAAGGATGAGTTCCTTATTTTGGATCCATGACAGCTCGTTTGCATAACAAGGTTGAATGACTTATTTTGAGGGACCATTTACCCTGTTGTTTTCTTTTTTTATTCAATATGGTTTGTGATGCTATATGGATATGATACATGTGGTGTGACATTGGTATGGATGATCCTAGAGGGGTGATGTGTGATACATGGGATGGGGAATCCCAGATGTGATGTGAGCCTAGTATGGATGAGCCTGGGATAACTGTTGTGATATGTGGGTCGGGGAGGCCTATATGTGATGTAGTAGTAGATAACATATTGTTAGAGAGATGTATCCGTAATGCATGTGGGTGTTAATGATTTTACTAGAGGTTATGGAATGTGTTAATTATGGGTTTTCATTTTGATTTATTACTGAGAGATGGTATGCTCGCCTATGGATATATTGAATGGATGATGTCTGCGTTTCTTGTTTCATCTACATTCCTTTTCCCACTACTTGAGGTAGTTGGATATGTTTTGTTTCATGTCTCATCTTGGGGGAATCTTGGGATAGTTTTCCAAGAGTACCTGGATATGGGATAATTCTAATAATGAATAAATTTTTAACCCATGGGGTTGGTTGATGATGGAATGAAAATTCTTAAAATATGTTTATCATGAAAAACTATTGACATGGTTTGGATTATTCCAAGAGGGAATATAATTTACATTGATGATTACTGTAATGAAAAATAAAATAATGTTAATAGTAAAATAATGGATAATGAATTAATTAATGGAAGGAAGTGATAAAAAATAATTAATTAATATAGCTATTTTATATGCTTGTATACATATAAGGAAATATGGTCTTAGTAGTGGCAGCTGAGAGTCCGAATGACGTTAGCTGCAGTTGAGACTAAGACTAGGTTACAATCATAGTGTGTTTTTGAGCGATATTATATCATGTATATTATATTATTTGATATATTTCCCCACCAATTTCAGTTGGGAAACAAACACCCAGTAGACTCTGTGATGGTGTTTTCCCCAACATACTGGTGGGAGGATGGATGGATTACTACCCCATATGGCCCCATACTCATATCCTAGTAGTTACTTGTGTTGGTATCCATGGAGGTTAGTTTTTTCATATGTGTGTGTAGATGGATGTGTTGGATTGTGGTTACTTAACACACATGTATTACCAGATATAGTATCCAAAGGATTATTAAATGAAAGACATGTATAAACTATGATGGCTTGAGTTAATTACTCATTGTATGGGTTGTAATGGATTGAGGTATAATACCCAATGTTTGATATATGTCATTAAGTCTATGGTGGATCCTAGAAACTAATTGGTTACTATTTTTGGATTGTGATATGGGATGGTGAGATTATGTGTTGCACGAGGTACATATGTTGGTTCCTTACCCAGTTGTTTTTTGGTGGAATTAATTTTAAAGAGAGATACTTTGGACGTATGTTGTTGGAATAGAGCAGAAAACCAGTGGGGAAGTTGGATCAGGGTACCCTTGAGGTTTTATTACATTATTATATTCTCTCTTGTATGTGATATATGGTAAGAGTTATCTATGATAAGGATAGTAAATTAATAGACTCATTTAGGTGATGAGTTAGTTTTCCTATTGTTCATTGTACTTTAGTTTGATTTCATTATCTTTTTCATGAGAGGATCTAGGGAGGATCCTACTGATTATACTGTTATACTCACCCTACGTATATATAAACTATTTTTAGGTCAGTTGGAGTAGGTTGGTGATCAGGGTATATATTACTTGATCATGCTATAATATGAGCTATTTGGGATTCATGGTCTCTACTTTCCTTACCTTTTGGTACTTTTAGTTTTCCATTTAATTGTTTAGTACTGTATGGAATTGCATGTTTTCACTTGGGTTTTCTTTTATATATATTTTTCTGAGTAGGTTTTAGTTATTGTATCCTTATTATCTTTCTCTTATATGTGTTTATCATAGAGGTTAATTCCTTCTATTTTCATGTTTATTATACCCTTGATTCTAGTCTTCAACCTGGGTCCTAATGAAGGAGGGACTCATGTAGCCACCATCTCTTTCCCATAATTATGGAATCTTAGTAGGAAGGGGGTCATGAAAAAATGGTTTCACATGTGGAATAATTAGGTCCAAATAAATTAATAAATACTATTTTATTTTTAGTCATTATAGTTAAATTAATTTCATAAAAAATATCTACCATGTAAAAACAAAAAATGGTAAAAGTGAAAAATCTATGTGTAAAAGACTAAGAAAAATATTAGAATCATGGATGAAAATGTACAGTTGAATATTTCTCAAACATTCCCTTTCCCCAATAATAATTTTCCATTATTGGATCAATTTTTTGTTTAAATAGGTTCATTTACATTTCTATTAAAAAAATGCCACTCCACTCCATTATAAGAGGATCCATCACTACCGCATTTTTCCTCACACCCCAATCTTCTTCAATTTAAAAAAACAATGACCAAATAACTCCCCCAAAATCCTATCCATTTATTATAGGTTTTCTTCTTCTCAAAAGTATACCTATCAAAGTCTTAATACAATTTTCAAAGGGTATCATTTATTGAGTAAAGAGGTTAGAGAACATTCAGATAAGCAAGATTAAAGTTAAGGGTTTTTTTGGACTCAAGTGCCTTTATTTTAGGCATGTTTTTATGAAACCAATTTCATTTAAACGACGTTTATACTATATTTTGGATTTTCAAATCCATGAATTATTATTTATTCATGGTATTTGAAGCTCAATTTCAATAACTATATTTCAAGATTATTTTTATTAAAATGTTTCTTAATCTGTACGGGGTTTTCTTTACTGAACATCCTTTCTTAAGTCGTAATTATTTTCCTTTTAACCATGGTTTTAGGATATGGTTTTATTATGTTCAATGATGATATTATAATTCATTTTTTCCTTTTCTCATGAATTACATTGATGTATTATTCATTCATAAAATTTGATGATGCTATGAATAATTCCAATTTTTTCCAAATGAGTATTTTCACTACCATTTTCATATTAACTCTTCTCACTAATGTTATCCTTTATTAGTTTAAAATACATTTTTTTATTTATGGTGACCATAAAATTTAACTTTACCTATTGTGAATTGAAATATTTACAATACCTTTAGCATTAGTGTTTTTATAAAGGTATTTTTAAATATAATGAAATGGGTTTCCTTTCTCGATTAAACATTTTGTCTTCCACTCAATATTTCCATTAAAAACTTTTTTTATTTTCTAATGAACTATTATTAAATATTATTTTAAAATGTAAAATAATTCAAAAGTTTTCACTTCAAATTTTTTAAATTTTCTTTGAATTGTGAATTGTAAATTTAGAATTTATGGATATGGTAATTTTTTAAAAGAAACTCATTTATAATTTATTTCACCATTATTAGAATTATTATTTAAAAATATTTATTTTTCATGTTTTAAAATGGTTTCATAAATGATTCTAATTCTTATTATTTTTTAAAATAAATTTAAATTCTATTATATTTTTCAGTTATAAAAGTTTGATTTAAAAATTAATTCATGATTCTAAAGGGATTGACATTCTTGTGTTTGTGAAATAATGATTCAATTTATGTATTCTAATAGAAAATTTTTGAAAGAAACTTTCCTTTATAAAATTTATATTCCTAAATCCCTTTTTGGTTTTAAAGGGTAATTATTAAAATTATTTTATAATGTCAATTTATATCATTTTAAGGAAAATATTAAGAATTATTTTTTAAAAATTGAAAAAAGGGATGTTTATTATTGTTTTTCAATATAATATATCAAATAAATTCGAAAGGGTTTTTTACGTCTATGTTAATATCCATTGAAATTCTATTTTTTTGACTTGGTACTTTTTTATATGATTCCATCAAACTTCTTTGTTTTTATGGATTATGAAATCTTCTATGAATTTATACCTAAAAACTATTTTTTTGAATTGGTTAACTATGTGATGTTTAAAATATGAATGATTTATTTCAAGTGGAACATATATGTAAGGATTATTGACGTGTCAGAACCTATATACCCATCCAATGCATTGATTACTTTTTTATATCTCATGAGATAATAATTTTGTGTGTGGATATGACTATGGTATGATTTTTTCACAAGGATGTGTGTGGACATGATCATGTTATGCATTATTAAAAAGTTCTTGTGTGGACATGATCATGATATTCTTTATTCACATGGTTGTAAATATAAATGATCACATAATGCTTTATTAACATGGTTTTTGGGGACTTTCTCATGTTATGTTTTATTCACAAGGTTGTGTGTGGACAGGATCATGTTTGGATTTTTTACAATGTTGTGTGTAGACATGATTGCGATATTCTTTGTTCAATGTAACATCCCATACCCAGTTCACACATAAGTAAGTAAACAAGATTGGTCATAAGGCCTCATGTGCACCTCCCCATACACCAGAGGGTAATGAATAGTAGTGAGGGTCAAAGGTGGTATAGTCGGGATACTATACCCACATAATCGAGGAAACACAATAGTATTATTAGTGAATTAAAAAATAAATCACAATACAAACTAACAGAGATCGATAAATCATCTAGATATAATAAAAAATGATCATAAAAAATATACAGTACCATATAAAAATGATGTAATGTCATTTATCTAAATAAAATAAATAGTCAGACATGGCAGAAAGAAAACATACATACAGGTATACCAAAATAACCAAAAATTTAAAATAACTATCTCTAGATAGCATCATTGTCCATATCTCAATCCTATTCTCCCCACTCCTGTACTACAATCAATCAAGCATCAACAACCAGGTTCTTTTCCATATCCATACCTATATCCATAATGTTTTTCTGGGTACCAATATTTAACCCAAACATGGTGTCAAATATACTCAATAGGCCACTCCCAATGGTCTTTACACAAATACATCTTGTGAAAATAAATGTAATATTTTTTAGAAATATTAATATGTAGTGATGTAAAATTCATAAATTAAGAATAATGTCGGATCAGGATACTCATGTGATATTTGATTGACCATACTTTCTATGGAAAAATATGGAAATATCTCTTCACCCCTTCCATATATATATATATGCATAAATAAATAATCCTATTCACAGATATACGTGTTACGAAGTGGATAATGGTTAGAAATCCACATAGTATATCAAAATGTCATGTGACTTAGATCTCTAAACAGATAATCATAAATAAAAAAACATAGTAAAATGATTTGAGGTGAGACTAAGGAATCCATTTAGTCAGGGGTCGATCCGACCCATAGTAATAACTTACACAGTCTGGATATAAGGTTTTGAGTGTAATCTAAGTGGTATACCTAAGTCATTCCATGATAAAAGAGTCTAACTGAGTCCATGGAGATGATCCATAGTAAATCCTGGGCCATGTATGACTAGGCCAAATGTGGTGAATCCATGTCACTATGTGTCCAAATACATCAAGCTAAACCCATGGATTATATCCAATTAATTCTTATATCTATATGAAAATCAAGTGAATCATTAGTACAACACTGATGAATTAATGTAATAAGATGAGTGCCATATTTCAAGCGGGGTATCTCCTACGAAAATTATCTCAATGAATCAGGGTGGAATCCTACAAGTTCTCAAGTCATTCCCTCAAGAATCCAAGGCAGTCTCAAATATGACAACTATTATAATAGGAAAAAGGTCCATAATAAAGGAACCATGTATATAAATATTAAGTGTAACATTATCATGTAATAATCAAGCCAATTTAATATTTCCATTTAATTAATGTTATTACCTTTCATTTATTGATGACATGGTTTATGGTCCATAATATAAAGAACCAAGTAAATATACAAGATTTTTAACTTTGTTCATGTGATAATCATGCCAATGCACTACTTACATTTAATTCATATATTTAACTTTTATTAATTGATGAAAAGTGTAAGGGTTGAAGGGTAATATTTTCCATGTGAAACTCACTAAAATTCAATAAGTCCATTTATAAATTTAATTATTATTTAAAAAATATAGGTATTTTTTTTAACGATGTTACACCATAATATTTTATCTATTTCATTAATGATATAACATTTTTGCAGTCAAACCTAACACACCAATTGATATTTTGGTTAAAAAATCATTATGGTAAAAAAGGAATATAATAGGAATAACCAAAGATATGGATAAAATTGAGGTTGATAACCTCCAATGTCATTATGGATTTGAATGAGTCATTAGGTTCCAAAATAGAGCAACTAATTCAAGGAGGATTAATTTTAGTGGCAAAACTCAGTGAAACCAGTGTGCGGAACAAAAAAATAAAAATAAACATCCAGACTTTTAGGGAAAAATCATTTAACATAAAACTAATTCCTATTAATAAACACTCATCTAGTATCGACCATTATTTTGGTCCAGATCAAAAGAAAACAAAAATATATAAAAATATCATGAAAATAGGGCATATGAGCTCTCACCAAAATCATGTCGAATATGGAGAGATAAATGAAGGAATAAAGGAAATGAACTAAATATCTCACTTATGGTGATCCAATATGACACACAACACAAAAATTTGAGGCCAAATGAAGTAGATTATTCAAATCCTTGTAAAGTTAGAGGAGAGATCTCCCTATCATGCGGTATATTAGAAAAAATAATAGGGATAAGGGGTAGAAATTTTGAAATAATGGAGGGAAAAATATAATTCTACCCTATTTTTAAGAGGAAAATTATTTGGACACATAGTTTTCAAATACATGCACCAACTATGAAACTAACACTATAAAAGGATAGAACCTGACATGATTCATCCACACAGTTTTTCAAACTATGCGCACCCCATACATTATCCACTGTTTTGGAGACATCCCCCCCCCCACGTGGGCTAGGAACAAGGTTAGAAAAACTGTGTGCATCCTTTTCATACCCACTATATCACAGTACATATTTTTACAAAATTGTAGGCCTTTGGTGCATGGTTTATAAAAATTTGTCACCTGGTCTATTTCCTTCAAAACACATATTTCGAGGCTCATAACAACCCTTGGAAACTCGTGATTACTTTATTAGACCATAGGACCCATTTATAAGGATAAATCGTAGATTTAAAATGAATGTTAAGAAGTATATACATTATTCAAAAAACCAGGATGTTAAAGCATCCCTTGCTTAAGACAACACATCCTTGAGTTTACCTTTTAAGGGTGGAAGTTTACCATCTAAAAAGAGTTCTAGCCATTATGAACATATGTATGTATCCATCTTCCAAGTCTTTTCATATACTCTTTCATGCTATCATTTCACCAGTACTAGAGGGAATGAGATACCTTAGAGAGCCTTCGTGTTTTGGCCCATTATGTATATAGGATTCTCCTTAAAGGAAACATTTTCCTCCAACTAAACCTCATCAGTATAAGATATATGATATAAGTATGAATATAAGTGATATAACTGATAAAATTGGAAGAAGTCATCTATAAATATATATTTCTCAGAGATTTCCATCTGATAATATACTGATGTGACCCTCTCCAAAAACTCAAAAGGTCAAATAAAATAAGGTGATAACATATCTTATTGCCTAAACTGTCGATGTTGAAGTATAGTCAAAAGACATAAGAATACCCCATTCATGACCTCAAACTCAAGAAATCATAAAAAATGATCAAAATAATACTTATGTCTAAACTGGTCCATAGCTATTCACTTATTATTCAATTTTAGATACTCTTATGTATCCTCAATTAGATGATATTGAAGTAGTACTACACCCCTTTCTTATAATCATCATAGTTGTGATCAGAATGTACTATCATATAAGGCCTCATAAGGTTCTATTTGTATAGTCAATTAAAAGCTATTATTTTAGGAAAAAATCAATAAGAGGTATATGTTTCTCCCATTTACCTTTGAAATTAAGGACAAAAGGTCCAAATATGTCCTCTAAAACTAGTATCATCTGATCGGACTACCGGTTGGTCTGAGGGTGGTACGTTATACTAGAAATTACTTTTGTACCTAACACAATTTGCAACCCTCTCTGGAACCACGAAATGAAACCAGTATACCTATCTGATACAACAGTTCATGGAACTATATGAATTTAGATAACCTCCTACATAGAGAGTATTATATGATTAACCACATAAAATATCTCCTTAATAGGTAAGAAGTTATAGACCTTTATGATCCTATATTCGATCACCCATATTTTATCATTTCATTGAGGGTATCTCAGCAATCCATTCACCAAGACCATGGTAACATAATCCCATTTCAACTTAGGAATGGGAAATACCTATAAATCTTTTATGGTTACTGGTGTTCCTCCTTCACATGATAATAGGAGAAACACCTATTTTCAAATCCAGTTATCTCCCTTTTTATATTGGACCACCAGTATTGGCGATGTAAATCATGTTACATCTTTCTAAGACCAGGCTGAACCACACAAGTTGAAGCATTATAATGTCACATAAATTCCTATAAAATTTATGTAGGAACCTAGACTCACCAACAGATGAACATGACCTCATCCTTCTAAATTTTATAGTGTGGTGAAGGTTCCTCATCGAAACCCTATCCCTTAGTAATGTGGTCTCGAGATCAGATAAATGACTCATCTTCATTCTATCCAGAAGTGAAGAGGGAACTTCCATAGTTATATAGGTATGTTGACCATGATTCTCCTAGATCTATATGTTCATCTCATATATCATTAGAATAATCCACCACTCTTCATTGGCCTCTTTAACTACCTGTGTCTGAGTCCTTCAGGTCAAGGCATCCACAACAACATTTACCTTTCTCGGTGTATCTTCAAGATCAAACTCAAATGATTAAAGATATTCATCCCACCTTATCTATATGAGATTTAATTCATTCTATATTAATATATATTTGATGATTTTGTGATCCATAAACACCATAAATAGATCCCCAAACAAGTAATGCCTCTAAGAACTCAAGGCACAAACCACATCGATCAACTGGAAATCATGCATCAGGTCTCTCATGTGACATCATCTACTAAGACCTGTATGCCACGAATCGATCTTCCTACATCAAGAAATATCTTTTAATGATTCCAAAAAAATCACAAAAATGTACCAGCTTTGCCCGAATCTAGTATAATTAGGATCAGTGTTGATGTCAGTCTCCCTTTTAGCTCCTGAAAGTCTATCTCATAGGCTTCTAACTATATTAATTCCACAATCTTATTTTTCAAGACTGTTATATGTGATTCTAGGAATGAGAAGTCCTAAATAAAAAACATGTTATTTCCATATATACCTAAGAAACTCTATATTTCAATGAAATTCATAGGATTCACCTAGGAAAATACATCACTCACCTTCTTTGGGTCAACTAACACTCTTTCCACAAAGATGATCTTACCCAATATGTGAACATTCTCGATCCAAAAGTTGAAATTTTTGATATTTAACATATATTTAGGGCATTATTAGTTTATTCAGATTGATCTCAACATATTTTATATGGTCATGTATATTACTAAAATACAACAAGATATCATCCATAAATACTATCTCTAATGAATCTAGATATGAGTGAAAAACAAGATTCATCAAAGATATAAAAAATATTGGGTGTGTTCGTGAGACCCAATGGAATAAATAGATACTCATAAAGAATATACATTATATAAAACACTATACGAGTTATATATGAAGGCCTAACTTGTACCAGATGATAACCTAACACCGAATGGATCTTGAAGGAAACTATAATTCCTTGAATCTATTTGAAGATGCCATCTATAAGAGATAATATATATTGGTTCTTGACTGTAAGTCTATTTAACCTTTTTAACCCATAAAATTTCAGAGGGTAGTATATTCCTTATTGGTGAAAAGTACTGGTGAATCCCATGGTGAAATATTAGGCTATACAAAACCCTTAGCTTCTAAGTCCTCTAGCCACCTATTGAGATCATGAAACATAGTATTAACTGTCTTGTAAGGAGGAATGGATACTGGTACTACTCTTATAACTATATCAATAGATAACTACACCTATCACTTAAAAGTTAATCCAAAAAATTCATTAGGGGAGAAATACCTGAAATTATCTATTATAAAAGGAAAATCAGACCAATATATTTCCTGATCATCCATATAAAGGATAGAAATATGGGATATTATGCCACTGAGCCCATGATTCTATGGTCCATATCTACTTTCTAATACATCCCAGTCACCCTTGTGAACATATTTACCACCATCTGGTGATGTAAATGATGTCGTAAGGTGATATAAGTCCACATAAGAATGATAAGGGCCCAACCATTCCACCCCAAGAATGAAAATCAAGTCCATCACATCAAGTAATAATAAGTCCCATAAGAAAAAATAACAACCAATATTAATATGGAGTTCCTTTCACTAACACAAACTCCCTAACAGAATTAACAATAAAGTTTCAAGCTTCATTATTCCATAGAATTACTAAATCTCATGCCCAAGAATTCCCACAATAGCCAAAATTATGAAGGAATGTGCAACACTTGTATCAAAAATTGAAGATACTAATGTAAATAACACCAATATTACACCTCTAACTATAGTTGACCCCAAACCCTACTTGAAATGCCCCGACCCCATAAGCGTAGGTCCAATGCATTATTTTATTACATTGACATGATTATATGGATAGAAATCCTGAAGGACCGATGAATTTACCAGTCTTGGAAATCCATATTACATACATGATACCAATAATAAGCTGGGAAATAGAATATTAAATCAATATATATAATAAAATTAATTAAACTACATTCTTGAATGATTATTCAAATATTTCTTCTTCATAACCTAGGGAATGGAAACATTATACCGATGAGATAAAATGTTCAGTAAGGGTATGTAAAGAGGAATTAATAAGGAATAAATCAGAATAAATCAACATGGAATGGTAAATATATCATAACACATGCTATTCAAATAACTAGATAAGAAAAAAATAAATATGGCAAGGTAATAAAATGAAAACATATGTCATTTAATCAATAAACTAAGAATAAAATGAATCCATATATTTTATCATATGAAAACCTATTAGATTATAACAATAATTAATGAAATATCTATGAAGGAAATGATTAATTATTGGTAACCATTTCTATGGTACATTAGAACTTATACATTCAATATCCATCCTCTAGATAGTTTAAAACTACAGGTAGAAACCTCTTTAATTTAGATAACTTAATTTTCTCATGAGAACGTGTTGATGCATAGAGAATCTATATAAATTATAGAATCCAACCAAAATTAAATTTCCATATCATTCCATATATCAAGTAATTAAATAAATCAAAAGAAAATAATTCTTATCAGTTATCTGTATTGAATAAAAGAAACAAATTTATCAATAATTACCCAGTTAATCAAATAACTGTCAAAGTGAACACCGAATGAAAAAATGGTATACAAATTAGGCAATAATAATATCCATCACCCATGAATGTGGTATTTCAATTATTTAAATAAATTTATTTTTAATAGAAAGTAAAAAATCGTAAGGAATGTGATATTTGAAAGATGATAATTAAAAACATTCCTGAGGAAAAAATCATTAAATATTCTAATGTGTCCCATACAACATTGAAACATTTGAATAAAATTTTACATGAAGGAATAATATTAAATGAAACTTATAATATGATGATATTAATTTAATTCATGATATTACATGTACAAAGTTATTATATAAAACATATAAAATTTAATTGATTCATAATAATAATTAAGTCTCAATGGAATGTAAATTGAGAAAAAAACCCTTACCTTACATTTCTTTTTGGGTGATCATACTTTAAACTCTATTATAATGGTTATAAGAGTATTAAAAACTTATTAAAAACCATATTCATGTTTATAATATCATATATTATCTTTTTATAATATCTTATTTCCCATTTGATAACAATCTTCCATTATTTTAACTATTTTTGGTGTTAATTGCATAGTTTGTTGAGTATGTTTTAACTTGTTACTTAGAGTTAATAATAAATAGATCATTATTTAATCTTATAAATAATTTAAATCATGATTTAATTATAATATATATTGAGTAAATATTTATTTATAATAATCCATAATATTTGGAGATAAGAAAAAAACACATCGTTCATGGAGATGGTAGCCTATACGTACACATGAACACTACTTTCATTTCATAATCATATTAAAATAGTGATAATTAAATGATAAATATATATATAATAAATCTAGAATAATATTAATTTCCCATATATTATATAGGTTTATTAAAATCATCCTTAATATGTTCCATGTATAGCATGAATGAATCACACCGTTTTGAGGAGGCAGTTGACCACACTTCCACAAATGATATTATCATATTTATAGAAAATGGAAAGTAAAATGGTATGTGTTATAATGTAATTTCATAATAATAAAGAAATAATAAATATAATTAATATCATATATAAATATATTTTCCATCATAATGTCCACCATGAGAGGCATTAAAAGAAAAACAGCAACTTTTCTTCATGAGGAGATTGTTCACCATGCATAAGAATGATAAGTTCATTACCCATTAGATTTATGTGTGTGTAAGTAAAAGTTGAGACCTTAACATAAAGTAATCATATTTTATTTAGGGTACTATTTTTTATATAATAATGGAATAATAATAGTTGAGGTAGTGAATAAAGGAGATAAATCTCAAGAGCCTGAGGAAAGATGTTACCTCTTCTTTGGGTAACTCCTTTTAGTTTGCACCAAAGGAATTCCATGGATGTATTTCATCCCAAGGGGAGGATTCTAGGATAAGGGGATGCATTTTAATGATTTATTTCGGTAGATCATGGTCAATCCAAAGTAGATTTATAAGTTTTAAGAAGTGGGAGGAGAGGAGGCCTTTTGGTAGTAGAGGAGTGGCACTCTTGTAAATTTTAGAGAATGGACCTCCACCCACATTTTTTCCATTAAAATTTGATCCAATAGTAGAAAAAAGTATAATGGAGGATAGGATCTAAAAATATCCATACAATGGATTTTGGACAAGTTTCTAGGTCATTTTCTTCCATATGTTTAAGGTTTAGTCCATTATTAAGCTTAATTTTTCCATAATCATTGTAATTAATTATAATCACTTTCCCTAATATTTTTTGTCAAAAATTAAAACTATTATATATTATAAATTATAATTATAAAAAAAAATTAGACCATTTTACCATATTCCATTTACAGGATTAGTATAAATTAATTTCAAATTAATCCCAGAGTCGGGACGATAGTGTTGGTTTTTAAAATAAAAACATTGAAACAATTTTATGTTTTAATAACCAATTTCAAAGTGAAATTGATTCCAATAACCTAAACTGAATTAATTTATAAAAATTTGATATAATTTTACTTTAAAAACAATTAAAAATATAATTTTTGACTATAAATAAAATAAAAAATAATAATTTTTGAATTAAAATTCAATATTTTCACTATTCATTAAAAATGATACTTCACAGAAAAATATGCAAAATTCACCCTAATCTAATTTTTTATGTTTCTATTTAAAATATAAATTTTATTTTAACATATTAAAATTTTCAAATGGTAAAAAATTGTATTTAAAATAGTGTCTTCATTAAAAAGACACAAAACTACATTTATAAAAATATAGCATTTTATGTGTCATATTTGGTTTGATCTTATCTTGTGGCTATCAAATTTATTTAATGAGTGTAAAAATATTTTTTGGATATATAATATATAAATTTATTATATAATCTATTTAAAATTTTCATAATTTAATTAACTATTCAAAATATGAATAAATAGTGTTTTGTTTAAATTGGGTGTTGTGCGTATTGCAAAGCTATCAACATAATTAAATTTTTTCTAAAAGGAAAATATGGTAAATAATTGGCATGATAAATTGTTCCATCATACAAAAATTTAATCCTCTATATTTTAGGGGTATTACCTTAAAAATATTTGGGTAGTTCTCCTTCATAGAATCCTCTGGTTCCCATGCCGCTTATTCCATTCTGTGATCCCTCCAGAGTACCTTTACTAGACGAGTCATCCGATCCCTCAACACTTTCTATTTGGTATCAATAATCTATATGGGTTCATAAAAATAAGAAAGGTCAAGTTCCACTTATATCTCATCATAGATGAATACAGGCATTGGGTCATGCATATATTTCATTATCATTGATATATGGAACACATCATGTACCTTTGAGATATTTGGTAGCATTACTAAATGATAAGAAATGACTCCAAATATTTAAAAATTTAAAAGGTTCTTATATACCCAGGACTTTGTTTCCCTTTGTTATTAAATCTGAAAACACCCTTCCATGGAGATAATTTCACAAAAATGTGATCTATTAATTGGAACTCTAAAGCATTCCTCAGATTGCTGGCATAACTCCATTGCTTACTTTGAGTTGATTTAATATAAGATTGAATATAATTTAAAATTTTCTTCATATTTAAACAAATTCTAGGACTATGAGTTTCATTTCATCAATGTCATCGAAACAAGTTGGATTACAAAATTTCGTGCCATATAATGCTTCATACAGTGCCATTTTAATATAGAATGGAAACTATTATTATAAAAAAATATATCTAAGTTATGTACTGATCCAACATACCTTTAAAGTTGAGTGAGAATTAACTCCACATGTCTTTCCTTATTTGAATTGTTCTTTCAGATTTTCCATCAGTTGGAGGATAGTAGGCTGTCCTCAAAATAATCTTAGTGTCGAGAGACTTTTGAATAATTTTACATAATTTTGATTAAAATAAGGAATCTCAATTAAAAACAATTGATAGAGGTGCACCATGTTGTTTTAAAAATTCATTAATATAGAGCCTTGTGAGGATATTAAGAGGTAATTCTTCTCTTATGGAAAGGAATTGATCAAATTTGGTTCGGTGGTCAACTATAACCCATATTATATCATTCCTTCTAGGATTCCTTTGTGGAAACATGAAAAATTCCATAGTAATTTCATCCCATTTCCACATAGTAATAGGAAGAGGTTGTAGGAATCCTTTAGTATGCTGCCTTAAATCCTTCACTTGCTGAAAAAAAAACATGTAGACAGATAATCAGTAATTCACCGCTTCATGTTCTCGTAGAAAAAATGTTTTTTCAATTACCTATACATATTTTTTCTTTTAGGGTGTATAAGTAATTTTCAACTATGATCATTTTCCAAAAAATCTATTTTTAGATTAGGTATAGATAGGAAAAATATCCACAATCCAAATTTTAGAACACCATCTCCACAAACAATGTCTATTAATTTTCCATAAATAATAACATTAATCTACTTCTGAAATTCCTCTTCATCAAAGTAGGAATTTTTTATCCTGTTTAATAAAGAAGAGTTTTCCATAATTTGAAAAATTATTGATGTCTCCACTTCCTTATAAATTCACATATACATATTTATTATATCCACAAATATAGGATCCTTCTCAATCATCATTTAGGTTAAATCCCCATGTTCTTTCCTACTAAATGCATTTTCCACCTTATTTTCCTTCCCTGGGTGGTAGTGTAATGAGAAATATTAATATTTTAGTAGCATGAACAATCAAATTTTCTTAATGTTAAGCTATTTCTCTGAGAAGGTTTACTTTAATCTCTTATGATCCATGTATATATCACATATTTTTCCATAGAGATCATATATACTTGTTTTTAAAGTGAATATTACAACCACTAATTCAAGATCATGGGTTAGATAGTTCTGTTAACAGGTCTTCAATTTCCTTGATTCATAAAAAATAAATTTTTCATTTTTCATTTAGACATAGCCAAGTACCTTCTTTGATGAATCAATATATATGAAAAATCCATCACTCCCAAATGGTAGAGTCAAAATCATAGTAATGAATAATCGTCCCTTTAGATAATGAAATCATTCTTAACATACCTTTGTCTAGACAAACTTAACCCATTTAATTGTAATATTGGTTAACGAGTTACCTAATTGAGAAAAATCATGATCGAATAACTCATTATAACCTACCAAACAAATGAAACATCATGCCTCTATTATTTTTGTCAGAATAGCCTATTCTATGACTGCCTCTTTCTTCTTATGATCAAATAATATTTCATCCTTGGAGATAATATAGACATGAAAAGAAACTTCTTGAATCCAGAAATTGAACATACTAAATTTTGCATATAAAAATTCCCTTATAAGGGTATTAAAAATGATCAAAAAATTATTCTCTTGGTCCTCATAGATTTTAGAATACACTAGAATATCATCAATTAATAAAAAAAATCATCAAGATATTCCTTGAATACAACATTTTTTATGTCCATTAATACAGAGGGTGAATTAGTCAGTCGAAATGGAATTACTGTCGACTTATAATGTTCATACCTCATCCAAAAATCTATATTCAAAATGTCTCACATCTTCATTCACAATTAGTGATACCTAGAAAGAAGATCAATCTTAAAAAAATATTGGGCTCCATGAAGTTGATCAAAAAAGTCTCCAATTTTAGGTAGAGGATATTTTTTTATTATAATAGAATTTATTTCCCTATAAAGGATACACAAGATCAAGGATCTATTGTTCTTCTTAACAAAGACAAATGAGGGATTCCCATAGTGAAAAACTAGGACAAATAAATTCCATATTACCCAAACCTCTATTTTTTTCTTCAACTCCACCAATTCCACCAAGACCATTCTATTGGGAGTATTTGATATTGACATTTTATCTAATATTAATTCAATGGAAAATACAGCTTCACATTCTGGAGGATTTATATGTAATTACTTATGAAATACATCAAAGTTTCCTTCAAAATAGGGACATCTTCAATTTTAAGATTACCACCTTTATCACAAGATGCCATTTTCTATTCTTTCGCAAGTATTTAATTTTGTAGATATACTGAGGGTGGATCTAAATATGTGTTAGTTGAGGAAGATTCTACTCTAAAGATGAGAAATTTTACATATTCATCCCAAATTTAAATGTACTCCCTATTATAATAAATATTAGCATCATATATTGATATCCAATCCCTACTAGGGATTATATCGAAGTCATACATAGACATGATTATAAGGTCAACACATAAATCATTTTTATATGTCATAATGGGGACTGGCCAACACATCTTTTTGAAATTATACTTACCTTATGAGTTTTGACCAGCAAATATTTTATTAAATCAAGAGGTAAATGTGTAATTTTATTGGAAAACTGGTTATATATAAAAGATTGTGACAATAAATAATCAAATAACTCATTGAATAAATTTTAATATAATATTAATTTACCTTCCAACATGTCATTTGGTACTTCTACCTCCACTACAGTGACCACATAAGATTCTAAATCTCCCATTGGCCTCTTATGTGGTTCATTACCTTGACTACTAGGGAATTAATTTTCATATTTTTCCACATATATATATATAGTTGAAATATTAGACAATACAATTTTCCTTATTTCCTTTTCACTCATGAACCAGGTGACCCCTTTCCATGCACTTATAAAAAACTCCCAGTCCCTTCAAACATTTATGAAGGTGACTTTTTAGATTTCACAATATAGAAAATGTTGAGTCTTTTTATTATTCTTGTATACATTAACTTTTTAATGATACTCAAAAGAACTATTATTCACTTGTTTTCCCTTGAAAATATAGATGATTGAAAATTTATTCTCTATTTTTATGGAACGTAAATTTATTTCTTCTTATATTGAAACATTATGAGAAACATGTGCCCTTCAAAGATATGCCTTAAGACCTTAAAAGTGGTGGTCATTATTGAACATAATATTGAATATATAATCCATTAAATACCTATTTATCCTCTTAAAGTTAGCTTCATAATCCTCAACACTTTCTTCTTCCTTTTAATTTAATTTAAGAAAATTTCTCTTCATCTCAATTTTTTTATCACAAGGGAAGATTTTTTTAAATAATGGATCCTTAAATGTTCTATATTCCATGAGTTCTATTTCTTATTCCTTTTATGTATTCTAGATAAAGGAACACAGTTGTTAAATATCACCTTAGATATAATAGACCGCAAGTGTAATCTTTTCCATTTCACTACATCCCAAGGCCGTAAATATCTTCTCTAGAGACTTAATATATTGATCAATTACAATTGGATTAGTAGTCCCACTAAACATAGGGGTATTATATCACATAAATAAATCCAAAATAAGATAGTATCTCCATTTAATAGGTTTCTCAAATCAAGTAAGGTTATTTGTCTTAACCAAATAAAAGTATCCCAATATTTACATAATTTTCTCCGTTCCAATACCAACTAGGTTGGTTTCTTTAGTAGAGAAATCTCTATATTTACCAGGATTATTGATACCATTATTACTTCTAGGAACAATTTATATAAAATTTGATATACTATATTATATTATAAAATCATAAAATATAATTCTGAATATGGTATTGGACATAACATAAATTTAGGCACTATAAGTATTATAATAAAAAAATCTAGTTTCTGTGGGGAAATATTTACTTCTAAATCCTTCATCATGGGTTCTAAATAAAATTTGAATTAAGATAAGAATATAATATACCATAAGAGTGTCAAACTAGGTGTACTATATGTCCCATTTTTGTGTACCAGGTTATGCTGAATTAGGCCAGACACACCTTGTTGGTGTTGTTACTCCTAGGTACATCTCTTCCAGAACCATATCTACTTATAATATCCTAAAAATGGATATATTTTTTGAAATACCCACATAGTATCCACCTTACCAAAATTATAGGATGTTCCTTTATAATTATCCTCAAATTCTATATAATGGCTATATTCCCTAATAGATTTTATCTAAATCTAGTTTCCATGGTTTTTTATAAACTTTCTATGTTACCAACTGTAACGCCCTAACCCTAGAACCCTAGATCTAGTGCATTATTTTATTACATTGGAATGATTAAAAGGAATACAATCCTAAAGTAATGATCATTTTAGAAATATTTTAAAGATATATTACGTAAAATATACCCATAATATATTGGGGAAAGGAAAATACAAATACAATAAATAATAAAATGAAAAAAACTTCATACTTGTACACTTATTGAAATATTTCTTCATTATAAATTGAAGAAAGGAAATATAATAAGGGTGAACTCAAATACTTAGTAAGTGTAAGTAAATTATAAGAAATAATCAATAAATGAGAATTAATCACCATAAAACGGTAAATAGATGATAACATATTCCATTAAAATAACTAGATAAGGCAAAATAAATAATGAAAGTTAATAAAATGAAAACACATTCCATTTAATCAATAAATTAAGAATAAAATTAATGTATATATTTTATCATATGAAAACATAGAGGATAATAACAATGATAACTGAAATATATATTATGTAAATTTTTAATTATTAGATATCCTGTCCATGGGACATGAGAACCTATACTTTCCAGATCTATCCTCCAGAAAATTTAAAACTACAGGTAGAAACCTCTTTAATTTGTCAAACATAATTGTCTCATTATAACCTATATACGCATGAAGGATATATATAATGTATAGTATCAACCCATAAATTTATGTCCAAATTATTATTCATATCAAATAATCAATTAAATCAATAAAAAATATTCCTTATTAACTATCCACATAGAATAAAAGATACATATTTATCACTAATCCCCTAGTTAATCAAATAATTGTCAAAATGAGCGTCATATGAAAAAAAATAGAATACAAGTTAGAGGATAATAATTTCTATAAAAAAGAATGTTGATATTTAAATTATTACAGTAATTTTTTTGTTTCAATATAAATATAAAAATTACAAGGAAATTGAAATTTCAATGATAATAATTAAAAACATTATTGAGGATAATTATCATTAAACATTCCAATGTGTCCTATACCACATTGAAAAATTTGAATCACATTCTCCCTGAAGTAATAAAATAAAATAAAACATATAATATCATGAGAATAAATGAATTCATTATATAACTTGTAAAAATGAAGTATATACAACATATAAAAGTGAATTTGTTCATAATAACAATGAGGTCTCGATGGAATGTAAATTGAGATGAAAACCCTTAATTTGTGTTTAATTTTGAGTGATCTCCATTTAAAATCCTTTATAATGGTTTTAAGAGTGTTTATAACTTATTAAAGAAACATATTAATTTTTATAAAATAATATATTATCTTTTTATAGCATCTTATTAGCTGTTTGATAACAATCTTCAATTATTTTCACTATTTTGGGTGTTAGTTGCCTAGTTTGTTGAGTCGGTTTAACTTTTTTACTTATTGTTAATATTTTATATGTCATGATATATTTATCTAAATAATGATAATAATTTTTTAATCATCATATATATTCGGTACATATATATTTAGAATAATCCATAATATTTTTATATAAGAAATGAAACGTACCATTCACAGAGATGTTCGGTCGTACGTAAGCATGAATGCTTCTTCTATTTCTTTGTCACATTAAAATAGTGATAAGAAAATGATAAAAATGTTTATTATAAATAAAATATAATATTTATGTCCTATATTAAACATTGTTTCATTAAAACCATCTTTAATACATTCCATGTATACCATGAATGAATCACATTGTTTTGAGGAGGTGGTAATCCACACATCCACTAATGATGTTATAGTATTTTAAAAAATGAAAATAATAATGTTATGTGTTATAAAATAAATAGATAGTAAAAAATAAATAAATAAATATCATATATATAACATATAAATAGATTTTCCATCATAAGTTCTACCACGATTGGTGGTAGATGTAAAACGAAAAACTTCACTTCGTAAGGTGGTAGATTTTGATGCACATGAATAGTATGTTCATTACCCATTAGATGAAAGTGTGTGTAAGTGAAGGTAAATCCATTAAAAAATAATATAAAATTATATTTAATACATTTTTTTGTCATATAATCAAGTAATAATAAGATTTGCATTTGTGAAGAATGGGAATCAATCTAAAGAACAAGAGGGAATATGTTACCTCTTCTTTAGGAAACTTATTTTGGTTTGCACCAAAGGGATACATTGGATGGATTTATTCCCAAGGGGCAGATTCTAGGATTAGGGTATGGATTTTTAGGAGCTATGTTTTTATATATGAGTTAATCCAAAGTGGCTTGAGAGGTTTGATAAAGTGGGAGCATATGAGGCCTTTTTATAATGGAGGAGGAGTGACAATCCTGTAAATTTTGGAAAAGGGAATTACACCCACATTTTTACCATTTAAAGTGGATAACATAATGGAAAATAATCAAGAAAAGGGAGTATAGGGTATATATATGTCCATAAAATGTATTTTGTACAGGTTTTGAGGTCATTTGGATCCTTAAGTTTAATGTTTACTCCATTATTAGCCTAAATATTACCTTATTCATTATACTTAATTTTAATCACCTTCACTAATAATTATGGTAACAAAATAATTTTATCTTATTGGACAATAGAAAATATTATTATTCCTAATATGGAATCCATTTTATGGTATTCCACTCATAGATGTGATATAAATTATTTTAAAATTAATCTCGCTGTTGGGACGACTATGGAGGTTTTTAAAGTAAAAAAATTTATTAGTTTGGTATGTTTTTATTCCAAATTTCAAAGTTATATTGATTACAATCACATAAATTAGATTAATTAGTAAATATGTGATATCGTTTTTCTTTAATACCAATTTAAAATATAATTTAATGCTATAAATAAATTAGAAGAAAAAACATTTTTGAATTATAATTTTATATTTTTAACTATTCATTAAAAAATGAAACTTCATAGAAAAATATGAAAAATTTAACAGAAGATAATTTTTTGTTATTAATTAAAATTAAAAGTGTTTTTTGACATATTAAATTTATAAAATGTTAAAAAATTGAATTTAAAATAGTTTCTCCATGAAAAGGTGAAAAAACTACCTTTATAAAAATATAGTATTTTATGTGTAACATTGGGTTTATTATTATCTTGTGCCTATAATATATATTGGATGTGTGTCAAAATATTTTGTTGGATATATAATATATAAATTTACTAAATAAACTATCTAAAATTGGTAGAATTTAATTAACTAGAAAAAACAAGACTAAAGAGTGTTATGCTTAAATCATGTGTTGTGTGTATTGAACAGATATCAACAAAGTTAAATATATTATAAAATCTAAATATGGTAAATATTTGTGGTACTACACTACTCCTTAGTTAATGGGTTCACTGCATACATCTATCCTAATCCATGACCTAAGGCTGCAACCTGACTACTCGGAGTGGGTCAACACATCTGGCATTGTGTATAGAGATTCTATCCTCCATGACCAAGCCCACCTCTTCAACATGCATCAATAGGGGTAGTCAAAATTTCAATTTGGGATAGATCTACTGATCCTACTCTGGAAGGTAGATCTGTTGTAGATCCACTCCCATTAGGAACAAATGAAAAGGACTAACAAAACCTCTATAGATGGCCATTTTTCTACAATCTCAACATTCAACAAGGCCTCGGTTGAACCAAGCCTTTACATGACCATATCTCTCACACTAGTGGTATATAAAAGAACCAGTTGTGCCCATACTCTAGCTTCCACTAATCTATTGAGAATCCTCTAGACGATTCTTTCTACCACTAGATGAACTCCTACCCGACCTCGACACTAAAACACCGCATCATGTACTACCGATATCTCTAAAATTATGCTCACAAATAAGGGATTGGTTCACAATTGCCATGATAGTTTGAAAATAGAAAATTTTTACCTAATACTTAATAGAATACCTCAATCCACCCTCAAAACATCTCACAAGACCTAGGTCCAAAACCAAGTAGAGGCATATTTACGGGGTGCCATAGCAGTACTGTAGCAGGCACTGTAGAAGTACTGTACCTATGAGGGTACTGTAGTAGAACTGTACACTGTACAGGTACTATGCAGAACTGTACACTGTGTAGGTACTGCAGAAGGCACTGTAGCTGGTATTGTTCGGTATTATAGCAGCTGGAACTATTCACCTTGGGCCACCGGTTTGGGCTTGGTGTCTTTAAGGCTTTTGGGCCACCAATTCCTTCAGGTCATTAGGGATTTCGGGCCACCTCAAGGCCTTTGGCCCACATGTAGTTTCCCCAAACACACAACAAAAAAACGAGCAGCCCTAGAAGAGGATTATAGAAGGTGCACTCACCAGAGAAGAGCTGAATAGATTTTTCAGAATGAGAGGGTATGGATATGCCATCGGGACTTGCCTATGCTTGCAAGAGAGGCCTAGCCAGATGGCCATGTGAAGGTGGAGAGCTACTATCAAGATGTAGATGCTGGGGAGGGGCATTTCCTTATAGATAGTCTGGTTGAATTCCGTAAGACCTTTGGGTTATGTAATCTCTTAAGCCTACGAGCCATGTAATCTCGGAGCCTATGGGCCTTGTAAGGATTCCCCCTCATCACTTGAAAGGGGGGTTATCAAAAATCAATACAAATGAAGGCCTTCGGGCCATTCGGGATAATAGATATCCTTGCTCTGGATACAGTAACTCCCTAGCACTGTTATCTGTCAATGTTTTTGGAAAGAAAATTGCATTAAAATGAGCCTAAAAATATGTCTAGACCATAACCTGATACTGGTTATCATGAGTGATAATGTCCCAATAATTCTTAATAGAACCACACAATATATAAACTTAGAGATTTTCCTTCCTCTCTATAGACATGTTTAGGTGATTAAAGATAACTAACATGATCTTTATCCATGTCTCAGCAGCCTGTGGACCTCCATACATTGAAAATGGATACAAATGTTGCTGGTGAAACTCTGGCATCAACTCTTACATATTAGGGGTAGGCCATAGAGCTCCTTAAAAAGTCTATATAAATTATAGAAAAAACTTATCAAAATTGGGAATTAGGGCCCATGTTAATTAAAAATTGACATTCCAAAGGTGGAACTACTAGAGGTTTAGGTTCTACCACTTTAGGAACATGGTCATAACCACCTTACTGGATCTCAACATGAGGATGTCTAAGTGTAATATCTCAAAAACATTTAAACACATTCTTCAGATAATATTTAAAATTATAATATCATGGATACAATAATAGGATAGGTACAAGCCTTCCTATATAAGAATCACAACCCCTTTCCCGCTCTTAGATCCATGTCTTATAATTGTATATATCCTTTATAAAAGGATATAGATAATATGTATTTCCCACTACTAAGGTTGGGTCTATATCAAGTTATCTGTTTTGTATCATAATTCTCGTATACAATATGTCAATTACAAGTTATAGTGAAAAACACCCTTTAAGTTTCCATTAACATCACTTTTTAATGGAAATCATTTACATTACAACTGAGGAATCATGATTTCTTAAATATATCATTATATATATCCATATATATATATATATATATCAAATTTTAGATAGACGTGTCTATCATTCTGAAGATATAATTTACTATAATTTATAAATTGAAAATTGTGCTACATGTAACTAAAAGTAGTATTTCATGACGGTTCAATTATATTGATCACCATTACCTATTTATAGAGGCACTCACACTATTTAAATTTCAATTCAAATACATTTAATTGAAACCATATAATGTTTCATCTCATGTTACCAATTTTTTATGTCTCAAACTCAATATAATTATCTAATTATGGTTTCATGATCACACTATATAGGAAAAAACCATTTAGGTTGATGCATAAACTTTAATTATTCTAATTATTTATTCTTACAATAAATTTTATCATGATTTTAAAAATAACTATCATGTCATATGGAAAATGAAACAATAATGCACAGAATAAGTAAACATGGTATTGAATAATGCATGACATATAAATCCTCACATGCCTGTAATGATGCATGAGACACTGGCACATTTCTGTATCATGTTAAGTGTAAAAATAGATTCCACAATAACAATTAAATCTATAATCCATGTCTGTCACCCAATAGTGACATCAAAACAATGGTAATAGACATAATCTAGAACATAAAATTCCATCCCAAAAAATTTCGATTTTCCCCCGTATATGGGTCATGTTCTCTATATAAATGGCTCATTTCAAAATCCTAAAACATCCTAGTATCCTATCCAATAACCCAATAATCCATAAAAATGGAAAAGAAACCCTTTGATACCAATTCTTAATGTCTCAAACTAGGTTTACTAATAAGTAATCGAACCCAGTTGGTCATAGGGTCTCATGTTCACCCCCACATGCCAGAGGCTACTGAATAAAATGGAGGATCAAAGGTGGTATTATGAGGAGACTATAGCCTCATAATTAGAGAAACAAATTGGTTTTATCAGTGGATTAAGGAAATAATCACAATACCAACTAGAAGATGAAGTTAAATCATCCAGATTTAATAACCAATCATCAGTAGAAATATTTAGTACCATATACAAATTGATTTAATTTCATGCATCTAAAATGAATAAATAAGTAGAAAAAGGTATAAGAGATACATATATATAGGAAATCCAAAATAATTAAAAATATTGAAAAAAATATCTTCAGATAAAATCATGATCCATAGATTATTCTTCTGATCCCCCACCCCCATGTCACAATCAACAAAGCATTGAAAATGAGAATCTTTCCCCTATCCCTACCCAAATCAATGAAGTCTATCTGAGTACTAATCGGTTTCCTAGATATGATGTGAGATATACTTAGTAGGCCACCGCCAATAGTGTCTACAAAAATTAAGCCTTTGAATATAAGTGTAACAATTTGAAAATATAACTATCATCAGTGATGTAAAATGAATAAAGTAACAACCATGTAAGACCAAGATCCTCATGGGATTCCAAACTGATAATACAAACATCGAACTAAGCCTAAAATGTATCTTCACCCCTTTCATCTTGTGTATATAATCATATATAAGATAACCAGTTTCATATATATACATGCACTGGCTTGGACATGTGTATTAGTTCCCAAGTGTCCAAATTGTGTATAAATATTTCATGAGTCTAAAATATTTGGTAGATAATAGTAAAAAAGATAATGTAATAAAAGGATATGAGGTAAGACCAAGGTATCCATGTCCTCAAGGTTGGAACCAACAAAAATTAATAACTCGAGCAGTCTATCTATAAGGGTTTGAGTGAAATATAAGATCTACACCAAAAGAATCCCACTATAAATGAATCTAATTGAGTCCATGGAGATTATCCATATTAAATCCCAAGCTAAGCATGATTGGGCCTAATGGGATGAATCCATGGTGCCTCATGCTCGAAGACACCAAGGTTAATCCAAGGAGTGTATCCAATGCATTCTGATGTCTGGATGAAAATAAAGTGAATTTTTTTACTATATTGATGAATTCCAATAATAAGACAAAGAATATATTCCATAGAGGGTATCTCCCATGAAAATTGGCTTAACGTATCAAGGTTGAATCCACTGAGTGCTCAAGTTGAGGTGGGGTCCAATGAGTGCTTAAGGAATTCCCTCGAAATCCAAGGCAATCTCAATTTTGAAACCTTTTAAAAAAAATAAGGTCTATAATAAAGGAACCAAGTATATTAATATGAATTTTAACATTATCCACGTGATAATAATGCCAATTTTCTAATTACATTTAATTTGTATCTTTACATTTCATGTGATGATTAAAAGGTTTAACGGTGTAAGGGTAACATTGTCCATGTGAAAATAAACCCAATTCACCAAGTCCATTTATATATTTAATTATTAATTCATAAATCTAGGTATGTGTGTTAGCTATGATATGCCACTATAATTTATCCATTTCATTAATGATGTCACATTTTAGAAGTCAAACCAAACATACCGATCTGTGTTTTTGTTATAAAACCACTGAGATAAAATATTAATATAATGTAAACACCAAAAGGGTCTCTCATGTTGAGGTTGATAACCTACATTTTCATTCAGGATCTAAAATAGTCATTAGGTTCCAAGATAGGGAAACAAATTCAAGGAAGATTAATTTTAGGGTAAATGGTCAGTGAAACTAGTTTTTGGCATAATGAAAACAAATATAAACATCAAGACATTGATGGAGCTGTCATAGAACAACTACCTTATTAATGTGGAGGAATATTTTTCCATTATTGACAGCTGGTTTGGTACATATTGGAAGAAAATGAAAAATATACAATACCATGAAATAACGGAATATTCAATCGAACCAAAACAACGCTGATGATGGAGAGATAAACGAAGGAATGATGGAAATGAACTAAAACTCGTATTTTTGGTGATCCAATCCGTTAAATGACAATAAAATCAAGGGTAAAATTAAAAAGTGGCTTCAAATTCTAGAAATAGGATAAGGGAGATCCCCATAGCATAGATTCCACTGAAAAAATAGCGGACGGAGAATGGTTAAGACATTTAAAATAATGGAGGGAATAAACATAATTCTGCTGAATGTTGAAGAGTCTCACAGTTTAACTACATGGTTTTCTAAAATATATGACAACCATGAATATGATAATATCCAAGGATAGACCCCTCACACATTTCAGGTGCATGATTTTTCAAACCGTGTTCCCCCCATGAGCTAGGCATTATCTAGGTGACACCCCCACTCACACGGGATAACCACACGATTGGACTAACCATACGCAACCCATTCACACACTCTGTATCAGTCAACAACACACCACATGATTTTAACAAACCATTCACCTCGTCGGTTTTCTCTAGAAAATAGACTCCTGAGATTGAAAAAATCCGATGAAACTCTTGATTCCTTCCTTAGACCATAGGAAACATTTTTTAGGATGAAACAAGGGTTTAAACCAACAATTAAGAGGTTTATACCTCATATGAAAAACTAGGTTTTTACATTTACAATGTTGTATGTGGTTATGATCGAATAGAGATTTTTTCAAATTATTATGTGTACACATGATCATATATCACTTCGTTCCCATGATGGTGAGTTTTCATGATAGTATATGAATTTTATCACATGATCTTATGAGGACACGATCACATTTTTCTGTGTTAAAAAAATTATGTATGGACATGATTTTACTTACCTTTTTTGAAAATATTATGATTTCTTGTGCCTATTCTTATCCCATATTTTCATACCATATGACTATGATTATGATATATGGATCATGTTTATTATTTAAAAATATTATTCCTTGATATATGTTTATTGAATTGAGATTACATGTTTTTATATCTTGAATTGTTTACAACTCTTACTGTACTATGATTTTTTAATACACAATTATACCCTTTATCATATTTTATCATATTCTTGTGATCTAACCCATGATGAAATGTTAATATGTTTTCCTTTATTGAGTGTTTGAACTCACCTATTTATATTGTTTTTATTCCTTGGGTTATGATGATGAGTTACACTTTGAGAAAAATAGAAGGGAGTATAGTGTTGTTCAATTATGTAGCATTATCATAAGTATCATAAAATAAATTTCCTATATAATAGATCCTCAAGGAAACAAAACATTCAATAATTAGGGTTATATGATTATTATCAGATATACTATTTAAATTATTGAAATATGTGTACAATTATCTTGATTCATCTCAGTTGGTTTCAACGCCTATTTGTAGAGAATGTGTTTTTAACACCAGACCTAGTAGTGTGAGTCATGGGTTCCTTGATTGGAATTAGATAATATTTTAGTTTTTTGGGGAATAGTTTATTTTATTTTTGAATATTTTTTTAATTACTAGGATGAGAGTACTTTAGTGAAAACCCAAAGGACAATTCTATATATGCGATAACATCCCTAAAATTTAGTGGTGTTTTCAGTATGTGATTTCCCTATAAATTAAATCCCTATCTAGATACTAGAATGAGGATATAGTTATAGAATAGTTACACATATGGGTAACAACTCTGAAAAAGGATGGTTGGGTATCAAATTAGTCTTCACTCGACCCATGATGAGTGGGAGTTACACTCCCCACATATCTAGACCCTCCTAGGGGATACACATTGGTTGATCACAAGATATTTCAAAACCATTATCAAACATTTAAATGGAATTTGAGGTTTTAATGTATAACTCGTTGAGTTAGATAACCTAATAGAAATATGACCATGGTCAACATAGGTTAAACTGAAAGAATAAAATGTTGATCCAATTATATCACAATTCAATTATAAGTATCATAGGTTGAGATGAATGTTCAATTAGAGAAAATATCATAGAATTAAGTTATCATGGTCACATCTACTTTTAATCTAATTTTAATGGATATTATAATAACTATTTTTGTTTAAAATATTTTGTTGGAAATAGGATCATGAAAATGAAGTTGTGAAAGGTATTTCCTTGTAAATTCTTATAACCTAATAATGAATAAATTTTGGTACAAATTGTTGTGAAAAAATGAAAAATGTCAATATATTAATATTATGAAGGAAATGAGGAGATTACCAGTATAAAAAATATTTAATTTAATTCAAAATAAAAAATAAATATTTATTATCTTATAGATACCTTTGTTTATTTCATTAGAGAAAAATAATTAAAATTGTGAGGATTCAATTCATTTAAAGGGGATAATGTAAATCCCAGACATTTTAGCATACATTCCCCCCTTGAATTAAGAAATATGTTGAATATCTTCATTCATATACAACAACATACTAAAATGAATCCAGACACACCTTCTTAAAATACTTCAATATGATGTGATACATAAGTAATAGAGATACAATAACACTAATTCCTCGAGTAAATAAAAATATTATTAATTTAATTATTATATAAATTATATTTATATTCCTTATATATTATTGTTTTATTTATTTATTTATTAAATTTAAGGGTTAGAATATAAATAATTCATAAAATTTTATTAAACTTATTAAATGTTAAAAAGGGACATCTTTAAACAAACCATTTAAAATATAATGTGTATTTTTCATAATAAATTAAATTGATCACTTTAAAAAATATTCTAATAATAATTAATATTTAAAACTAAAATATGAACAATCATTTAATTAATAAAAATAATAAAATATTATTAATAATATTTAAAGTTTTATTGTTTATTTTATCTATATATTTTTTATTTTTATTTAAAATATAAATTTATAAATTTCTGAATTTTATTATTATAAAAAAAGTTCATTTTCGAATTAAACAATTCAAAATAACCATAAAATTGTTTTTGGGAGATTTCTGAAATAGGTGATTTTTAGGTGAATAGTTAAAAATATAGTTTTCATTAACACCATTGTGTTTTTGACTTTATCATAATGTAATAATGATATAAAAAATTAATAAATAGTATTTAATGAAAATGAATTTACTTAAGGAATAAAATGATTCATTTAAAAGCACTATTTTGAATTTATAAAACCCTTATTTTACATTTTAAAACTTAAGTAAAAATATCATTAATAAAATTAAATTTTGGCCAGTTTATTTATTTTCAAGAGTATTAATAATTTTATCATAATCCTAATTTTTAATCATAATACTATTTTTTTTAAAATGGTTATAACTTGTTATTTAGAATAATATTAAAATAAATTATTAGCCCCCCTAGAATATTGATTTTGAAAAATGTTTTTCATATTTTAATTCATTATATACAAGTTATGTTATAGGGACCATTTTTAGCCATTAAAGTAATTTACTTATGTAAAAATTATTTACCGTGGTAAAATTAAAAAATAGTACAAGTTAAAAATATCAGTGTAAAAGACCTAAAATACGTTAAAACATGTGTGAAAATGTATGTTTCGTGATTTTTGGACAATACCCCTTTCCCAACTCAATTATTTTTCTTTATTGGATCCATTTCACCTTTTAACAGTGAACTATATATTTAAATTTACAAAAATTACACTCATCACCATTATAAAATGATCCATCACCACCCCACTTCTCCTCACACCCATGCTACTTAAATTCATCCAATCTCTAAAAAAACATCTCAAAACTTATATTGAATACCTATATGTTTTAGTCTTATAAAAATACCACCTATAAAATACATAATCTAGTTTTCTATGGATCTCTTCTATGGAGAAAGAAGGTTAGAACACATTCGACTTAGTGGGATTAAAGGTATGGGTGTTTCATCTGAAATTCATTTCTTTGAGACATATTTTCTTTATGGACCTAATTTAATTTAAATGGTGTGTGTAATTACTATTTGATATATAATATCATTAATTATCTTTTATTCATTTTATTAGAAGTTCAATTTTAGGATATCCCATTCATTGGTTTTTATTAAAATCTTCCTTAAGACATAAGATCTTTTATTGAATCAACTTCACTTATTGATTCATATTTATTTCCTTTTAAACTATGTTTTCACATGATGGCATTATTTTGTACAATGTCCCTATTATAATTCCATTCCTTCTATTTATATGGAATTTAATTGATTAATTTTTTTCTTTAAAAAATTAGGCAATGTTAAGAATAATTCACATTCTACCTAAATGAGCTTTTTATCTTCCATATCCATGTTCACTATTCCCACCAATGTTCTATTTCATAATTTTAAATCCAAATATTTTTGGTGAACTTCAAATTTTCCTTTAACTATTTTAAAATTAATAAATTTTCACTCTTTCTATGATATGAGTTTTAATGAACATTTAAAAAAAATATAGAAAGGGTTTCCTTTCATGATTGTACATTCTATCTCTAACTACATATTTAAATTGAAATAATCAATATATTTTTTTCAAGTCTCCATTATAAGAAATTATTTTTAAAATTAAATTTTTTCAAAATTTTCCTCTTCACCTTTTTAAAATTTATTTTTAATATTACCCATAACAATATCATTTATGGATGGTAAAATATAAAAATCCCATTTTATAGTTTCATATTCTATTATAAGTATTATTTTATATGAAGCATCCCTTGATTGTTTAAAAATTATTTTCCAAATGATTTAAAATATTAATTAATTTAAAAATTAAATAAAATTTTGTCATATTTTTTATAAATAAAAGTTTTATTTTAAAAATTAATTCATGATTTTAAATTTTATTTTAATGGATTGTGTTTTTGAGAATGAATTATTTATTATTTTTATCTCTTCTCAAAAAAATTATTTCAAATTATTTTCTATTTATAGATTTACTTATGAGGAAATGTTTTTTGTTTCAAAAATTAATTTTTAAAATTATTTACAATTATCAATATATTTAATTTTATGTTAAATATTTTTAATGAGTTTTCATGAATTTCATAAAGGGATGTTTTTTTATTATTTTTCAATGTGATTTAGAAAATAATATTAAAAAGATGTCTTAAATATATTTCAAAACCTTTAACCTTTCATATGTTTTACTGGTGATATATTTTTATGATACTATCCACCTTCTTTGTCCTGATGAATAGTGAAATATTGTATTAATGTCTTCATGAAAATTTATAATTTTCCACTCATTAATTATGTGACGACTAAAATATGAATGATTGATTTCAAATAGCGTACAGATATATAGATGATTGATGGGTGGGATCCTCTATATCCCACCAATGTATTGGTTATGTTTTCATATCTCATGGGATATAAATGTTATGTGTGGATATGATATTGATATATTTTTTTCACAAGGTTTTATGTGGACATGATCATGTTATTCATTATTCATAATATTGTGCCTAAAAATGACCAAGTTATTCATTTTTCAAAAGGTTATTCATATATATGATCAGATTATTATTTTTTTACAAGACTTTGTGTGTGTATTATCTCATTATTATTTTTTCACAAGGCCATACATGGACATGATCAAATTATTCTTTGTTTACAAGGTTGTTGGAGGACATGATCACACATATATTTTTTTACACAATGGTGTATGGAAATGATCTCATATAGATTTAATCATATTATTGTTCATGGACATGATCAATTATAGAATTTTTCACATTATTGTACATTGACATGATTTCATTTGGATTTGTTTAAATTTTTTCCTTCATATGATTTTATATTAACAATATTTACAATATTAAAATTTCTTGCAGTTATGCTTATACCGTATTTATATGTAATATTAATAGGATTACAATGAATGACTCATGTTTATTATTCCACACTCTAATTCAATGGTAAAAAAATTCAATTATGATTTCATGTTTTTATATCATGAATGATGGAGAACCCTTATTATTGTATGTTGTTTTTAAAAATATATTTTTCACATCTCATGTTTTCTCATATTTTTATGATCTAACCCTTGATTCTATGTTGATAAGTTTTCCTTATTGAGATTTTGAGCATACCCCTTTCTTATTATTTCATTACCCAAGTTCTAAATATGAGTGTAACGTATTTGAATAAACTAAGGGAGTCTACTATGTCTGAATAATAGACAAATGTTTAGAAGTGTCGTAAAATAAGTTGCACATGCAGCTAATCCTCAAAGACCCTAAACTATCCATTTTTTTGATTTAGTGATTATTATGAAATTAAATTCTTAAATTATTGAAATATATATATGGTTATATTGGATCATATAACTATGAATAAAGAACGGTGTGTAAAGTATGTGTTTTTAGAATGGGACCATGGGGTGTAGGTCTGGTGCTCCTCATGTACCTTGTAGTGGTTTCTTGTTTATGATGTTATTCCTTCATTAATAGTAATAGGTGGTGAAAAATTATCATGATGTATAAGGATAAAATTTTCAAGGTGGAGATTATGTGATGGTGTCATATTAAATTATGGTTTATATATTTTAATTACCAAAGTGTAAAAATTGAAAATTTATATAACCATTGATTATCAATTAAATTTCATTTTTTATATTATTTTACATTTTAAATATATTTTTTAAAATCTTTATTTATTTATTGGAAAGTTATATTTAGTGTGGCTAGGTGTTTTAATTCTTTCTATGATAGTACCGATCCTTAACACCCTCATTTAATCCAATAAAGGATTTTTGTGTGCCTTTAGATTCATTTTATAGTTTGTATTCTCTAAAAACAACTCCATTTCTACTGTTCACGCATCCAACTTCAAGAAATTATCTATATACAACATTGATGAATATTTTGAGGCACTGTTTATAATAAATTTATGGGTGATATCCAAGAGAGATCTTAGTTTTTTGGGCTCAACTTCACTCAGAAAGAGGTATGTGAGGTGATGGGATGGATTCAATAGACTAGTTCTTAGATCACCTGTGTTTAAGTTGAGTTATGGGATGATAGAGATGGATCACAATGTGTGAACATGAGGAATATAACCTAGATGTATTGCATGAAGGATACTCAAATAGGGCTACTGGTTCTTGATCTATGACTCAATGATGGTTATGGATAATTTTGATGATCTTAAAGTTGAAACTAAAGAATTAGATGAGTGTTTATACCAATGCCTTAAGGATGGAGGTTTTTTTAAAAGGTGAAACTAAACCCCTGGTATGGGGGATTTGATTCAGTTCTTGTTTCATTATACGGTTTTTATTTTTTGTACATGTTGGTTACTATTATATTAGTGTGAGCCTGATTGATTCCATATTAGGTTCTTGTATTCATTTTCTCATTGATATTGGGTTGAATACGATCTATTAGTTCAAAAAAATGAGTGGTGAAATTATTATCTCATGGATCTCATCAAATATAATTTATGAAAACCTGGAATGAATCCTAATGTCTAATCATGGTCAAATCTCTAGGATATTTTCTTAGACAATTACTATCCAATAATTTATGATTTTTTATTCATTATCATAATTAAAAAGTTAGATATATATTGGGGTTGATTCATGAAACAACTAAGGAAATATAAATTCAAAAAAAAAAGATTATGAGAAAAGAGACACCCATGGAGTCAGTTATGTGAACCTTCATTGTCTGGGAACTTTAACCATTTATCCTATTCACTATGTGTCCAACTTTCTAAACACAACTTCACATCCAAAATTGTTATAATGGACATCACACTCAGGTAATTCTCTATGTGATCATCCCACTAATGTTTTTAATAAACCATAACCATAAGTTGATTCACTTATAAAACCATTGATCCCAATATAAAATTAGTAATCTAAATAGTAAGAGTGGAATCATTTTAGCATTGTGAAATAAAATTATAATGAAAGGGGTATATGATAAAATAATATCCACAACCCCTCACTCTCTCAAGATCCTTACAATAAAATAGGAATAATAAAGTAATAAGTGTGGTACAGTGGGTGATCCCCACATTGTCCCATTATCATGAATGATAGAATTATAATCACAATAACATCATAGTGTGGGAAACTTGAAGGAAGAAGGAAGAATATAAAAACATATAAAAAATTAATTAATTTTAATTAATAATACAAAAACATAAAAAATCCTATTATAATATAATGAAGAAAATATGCTATAGATTTTAATCCCTCTCAATTAGAGCCAGGGAAATTTATTTATAATCATTGAAACACCTTCCTCCTCCATATCCTACATGCATTAATTATTATGTATAAATCACCCATAATCACTTATTTTGATCATCTTTATTTTCCATGACCAATGTTTGGGGATCTATTTAGAAATATCATATAGAATATTCTCTTTGTCCTACATTCTTCCAATGAAAACTTCATCTCTTTCTATTAATGGATCCATGTTGTACGGATTCTGGAATAATATTTTTCTTGATCTTTCAAAAAAAAAATAATGGTAATTGGTTCTAGGATTAACATTTATACTTTTTGAGTATTTAGTTATGATCCCAAAGACCCAAAATTATATAATGTGATGAAGTCCTATTGTGATTGGGGAAGAATTACAATCTGGACAATAAATTAATATGAAATCTATGTAAATTTATACAATGGGGATTTTAAACATTTACTCAATAGTAGGAGAACCATTACTCATCTCTAGATGCAAGGATACTACCCTTACACAACCTTTTACTACATAAAAATATCTTTACATATCCTGTTTTTAACATTACACAATCTTTGAAAGTCTTAGAGGTATCCTTATGTATCATTTTGAAGCCTAAATCACCTTGACATATCCATCAAAACATCATCATTACCACTATATAGATCTAAAGTGTCATGAATGAAACTTACATGAGTTTTTTATTAACTTGACATAATGACATAAATAAGGGGATTCCATTACATATGATGTTTAATCCTTTACATAGCTCTTTTGGATCTCCATTTCACAATCTATGATGGTTACTCTTGCAAATATTATTATCCTCATGCGAATGTAACTCAAAATATAAAATAAACATGAAAAAACAAAATTTTAAATGTGTTTTTATATATAATAATTACAGAATAATATAAATAATAAAAACATGAAAATTATCATGTTATAACATTAAACTCAAAATTAAAAAAATAATATATGGCATTAAATTAATTACAAGAAATTAATATACATTTAAAATTTAATATTAAATCGATCTATCAAAATAATTCAATATTTTAAAAATTAACCCAAATTTATTAATTACCTCGGTATTAGATTAATTAGGGGTTAATTATTAATTCAAAATATATAAATCTTAGTATATATTAAATGTCATCAATATGGTCTATAAATAGTTTGTGTGGTCCTCTTATGTTAACCTAATTAGAATGTATTTTAAACATTTGATTTCATTTAGGGAAGCTTATAATGAACCTTCCTAATGAAAGGATTCCAATTATCTAAATCACATAAATCCATATTTCCATTTAATTATTTTATATTTTCTTTCATCAAACTTGTTCACTAAACACTACTTCATAAATTCAGTAAAATATTTTTTGAATTTAGTTATTGATATTGAAGCTAATTATAAATTATTTTCTTCATTTTTACAAAATTGTTTTATCAATTATTTCTTTATTATGTGATTATTTATGTATTATAGGCTATATTTCAATTCTTGATTATTCATTTGAGAATCTATAAGATATTTCTCATTGTAATGACCTATGTTTTTTCTAAATTTGAAATTGACAAAAAATTTGTTCTTTCTTTCAAATTATCTTGAGTGGTAAAATAGTTTTTATACCATAGAAAATGATCTCTAATAAATTTTATAACCACTCTATGTTTATAGAATGTGATGTTTACCATAGGACAAGGGTTCGGTGGGAATCCTAGCTATTCAAATTTTCATGGGATAATTAATATTTGATATTTAGTTAATAAAATATAAATTTATTGAAACATGTTTATACAAAAATATATTTTTAATGGATAATTTTAATGAGATTCCATATTTATGGTTTCGTTCAGAATTAGTGGATATAAACATGGAGTCATGAAATCATGTTGGGAACTAGGGATGATCCTTTTTTCTTGTCTTTTCATCCTTTTGTCCTCTTTTCATTCTTATCCTACCCTATAATTTCATGTATACCACCTATGGGATCTCCTTTTCCTCAAAATATAGATAAAAGGGATGGAGAGAGAGAGATATAGAGATAAAGATAGTGGAAAAGTGGTTTTCCACCACAGAGCTTGGGTGGAGCCTGATCATAATGCCACAACTATGGAACACGATTCAGCAGGAAGCATCTTTAGATTCCACCAAAAGATAGTATGTTTTTAATTTTATGTCATAAATTACCTTTTATTTATTTATTTCTAATTTTGAAACAATATTATGACTACAAAGGAATCCCATGAGGTTGAACTATTCTTAACTAGGAGAAAATTAGGGTTTTGGGCCGACTGTGGTGTTTTCCCATTTAGGAATCTCGATTACACAACATGTAGTTTTGGAACCCACATAGTGTGTTATTACCATTTGGGAAAGATAAACTTTTGGAATTAAAAAACGTGTAATTGGAGTACACACCATGTATTGGTACTTGTACACGTAACTGATTACATGAAAAATTTATGTTTTTAGAATTACACACCATGTACCTGGGGAACACACTATGTAGATGTACATGAAAATGTAGTTGAGTAGATGAACAGGTTTTCTATATATTGTAATATGGCCATGTAGGGTATACGACCAGACCACATGTAGCATAAAATCTTTGTAAAAGTACATGTCCTTTTAGAACCACATGTCCATGCCATGTGTGGTACGTGGGTGGGTACCATGTGTAGGGTATCTTCCATGTACATTTATTAGATCTTGTGTACATGGGTGTTATATGATAGTTTTGGATTAATTACATGACCTGGTAGGGATTTTAGATTATATTTCATGTACTCAAGTATACATTCTTTATAATTCTCCCTTTCTACCATTTTGATGGTTTTTGTATTTTTACACACTAGAGTTATAATTGGACATTTGAGTAGTCCATTTTGTGTTTTTTTTCATTTATCTCATGATGGTGGAACCCTTGGGGAGATTCAAGGAATCTAAACTAGTGTTTTGGGGGTGATATATCCATAATTGAGAGGAATTAGGTCTAGTAAATTGTTGTTGTTATGTATTAAGAGTGAGTCCTGGGATAAGACACACTTAGGGTTCATATGAAATAGTTATGGGGTCATGGGTTATCTAAGGCCCCATTTAGTTATATATTTGGATTTTATCTAGTTATTGAAACTAAGACAAGACATAATGAGATGGATTGGATGGGTGTTTAGATAAACCTAGAGTGAGGCCCTAACTAAGGATGTTCCATGAACTATCTACCTAGAATAATGTTAACTTATTGTTCCCTTGAGGGAACCTCTATTTGAAGGTATCCCTATTTAGGCATGTTAGGCCATGGGTTGTTTGAGACTAGTGTGTGACTGAGGATCCCTTGTAGGATTCCTCCACTTATATTTCGACATAGATGATACCTTGAATGATATTTCCACATACTTAGTATTTTTTAAGATCCCATGTAGGATTCATTCACTTAATACTTGTGAGGATCCCATATAGTATTCTTAGGATTAGATACTTCTTTGTAGATCCCAATAGAGACACCTTTTCATCATGTTGACATATAGGATCCCAAGATGGATTCCTTTGTTTATGTGTGACATATAGAACCCTGTTTAGGGTGCCTCTTCATTGTTTAGACCTTGGTGCTAGTGGGTGCCCCAATGAATGACTGAGTATGAGATAGAATTTAATGTGTTTGGTTAGATATTATATTGGGTAAAACCATAAAACCCATACCAAATGTTTAATACCAAGGGGATATGGAAGTAGTGATGATTTGGGCGTTCATCCAACCACAGTCCTTACTCACTCTTCACATAGTTACTCTTGATGAAACTATGATTTCTAGAGGCTATTTTTTATGTTTGGATGATGATTCTAGAACGATGCGATATATTATAGACATTCCATGAGGTACTTAATAAGATACAGATTCATAGAATTTTGGATTGTCTGTAAATTTATCAGGATTCCAATATGTACTTAATGAGATCTGTCTTATGAGGCTTACTTTATTGGGTGATGAATATGGAGTTAATCATAATTTATTGGTTAATTTTTGGACCTAATGTTCCATACCCTATTTATTTAGGATAATGGACCTGGTGTTCCATAGTTGTGATTGAAATTGGAGGACATGGTATTCCATGGTTGTGATTGAAATTAGTGGCCATGGTGTTCCATAAAGATATGTCTGGCATTGTTGGGATGAAGTTCTATATAAATGGACTTGATTAATGTTCCTGTAATTTCACATATATAGATTAGATTAGTGGACACAAAATTCCACAAATATTGTTGAGATACCAAACTAATGTTCCATGCAAGGGTGTACCATGTGTATTTTGGTGTTAAAATGAGGTTTTAGAACCATCAAATTTGATGTTTAGTTAGGAGTTGAACTGATGCTCCATGTACTATATTTTATAATGTGTGGGTTTTATTCAACATTTAAGTTCTTCGTATTGTATATAGTCTAATCTGGTATGAGTGAAGTCATGATCTTTTTTAGGGGATCCCATAAATGTAGATATCATATGTTACTTAAGATACACTATCATAATGACATGCTTAGTGACATATCCATCACTAAGAATGTAGGTATCTTTTATCAGGATCAAAAATGGTTTTACACTATTTATTTTATTCAGAAATGTCTTTTTTTGGTTGATCACATTGCATGGGAATTCACTTATGACATCTGATTATAAGTTCACTGAATGGGGTGGCCTACTAAGAATTATTTCTCACCCCAGGTATGTGTACCTCAATGTGTGTGAAAACCTTATGTCTTATTTCAGATTAAACCTATATATATGATGGATAGGTATGAGTTCTAATGCTTCATGACTGAGCGAACCCACTCATGTGTATTATTATGATATATATGGATCATCTCGATAGTGTCTTCTATAATGAGCATGTGGTTCTGCTAAGAATTTATAGTAAAGACTTATTATTTTATTTCTATTATTTTCATTTACTCCTTAATATATGATCATACCCGTGGGTGATAAATTTTCTATTAATGAAATGGTTGTTTGGGATTTTACTACTTTTCATTTATTATTACAGCCTTATTGTATTTATTTCATCCACATTCTATTTATTTGTTGTTATGGATGATGTGTGGTTTTTCTATTGGTTTTTTTTACTCTGATATGAGGGGATAATATCCCCATATACATAAAATAGTCTCTCGCTAACATTCGGTAGCCTCTAGCATATGGGAAGGCGTGCTTGATGCCTTGTCACGAATTGGTTCAACTATAGTTTATTGAGTGAGTCTATATAGGATGGGGGAAAGTGGTAATAGAAATGTTTCTTTTCCTATTGAATTACTATTTGGGATATTTTAAATAGGGCTATTAGTAATGTGTGGGAGCATGTGATGGATTTGATACTACATTGTTGAGAACACTTACTTTGGTGAGATTTCTACGTTACGATAGATATGGGACAACTGTTCTTGATATGCATTGATACAACTTAGTATGATTTTTTTACTTTGTGTGATGCACATGTGGTGTGAAGTTTATGATTTATTATGGGTTTATGGATCTTTTCCCATTTAAAAGTGGCCCATGACTGATTTTTAATATTGTTCGGTAGAGTAAAGTAGAATTTAATTCATCATATATAGTACATAGGGTCTATATGTTATAGGCCCACTAGTGTGTGAATTATTACTGATGACTGAGGCTAACTATTAAAAGTTTAAAGACAACCTAAATAGTGTTTCCCATATCTTATCTTGGTGAAATTAGTATTAGTTATATTGAAATGTATTTATATTTCATTATAATGGAAGGATATATGGATCTATGGTGATTTTTTCAAGGATGTTGATAATTACTAAATCCTTATGTACTGGAGGTTCAATATATATTGGGCATATGGTTCTGAAGTGTTGGACCACTCATGAGGTCTTTCTACTTAGGTTCAGTTATTTAATGTGGCATTAAAAACATATAATGTGTTTTTCCATATTTCATCGAATGAAATTCTCTATAATAGAACCATGTGTGTTTGGTATGATGTATATCATTAAGAAATTGATGTGCATGTACTTTTTACCCTCATAGTTCAAATTTGGTAGTTGAATCAATTTATTTAGACACCCTATGGGTGGATCCTTTCAAGTTTGGTTGTATGCTCATGATGATACTGATGCGTGAATATTTATAAGGTTTTTTGTCAATAAAATGATGATTAATTTGGTTTTTGAGAAAGATACCAAGGGTGATTTTTTTGTTATTGAGATTAATAGGAAGTATTTTCCAAATACCCGACCCTATTTTAGAATCGATACTTTTTTTATTTAGAATATTTTTAGAGCACAAGTATATGGTTGTGATGTGAAAGTCACCGAGTGATGGGTTTCCATTGAATATATCATGGAATAATAGAATTATATGATTTAAAAGAGGAGTTCCGGGGGTTATTTTGACATAGAAAGATTAACATTCTGTATAGCACTATCAAATTCTATTTGTTTATGGATAAATCTTGGGACCATGAATCATGTCTTGGACCGGGTGTTACTGGACTGTACATCCACTATGGTGGGAAAGTTTTGTACACGCTGGTTGTATGTGGTACCATTTAAATAATAAATTAGTGAGTGTACTTGTGAGTGCTAAGGACTGATGGGTTTAAATTAATTTTGTGGGAATTTTTTCCTAATATATTTTATATAATGTGGAATGTCCCTTTATAGTATAGGAGATATTGAGAAGAAATTTGATGTTGTGAGGTGGTTGACTCGTGACTAGACCTAGGACTACATTTTCAAGAGATGTGGTGTTCAGTGTTGGTTAATGGAATTTATATCCTTGTTTGATGTGATCATGGACCAAGGAGAGAAATAGACACCTATTATTGGGATTTTAGTGTACTCTTAGTCTAAAGGTGGTCTTTACCAATATATTGACATCATCTTGAGTACACCGAGAGATAATATGCTATGCGCCATGATATTTTAAATATGTTTTTTGGTTTTATGAATAAATTTTTGGCAATTACCCTCAAGGGGTGGTTTAAGGTAAGACATATTGTGGATAGTGAACAATCGACATTGGAGGGTGGTGAATCTCTTTATGAGTTGAAATTCAGTGTTTTCCATGGGAACCCTTCTCAAGAAGTGAGAATGGTCGATGTTTTTATTTTTCTAGTTGATGATTAAGATGAGTGGTTTTAGTAATCCCAATCATTATATTCAATGATAGAAAAATCATGGTCTATGGAATCTAAAGTTTGGTTGCAATGTGATGATAAGGATACTCCGATGATGGGTAGTTTCAAATCATTCATTAGTGAATGTATTCCTTAGGGGATGAGTTTTTAACACTATGGGACTCGTCATTGGATGGTCAATATGAAATTATTGCATAGATTCTTCGAATGATATCAAGGATATGGTATGAGCACTACAGATTCTATAGGATGATATAGTTATGGTGAGGAGTTTATAAATACCTATGTTTTTTGGATTTTGAAATTGTGAAATTTTTGTAATTTTTTCTTTGGGACATTCGTGATTGGTAAAATGATCTTTTTCCCTTAGCATATGATCTCATATAAAATTTCTAAAAACTTTGTTGGTCCAAGAATAGTGTTTCTAACCTAGGAAAATAGTTTTGTATGAATTTGAGTAGTTAATATTTTGAATTAATTATTAATCTTTAATCTTTAATTAACTAAATATTAATATATTTTCACCTGTTCATTTTCTGATAACTTTTGACTGGAGCATCAAATTGATATATTTTTTCATAATTGAATTTAGAATATGGATTTTTAAATATTTGAGGCATAAAATTAGGCTGAGAACCACTGATCTTAAGATAAGAGAGAGAGAGAGAGATATATGATAAGAGAGGTGCGACTTCTGATCTTGAGAGGAACCAGATCGTCATGCAATAGTCATGGAACATGAATCATTGTGATTCTTCAAAGGATTCCTATAAAATATAGGCCGTTTTTATGTTTATTCAAAAAATACCCATATATTTTCTATTTTATTATTTTAAGGCCCTATTATGGATACTAAATACACCCATGTAGTTTATCTATGCTTAACTGGGATAAAAATGTGTTTTGGTCTGATAATACACTTTTCCCATTTTAAAATCTCAATCCCATGTTGTGTAGTTATGTAACACACCATTTTCCATCCCATTTATGGAAGTTGAAATTTATAATTACACACCATGTACATGGAGTACACACTGTGTAATAGTAATTGTCCATATATCTGAGTACATGGGAAGATGATGTTTTCAGAATTACAAGTTATGTACTAGGGGTACATGTCATGTAGTAATACAAGGCCATTTAGCTGAGATCATTTAAATATAGCATATGTAGGGTGATATAGATATCTAGGGTACATTGAAAGATCCTATATGGGTTACTTTCTATGTGTAAGTACAGGACCAGGCTGAACCACATGCCCAAACCATGTGTGGTACATGGAATGGTACCCAATGTTTGGTACACACCAAGTAAATATTTTTCTTGTTGAATATGTGGGTTTTTTATGGAATGTCTACCTAAAGTACACACCTAATTGAGTATTTGAGATTACACATCATTTACTTGAGTATACACATCATGTACTACTCCCTTTACACTGTTTTTAGGTTTATTCATGTTTTTATGCCATGGAGTAAGAATTGGATATATTAGTCATCCATTTTAAGTATTATTTCACATATGAATTGATTTTGGAAAACTTGGGGTGATTATAGGACTCCTAATTTGAATTTTTTGGATTGATATACATAATGAAGAGGTTATTACACTAGTAAATAGTTTATGTTATCTTCTGAGAGTGAGACCTTTGATGAGATCCAATTGAAGGTCGTATGAAATGGTTAGTGGATGTGGGATTGGTTCACCAAGGTCTCCATCTTTTGTATCTTGGAAAAACACTTGGATAAGAGGATATAGAAACTACTAGATGAGATAGATAGGTTTGGGGTTTGAAAAATCATAGGGTAATACCTTGATCTGTGATGGTCCATTATCCACCTTCCAAGACAAATTCTATGTAGTTGTTCCTTTGGGGAAACCTCCCTTTGGAAGTCTTCCTCTTAAGGTCTGTGAGGCCCTTGGTTATTATAAACTGGTTTGTGAGTAAGGATACCATGTAGGATGCCTCTGCTTTTGTTTTGACTTATCAGATCGTAAGAAATATTTCTTTTCTTACCTACTCTTTTTGAGGATTCCATATATGATGCCTCAACATACTTATTCTTTTAGAGGATATTGTGTAGGATGACTATGCTTACTATTTTTGAGGATCCCAATTTGGATTCATTCCCATCATGACGACTTATAGGATCTCGAGATGGATTTCTTCATTTATGTGTGACCTCAAGAAAACCACATAGGATTCCTCTTCATTGTTTACTTCTAGGGAACCAATGGGTACATCCGTGGCTGATTTAACCTGAGCTACTACATTATTGGTTTGGGTAGAGATGTAAGTTGGTGTCACTATATAACCCATGCCAAACATGTTATCAAAAGGTTCTATGGAGGTAGTGATGGGATATGCGTTATACCAAACTCACTCTTTACTTATTATTCATAAATATAATCTTAATGATGTTATGATTTATTGAGGTGCTTCCTGATATTTGGTAGGTGAGCATGACGAAATATGATATATAATAAGGATGCCCAATGGTACTTCCTAGGATCCAGCTTCTGAGCCTTCTTGATGGACTGTTACATTATTTGGATGCTCATACATACTTTATAGGTTCTAGATCTTGATACTTAATTTATTGGGTGATAGACATGGAATTCCTCATCATTTATTGGTTAATTAAAAAAAATTGATGTTCCCTACCTTTTTGGTCAAGGAAAATGTACATGGAATTTCTTTTTTTATAGAAATTGGTTGACATGGTGTTCAATAATTGTGACTAAAATTGGTGGACAAGGAACTCTACTGTGATTGGATTTTGATTGATGGATATGATGTTCCATAGAAATGAATATGATTGATGGAAACGTTTTTCAACATATAAGAATCATATTAATGGACGCAACATTCCACATATATTATTGATATATAATACTATGTTTTAGGGAATGGGTAGTATACTATGTGGATTTTTCATCCAGAACGATGCTCTAAAACTATCAAAATTAATGTTTAGTTATGTGTTGGACTAATTGTCTTGGAACTATCTTTTATAATGTTTTGGTTAGATTCTAGGTTGACATTCTAGTACTTCTTACACTCTATCTTGGTTTGAGTAAATTCACAAGGTTTAGTTGGGGCTGCCATATAGTTAGATCACATCAATGTCTTAGGATATAACATTATAGTGACCTTCTCAAACATATATCATGAACTGGAAAAAGCGTGTATGGACAATCAGTATCACATACCCAAAGTTCAAATGTTGTTATTAGATATTTATTTTTCTAGTTGTGTCTTATCAAGGATTAATATACTACATGAGCATGCACTTATGACATTAGATTATAGGCCCACTATTTGGTGTGGCCTACTATGATTTATTTCTCACCTATCATATGTGCACCTCAATGTGAATGTAGACCTTATATCTGATTAAAATTTTATAATAAATGTATGATATATAGTACTGAGACCTAGGGTTCCGTGATCAAGCATATCCACTCAAGTGGATTATTATGATCTGGCTGGAGTAGCTTGACAGTGTCTTGGAGATCGAGTATGTGGTTTGGCTTGATGTTACTAGTAGATCCTTATACGTTTTTTTTCTATTCTTTTTATTTAACCTTATATCTGTAATTGAATAGGTGGGAGATTATTTTTGTATATATGAAATGATTTTTTAGGAATTTACATTATTAAATTTATTATTACAACCTTAGTGTATTTATTACTTCACCACTCTTTTTATTTGCTGCCATGGATGGTGTTTTGTAATTATAAATTGTTTCTTACTCTGATATATGGTCATATTATCCCAACAAACACACCCCATGACATTGTTACTATTAATAACTCTTTAGAATATAGGGAGGTGTATTCGATGCTTTACCACTATCCTATTCATATTCTTTTCATACAATGAATCAGGTCAAGGAGTTACACTCATGCCCAATTTAAATTTTATTTAATTCATCCATTTTATACTTTTTTTCTTATTTGTGGTACTTATTAAGAGGTATTTTAATTATTTTATTTATAATTTTCACTGATACATAATTTTTTTTACTATTTTATATCCATTTTGATTGTATTTTTTTATATGTGATTTGAATATGTTCTATGTTTATTAGTTTCATTTTTTTCATACAGGAATAATAATTATTATATTAGATTTCATTATTGGGTTTTATAAACCAAATTTATATCAATGAGATATTGGATGTTGAATGTGGACTTCGACATCAATATATCTAAGAAGAAATTTTTTCCTTAAATGGGTGTCCCATACACTCTTATTTATATATAGAATAATGATCCAATACTAGACACCATAATGGTTGAGAAATAAAATATGAAAGTAGAAATAAATATTATGGTGGGATCATATAGTGTAAATCAGGGTTATCATTGGTGCTTAATATGAGTACAAGGAAAAAAATAGACCACTAAATAATCAATATTAGGGAAAAACTTTTGAATAACAATGGATGAAAAAAACAACAATAAAAATATGGGATATTTCAAATAATGGATTTTTTTGAAAAAAATATAAATAAAATTGAGTAATTGAATATAAAAAATGATTTTAGAGGATAAAATTGTTTGATAAAATCCTTTGAGGTGGGTTTTAATGAACCCACCACCCAAAGGAACCCTCCATAGTCCAACAATGTGAAAATGGAGAAAATTATGCATGTATCCCACCTCCAATATTCCATGATTTGGCAAAAATCATCAAGGGAATTTCATACAAACAAAATTGAGGCGTTACCTAATAAGATAATATGAGGAACAAAAGATAATATAAAAACACCAAAAAAAACTAATCAATATTAATAAATAATATCAAAACCTTTCATGTAATGTAATACAAATTAAGAAAAAGAAAAATAAAATGAAAATACAAGTACCAAAAGTAAATCCTTAGTAGAGTTCTAAAATCCCAAACAGCTCCTAAACAACTCAATGTGTGATAAATGACTATCTGGATCACCAACCAACTCCTGTGGATATAAAAATAAGTTTATATAAATGTAACATGAAAATAATAGTTATACTTGGTAGTATCCTCCTTATATCATCCCATGAAAGAGATAAATAAAACACACAAAATCCCAGTGAATAAAAAAGTGAAGCCAACTCATCACATAAATGATTATGCTAAGTTTCTAGCCTCCCCATGGATCTCTCACGAAGTATTAAACATAAGTAATAATATAATATCCAATATATTATCAAAATAATGTATCCTATTACCACTTTCCCAAGGGTCTTCCTTTATTCCCCATTGTCACACATCTTGAGAAATCTCTCTCCAATAAATGATCTTTCTCAAAAAAACATGGGAAACTATTAAATAACATGCACCACATGAATTTCAATATTTCATCATCAGCATCCCATCTCCATATAGTAACTATGTAGTTTTTAGGATCCACTACAACCTATACATCATGTATTATAATTTAATCCCTTACAAACCATACAAAAAAATCCTATAATAATCCTCAGGATACTATATAAATCGATAAATGTATGTGAAATAACCAAAATACATTACAACCCTCTACAAACATATATAGTAAATTAAGCACTATACATACTATAATGTAATACTCTCCGGAGAAGAAGGTAGGGAAATAGAGGGTAGTAATCCATCTAGTCATCACTAACTTGAATGTTGGAAAAAAACCCTCCCAAAGTCCACAGGTTGTTGGTCACCCTACCGACATGGGTCGGGTTGAATATGAAGTCACATAACATAGGGAATATATAGATATTACTCAAATCCACACCATGTGAAACTACCTATAATCAACCAAAACTGAAACTATCATCTCTCGAACACCCGACTACCACTACTAAGTATTTGATATCCTATAAAAACACAATCATTTCAAAATACATTCAATTAATTAATTATTTTAACATTTCATATTTAAATTATTTAACCAATAGAAAAACATTCCCCCAAGGCATAATCCAACCTCTTCCAAGGCTCCTTAAGATTTATCATCATTCATAATTACATTAAGCCTTCAACCCCATGGGTTAAAATTTTTAACATTCATTAACATTCCAAAATTCAAGGTACACAAGGAATCATCCTAAGCTACCGCAAAAGATGTATAAACCATAAACACCCATTTAAATCATTCAACAGATAAATGAATATAGAAAAAATAAACCCAATCATAAACCTTTAAAACAAATTAATTATCATGAAAGAATCACAACTTCCAACAAAAAAATAATGGGAAGGTTTAGCTTCAAGTTTCTCAACCAGTCTTGAGGCCATCCGGACACCCCCAAGAATAACACCATGCATCACGCCATCATAAGCACTATCCACTACAAAAAACAAGGTAATTATATCACATATCTCATCAAACCATTATCCATCGTTGGCTTACATCATGTCGCATAGTGAGGATCCCAAACCTAAGAAATATTATAAGAAGTAAGAAAAAAGTCAACACGGAATCTAGCCCCTAAAACCAAGGAATCCTCTCTTCATTAGATAATCGAATTTCTTTTCTATAAAATTTATCTTTATCAAAAATCTAATAAATTACCATTTATAATTAACTAATTTATTTATCCTAGGTTACAACCACAAGAATCCTAAGATATTGAATATCAATAACTATTAATTTTTTAAACATGATTCAAGAATATTGTTCGGTTTCATCAACACATGGAAAAAAATAATGATTAAGGATGAATCATTATTATTTAGTCATCAATAATTAAATACATTTTTTCCTTTATCAAATTTCTAAGAATTATGATAAAACATAACATAAACCAATAATAACACACTATCTAGAAAATAATGTCGAAAATTTTTAAAATGATATAATCACTTGAAATTGCAACAAACCAAAAAAAATTATTTAATAAATTTTAATTCACATTAAGTTTAATTACATGGTTACCCAAATATAAAATTCATTATAAATTTATTATTTCACATTAAAAAAAGAATAAAAGAATCCCAAACCTTATGGATTTTAATGTTCTTTGAATGATAATAGAACAAAAAATGCATATCTCTAATCACTTCTCCAGCAAGAAACTATTGATACCTAAGGGAATCATATCAACAGCACACCACTGAATATTAAAATAAATCAATGAGAAAGAATGAGATAAACCTCCATAACATGTAAAAGTAGGAATAAATAATACTAAATTGAATTTGGAAGAATCTATAAGATAAAGAGGGAAAACTAAGCTCAAATATCCATAGAGTGAACTCAGGAAGATATGGATCAATCCCAATATAAGGATATCAAGAACATATTGAAATAGAACCTTCAGTCACCTAGGGTTATGGAATAAATTTTGAGAGATAAAAAAGTCTCTAGGGGGTTCAAGAGTTTAGAGGAATACTGAAAATTAGAACACCGCGATGAAACACCTTTCACTATGGTGAAAAGGCGATGATTGAGGATACAACTATAGAGTAGTTGAAGTCACTAAACCATAAAATTACTGATCAAAAACACATTTGAGAAACATGTTACCATCCATTCCACATATACTATAAATTATGGAAAGTACACTAACATAGAGGGATCACAATACTGCAAAAAATTTAATTTCCAAAAAGGAGGATACAACATAACTGAGAAGTATGGAATTGAAACCCTAAAAAAGGAAGAAACAAAAAATACATCTTGGGATTCCACACCATAGACTACACTCAATGACATAATGGTACTAAATTTATTAGAATCACCCAAACTTCCCCCTTGAGATTCTACACCACAACATTTAGTCTAATCCACAGTTATTAGTCTACACCTCACTCATATTTTCCCAACTGGAGTCCATGGTGAATCAAAAACCTCCAAAACTTTTTCCTTATATACAACTAAAATTTTAGATTTACTCACCGACTTCCTCCTATAAGCCACCTCCCATCACCTCCAAAAACTAAAACCAAAATGAACTGGCCAAAAGGAACTAATCTCTTAAATTTAATACCTCTAAAAAAATTATCACCATCAAGAATTTAAATAAAAAACATGGAGAGGAGTGAAGTAACAAAGGGTTTCTTAAACAACCACCATGTGGTATAACTCTCAAAAATATCTCCTTACTAGGATTACAACCATATCACTTAGATAATCAAGTATTAAAATTAATCAACACTCTCCCAGGGGAGATATCTCTTATAAAAGATAGAAGACATAAATGGGGAATTAAGGAAGTGACAGACATATCATAAAATATATAAAAGAAAACATAAAAATTAATCAATACGGAATAATAAATAAGAGTAAAATTTATTGGGTTAGTGAGCATGTATCTATGATTCACATTCTCAACTTCTCTCCTCCATGATAATATTTCACCACATGACATGAACTAATGGAATAACACACCCACACAACACCTTATCCCAGAGGACCTTGAAAACTATAGGACACTCCTAGAAGGAAACATCATCATAAACATAAGTATTTCCCAAATTTATGACTTGGAAATCATTATAAATATAGAAGAATGTTTTGACCCAAAGAAGGTATCAATAATCTATCTCATCTATGTGCTAAGAATTATCATATTTGTGTTCAATTTGACATAAGACAACACCTCAAAATCCCCAAAAATAGGGGATAAAGTTTACTCCCACGACCTAACCTTCACAGCCAAAAATGTAGAGTCCCCTTTAATATAACATAATATCTAATGTTAAACTCTAGTGGTCTCCTCCTATAGTCAACACAATATTTATAATGATCCTATTGAACCTTCATCTTATCAAGAATCGCATGATCCCTTTCCTTAATTCTTTTTATAGGTTGTAGAATAATAGTTGATACTAATTGACACTATTCTAAAAAAATTGACAAGGTTGACCACACAATTCTAGAAATGACATCTTATAAATAGTGGAGTAAAAAATATTATTATAAGAAAAATAGAACAAAGGTATGTGTCTCACCCATGAACCTCTAAGATTCAATAAAAATGCATGAAATATATCCTCAAGAGTCTAGATGGTCCACTCCATTTGATTATTCATAAATGTATGAAAGATAGTTCTAAGGCATAATTGAGATACAAAAGAATAATGAATACTTATCCACCCCATGTTGGTGAAATGAGTATCACAGTTAGAGATGATCATCCTTAGGACTCCATAAGCCTCATCAACTCCTATAAATACTAACATGAAAAATACAATTCCAAGTTTTGAATCGCTGATTAATAAGAAGTGAGTTGATTTATAAAATTTCACATGATTATCAATATAGTATCTCATCCTCCTAAGATAAATGTATACCCATGATAAATCCCATCATAATGTCCCATACTTCCATTGAGGAACATCTAGTTGATATATTAAACCATTATGAATATAGAGTTCAACCTTCAACTTTTTGTAGACTAAACATCTAGATATAAACTCTACAATTATATGCTTCAACCTAAGCCAACAAAATTGACCTCTCAGATCATAGTACATTTTTTATTCTAGTATGTACTTATAAAGGTGAGACATGGAATTCCCTGATAACCACATAGAGCATAATCAAAAATTCAAAAAAAACACCTCCAAATAAAGACAGTGTGCTAATTATACTCAAACCATCAATCATGGGAATCACTACATATAACTCGAACCCTCCAAAATTCCACCTCAGAGTCCCCTAGATGGGAATCCTCCACTTGATGCACCAAAGATGACTACCCCATCATCTGAAAAATTCATCCTCTTCCACCAACCTCTCTCATATCAAGATGAATCACAAAAAGTTCTTCTATAACTATCCTTGAATCCCTAGATACATGAACTGCAACACTAAATCTCTTATTACTTACCATATTATCCACAAAATTACACATTATCAAAGTATAATAAATCTAAATGTTATGGTTCTACTAAAATTATATCCACCTTCACTATCTAAAGTACATGTAACACTTGGGGAATACATTATTCAGGATCATGTGATTAGTGAAAACCATAAAGTGATCACTTATGGGGCGGATCCATCATAAAATTATGAAAAAAAAACTCCTACTAACTCTAGATCATTGGTTGCATAACTATATTAATGTTTTCATAACTACTATGACCCGTAAGAAAAAAAATCTCTACTGCATCAGGGAACCACAAAATCCAGAATGTAGAGTGTCATAGAATACCTCAAACTGAACTAATTACTATATAAAATGATGAAAATGGGTTCTAAATAACTTCTGCATAAGGTAAATGAAAGAAACGTGGTTCTGATCAATTCCCAATAACACATTCTCCATTCTGGTTAAGGTTTTCAGAGAAGTTTCAGTACAAGTGATGTTAGTTAATAAAAACTTATAATAGCCATTAAGAGTTGGAAAACTCTACACCTCTAAAAAATTATTTGGTGATACACAAGAAACAACCACCTCAATCTTAGAAGGATCCATGAATACTCCATTTTGGTACATGATATTCCCAAACAAATAATGTTCAAGATCCCAAAAATTATAGTTTGATAACCTCCCAAATAGCTGATGATGATGTAGAACTCTCAAAACTATTCACAGTTTCTCTATGAGCTTCTCATCAGATGCAGATTATGTAAGATCTCGTGTTTTTTACATGTTAGAAATTTTTAAAGGAATTTTAAATTTTCATTTTGTAGATGGGAATAACTGCAAACCAATATTCAAAAAATAAATTTGAAAATTAGTATTCTTAAAATTCTTTATAGGAGGGATTTAAGGACCGACATGTGTCTCATATATTCAAATGAGTTTTAGGAGCATTGTGATTCAAGAGACAAATTATGTAAGAGTTAGACTTAGGAGAATGGTTAGTATTAATCGTGTATCTCAACTGTGTATCCCAATTTATTAATGAACATGGTTAGTTTAACCATGATAGGTGACCTAGATTGATATTCAACCCTCTATAATAAATTTTTGATGAATTACACAGTTGGTGCATGGATTGTTTAACAGTGACCCTAACTATATGGGGGGCAGTAGCACATGGATAGTATATCTACACTAACTGCGTATGGGTTTTCAAACTATAAACATAGCATACATGGGTAGTTCCACATAGGAAGTGGCACTATGAGGTTGGTGCAGAGTTAGCCAAACCATATAGCTCATAGAATGGAAAAATTTGATTATTTTCCCTTGCCTACTTAAAGGTTACTTCATCCTTCTTCTTACTTTATTCCTACCACATGTAGTAGCACTATGTTTGAGTTATTCTCCTTCCTCCTAGAACTTGGGTGATCTCCCTCATATGATCTATAATTCAGGCAGCATTTGGTGCACTGTAACTGTAACGATATTATCCTAACTTGTCTTCCATTATTTTCATTTTCCATCATCATACTAAATTCTACTTCTATGAGGTATATTTTTCATATTTTTGGGCCATTGTTTTTTTATTTTTATTTATCTTATATTGGATCGAATGGAATCCTGATAATGGATTAATGAAGTGTCCAATGCCTGAGGTAGGTGGTCTTGTTCTTTTTTCCATTAAAGATTCATTGATTTATAAAATTTGTAGTTCTTCTACACATCATATTTTCCATGAATCAGTCATAAAATGTGAAATTACATATGTATAACCTAAAACCATAAATTAAAGAGCCCCATTTTTTAATTAAACCATTGGATGATATTCACCTAAACTTGAACCACCCCTTGGGGAATGTCACTTATATGACATAACCCCTTAAGATTCTGCATTGGAATTAAATAAACAATGCCCAACATGAATGGAACACCTATCTTGCAGTCATTATTTATAACATCTTAGAGACATCATCCATAAAAGAAATGGTAAATTATAATTATGTGGGAGGATTAAAAAAATTAATTACCTTTTTCCTTAGATGAACTATTAATTTTAATGTATGACTCCTTAATTCTTAAGTGAAGTGATAAATAGAATTAAATGAATTATACCACAAAATTCATAGCAATCATGCACTTACACTATTATTAATTTGAATGCCTTTTTATATTTTTATCCATGATACTTGGGTTTGGAATATTTGTTTATTCATGGTCACGACATCCCATATATTAATTGTGATACTTGAGCATGATGTCTCATTATTGTGATACTTGGACATAGAATCCAATTAATGTGATATTTGGGCTCTGAGTCCCTCTAAAATTACTTACCTTATATATTATGATACCTGAACATGGATCCCTTTTAATGGGATCCATGGTCATGGAATACTTCTGGAAAGGCGTCCCTTATATATTATGATACTTGGGAATGGTTTCCCATTAATATGATTCATAGAAATTTCATCCCTCAGACATGGACTCCCTTAGAGATTCTAAGAAGTGGTAATTACATCTCCTACTAATTATAATTTTTGGGAATAGAATCCCTTACCATTTAATGAAACTCATACCATTATCCATGGAAACCTTAGTTATGGATCTAGTCATGGAAAACAGTAGTATATATAAATGGTTGTAAATGTCACTATGTACATAGAACACACATCTATATACTTGACCTCAACATTATATTTTTTATTCAAGGAAAATAAATAAAATGAAATTTGAGAGATCGGACTAGGGAGGCGTAATGTAATATAAACCAAGGGTATCCCCTCAGATCAAATTCACCCCCTCAGGATTAAATAGGGAAATGTTGATAAGTAGGTAACATTAGAACCTTGGTATGCTAGATAAGAAAGGTGGTGTTGAAATTTTCCCCTCATTCCAAGTGTGGGTTACCTTTAAATAGTTTTTGAGGTGGGATTTTCAATTCTTGATGATGTAAGAAATTGACCATCAAGTAGTGCCTTTACCATGTAAGGAATCATGAATGATCATGGAATCTATTTCCTATTTGGAGAGTAGAATGTTCTTTTGAGTGAAAATATTGAGACCAGTAAAGACTTTTTTGGCCTCTATGAGCATGGAGGTGCCACTGCCATAGTGCATTGTAAAGGCTAGAATAACACTCCCCCCTGTAGTTGTGAATGACCCCTTCACCATGATTGTCCTCCAAGATGCATGATAAATTCGTATTAATCGTGAAGCTGATACTTAGAGGAAACACATATATACTAGTTGTTGATTACTCATAGGAATTGTGGATTCTACTGAAGCAGGTATGGTCGACCGAATATCTATTTTGGAACATGAGTCCACTCTATTTACATTTATTTATTTATTAATTTATCATTATACATGAAAACAACTATACTTCATACTCATAGATTTGATATCTGTAAACACTATTGGTGGTGACCTATTGATTTTTTCTCACAACCTATTTGAGATCCCATTGTACTAGGGTACCCACACATTCCTCTTGGTTGTAGGATCTAGTTCTGGATTTGGAATGATCATCGCCTTTACTTTCATACTGTTACACATGTACATGGGAGTTCTGGAGAAGATGACTAAGATGGTGCTCAGAAATATCATGGAGTTGGTCCCTGAGGATTTTTTTCTTCTATTTTTTTCATTATTCTTGAATTGTATTGTATGTCGGATACAATGATTTTGGTTTCTTGTGAATTTTATCATGTCCATACAAGGATATTCATTCATTTATTATTATAATCTTCCACTGGTCAACTATTCATATTATTACATTATTTACTTTATTTACTTACCTCTATTATACTATGATCATGAGGGTATAATATCCCCATTGTACCATCATTAGACCCACACTTCTAATTAGTATCCTCTGGAGTAAGGAGAGGCACATTTGAGGTCATGTGATCTCCATGCTCGGGGCATTGTTTCTGTGGTTCCTATCTCAAGACATAACAATGTGGAATCATATATTCATTTAATTTTGTATTGGTATTTTGGGGAAGGTAAATAGTGTGCTCAGAGTGTGTTCATGCTTAGTAAATAGTTGTGTCTTGGACGGACCAAGCCATGTATGGAGAAAAGGCCAAGTGAATAGGGATGGGATATTTTTCATACTATTTGTTATTATAATTGATTATGAATTTACCATTATTGATTGGAATATTTCCTATTGTTTACATATTTATGAGATTTATGGTATTTTACCCTTGGCCCAGTAAGGTAAGGGAGTATTGATACATCCATCATTATAGGAACATAGAGATTCACAGTCTATGCATAATCCATGCCATGTAGGTTGAATTACTTGACTTCCAGATAAGTGTTTAACTTTTTTTGTGAAAAAGGGAAAAAATTAAAAAATTAAGTATATGTGTTCATTATGCATATTGGGGTTTGATGGGGAGGGTGTTGTAATGAGTTCTTGGGTAGTGGTTATGAGTCGAGTGAATGAATAAAAAAATAGGAGGCATGGGCAATAAAACAACCCTAAAAGAGATAATATCCAATTTCAAGGAAAAATGAATTCAATAACAATAAAATACATGCAAAAATATAATAACATTAGAATAATTTTTTATTTTTCTCAAACTGTGTCATAATTCCAGAATGAATCATTTTATCTCTCTATCTCTCTCTTATAAACTTTATTTCTATAAATTTTATTTATCTTATATTCAATAGATCTCCTCTAATACTTTTTGATTATTGAACCATCACTGAAATTATAATTGTTTAATTGAATAGAAAGTAAGACCCATGATTTCATGTGAATTAATATAGGTTTTATTTACCATTTTATTTTTAATTTTATTTTTTACTTATATTTGATTGATTTTTAACTTCAAAACTACTTTTTATTTACTTTATTTCATCCTGTATTAGTAATCAACTTGAATTGAGGTAGATAATCTGGATATTTTCCTTAATTTTTTATTTTTGAGTTATCATTATTTTGATACATAAGTTAAATGATATAAAATTATTTAAATAAAATGAAATAAAAGATTAGATTTAAGTAGGATAAGTATGGTCATATATGTTAAATATTAAATATTATGAATATTTTTATGTTATTTATAACCATTTTTTGTGATATTAATTATAATGGTATGTAAAATTTAATAATAATAATTTTATTGATTTTTCATTTCTTATCTCATAAAATTATTTTTAATAGAAATTTTTTGGTACTAAAATTATTTTTCCATGTTAATAATTTTGTGTTTTTATGGGTTTTCTTGTTGATAATATTGTTATTTTCAAAAATTTTGTTTTGATATATCCTTGTATTGAGGTTTTTTATTATTTTATTGGGTGAAAAATTTTATAAAGATAAAATAATTTTTATAAATTGGAAAATGTGGATTTAAATTAATTCATGTGTATATGACATTTTTGGTTTAATTTTACTTTTTTTAATAAACTAGATAAAATTCCCTTAATCATTATATATTTAAGAGAAATAGAATATAATTTATATTTTCTAATATTAATTAGTTAGATTTTAAACAATGTGAAGTATATTTGATATATTAGTCAAACATTTATCAAAAAAAATTTATGTTAGGGTCTGATTAGGTTTCATATAAATAACTCAAAATATTTAAATTGTTATAAACTTGGTTAGAAAATTTATCAAAACATAGATTTGTTCAATAATAATGCGTAAAATTTAATTATCACATGGAAGAAGGTATTTTCTAGTGAAAATGAACAGGTGAGAATATATGTTTTGAATTATCCCTTAACATGTTAGTACAAAATTTAATTGAATCAATATTTAAAATTTGATAATATTAGTAATGTAGTTTTTTTAAAAAAAAATTGATCTTTATAGATTTTTTTTGTGTCAGTTACACATCTTTTATTATTTTTTAAAATTAAAATCAGGATTTGAAACAAAAAAACATTTGGAATTATTTTATTATGTTTTTTATATGGTTATAAAAATTATGAACATTATTTATTTTTATAAAATATGAGTATTTTTTTGGGTATAAAAGGAAATATTTGATGGAATAAAATTTATTGGGGTTAGGAGCATTTAATTGTGTTTATTTATTTTAATATTTAGATGGGATGTCTATAGAATATTTTGAGACATAGGAACATTTTTGGTTGGATTGAAAAATTTTTATGGTGGAAAATACCTTGATTGTATGATTGAGTTCTTGAGTTAATTCTTAATTGTTTTTAAGGAAATTATCAAGTGTTATAATTTTTTTTAATTTTTAACCACTTGTTTAGATTTAAATAAAAGTGATAATTTTTTTTATTATATTATTTTGTGAATGATCCATGCCATTTTATGACAAATATAATCATGATATATATCATTTGAGATATAAAGTGGATACTATATATGATTTTGGTACATATAGTAATTAGTAAATGGTTAATAAAGAAAACATAAAGAAGATATAGGATTAAAGTAAAATAAAAATTTCAAGCAATGACTTAATTACCTTTTATTTTTTTTAGTATAATTAATATAAGTTTTTTAATTAATTGATAACTATTATAATTATAATATTGGATGAATCTAGAAATGTTTTAAAAGTGGAATGTTTAATGTGGAAATTTTAAAAAATTCGATTGTGTGATTTTTTTGTAACATATTTGATATGTTTAGTTGACTTTCATTGGTAAATTATTGGCTTGTGCACTATGGATTGGGAGAATTATGCGTTTTAGATGATTAAAAATAGATTAAAAAAATTTCAAAAAGGGGAATTAAAATTTGAATTGATGTAAATTTTATTTTTAAGTTATTTTATCAATGGTTGTACAATTTTCTACATAACCTCTACCAAAGTAATGTTTTTTTAGTTTCATCCCAACACACACTGATGGAGTGGGCTAATGTGATGGCAAACCAGTAAACCTACATCCCTTTATAATGTATTTTTTTGTAGTGTGGATATGTGGTTTATATATTCATGAGGTGGAGGAAAAAATGTTGGTTTCCTTTATTATATATTCATGTGGTTTATGTGCCCATAAAGAATAAGGAATAAAGTTATTTACTTCATGATATGCAGTGTTTTGGCTATCAATTAATTGGTTGGTTGGATTTAGTTTGGAGGGACCTATTATATTTTTCATATGAGTTAAAATCAATTTGATTTTATTATTAAAATAATTATTATTCTCAATATCAAGGAATAATAATTATTCAGGTTATGTGGATCATAAATTTAATAAAAAGTTAATGTAGTATGTATTTTATAATAGTTGATTTTTAAATAAATATTTATTTACTATTTAGTGAATATAATATTTATTTTTTTAATGAATAATGCATGGTGTTTTATTTGTATGTATTTATTATTCTGGGTTTTATAAATGCCGAAGAGGATTGGAAGACTGAGTTAATAGTCTAGATGAAATTATATATTAATTAATATCATCTAAATAAATATTGATTTATTAATTTTAGAAATAAAATTTAAATATCATCAAGTTTTCACATTTCATGGAATATAACAATAATATTATATTTGTATAAGTTGAAAAGGTATTAATTTATAGTTAATAATTAGATAATGGACTCTATGAAATTATTAATTATCTGAACCTATTTATATTAATCCAATTATATCATTTTTATAGGAGTTTATTTTTATTATTCATAATGATATTCTCTCTAAAAAATAAACCCTAATACATAAATAGAACCTATTAAGAACAATATAAAGAATGAGTGGGGATCCACCTCATCTTACCTCTCAAGATCAGAAGAACTATACAAATTCCTTTAAGATCCAGGGGATTCCTGTTTTCATCAAAGTTGAAAGACTCAAGATGTTTCGTGGTTTTATAATAGAATCTGGAGTTCCAATGAATTGTTTGAAGGATCTGAGTGCATTTTTTGGATATCACTAAATGAATTTGTCTTTGGATTATTCATTATAGTTATGGTACAATAAGAACGTTAAAAAACCATCTATGAAAAAAATATCAAGTGAGATATTTATTATTTATAAGTTACATTTGAATTATATGTGAAATGATCCCCAAATTTAATATTGTAGTGTTTCTTTTATCCATATGTTGGGATCTAATCAAATGAAACTGATGAAAAAAAATTTATGCCATTGTCCCAAATACTTCCATTGCATCCTTGAACCTTTAAATTGTATCAAACTAGTGATATATTATTCTATAATTATTAAGAATTTATTGAAAAATTAAACATTTTATTATTAGTATTTGATTTCATGTTTTTCTTTATTTGATATAAATATCGATATGCTATGATCATAAATTTTATATGACCTAAAAAATCCTAATAAAAGATAAAAAATTCTCAAAGATCCCATATATTGGTTTTAAGGATTCTGATTGATTAAAACATATACACATCCTGCAATAAAAATATACATTTTATGTTTCCATTTTCAACTACATAAGAATGTTCCACATAAATCGTGGAATGTTGTATAGACTTTATTCATGTATTTCCCTCTAGTTGGCACACAATTTGATAGGGTGTGTATATTGTGTAGCTATAGTGTATACCATGTAACCCCACATAGTTTTACACCATGGGAATCATGAAATCCATGTGAAAAATAATGAAAAATCTAATTAATACACATCATGTATTTTTTTTCCGGCTAATCAACACCACATTACATGAAGTAAACACTATATAGTTGGATGTACATATCATGTAACACATAATAAACCAAATTGTATACAAGTCGATTCCCTTTCAATGTAATATTAGTGGATAGTATTGAATCAAACTATTTAATTCGAGACAACTCATACATGGAACATGACAATACATTCTCTTTGGGTGAGTGGACATGTAAAGAAAATTAAATAAATAAATAAAAAATGAACTACATGGTTTGTAACAGGATGTACACTCTATGTGAAAGGGATTTTTTATGGATAACTTGTTGAGTGATTTCTTAAAGATAATTTCTACTATTAAATCATTAATTAGTTATTTGTCATGTAATTTTATTGATATATGACATGTATAGTGTTTTTACACCTTTTGTACTTCACGGGGAATTCCAACAGTACACAATGTGTATGTTTAGGGATTTTCGTGTAGTCATAAATGATGCACAGACAACACAAATTGACTCATGGAACATCATGATGTGTATATCACGACCATCCATATATGAATAAATGTTATCTTGGTACATTGTACAATAAAAGGACCATATAAATCATTATTCAAACATCATTTCAAAGAAAATAACACGTCTTGTGATAGTTAAACTCTATAAATTTGATTAAGGTAGAGGTACAAGGCTTAATGTGTTGCCTCCTTCAATATACATTTAGTACATAATTATTTTTTAATTAAAATGATTGAATGAATTATATTCATAATTAAAATAGTTAGAATCTCAAGGAATACTTGGATAGTTAACTAATTTAAATAAAATAAAATTTAATAACAGAATTAATTTATTATTCTAAGAAAATTATCTTCATAAGGAGTAGATCGAGATGAATGTTAGCTAGTTTAAATGCATAGCCATTGCGTGTGTGGATAATCAAGATCGTAACTGACCTATGTATGTTTTCAATTTTTAATTAACTTAATTATATTTTACATGGTTTTTTTGTGAAAAAATTACCATTAAAGTCAATATGATGATATATATATCATCCCTTACTTCTTATTTTGTACCGACATGCATGTCAATAATTTCCATTAATGTAAATCAAAACCCCTTCTATCCCTGACTTATGAGTGAGTGAATAGATGTAAAGGATGGATCTCTAGATGAGAGGATAATCTTCCAGACCAAGATGAGGAATTAAACAAATATATACACATTTTAAAGGTGGAATGATATAACTGAATCATAACCTAACTCAAGGAGTTTACTCCTAAGGTTAAGGGTTCTTCTATCATATGCTTGATAAACTGACATGTAGTTAAAGATCCTGATCAAACCTCTTATTTATTTTATATATCCAATTCATGGTTATTTATTTATGAATTTCTTGTTTATTTGATCATTAAATACGATCACATATAGTTAATTAATAACAAACATAAAAAATATAATAAATGGATTATTCTTATATAATTTTATCAAGACATAGTTTATTAATTATTTAAAATCCATATTATAGTAAAATTATTTTAAAATTATAAAATAAAGAATATTTGGTCATTAAATTAACAAAATCCCAAAAGAAAATATTAAGTAATAAAACCCTTTAATTTTCCAAGTTAGGATGAACCCATATTTAAAGTGTCGACCATGTCATAGTTTGGGACACTTTAAAATTTTTAGAGATTATTAATAATGATAATGGGTGGAAATAACCAAATTATCATTTAGTTTAATGGTAATCATATATTAAATAATATTTCAAGTTAAGTTGTGAGGATATCCCAGTTAGGATTTCGGGATCCGAGTGTCAATAAAACTGATCACGGAACATCCATTTTTTAGAGTTGGAAAGACTGGATACCTAAATAATTATGTGTAAATTTTTAGACATATTTTGGAATATGGGAAAGAAATTATAGATCCCTTAATCTAGAATATCAACTTTATATGATGTTGGGACCAATTTGATAGGAATCATTGTGAAAAGGGAGGTGAGTTTGGGTGAATACTGATTAAATTTTTACCATTTTATATAAAAATATTGTTCCGATTTTATAAGTTAAAAATTCACACACTCCTAATATCCCTTACATTTAAATGTAAAACATATATGGAAATTAAATCCTGAATACACATAGAATTTTACTTGGTTTTTAAGGGATAATCTAAGGTGTATACATCAATAGTGTGTTTGTATACCAAAAGATAACCCTATATTTTTTATGTGTTACAGAGTTTTTAGAAGGGTGAATTTTTGACCCAAGTGAACACCCTCTTGTTATATATACATTAAATAATTGATGATGAGGTCAATACAGTTTATAGACTTGTGAGTATTTCATCAATAGTTCATAGACTTTATGGTCTAACTCTATTAAACATAGGTTGTTGAGACACCTTGAATCTATATCTAATAGTATATGATACATTAATTTCATTTTTTATATCCTATACTTAAAATTATTCTCCATATTAGATGAAAAAATCAATGTGATGGTTGAAATTTTTATATTCTATAAATAACAGTACCAACACATTATTTTTAAAGTAAAAAAAAATTTAAAAAAACTAGCAGTATCTTATATCCTTCCTTCTTAAATTAATATTTTTCATTGTGATTATGCATTGTCTTATCTTTATCCTTGACTCATTAATTAATATATATCTTTAAATAGAATTATCTAGGCTCACTTCTTCTCTAAAATTTAGAAAATAATCATGATTTTTTTTTCCTATTTCACTTCTGAAATTCAATATGATTTTATATAGAATCCCTACATTCACCCCCATTATTTTTAGTGTTTATATTAATTTTAATTTTATAAATTACACCATATTATTCTAGGTGTATCACATGCTTATATGGTTGTTATTAAGTACCATTTAATCCAAATTAATCCCCAAAATCCCAAGAAAAACTTATTCATTCATATTTCCCATAAAAATTCCATGTAATCTAAAATTTGAGGGATCATAGTGTGGAATCTTCAATTGTGACATTGACTTCAAACTTTTATCCATTCAGTGCAGTGGGATTCTTCCATACAACATGTTTTGAGTTAATAAGCTGCTAAAACATTTCTGACCAAACATCATCAATCAAAATTTGGTATAATCTCCTCAAACTATTTTTTATCCCTTGAATTGTTATAGCATGTTCAAATTCCCCACCATGAAAATATTTATAGTCTCATCAAAGAAACTAATCTCATAATTAAATATACACATCCCTCACAGTGCATCCAATATTCTATGGCATGGTACTTCTTTTTCTCTTAATATATTGTGGTGAAATTATCATATGTGTTATAGAGGTCTCAAAATAACTAGTGCCACATAATTTTTTCAAAACTTACTTTTCATCATTTTAATCATAACATATTTTACCATTCTAAATTATAATTTATGATTGAGTCTATTATGTCTTATAATTTCCTCCATAGTGTAAGTACCTCTAAAACTCTAAATAAAAAAAATCCTCTTTTCTATTATTAGGGAATATTCTATGGTGTTTCTTCATGTTACTGTAAAAAATAGAAATGTATGTAACCTTAATTTTATCCTATAAAGATTATAATAATTGTATTTATCATTAAAAAACACATGTTAATTTTATATTTTTAGGAATTGTACTCTAGTAATAGTGCGGAAAATTGTGTTGCACTGTGATTTCTACCTTATCCATCCAAAACCAAAATTATCAACACATATCCCCCCATTAGTCTAAATTAATTAAACCGTTATTTTAACTTTAGATTTATTATTCCAGTCCTAATACATATAAAAATAAAATCACATATTTTACATGACCATAATAGAGATATCAATCAAGCTCTATCTTGGAATTTCTCCCCATGTGTAATTATTCCAATAATTTCTTATCCAATTCCTAAATGAACATTATAATATAACCAATTATTTATTTTAATGATTCTTAAGTTATCGTCATTCCATAATTTATTAAAATAATTTCAAAAAATCTATTTAAAATTTTATTTGGAAGAAAAATTCCCCCCATTGGATTTTGATGAAAATAATTCATCCTTATTTGTGAAGAATTCAGATGATTGCACAGTTGTTAACAAAATGGAAACAATATTCTAATATATATTTTTCATTTCACTCTTATTATAACTTAGGGATGTTCTAAATTTACCTTCAAGTTTTATACCCCTATATTTTTATCCTATACATGGTTACCTTCATTAACTTTTTTATTCTCATTTTCTCTAATTACCAAATAATATCTATAAGTTTATTATCATGAAATACATATATGGTGTGATTATTCTCACCCTTTACCATATAATATTCTTTATAAACTAATTTTAAATTAAATTATGGAATTAAAAAATTTATTATAATTATCAACGATTTGAATATTTAACTTAAAAAAATTTTGGGCTCCATTTACCATCGCCATATCTTTTCAATTAATTTTTTTTGACTTATTATTCATCTATTTTACTAATTGTTAGAATATTTGGAATGAAATACTATATTTTATATTCATTATTCATTCCAAATTTTGATAGCATTTTATAAATAGTCACACTATCATATTTTTTCATTAAAAACTTTGAATCACATGTTGGCAAGAATAATTCAGTTTTATCACCTTCATGATATTAGATTTTTCCCCTCTTCAGTTGCATTTTTCTCAAAAAAAATTATGCATGTAAAACTACCACATAGATTTTTATTTTTTGATAAATCATCTGATGCTTCTAATATGAGGATGAATTTAAGAAAAAATGTTTTGGAGTCAAGAACACAAATGTTTTCCATGTTTTCCTCTAGATATGTAGGTAGGTAAGTCTATAGAAGGGGGTGAATAACATGATAAAAAATAAATATAATTTTAATACTCATTAATTATTAAAACAATATAAATATATAATTTTAATAAAACCAAAAATTATTTATATTAGTTCAAATTTTAAAAAAATGGAATAAAACAATTGGTATTAATAAACAATTGATAAATTTAATTATGTAACATAAATAGAACCATTTTTTTATAAAATATTGATAAAATAATAAAAACATTAAATATTAGAAAAAATTAACTATTTATTTATAATTAAAGTTCCCCTTGAAGGATATTATGAAATTACGCTTTTAACATAATGAATTGGGGGAATCAGTAGCCCGATTTATGGTATCCTTGATTTTAAACCTATTGAAAGGTATATCTTCCTATCACAGGATTACCTTGACTATAATATTGTTAAAAGGTGTAGGGATAATTCTAAAAACTTAATGGTAGGTACCTTCAATTTTATGGAAAACCTCAATGAACCGGATCAGTAGTACTTCCCAAATTCTATAAAGCATAATCTCATATTTGCATTATAAATGAAAGCCCTCGATAGGAAGATGAACAACAAAACACTTACAATAAGAAAAACTAAGGGAATTTCAAATAAAACCTCAAAAAATGTATTATCTTAGAAAAATAATTACAATTAATGATTAAAATGACAATAAGGTCTCAACGAAACAAGAGGATTCATGACATAATGTTATAATAAACTTTCATAATACTCATTTACTATTATTATCCAATCATATGAAGAAACAATATATTTATAAGTAGACCTATAAGGATCATATTCCACAAAATTTGGTTTTAATTTGACTAACACCACTATTATATTCCTCATCATCCAATTAACTGAAAATCTATCCATTTATATTGACAATTTTATCTAGAATTTCTATAATTCTCATAAATCTAGTAGTAGCAATCTAGTAAAAACATTCATTTTATTATATTTTCATGAATCCTTAAATCAATGGTATTTCAATATTCTTTCTGTTATATGATTTCAAAAAATCATCAAATCACTAGTACTCTATGAAACCTCATGTCATAGTATTTTTAGTCAACGTTATTACTTTTTTACAACAACTGTAAATACAAAAACCTTTAATTTAGATTAAATTATTAATAAAGTGTAAAATAATTTTCAAAATAGAAGATAAATAGATTATTTTATATAATAATATCCCCTTAAAAAGAGAACAAAAACATAAAAAAATTGTGATATTATTTAAAGAAATACTTCCCAACAATTATTGACTATGATAAAAACATTCTTCTCATATAATTATTCAAATAGAAAAAGCCTTCATAAACCATTTGAGTATAAAAATTCATTTATTAAAAGAATGCAAAACATACTAAAAATGGTAATTAAAAAATATATCCACTTGTAATTAAAAAATCTATTAATAAAATAATTTTAATTAAAATTATAAATTTGAAAAGTAATTACTAATAGAAAAAAATTACAGACAATGGTAATTGAAATTTTTTACTTATTATTTGAATATTTAATCATACGATTTAAATTATTGATATATTTAAATTTTTTAGATAATAACTCTTCTTATAGTTTGATCTTCTAGTTAGGCTTAGCAAAATTATCCTAATAAAACATCAAAATATCAGTGTGGTCGACCAGCTTCTCATTTGAGAATCAAGCTTCCATAACATTCCCCATTTTATAATATTTTAATATTATTCTCAACAAAATTATGATTCTAAATATATTTATCTTATTTTATTATTTGATATAAATTGAGATATATTGAATAATTTCTCTTTATTATTTAAAAAATTCTTCTAACTCATCTGATTTTTTACAAAATATGTCAATGTTTTGATAAAAAGTACCACATGGGTAATCAAGGGAATTGATATCCTTATTCTATGACATCATATAATTTGAAATTAATCTCAACCTCTTTTACAGAAGGGAGAATTCCTCTATATTGATTCTTTTCATTCCCTTCACTTTAACTATTTATTTGATCAATATATTTTTTTCATTAAGAATCCTAAAATTTAATTATCTTCCCTTACATCAAAATAAAATTTACACATAACTTTGATAACTTATTAAAAACATTATCAACATTATTATTTAGATTACACTAATAATAAAACATTATTTAAAGTATTTTCATTCATGGAATTACAATAGTTTTAGTTGAATAAATAGATTTCTCTATATATTGTTTATTCTGTTGATGCTTTTCCAGTTGAACTTTTAGCTAATATTCTAGTTGTTTTACTTATATAGAGTAAAATATTCAACATAAATCAATTATTTAAATATTTCAACATAAATATAATTTTCAAATATATCAATATCAATTCCATTTACACTAATTTCTACTTCATTAGGGGAAGTATTTTCTTTGGATGAATTGAATTGTGGTGAGCATGAAAATGATTCTTTTTTCAATGAACTATTTTTAGATGAAATATTTATACTTGATGAATACACTTTAGTAATTGTATCAAATAAACATTTTAATAGGTATACATATTCTATAACTTTATCATCTTTCTTCTCAATTGATGATTCAAGTTCCTTATATTTTCTAACTATTTATGTTGGAGAGAATTTTTCATTAGAAGTAATAGTTTTATTTTCTTAAAACAAATTATCTTCATGTACTTATAGTGGAATAAAATATTTTAAAATTAAATATTTATCAACCTTATAAGCTTCTACAACTTCTATTTTAGGTAAATAGAGTGTGGGGTAATTTTTAGGATCTTCTCTTGTAGTCTCTTCCTCTTTCTGGTAAAATATAATTTCCTATCCAGTTTCTACTCCTCTCAAACAGGTTCTCTGATATTATTAGAGGTTAAAAAAACTATAACTATGTGATAATCTCTCTATATTTATAGAATAATATTTTTATTATTCTATTAATACAAATTATGATCAACTTCTTCCATTATGGAATTATATAATACTTTATGTAACCCAAAATTAGGCTTTCTGGTAGCTCTTTCTTCTTTATTTTTCATGAATTCCTCTAGCCTCTCTTAAAAACCATTTTGAGATTATATAAACCTATGAAATTATTCATAATTATCAGTAACTCTTTATTTAAAGATATTTTTATTATGTAAAATGTCACCTTATCCATCAATCTTATTCCTCTTCCTCTATAGTGACGTATCGACTGAAGGGCCTTCAGTGGATTCTCTCTTCTCCTTTGAAACCTATATATATTTAACTACCATACCAAACTTAAATTTCATTCATGTATTAGTAGAATAAAGTGATTATGACTTCTTAAAAATTATAATTTCATTAAAATAATACATCTATCTCTTTTTAGAGACTTTCTTAATAGTAATTGGGTTTTCCCTAATCTTTTAAACATGAGTATGGTTTTTAACATTCCTTTTTTCTAAATTATTAACATGAACACTATTCAGAAATCGATTGTATAATAACATATTTAGATTAACTAAAATATTTCAAAAGGACTCAATATAATCCCCAAAAAAACTTTTTATCCTTAAGTATTTTTTAATTCATAAGAAAATCCAAAAAATATACATCTTGAATTTTAATCATATCCTTATCTCCCTTTATAAGTATAAATAATTAATAAAAATTGTTTAAAACAATATAAACTTATGGATGAAAATTTAAAGTCCTATAAACCATCTATTTCATGATAAACATAATTTATACTATATAGGATTTAAACAATTATCCATGTGAATCAATTAATTTGTCTAAAAAATAATGATTTTACTTCTTGTGTAATTATTAATAACTCAATGACAATTTAAATAGATAGAGTCAATAGATATTTAACTAGATCAAAATATGCATTCTTTACACCATAATATTTAAAAAATTACCAAATTCATTAAATTCTATGATAAAAATTGGATAAAACTTCTCACAATCATTCGTAGGTATAACCAATTATTTCTATCCCTAGATATCAATCACTTACTTTAGTGAGAAATAATACTTCTAAAAAATAACACTATCTATCATCCACTTTATGAAAATTTCTCAAATTGAATGATTTCTGGATGATTCCATCTCTCTGTCAAAGAATGAACAACGATATATAAATTCAAAAAATATCTCAATAATAGTTCCATAATAAATGTATCCATGATATATTGGGTCCACACTATTGTATTGATTTTATAGAACATTCTATATATCCATCAATATCCATCGATTTATAATTATCCAATGGTTATGATTTTTTTAAAAACAAAATATGACATCATTTCTATTTTTTAAAATAATTTATCTTAAAACATTAAAGTTGAAAATTTTAAAGAAAATAAATATACTATTATATATTAAAAATGAAAAAATAAAAACAAATCTTTAAAATTATAATGAATTAAAAAATTATAATTATCTAAAAGTGACCTACCACTGATCCAGCATGATCTTCTTCTTTTGAATATAGTTCCAAGGAAATTACAATGTAAAATTTATAAGTTCTCATATTTAAATGTATTTTTTAAAATAAACTGAAAAACAAAAACAAAAACTTCCCTTAAAAAGAGGGAACTTATTCTATATATAAAGTGAAACTTATATATATCAAAACTACTTAGAACATGTAATTAAAAAGAGTAGTTTAATTAAATTTAAAAATAAATACTAGGAATCAAAGATAAGTGTTTAACTCTTGATGTATAGTACTATAAATACTTCATAATTACATTCATAGTAGATATACCTACTTCAATACATTTGAATTTGTGAGTAATAATTTTGGTAACCATACTTTATTGGTTTTTTATTCTCATAGTTAGTAATCTATATTAATATAAAAGTTCATTTCATACGAAATAATGATGTTTATTAGAATATAATTTCTTACTTTAGTGCTTCTACATTAACACATAATACATAATGGTTCTTTAATTAGAACAAAATTTGTTTTCTATTATGTTTAATATTCAGAATTCTTACTACTGAGTCTAGATGTATTCCTTTTAGATGGCCTTGTAATACCATAAAAATTCTCAAAATCCTTTTTATTATTATCAAATTTTGTTAAAAAATTATTAAGACTCTAAACCTAATATTTTAACATTAAGAAAGTTATTATCTATTGAGGATTAGATACATTCATTTACATATACTTATATTTTTTCATATAGTGGTCAATAGACATTAGATGAATTTGTGGGGAATTTACTTTTATTTTACCCATTTTATCCGATGTAAGAATCTTTGTTGTACTCTTTAACTCTTCCAAATAAAAAGGTGTCTTGAGATTCTAATTTATGAATTTGGAAATCTTATCCTCATATTTAGTGAAATTTTCATTTCCTTTTGCAGTTTTATGTTTGAGATTGGTATACTTATTATAAATATTTTGGTACGAATATTCAATGTCCAATATATCATTATATTATTTTGGAACTTTTTCCTCATCGATATTAGTATAATAAGAACCCTCATTATCACTGCCTTTCTCAGTTGCATAAAATATCATTAAATATAGACATAGATTTATAAGAACCTAATCATTTATTTATCACATAAGAAAATTTATCTCTTTATAAATGTCATCCTAAAAACATGATTATTATCCCACAATCATAACTACCTATTGATGAACAATAAGTATAAGTATCACATTCAATTTCACTCTAACTATCAAGTGCTATCAAGAATTTATTTTCTCATTTATTAGAATATTTATAATAGTATTTCTTATCCTTACTTCTCTACTCAGGAAAATTGGTTATAATTTTTTTCATGTTTCCTACATTCATATCAGATAGTCATATTTGAATCTTTATTTTATTTCTTTTATATTTTTCCACCTATGTAGTATCCCTAGAATTTTTTATTTTTAAAAATTATTCTATCCATATTAGCTAGTTTTCTATCTATTGGACACAAATAACTATAATATAATATTATTCTTGAACTTTTATTTGATTTACATAGAATATAGGATCCAGAATTGGATGTTTTAGGGGCTCTAAAAGGAGATACTTTTTTCTTAATTTCCTTTTCAGTATATCTCTTGAAAAAACATTCATGTTGCATCAAAATTATAAAGATATCATTGAGAATTATCGTGGTGATGTATTTATTGATGTCAATATATATTATTTTTTGTTTCCCACTCCTTTAGAGAAATATAGATAACTTTCTAAAAAAATTATTTTCTAATAAATGTTTTTCCTTGAGTGATTATTAACTATTAATGATTGTCATAAATATATGGCTGATTTTAAAAACTAATTCACCTGTAGGAAAATACATACTTTGGTACTAAACCCTTATCACAACACTTTTTGTTTCTAGAAATGTGGATGTTCTAAAAGGGTACCTTTATATTTCTCTAGGATTCCACAATAAGTATCATATAAGATACTAGAATATATATATATATATATATATATATATTTAATGTAATATAAAATAAAAATGTATTTCTAACATTAATATTTACCAAAAATTATTTATTTTATTACAATTAAAACATTGATATTTCTTTATCTAGAATTTATTTACATCTTGTGATAATAAGAAATTTTTTAACTCTAGTAATAATAAAATGGGATTCATTAAAATCTCTTTAGTATTGGTAATTTTTCCATAAAATATTAGTGTTCTATTCGGATTATGATTTAATAAAATTAAAACATTTATAACACTTTCTGTCATAAAAAAATTTAAATTTACTCTACTATATATTGGTGAAACAAAACTAAGAAACTAAAAAATTCAATAATGTAATGGAAAAATAAACTATTTGACCAGTATCAGTCTAAAATAAAGAGAAGTTTTCTAATACCAAATATTTATCAAGATAAGTTGGTAGTTAAAATGACAAGTGGGGATAGGTGATTTATAGGATAAAAAAACATACAATTTTCATATGACATAAGTATTAAAACTATTAGAAATTAATAATTCTTATATACCCTAAAATTATTCTGAATAAATCAATGTTTAAACAAGGTGGATAAAAACAATAGACATTTAATGAACTAAAGAAAAAGATAATCACACAACTGAAATAAGTCTATTGGTATTTTATCAACAATTGATAAAATAATTAACAAAAATGATATCAAAAAAATATGTGATGTACTGAATTAAAAGTCATGGACCCCTTCATTGGATAATATAAAATCATTATTTTAATCAAATTCATAATGGGAATCATAAACCTGATTCATGGTGTCCCTGATGTTAAACATATCAAAATATATATCTTACAAGACCATGAATCCCTCAATATTAAACCTATCAGAAGGTGTAGGACCACATCTAATAACCTAAAGATCATCTCTATCTTCTTGATGGAATCCGTTGATCTACTTGAATAGAATTATTACCCACTTATATAAATTGAAAACATAAATCTATCTTCCAAATAGAAGAATTCATCACTATACAAACAACATAATGATTAAAATAATAAACACTAAGAGATTTTATAATGGAAAACCATAATTGAAATAACTTAGCCTAAAACTCACAAAATTATATTATAATGACCGAAATCACTAAGAGAAATAAGAGGTTAAACAAAATCTAGTAACATTTTTTTTAGAATTCTCAGTTACTGTTATTATTTTGTTTGTGAAAGTGTGGACCTATTTATAGTAAATACTATAGTTGTTAAATTCCACAAACATTTGGTCCCATTGTAAAATAATTTTTAGCAACTTCATTATCTTCTAATGAACTAAAAATGACACTATATATACTATTTATGTTATATGTCATAACTATAGTTCTCAAATATATAATAAGTGAATTGTAGTCTAAATATTCAGATTACTTGATTTTCATGAATACTTAAATCATTATAATTTAAAACATCCATATAATATGATATTTTCACAAATAGTCAACTTCTCATTGTTATATAAACCTTCAAATTATTATTATTTCATTCATCATTTGTAATTTTGACACAAAAAATTAAAACACAATCAATACCATGTTAGATAAATTTTTTAGTTAATTATATCAAGGTTAAAAAAAAGATAAAGTGAGTCTTAGACTCAAATCATGTCACTGACATAATTTAAATAAATTCATACAATGGAATATTTTTCATTCTTTAAAAAATATTTAAATTTATTTCCTTCTATTATTATCTTCACTGGGATTCATCTTTTTTAGATAGGGCTAAGAAACCTTGGATTTTTCATCACTAACTTAATTTTAATTTCATCAGCTCTTGCCCAAACATATTTAGATATTTTTCAGTAAGTGAATACACTTATTGGTATGTTATTATAATTCACAAGATTCATGGTATCCTGACAATAGTTATATGACACCACATTGTTAGAACAATAAAAAATAATCATGAAGTACATGAATACTGATGCTTCTCCCAAAGACCTATCTCATCCTCCGCAGTGGTTAAATACCACTACAAATATATTTGGTTATCAATTCTTGAACATTATAGTTGTCTTTACACTACTATTAACAATAGACTAGTATTTTCATCAATTTTTTATTTTCCATCATAGCATGAAACTTGTAGATTTATCTCGAAAGATCAATGTGGTTTTTTATCAACACCACCACTTATGGAATCATATTTTTTATTCACACATTTTGTGATTTCTATAATTCTAGGTGAAAATATGAATTTCAAAACAGTTTTTTCAAGTATCCTTTTTACAAATTATCACTATGAATCCATCGAATGTGAATGTATATAACCCATGAATTATATCTCACCCTTTCCACAATTATATGATTTTTTCAAGGAAATGTGGATTTGGGTACCTATATAATCCTCAAGTGGAGGATTGTGGTTTCCCTTCATGGAAAAAAACATTACTTTTAATCCACTTCTAATCCTTCACAGTGGAGATCATTTGTATTAATCCAATTATAAATAATTATTTCTGTATGTTTTCTTTAAGGTTCTTCATGTCCTATGGATTTGTATTCCTCTACATTATGAGTATAATCCCACATTTTTAAATTTTCTCCATCAATTCATTTACATTACACCATTTTTATGACTCCCCCTCTAATGGAGGAATCTTTTAGCGACAATAACATCTTTACTTATGTTGTCACGCCTGGACTCTGCTCTGAGGTATGACCTTAATTTTAAATTTTTATTTCATGAGTTTAATCGCTTTCTTATTTAATTACTATTTTTAAGTGTGGGATGAACCTGTTCTGAGGCCTTTTCTGCGGCGCGGATAAATGCGCATTAGCTCTACACCACTCGGTGCACGGGCAGAGCACGGGCATAGCCGTGGACTTTCCGTTTGAACATGTGGTGCTTGTTATGAAAACGTTACTTTTGTCAGGCGATTAACTTCAGTTTCAAAGTGTTATTATTACTACTATTAATATTATTAATATTATTATTACTATTACTATTGTTATTCTATTATTATTATTATTATTACAGTTATTATTGTTATGTTATTATTATTATTATTATTGTTGTTGTTGTTGTTGTTGATATGCTATTAATATTAGTATTATTATTACTATTAAAATTATTATTATTATCATTATTATGATATTGATATCATATAATTATGTTAATTATTTTTTTAACCTCCCCCCCCCCCCCCCCCGAAACCCTAGCTGCCACCCTCCCCTCTTCATTTATTTATTTGTTTTTGTTTTGTTTTTTTTCTTTTCCATATATTATTCCTCCCCACGCATTCCCTCTCTATCTTCCTTCGTCTTCTCTCCCTTTTCTCCCCTCTTACCCGCTACACCCTCCCTCGCCGCACCTCACTTCTTCTTCTCCCCTTTCTTCTCCTTCTCCCTTTTTCCTCCTCTCATCCCCGCGCACCACCCCTCCTCCTTCATTCTGTTTTTTTCTTCTTCTCATCCTTCTTCTTCTTTTTTTCTTCCTCTCCTTCCTTATATTCCCTTCTATCATGCTCCACCTCCCTTCTAGCCTCCTACTCGGCCACGCCTTCCCCACTCGGCCGCTCTCCCTGCCACCTCCGTCAGGCTGGCCGGCGCCCTGCCTCTGCATGCCGGACTAGCCCTCCGCCTCGGGCTGCCCCTGATGCGCCCCTACTGCATCCACGTCGGACCCGCGTCGGACCAGCGACCCGCACCCGCGCCGGACCAGCCACCCGCACTACTCCCCTTGCCGGAACAGCCACCAGATCAGCTTCCCGCACCCTCTCGGGCCGCCCCTGCTGCACCCGCGCCGAATCAGCCTCCCACACCCCTCTCGGGCCGCCCATACTGCACCCACGTAGAACCACACACCTGGTTTCTGTTAGTTTTCTTTTTATTTGTTTAAGTAACGTTTTATTTTATTTAACGTTTTATTTTGTTATTATTATTATTATGTTAATAATGATATTATTATTATATTATTATTGCTATTATGGATATGTTATTATTTTGATTATGCTATTATTATTATTATACTATTATTGTTATTATTATTATGTTATTATTATCATTATTATTATTATGTTATTATTATTATTATTATATTATTGTTATTATTATTATTATTATTATGTTGATATTATTATATTACTATTTTTATCATTATTATGTGATTATCATTATTATTATGATTATGCTATTATTATTATTATATTACTATTGTTATTATTTTTATATTATGGTAATGCTATTATTATTATTATGTTATTATTATTATTGAACATGTTTAATGGTCTACTGTTTTAGGACCTGTTTGACGGCGCAATACGGTGCGGCCATTACACAACGGGAGTTTTGTGCCGTGTCATTTTCTATTCCTATTTGAGGTAGGTGGTTCCACACACAAGTATTAGTTTGCAATCATTTTCTTTCTTATTTAATTAATTTAATGTTTTATCCATTTGTTTACATGCTGTGAAATTTTTCCTCTGACATAGAGTTATTGTGTGTTTGTTTAGTTAGAGCTATGTTCTGGTGACTCTAGTTAATTTTATTGCGAAAACTCTCTTTGAATTGTTTATTATTGTTTGCAAACTGTGTAGTGTGTGAGTTAGGAAGTGAAAATGACGCAGTTTATATTTTGGCGTGTGTCAGCATATGTTCTATTTTAAAAAAAGGGTTTTGAGTGACTTTTTCCCGTAAAAAACTTTTGCGACAAGTTTGAAACTGTTTAATAATTTCTTTTAGTGGGTTTCTCAATTATCAAAGTGTTTTGTTAAATTTTGTAGCTAGATAAATTTAATGTGTAAGGGGTGTAGATTTAGTTTTTTTAGGTTTTGTGTGCCTGTGGTTTTCAAAAAGGATATCATTTTGCAGGTGACATGTTATGTGAACTTTGAATTTAGGTGAGCACAAGGAGGGAAGTTGGGGTATTAGGTGGAGAGACTAGGACTAGTGAGATAGTGTTTCGGAGATGACCTGACCCGGTTTCACTGGCAGGTTTAACGATTGCAACACTAAATAAACATATGATATCTGAGGGTTGTGGACTTCTAATCCACGTGTTCTGAGGGTCGTGGCCTTCTAAGCCACGTTATATGAGGGTCGTGGCCACCTAAGCCACATTTCACCGAGACACAATGTTCTAGGGTCCCACATGATCTAGTACCCTTTTAGGCCTCTCCCATCCTTTGGTGCTACCGGTTACTTTGCACGCACAATGATACATGATATATCACTTGAATTACTACCCCAATGTGTTTATCTTGAACTGTCTTTCTTTGAAGTCATTTTATGAAAACCATTTCTTTGTGCACCTTTTTTTTCTTTATTTATCATTGCAAATGGATTGTATTTTGATATTTTTGCATGGAATATTTTCTTGGTGATATCCTGATGGGAGATTGCTCACACCCTACTTACACCCTTGGGTGTAAGTAGATTTGTTTACTTTTGATACAGGTAAGGGTCCAGCTTTTGGGAGCAGTTTTTCAGGTTGTTAGCAGGCCTATCCACGTGGCGTTTTGTTGGTGGCTTAGGGGTGGCGTCCTCACACTGGTAGACAGTTCTTAGGTTGGTTTTTGGTCACCTTGTTTTTATTGTTATTTTGATTTTGAATACACGTGACTCAAAAACCTGTTTTGGTTGAATTCACATCTGGCTACCACTTTTACTTTTGTTTGGTTTATTTTGGCTAGCTGCTTTATTTTTGTTACTCGGGTAAATCGTTCCCAAAGTTAAAATGGATACTCGAGCACTTGTGCCAGCCCGTGGGGATCATGGATGCCCTTTGGGCCTTGCCGTGGGTCGGGTCGGGCGTCGAGTTAATGGAGACCCGATTTGGTTCGTGACAGAATGGTATCAGAGGGAGGTTAGTTCGTGGTTTATGTTATTTGGGATGAGTTGGATTATAAAGGAGTTGGGTCTATCAGGGCTCAGAATTCATGTTGCGAGTAGGGTGCCTGGCCAGCACGCCACATGACAGATACTGAGTCACCATGGGATGTCAGGGTGCTTGTTTCACTTATTTTCTAGGTGGGACGTGCAGGCTGCGGACTGTACGTGGACACCAGGCAAGAAAGTAGAGTTTTTGCACGAAGTTGTTTTTGCATGTTTGGTTTACTGATGATTATTTATCTTGTTGAAAAATTTAGTTCCTTTTGAGATATGTGATATTGATGCTATTCCTTCTTGACTGTTGGCCTTTGCAGTAAGATGTATCCCCGGAGAGCTCTCATGCACCCACGGGAGGAAGCCGAAGAGAGTTCTCCCATGTCGCTTCATTAGAGATTGGTAGAGGCTATTGTCTGAGCCATTCATGCTTTGGGACAAGGGGTGACTCCTTCCCCCACCCCTATTCCAGCTAGAGGGGAAGAATTTGGCCCCAGGAAGGATAGAGCTCAGTTTTTCTAAAGAAAAAACCTCTTTCATTCCGAGGTAGTTCAGAACCTCGGGAGGCAGAGGAATGGATTTAAAAGATAGAACGTATGTTTGAATTCCTTGACATGCCTGAGGAAGTCGGGGTGAAGTGTGCCTCATTCTAGCTAGAGGGTTCCAGTCGTAGATGGTGGGAATCAGTGATCCAGGATGGGAAGCATGAGCACATGAGTTGGAATGATTTCAAGGTGATCTTCAACGAGCAATATTGTCTACAGTTCCTAGACTACGCTAGATCTCGGGAGTTCATGGACCTTTCCCAAGGGAATCTGACATTGATGGAGTATGCGACCTGCTTTTCGGAACTGGTATGGTCCGCACCTGAGATAGTTTCGAGTGAATTCATGAAAACTCGGAAGTTTGAGAAGGGTCTTCGACCTAAAATCCACTCCCAGGCATTCTTATTCAAGATGAAGACTTATGCTGAGGTGGTCGATCATGCTTGTATGGATGAGATTGACCATAAGGGAAAGTCGGGGTTTTCTAGATCAGTGTCAGGGCTTGGCAGTGGTAGTTCATCTGAGAATAAGAGGAAGCGTGATGAGCAATGGAAGAAGAGTGATGGCAGCTCAGGTCCTCCTCCCAGGGAGTTTTCATCTGGGGCTTCTGGTGCAGGGTCCGTAGTGTGCCATTAATGCAGAAGGGTAGGGCACATCCGAGCTGTTTGTCCATACCCTCCCAGACAATGCCATGGATGTGGAGTGGTGGGACATCTATAGTGCTTCTACAGGACTGCACGCCCTTACTAGAGTGGGGATGGATCTGTGGCTTCCAGAGGGGTATCAGTTCAGTTAGAGCTGACCAGAACGACAGGATATGGTTTCAGTGGTCATGGTGGTTGGACCGGATCATCTTCAGGGCAGAGCCAGATCAGGGCAGAGCCTCAGGCGAGCGGTCGTTCTCAGGAAGGGACCAGACTTTTGCATCTTGTGGATCAGGCACCGACGAGATCTGATGCAGGGCCTTCGACGGTTCGAGGTACTATTCTGGTTGCATCTTCCATAGCTGCAGTTTTATTTGATACTGGTTCTTTAGTTTCTTTTATATCCACTCGCCTTCTGAATCTTTTGAACATACCGACCGAGCTGTTATCATTTTCTATGGAGTTGGAAACACCATTGGGGAAAAAGAGGGAGCATGGACTTAGGTGCCCATCGTGCGCACTCTCTGTGTCAAGAGGCGAGATGGAATGGAATTTCTTGGTCCTTGACATGGACCTATTCAATGTGATCCTCGGTATGGACTGGCTGGTGTGTTTTCAGGCGCACATTGATTTCTATCAGCGCCGAGTCAGTTTTACGGCACCAGATGGGACTCCCCAGTTATTTCACGGAGAATGGGATCCTTGGTCGGGACACGTGGGACCTCCATTCCCTGAGCTGGGAAATCTTTCTCATCAGTTTTCATCGCTCGCGCTGGAGGACGATTGTGGTATTTCACATGGCGGGTCACCTCGTGTAGTGGATGAGTTCCCAGAGGTCTTCCCATATGATTTTTCTGGCTTACCCCCAGAGCGGGACGTGGAGTTCTCGATTGAGTTGCCGCCGAGAACACATCCTATATCTCTTCCCTCATATCGCATGGCCCCCACCGAATTGAGGGAATTAAAGATACAGCTGGACAATTTGGAATCCAAAGGATTCATTCGCTCGAGCGTCTCTCCTTAGGCCGCACCGGTTTTATTCGCAAAGAAGGATGATGGAACCCTTTGGTTGTGCATTGATTATCGTAAATTGAACAAGGTAACCATCAATAATAAAAACCCTTTGCCCCAGATTGACGATTTGTTCGACCAGTTGAAGGGGGCAAAGTGGTTCTCCAAGATTGATTTGCGTTCGGGATACCACCAGCTCTGGGTGAGAGAAGCAGATATCCTGAAGACGGCTTTCCGAAGTAGGTATGGTCACTTCGAGTACTTGGTCATGCATTTCGGACTGACGAATGCTCCTGCAGTTTTTATGGCGCTCATGAATAGGGTTTTCCACCAGTATCTCGACTCATTTGTCGTGGTATTCATGGATGAAATCTTGGTTTATTCTGGATCTGAGGAGGAGCATGAGCATCACCTGCGCGTTGTTTTGGGCACTTTGCGGGATCACCGACCTTATGAAAAACTCACGAAGTGCACTTTCTAGATCAGGGAAGTGAAGTTTCTAGGGCATGTCTTCTCAGAAAAAGGGGTTTCAGTGGATCTCGAAAAGATCAGGGCAGTTATGTCATGGGAGCAGCCGAGAAATGTGTTTGAGATCATGAGTTTTCTGGTCTTGGCTGGTTATTAGAGGCACTTTGTCCGGGACTTCTCGCAGCTTGCCTCCCCCATCACCGCACTCACCCGGAAAGGGGTGAAGTTTGAGTGGAGCCCACAGTGCCAGACATATTTTGAGGAGATGAAGTGGCGGTTAACCACATAACCTATGTTGACCTTACTAGAGTCAGGAAAGGGCAATGTGGTGTACTGTGATGCTTCATGTACGAGCCTTGGATGTGTGCTCATGCAGGATGACCATGTTGTTGATTATGGTTCTCGCCAACTCCGGTCGCATGAGAAGAACTATCCGACTCACGACTTGGAGTTGGCAGCAGTGGTACATGCCTTAAAGACCTGGTGTCACTATCTTTTTTGGGAGATGTTTGTGGTATATTCTGACCATAAGATCCTAGCCTATATTTTCTCTTAGAAGGATCTCAATTTCAGGCAGTGCCGCTGGATCGAGTACCTATAGGGTTTTGATTTTGATATTGTCTATACCCCTAGCAAGAGTAATGTGGTAGCTGATGCTTTGAGCAGAAAAGTACCAGTGCAGGCGTTGAGGAAGTCCAGCGATGAGCAGACTTTGATAGGGCTCTTCGCCCAGATGCACTTGGAATGAAGGGAGCACAGTGGAGGTACTTTCTTGGCTAGCATCCTGTTGACTCCTGCTCTTCTGGAGTTGATTCAGCGGGAGCAGCCTGGCGATGAGTTGTGTCAGTGATCTATGCAGTTTCTTCATGGTGGAGAGACTCCTTCTGATTGGTCCTTGTCTTCCCAGAAGGTCTTGTTCTTCAAAGGCCGTGTTGTGGTGTCGTTGTCTCTGCGGAAGGTGGTGATGCAGGATAGCCACCAATCTCAGTGGGTCATCCATCCTGGTACTACCAAGATGTATTATGATGTTCGCCATCAGTTCTGATGGCCAGGTATGAGACGAGACATAGCTGACTTTGTATCCAGATGTTACACTTTCCAGCAAGTTAAATCAGAGCATCACAGACCATCTGGCCTACTCCAGCCATTACCCATTCCTACCTGGAAGTGGGAGGAGGTTGCCATGGACTTCATTATTGGGTTGCCTCATACACCTCGGGGAAGGAATTCTATCTGGGTAGTGATTGACCACATAACCAAGTCATCTCACTTTATTTCGATCATAGATACATCGAAGGTAGAGGAGCTGGGCCGCTTGTATGTTCAGGAGGTGGTCAGACTTCATGATGTGTCGTCGGCAGTTTTTTCTAACAGGGACCCCCGCTTTACATCTCGTTTTTTGGGAGGCCTCCAGAAGGCTCTAGGGTCACAAATTAAGATGAGCACGTACCATCCTCAGACCGATGTCGAGACAGAGCAGGCGAATCAAATTCTGGAAGACATGCTCCGAGCCTATGTGTTAGATTTTGGAGGCTCATGGGATAGCCATTTGGGAATAGTCGAGTTTGCTTATAATAACAGTTAACAGTATTCCATCAGAATGGCACCCTTTGAGGCGCTCTATGGACTCCCTTTTCAGTCTCCTCTGTGTTGGGATGAGGTAGGAGAGGTCTCGCTCTTGGGACTGAGCCTTGTTCAGGAGACGTCTAAAAAGGTCAAGCTGATTAGGCCGCGGTTTTTGAAAGCTTAGAGTCTCCACAAGTCTTATGCAGATCAGAGGCGGCGGGATCTCGAGTTTTCAGTGGGGGACAGAGTGTTCCTGAAAGTGGCCCCTCGCTTGGGTCACCGTCGTTTGGGGAAGCAGGGGAAGCTAACACCGAGATATGTCGGACCCTTCAAGATTCTTGAACAGATTGGAAAGGTGGCATACAGGTTAGCTTTTCCCTCGCAGTTGATGCCGATTCACGATGTATTTCATGTCTCCCAACTAAAGAAGTACAACCCCAACCCATCGCATGTGCTGGATTGGGAGGAGCTAGAGATAGAGTCCGACTTGTCTGTGGTTGAGCGACCAATGCATATAGTGGATTCTCAGGAAAAGGTGTTGCATGGAATGTTCATTCCTCTGGTTCGTATTCTCTAGCAGCACAGGAATGATGAGCATGAGACTTTGGAGTAGAAGTCGTGGATCGACCAGGAGTACCCTTTTCTATTTGCTGATCAGGCATTGGCCTGACTTTCCGAGGGCAGAATGTTTTCATGGTGGGGAGAATTGTCACGCCTCGACTCTGCTCTGAGGTATGACCTTAATTTTAAATTTTTATTTCATGAGTTTAATCGCTTTCTTATTTAATTACTGGTTTTAGGTGCGGGCTGAACCTGTTGTGAGGCATTTTCTATGGCACGGATAAATGCACATTAGCTCTACACCGCTCGGTGCACGGGCAGAGCACGAGCATAGCCTTGACCTTTCCGTTTTAACATGCAGTGCTCGTTATGAAAACGTTACTTTTTCCGGGTGATTAACTTCAGTTTGAAAGTGTTATTATTACTACTATTATTATTATTATTATTATTATTACTATTACTATTGTTATTCTATTATTATTATTATTATTACTATTATTATTGTTATGCTATTATTATTATTATTATTATTGTTATCCTATTAATATTAGTATTATTATTACTATTAAAATTAAAATTATTATCATTATTATGATATTGATATCATATAAGTATGTTATTTATTTGTTTAACCTCCCCCCCCCCCCGAAACCCTAGCCGCCACCCTCCCCTCTTCATTTATTTATTTGTTTTTGTTTTTGTTTTCTTTTCTTTTCCCCATATTCTCCCTTCCCACACATTCCCTCTCTCTCTTCCTCCCTCTTCTCTCCCTTTTTTCCCCTCTTACCCGCTGCACCCTCCCTCGCTGCACCTCACTTATTCTTCTCCCCTTTCTTCTCTTTCTCCCTTTCTCCTCCTCTCTTCCCCGAGCGCCACCCCTCCTCCTTCTCTCTTTTTTTTTCTTCTTCTCCTCCTTCTTCTTCTTATTTTCTTCCTCTCCTTCCTTCTCTTCTCTTCTGCCACGCTACACCTCCCTTCCCGCCTCCTGCCCGGCCACGCCTTCCCCGCTCGGCCGCTCTCCCTGCCACCTCCGTCAGGCCGACCGACGCCCTAACATTGCACGCCGGACTAGCCCTCCGCCTCGGGCCGCCCCTGATGCGCCCCTGCTGCATCCACGCCAGACCCGCGTCAGACTTGGCACCCGCACCCGCACCGGACCAGCCACCCGCACTCCTCCCCTTGCCGGAACAGCCGCCGAATCAGCTTCCCGCACCCCTCTCGGGCCGCCCCTGCTGCACCCGCGCAAGATCAGCCTCCCGCACCCCTCTCGGGCCGCCCCTACTGCACCCACGCCGAACCACGCACCCGATTTTTGTTGGTTTTCTTTTTTTTGTTTAATTAACGTTTTATTTTATTTAAAGTTTTATTTTGTTATTATTATTATTATGTTAATAATGATATTATTATTATATTATTATTGATATTATGAATATGTTAATATTATGATTATTCGATTATTATTATTATTATACTATTATTGTTATTATTATTATGTTATTATTATTCTTATTATTATTATGTTATTATTATTATTATATTATTGTTATTATTATTATTATTATGTTAATATTATTATATTACTATTTTTATCATTATTATGTTATTATCATCATTATTATGATTATGCTATTATTATTATTGCACTTATTAAACGGTTTACTGTTTTAGGACTTGTTCGACGGTGCAATACGATGCGACCATTACGCAACGGGAGTTTTGCGCTGTTTCTTTTTCCGTTCCTATTTGAGGTAGGTGGTTCCACACACATGTATTAGTTTACAATCATTTTCTTTCTTATTTAATTAATCTAATGTTTTATCCATTTGTTTACATGCTGTGAAATGTTTCCTCTGACTTAGAGTTATTGTGTGTTTGTTTAGTTAGAGCTATATTCTGGTGACTCTAGTTAATTTTATTGTGAAAACTCCCTTTGGACTGTTTATTATTGTTTGCAAACTGTGCAGTGTGTGAGTTTGGAAGTGCAGATGATGTAGTTTATATTTTGGCATGTCTCAGCATATGTTCTATTTTAAAAAAAGGGTTTTGAGTGAATTTTTCCCTTTAAAAACTTTTGCGACATGTTTGAAACAGTTTAATAATTTATTTTAGTGGGTTTCCCAATTATCTTAGTGTTTTGTTATGTTTTTTAGATTGTTTAATTTAATGTGTAAGGGGTGCAGATTTAGTTTTTTTTAAGTTTTGTGTGCATGTGGTTTTCAAAGAGGATATCATTGTGCAGGTGACATGTTATGTGAACTTTGAATTTAGGTGAGCACAAGGAGGGAATCTGGGGTATTAGGTGGGGAGACTAGGACTAGTGAGCTAGTGTTCCGGATATGACCTTACCTGGTTTCACTGGAAGGTTTGACGATTGCAACACTAACTAAACATATGATATTTGAGGGTCGTGGCCTTCTAAGCCACGTGTTCTGAGGGTCTCGGCCTTCTAATCCATGTTATATGAGGTTCATGGCCACCTAAGCCACGTTTCACCGAGACACGACGTTCTAGGGTCCCACATGCTCTAGTACCCTTTTGGGCCTCTCCCATCCTTTGGTGCTACCGGTTACTTTGCGCGCACAATGATACATGATATGTCACTTGAATTACTACCCTAATGTGTTTATTTTGAACTGTCTTTCTTTGAAGTCATTTTATGAAAACCAATTCTTTTTGCACCTTTTTCTTTCTTTATTTAGCATTGCAAATGGATTGACTTTTGATATTTGTGCGTGGAATCTTTTCTTAGTGATATCCTGCTGGGTGATTTTTCACACCCTACTTACAACCTTGGGTGTAAGTAGATTTTTTTACTTCTGATACAGGTAAGGGTCCTGCTTTTGGGAGCAGTGGTTTAGGTTGTTAGCAGGCCTATCCACGTGGCGTTTTGGTGGTGGCTTAGGGGTGGTGTCCTCACACCGGGTGACAGTTCTTAGGTTGGTTTTTGGTCACCTTGTTTTAAGTGTTATTTGGATTTTGAATACTTATGACTCAAAAACCTATTTTGGTTGAATTCACATCTGACTGCCACTTTTACTTTTGTTTGGTTTATTTTGGCTGGCTGCTTTATTTTTGTTACTCGGGTAAATCGTTCACAAAGTTAAAATGGATACCCTAGCACTTGTTCCACCTTATGGGGATCAGGGACACCCTTCGGCCTTTGTCGTGGGTCAGGTCGGGCGTCAAGTTGATGGAAACCCAATTCAGTTGGTGACATATGTTATGGCTTGCGAAACTACTATATCATCCCTTGTGTTTGTCCTCTTCAATTTCTATAAGAGTTACTTCAGAATTATTTTTCCATAGTTAGGGAAATTTTTGTTTCCTCAAAAGTGCATTTATTTTTCTTTCAAATATTCCTTAATTCTCTCCATGAGGGCTACTTCATGTTTATTTTTAATGGTACTTGATTCAGATTACATTTTTCTTCCTCATTCTCCCCTAAAATAGTCAACATTTTTTATAGCACAAAATATATCCTTTTGATGTAAATAAATTACATTTATGTATCAGGAATAGTGAATTTATAGATATTAAATGATTTTTTTCTGCTAAAATTTCGTTCCATGTGTCAATGTTTAGTGAAAATAAGACATTTTTCATGAACCAACATAAGCTATTAATCCATAATACACCCAATTTGGCTTCCAATAGGGACAAAAAATCATTTTGAATCCCTTTGGGTTGGCATAAGTTCCGAGGAATATGAAAAACATAATTTGGGAATTATTTAAATAAAATAGAACATAACAATAAGTGTAAATTAAAAAAAATATGGAATAATGCATCCATATGTTGAATTTCCATGAATAAAACACAAAATCAAAAAATAATAGCCCAAAGAAATTTAATCCCTCAGTTCACTTCTAACTCCTCCCATAAGAATAATCACTGAGATCCATTCCCTAATCCCTGAATATATATGACACTCCTTCTAAAAACACTGAGTGGTGTAATTATGGTGTGATATATAAATCCCATTATTGTTTCAATAATAAATCTATGTATTTTACTTTTAAAAATTAATACATAAATGATAGCTTTAAATACTTTAAATTAAAAATAGGATTTTCTTTATTAATGAAATAGAACCAAAGTATTATCATAATCATATTTTAAAATCCAAAAAAATTAACATCTTTCAAAAAATTAATCTAAAAAATTATTTAAAATATATGATTGAAATATCATTTTAAAATCATTTCCTTAAAAATACATGAAAAGGAACTCAAAAAATACATAACAAATCATAAAATGAATAGCTAAATTGAATCATAATGTGTGTAAGAATACCAAAATGGGTTGTAAAAAAGATTACATGTAGGGAATGAATAGATCTACTAGTGAAAAATCATAACCTGTTATAGCACATAACGACTTCAAATTCTAGAGTAAGAGCAATATATTCCATAGTGTGCATTACACGCAACCCCAAGCATGAAAGGAATTGTAATATCCCAATAATTTACAATATATTAAATATTTTAAATAAATTTAATCAAATATGTATCTTTAACTGCATTTAATACTAAGTTATATTTTATTACATGCAACAAGGACTTTCTCTTATAGATTTCGTTACACATAAGACTGAGTTCTACCAAACAACAATATATTATTAAAATATTATAATTTAATAAAAAAAGAAATAAACTAGATGGTTATATTATTAATATTATCAAAAAAAATTATATACTCCATTTACTAATTTTATATGAAATGTGCATAATTTTTGTGGAATATGAATGTTTAAATATTAAATATAATTTTTGAGCACTATTCGAATTCATCAAGATTTAAGTCAATTAACTATTTTAATTATAAACTTAAACCTACTAATCCAAATATCATGGTTTGTTATTCTTAGTATTTCTCATAAAATATAAAATACTTCATTAGAAGGTATCTTGGACCAATTATGCAATATGTAGGATCATATGGTCCACACAAGAAGGCCTACAGAATCTATGAAGAAACTGGACCATCCATGAAGATAGATTTACTGGTCCCACTCCATAAGTCCAAATCCTTTTATTCTCCTAAAAAGGTTGGTGTAAAAATAAATTAATCTTGGACAAACATTTCAAGGCCAAACTCCAATTTCAAGGGGCTCAACTAATGAATTTAAACCCAGACCACTATTCTATCTGGGAAATGAATTTACCATAGAATTATTGACTTTTCTCTTGATAGAGACATCCATTAAAGTTATGATTTTGTAGTATGAAATAGGATATATTGGAGGTCTACTTTGTTGAATAAAGTGATTTTATTTTAGGGCATCTTCATATTCAAAACCCCATTCACATTGTGGCCTTCAAAAATATTGGATTGAAACAGACAGATTACAATTGTTTAATAAAAATGCCATAACATTGGATCCTTAAGTCCAATGTCCTCCAATGTTTCAGAGTAGATAAGGGAGGTAAATATATATATCTTTTAAGAATATAATATCTCAATATTTGTCTTTATAATTTATCAAATTGGTTATGCAAGTGGAAGGGTAGTTTTTGAATTCAAACAACCCACAACATTGGGCTATAAATACACCCCCCTCCTCTCCTTGAAAGAATTTGGCATTTAAGAAGAGAGGAGAATACATTGTAATGACCAAATCCTTTCCAGAGTATTTAGAGGACCTTCCATACTCATGTTTTTACTTGATATACCCTCCATCCTCTCCTTTTTTTCATGTTATTTTGTGTTCTTCTTATTTGTAATTGTGTAAGTCTATTCTGATTTAAATAGAATTTTGTGAATATTAATTCTTATTCATATATTATTCTCATCCAATTTCTATTAAATAATATTAATGGCCTTAAAATAGTAATACAATTGAATCCCCTTCCCTTATTTTACTTCCTCATTCAATCAAAAGTCTATTTTTAATTCTCATCATTTTTCGTGTGTGTGTGTTTGATGCACAAATCTTTTCTTATACCATTCTATTCATTATGTTTATAATTAATCACTATAAACACATATTAACAAATTAATATTTATCTTAATGTCTGAGTAAATATACCATTGGGGTGAGCCAAAATTTAGGGATGTTATGTGGTTGAGAGTATTTTATCAATTAATATTCTTCAAATTAACATTGTGTATGTTGGACTTTACATGTCATGGATTAATGACTTTATTTGTTTAACGTATGGTTTACATGGATTATTGGAACCATAAATACATTATGATAAATATATACTCATTGATATTAGAACCCTAAGTTAAGTTAATGCTTGTATTAAAGCCTTAACACTTAAGAATTCCAATCAATGTAGTATTGTGAAGTGGGTGTTAATTTAATGAAATATAATGAAAATCTCAATGATATCACAAGATTAAATCCCTAATATTGAACTCAACCCAATATTTATCAAATTTTTAAATCAAACACTAACCATTAATCACTTCATTTAAGCTCTATAAACAAACCCCCAATCAAAATAAAATCTACTAAAAACAATCGACTATTAAAAATTATCATCACCGAGGATTCAAACCAATTGTTGCAATACACATTAGCAGAGCACCAAAACCATGAATGGTCGATAGGCTAAAATAAGGTGCACTTTCAAATGGCGTTGTTACTAGGGATGGTGAAATTAAGTATTCGTTAGTTTTTGGTTATTGTAAAAAAATAGAATTTAAAAAAAATTGAAAAAAACACCAAAAAACCTATCTTCCTCTTTCTTCTAAAATATCTATGAATTCCTCATACCCTCCTGAACAATCCCTTAGATTTTTTTACCCTAAAATTGAGTAAACTCTTTTCCAGCATAGGTGGAACATTAGGGACAATCAAATAATTCAAGAACCAGTCCTCATCTAATGAGTTGAATTAGAAATGTCTAATCCTAGTGAACAAACACATAAAGAACTTGCTACACCTGATATTTACTACCAACCCCTTGGTATTAAATATCAAAAAATAGATGTTGAATTTGAACTTAAATTGGGTTTGATTCATATTCTACCACATTTCCATGGGCTAGCCGGTGAGGATCTACATATTCATCTTAAATAGTTCCAAGTGGTGTGCTCTACCATGAAGCCTCAAGGGGTTTTGAGGAACAAATCAAACATTGAGCATTCCCTTTTTTCCTTACCTGACTCTGCTAAGTCATGGATTCACTACCTCACTCCTGATTTCATAACCACATAAAATTACATGAAACGACTCTTTTTAGATAAATTTTTTCCTGCTTCTCATACTACTTCTATCCGAAAGGAAATAAACGGTATTTGTTAATTCCCAAAGGAATCACTCCATGAGTACTAGGAGAGGTTCAAAAATCATGTTAAAACCTACCCACACCCCCTAAATCCATAATAACCTCTTGATCCAATACTTCTATGAGGGGTTATTGGCTATGAAGATAACTCCCATTGATGTCGCATGTGGTGTTGCTCTTGTTGATAAAACTCATGTAGCTGCAAGAGATCTCAGAAGCAACATGGCTAAAACAACACAACAATTCCATACTAGAGAACATGATGAAGTCAAAAAAGATCAAGATAATCAATCGATATAGTCTAACAAGATGATAGTGTGGATAAGTGAACTTACAGGTCTTATGCAACAACTAGCTATGGAGACCAAATCCCCAACCTCATGTTCTCTACATTCTCTGTTCCCAAGACCAATCATAAACTATGGAATCTACAGTTCCACATCTAATCCAAATAACACATGTCCAAAACGTCAAGTGGATTAATCTGATTCATATGGAACAATGGAGATCAATTAATCATATGCTTAGCAGAACCCCATCCTTCAATAATAATGTTAGTTTGTTAGAAAAATCAACCAACCCCATTCTGATCCCTTCTCTTCTACAGATAACCCTAACATGAGGAATGGTAATCCCATTTCTCATCTCACTCAATTCCTTCCTCAAAATACAAACCAATTCTAGCATGTTAAAGGTGGTTGTAACTTCCATCAACATTATACTTTTGTTCCTCAACCTTAAAGGAATAATCCACCTCCTGGATTCCACTATCCAAGTGAGCCTTCCCAATTCCCAGACCAATACAGCCTCTTTCCCAAGAACCCAAATCAGGGAAATCCCAATCCAGGTCAAGCCTCTTCTTCTATGAATCCATGGGAAAGTGCAGTTGAAGATCATGCATCATTCACCCATTTCAGTCTCAAAAACATTGAGACCAAAAGTGTTCAACATGCATCCCACCTGAGCCAGTAAAAACAATAAAATTATTCCCAAATCCCAGCTCAACCATTACCCAACCCCAACATAATGTAAGTTCAATTTCACGTAGATCTGGAAAAAAATTCATATGACTCAAGATAAGTCTTCCAACCCCCTTTAAATGTTATCCTAGAAAATAAAAATAAAAAGAAACTTGAAAATAAATCTGAATCCATTCCGTCACCTCTTTCTATTCTACTTAGGAATCCAATTCCTTTTCCTTAAGATATTTCTATGCCCAAAAAAGTCCTTTGAACATGATCCTTAAATTTTTGACATGTTTAGACATGTTGAAGAAAAAATTCCCCTCTTAGATTCTATAAAACAAATCCCTAAGTATTCCATTTTTCTTAAGGAACTGTGCACCCACAAGAGGAATCTTAGAACCTTCAAAAATGTTTCCACCCAGCATTCTATTCCAATAAAGTGAAAATATCCAAGGACCTTTATGGTTTTATGCCAAATTTGAAGTTACAAATTTGATGATGCACTCATAGACCTAGGAGCCTCAATTAATGTCATTCTCAAATCCGTATTCTCCAAAATTGGTATGGGTCCCTTGCATTCAACAGGTGTTTTCATTCAATTGGAAAATCTAAGAACTACTAGTCCTAAGGGTATAATCAAGGATGTCCTTGTTCGTTTGAATGATCTTATCCTCCTTGCTAATCTCTATGCCCTAGACCTGGAAGGTAAGATAAACTCTTCTCAATATCCCATAATTATAGGAATACCATTCATAATGACAATGTGAACCAAAATTGATGTCCATTCAGGCATCTTATCCATGGAATTTGGGGACCAACTGGTCATGTTCAACATTTTCCAAGCCATGCAATACCCATCGGAGGATCACTATGCATTCTCAATCCATGATTCAAAGGACACTTCTGAGAATCAATTGAACCCCATTCTAACATGTTTATCATGTTCCAGTGAGAGAGGATCTTGTGAAATATTCCCCATGATTAACCAATTCATAAATGGTGAAGTTGATGTAAACATTTCTTTCACAGACTCCATCAATATATAGGATCTTAAAAACTCTCATGAATCCCACATCAACTCAGATATATTCTACTCCACCTTGAACGGTACTAATGAAAATGAATCAAAACCAACTGAATTCCCTTCCTCCAATCCTTAGTTGTCTAACCCACAAATAAGAGATGATACTAGTTTGAAACCTCTTCCTGAACAACTGAGATATGCATTCCTTTTCCATGATCACTCATATCGTATCATTATCTCCACTTCACTTACCAAAACTATGGAGTCCAAACTTCTTTATATGTAAGAGTAAAACAAAAAGTTCTTAGATTGGAACCTAGATGAAATACCATGAATCCACCCTTCAATTTTCATGAATCACATCCATATTAAGGAATCATCCAAACCAATTAGATAACCACAATGAAGACTCAATCAACTCATACTTGAGGTTGTTATGGCGGATATCACCAATATTATTAATGATGGCATTATCTACCCAATTTCAGATAGTTAATTGGTTAACCAATTCAAGTTGTACATAAAAAGGGTGGGGTAACTATTGTCACAAATGAACGTGGGAAGATGGTCACAACTAGTGTGAAGAACAAATGGCATGTGTGCATTCAATATATGAAATTGAATGTTTAAACAATAAAAGATCATTACCCTCCCCAATTCCTTGATCATATTCTAGAACAATTTGTCAGAAAGTCAAAATATTTCAATCTTGATGGATACAACGGCTAATTACAAATCCCAATCGCACCTCAGGACCAACAAAAGACTACTTTCACATGAACCTTTGAAACATATTCATATAGGATAATGCCTTTGGGAATTTTCAATGATACTATAACATTCCATAGGGGTATGATGAGTATCCTTTCTGAATTCATTAAAAAGTGCATGTCATTCTTCATGGATTAGATTACATTTTATGGTGAGTCATTTGAATCTTTCTTGATTTCACTCTCTCTAGTAATTCAATAGTGTGTCAAGTGTAACCTTGTGTTAATGTTTAAAAAATGGCACTTCATGGTTTAAAATGATATTATTCTAGGGCACATAGTTTAAAAAGAGGGTATTGAAGTCAATCCTACCAAAATTAAAGTGATCCAATCACTTCCTAAACCCACCTCTGTATGAGACATCCGTCCATTCATCGGTCATGCTGGTTTCTATTGGTGATTCATCAATAAATTCAGCAGGATTTTCCTCCCACTCACTCTACTACTCCAAATTATGTAACAGTCCACTTCAATGTGGTTTTGAAGAGAGCCTTCGTTGAAGTCAAAACTGCTCTTAAATATGCCTTGATAATCCAACCCCCATATTAGTTCTTTCCCTTTTGAGTTGATGTGTGATGATTTGGATAGATCTTTTTGGGCTATTCTTGGTCAATGAAAAGAAAATATTAATCATTTCATATATTATGCCTAAAAAACATTGGATGAAACTCAATATCATTACAATGTCACTGATAAATAACTTTTAGTAGTGGACTTCACCATAGATAAATTACGGACCTATCTCTTAGGTGTAAAAATCATCATCTTTATTGACCAAACTTCTATAAAGTTCTTACTCAAGAAAAGTGATTTCAAACCGAGGCTAATAATATGGATCCTAATGCTCCAAGAGTTTGACCTTGAAATCAAAGATAGACCTGGAAAATAAAACCCTATGGATGATCACCTAATTAGAATTTATAATTCTTCTCATTCTGAAATAAGTGATCCAGAATTTCCCATTGTTCACCTTTTATATCTCACTCCAAAAATACTGTGGTATGCCCCAATTGTAAATTACTTGGTTTCTGGTGTTTCTCCTGAATTTTTTTTTTAAAAAAATGAAGTTGAAAAGTGATTCAAAATACTATTCTTTGGGAAGAATATAAACTTTAGATAAATGGGATAGACATAGTAATTAAGAGATATGTTTATGAAGATGAAAATTCCTCCATCTTAAATTATTTCACTCACTTCCTGAAGGTGGACACCATGGACCTCAAAATAACCTCCCTAAAGGTCCAAGATTCAAGATTCCTTTGGCCTTCACTCTTCAAGACTCTCATGATCTCTATCAATCATGTCCCCCTTGCCATAAGTTTGGCACAATTTCAAAAAAAATCAAATGCCCTAAAAGCCTTTAACTTTCTGTGAGATATTCGATGTTTGGGGAATCGATTTCAGGGGACCATTCCCCCTTCCAATGGATTCCCATACATTCTTCTTGTAGCTGATCATGTTTCTAGGTGGGTTGAGGCAAACCCACTATAAAAGATGATTCACATACTCCTAATGAGTTATTATATACACACATCTTCCATCGATTTGGAACTCCCTGTGCCTTGATTAGTGTCTTAGGAACGCAATTTTGTAATAAAACCATGGAATTTATTTTGAAAAGAATGGGGTTGTATATAAATCATCAACTGAATTTCACCCCCAGAAAAATGGCATGGCTGTACTTTTTAATGGCGAAGTGAAAAGAGTTCTTGAGAGAATTTTAAAACCCACCAGAAAAGACTGGCATGGAAGACTTAGTAAAGAACTCATTGGTATGTCTCCTTTTACGATAGTTTTAGCTAAAGATTTTTATTTTCCAGTTGAAATCTAACAAAAGTCATTTTGGGCTGTGAAGACTTATAATTTTGATTTTGAAAAATCCGCTGAAGAAATATTTTTGTAATTGGATGAACTGGAGGAGCATCAACTTGACTAATATGAGAATTATAATCTCTATAAAGAAAAATCCAAGGGTCTCCATGATAAACACATCATGAGAAGGTTATTTCAAGAAGGTGAAAATGTATTTCTCTTGAACTCTCGATTTCAGCTTCACCAAGGTAAGCTTAATTATTTTTGGGAAGTTCCTTTTATTGTTTCTAATGTTTACCCAATTGGTGTAGTGCAAGTCCAAGACCCTTCTTCAAAAAGGACATTCACATTTAATGGAAGTCGGTTAAAACATCGCCATGAGAGGACACACAATATGGGAACAACATCAACTTCCATCAGATCCATAGTAGACCTACTACCGGATGGAGATGGGGACCCACCAAATCCAAACTAGGGGGCACCTCTTTTCCTTTAACTCTCTCTCTCTATCTCTTCCTCTCCCTCCCTCTTTATTCTTCTTCCACTCTATTTCTTTTTGTTACCATTTTTTTCTTCAAACCATTTTCTTTTTCTCTTTATCTATTGTGTGGGTTTGTATTTTAAACACACTAAAAAACAAAAAAAAACTTGAAAAAACTGAAAAATAATAATAAAAATCACTTAAAAAAATATTTAGAATAAAGAGTCATGATTACTCAACTTCAACTTTTTACATTTTTTCCAACCATTCTTTGGAGTCAAAATACATGGTTTTATCTCAAAAATATTGTGTTGTTTCTTCATAATATTGGATAAATGATATTGTTTCAAACCCAAAAAATTTTGAAGGATCAATTTTTGATTTGGAAAATGATTTTCCCCAACCATGAGGAATAACATTATCTTTCATGCCAAGGCCACCTATGGCCATATTTTCAAAATCTGTGTTTTTTACCCCCATTTGTGAGACTTGATTTTTTGGACCTTAGATCTGAATTTCCTAATTTAGTTGCATTTATGTGATAGAGGCATTATCTAAACCCCATGGGAATTATAATAGCCAAATAAACTGCTATTAACTATACATTAATACTCCTTTTGAAATCCCTTTAGAGACTGTGAAATACTTTTCTTTAATAGCCACATTATAATACCAATACCTTATCACACGCAATATCAACATGAATTTTCATTGCATATTTTTTTTCTAAAATTTAATTGTTGGGGTAATGGATGTCATTTTGGGTACCCTTTTGTTGATTTTCACCATGTTATCATATGCTTGAGTAAATTCATCAATTTAAGTGTGCGGGAGAGGCAGTACTTCAGGGGGTTTTTGAATGTATATATTGTTATCTTGTACAAATTTTATTAAAAAGTGTTAAAAAAACCAAAATGAAAACCAAAACAAAAAAAATAAAAATAAGAATGGGTTGTGTCTTGGGTGGGTCAAAAATCACTCTTCCTCATCCTTTGATCTTGTTATAACTATTACAATTAGTGTCATGAGGAGATAAAACATGGGTTGGGAGATGAGTGTGATATATGTTTCAAGTTCAACATTCGAAGAAAAAAGAAAAAAAGATCACTTGTGTCTTTGGGAGAAGTTTGGTGTTTTGTAAATATTTCATCTTCTCATCCACTTCAAATTTAATTACACTTTTTTGTCTTATTTCACATTTTCATTCTATTTTAAATATGTGTTTCCATTTCCTTTCATGTATCATTTCAAAAAAAATGTTCATTACTTTTTCCATGTTGGTGTTTCACCCCCTTATTCCAAACTTTTGGATATCATCTTCCTACCGTCTCATAGCCACAGAAAACCCCGAAAAATACCTCTTGTTTTTTTATCACATTAGCATAGGGTGTGGAAGATGAGATTCCTTACAAACTCTAAGATTTTCAATTTTTGTTGGTGAATGATTCAAGCTCTTTAAATTAATTTTATCATCTTGAGAGGAGTAAGTTTTGTGTGACACTATTTTCCATTTATAATTTTGAGCAGGAAAGATGAATTATTTTTGGAACAATGGTTTTGTAACACCTTGTGGTGGAATTAAATATAGATGATTGAAATTGTATAAACCTCCCCTAATTTGGAAATTTTTTTTTAATATTTGTTGGTGAGTAAAAATGATTTTATCTTGTTGTTATATGTATTGCACATGAGGACATGCAGAAGACTAAGTGTGGGGGTGTTGATGTTTTTAATATTTTCACATCATTTTATATACCCCATTTACTGATTTTATATGAAATGTGCATAATATGTGTGAAATATGAATGTTTATAAATTAAATATTATTTTTTGAGCACTATTTGAATTCATCCATCCAAGGGCCCAAAGGGCTTCAATTTTTTTATTGTTTTTTGATAATCCACCTTTCAAGGGTGAGTTGGAACCCTTAAAAGGCCCGCATGCATAAGTATTATATGACCCATAGGCCTGAGAGGAATTCATTGCTCATAAGATTCAAAAATTACATACAACCCAAACTAACTATATGTAACTGCTCCTCCCTAGCATCTTCATCATGAAATAAACTCTTCACCTCTGCATGGCTATTCGGCTAGGCATTCCTGTGAATGCACAGGCATGTCCCGAGAGTAGGTTCCATACCCTCTCATTCTTACAATCCGTTTGTCTTCTACTGTGGTGAAAGATCCTTGATCATACTCCTTGTAGATATTGTTCCTTGTAGGTTTTCTGGTTTACATCTACACTTAAAGGTGGCCCGAAGGCCTTACTGACCTAAAGGCCTGGGTGCCCGAAAGGCCTTAATGGACTTTGGGACCAAATCGGTGGCCCGAAGGACCAAACAGGGGCATATTCCCTACTGCTACAGTTCCAAACAGTACCTGCTACAGGTTCTGCTATAGTACCTACTACATTTCTACATAGTTCCCGCTACAGTACTGCTACAGTACTCCCGAAAATGATGCCTCCTCCTGGATTTGATCCTTGGTCGCATGGATGGACTTACAGAGTCCTTACCAACTTGGCTAAGGCTCATGTGAAAACATTGTTATCAATTAAGTCCCCCACTTTACCCTAATAGTGGGTCTACAAACCGAGGGAGATACACATTCCCCAGCTAATCCATGGCATTGAATAGCCTTTTTCATAATATAAACAGTTCCTGAGCCTATCGGGACTCGAGCCTTTGCCTGTTCCCCCAGACAGCAAAATGGCCCAACCGGTGAACTACTCAACTAACGCCCTGGGGTCGAATTCATACAGATTCAAGTCAGTTTATGATTTTAATTATAAATATAACAAAACATATCCAAATTGAAAGGTTTATGTTTTTTGGGATTCCTAATTCAATATAAAATATTTCATTACAAGGGATCTTGGAACAATTATTCTATTTTGAGGGACAAATGGTCCACACAAGAAGTCCTACCGACTCTGTGAAGAAACTAGACCATCTAGGAAGATAGAATTACTGGGATCACTCCATAATTCCAAATAATTTAGTTCTCCTCCAAAGGTAGGTGTAAATTTAAATTCATCTTGGATAAAAATTTCAAGGCCCAACTCCAAATACAAGGGGCCCAATGTATTAATTTAAACCCAGCCCATCATTCTGTCTAGGAAATGGAATTATCACATAATTATAGATTTTTTCTCCTGATAGAGAAATCCATTCATGTTGATATTTGTTACTATGAAATAGGAGATATAGGAGACCGAATTTGTTGGAGAAAGTGTTAGGATTTGAGAGAATCTTTATATTTAAAACCCATTCACATTTTGGAATTTAAAACGTTTGGATTGAAATGGATAGATTAAAATTGTTTAATAAACTTGCCTTAACATTGGCTCATTATGTACAATGTCCACCAAATATTCAGAGTTGATAGAGGAGAAAAATATATACACTTGTTAGAATAGAATATCTCTATATTCAGCAGTCTAATTTATCAAATTGGCGATTCAAGTGGAGGGGCAGTTTGGGAATGAAAACAGCCCACAACAATCGGCTATAAATACACCCCCCTCCTCTCCTTGAAAGTGGTTGGAATTTCAGAAGAGATGAGAGTACATTAGAAAGACCAAATACTTGAAAAATTCTTGGGAGGACCCAGCATACTCAAGTTTTTACTTGAGATACCCTTCACCCTCTCTTTGTTTTCATGTTCTTTTGTGTTCTTATTTGTAATCGTGTAAGTTTGTTTTCATTTCAATAGAATTTTAATGCATGTTTCTTCTTCTTCATCTTTTATTCTCATCCAAGTTTTGTTAAATAATATTAATGGTGTTAAAATAGTCTAAATAAATTTGAATCCCCTTCCATTTTTTTTCTTCCTCTATCAATCGAAAGTCTGTTTTAATTCTCATCATTTTGTGTGTGTGTGTGTGTTTGACATAGAACTATTTTATTATCCCATTCATTTTGTTCTATTTATAATTAATAACCATAAACACATATTACCCAATTAAAAAATATCTTAATGCTTGAGTAAATCTACCATTGGGGTGAGTCAAAATTTAGGGATGTTAAGTGATTGGGAGTATTTTCTCGATGAATATTCTTCAAATTAACATTGTATATGTTGGACATAACATGTCATGGATTAATGACTTGTTTCATTTAACTTGTGGTTTCCATGGATTATTGGAACCATAAATACACAACCATCAACATGTACTGATTGATATTAGAACCTTAAGATAATTTAAGGCTTGGATTAAAGCCTTAACACTTAGGAATTCCTATCAACGTCATCTTGTGAAGTGGGTGTTAATTTAATGCAATATAAAGCAAAGCTCAAGGATATCACAAGCTTAAATCCATAATAATAAACTCACCCCAATATTTATGAAAATTTTTAGATAAAAAACCAACCATTAATCACTTAATTTAAGTTCTGAAAATGACCCACCCCCAATTAAAATACAATCTACAAAAAACAAAAGACTATTAAAATGTATCATCGTTGAGGATTCGACCCGAGTGCTGCTATACACATTAGCAGAGCACCGAAACCTTGAACGTTCGATAGGCGACAATTGGCCGCTCTTTCAGTTGTTAAATTAAATAATATGAATATAATTAACTAAAATATGAAAATATATGGTTTACTAAAATATAAAATAAATTCATTGGTTACCAATTAATTAGAAATGCATATAAGAACTAACATAATATAAAGATAGTGTTTTTATAGAAAACAATTTTTATTCTAACAAAGATATTTTATCTGAATAAATTAATTTAATTAAAATTTGGGAATAATTTTAATGTAACATATATATATTATATTCAATCAAATATTTTTAATATTTATCAAATATACTTGAGAGATATAATATAATAACAAACCACATATTACACATAAAAGCTATATTTTATAAAAGAGCTTTTACTGCCTTTTAATGGATAAAATATTTTAAATATTTTTTTTTAAAATTTAATAAATTTTATATGTAAAAATAAGATTTATTTTTGAAATGAGAAAATCAAAATTATGTTAATATGAATTTTTGGTACTTTTAGGTGAAGTTTAATTTTTTGATGAATAGTGAAAAATACTAAATTTTAATTCAAAACATATTTTTCGTAAAATTTATTTCTAAGGTCATATTAAATTATTAATAGGTTTTAAAGATTAATTAGATGAATTTTACATAAATTAATAAAATTTATTTCACTGTAATAAATTTCACTTTGAAATTAGTAATAAAAACTTTGCAAACTTTTGAACATTTTTACTTTAAAACCATGCATTGTCATCCCGTTTGTAGGATTAATTTTAAATTAATTTTTTCTTCTTATGTTATTGGAATTTATAAAAATGGATAAATTATTTTTATTCATAATAATTTATAATTTATAATAAGTTAAAATTAGTTTTTTGATAAAAAATATTAGTGAATCTGATTAAATTTAATTTCAACCATTAAGGGAAAAATCATCTTAACAAGAGACTATACCTTAAAAATAAGAGCCAAGATGAACTATAAAATTTTCCAACATACATTTGATGTACATATTTTGACCCTATAATCCCTTTTATATAATTTTTCTCAATATTGGATCCACATGTCATATGAAAAACATGGGTGAAATTCCCTTTTAAAAATTTTAATAGAATTCCACTCTTTATCCACTATAAAAAGGCACTCACCCCTCCCACTTCCTTACACCTCTATAGATATTTTTTATTGAACACGTTCTTAATAAATAGATCCTAAAAATATCTCCCCTAAACCTATAAGACCCACATTGGGAATAAATCCATCCATGGAATCCATTTTGTACAAACCAAAAGTAGTTGCATGAATAAGAAGTAACATCCTTCCTCAAGATTTTTTGTTTTATATTCATTATCCACACACTAAAATATTCATAACACATAAATAATGAATAAAATAAGTATCCTAAATATACTAATATGTTTTTATTTTATGGTTTCAACCTAATAATACACACACTTTCATCCAGTGGGAAACAGACTTACCATTCCTGTATGTTGAACTACTACCTCACGAAACTTTGATTGTTCATTTTTTCCTTTACCCACTTCTCACGGGTCCTAATTATGATGTAAAAACTATTTAAATATGAGATATATTATATTTATAATTTATTTATTCTTATATAATTTATATATAACACATACCTTTATGAATTCCATTTTTTGTGTATCAATAACAATTTTTGTGGAAGTGTGGACTACAACCTTCTCAAGGCAATGTGATTTGTTCACGATATACATGGGACATATAAAGTATGGGTTTAATAAAAATATGTAAAATATATAACATATATATGATAATGGAATTATCATATACATATATATCATTTACTTTTCATTCTTTTAATAAAACAAATAAATCAAAGTAGCTTTCTTGCATATGTACGACCTACTGTCTCCATGAACGATGCATGTCATTTCTTATCTGCAAATAATATGGATTATTATAAATAAATATATCATTAATATAAATTATATCTAAATCAATTTTTACATTGAATATAATATGAAACCATGATCTAATTAATAGGATCAACAAGTAACAAGTTATAACACACTCGAAAGACCATAAAATTAATACCTGGAATAAAGAAAATAATGAACGATATTAAACAAAAGGGTAACAAGATATTATCAAAAGATAATATATGTTATTATAAATATGAGTATGGTTATTTTATTAGTTAGTGACATGTTTAAAACCATTATATAAGAGGTTAAATGATGTTCACTCAAAAGGAAAACCAAGGAAAGCGATTCTTGTCTCACTTTTACCTTCAAGAGTCACACATCATAATCACCGCTACATTAATTTTTCTGATGTATATAATGAACCTTTTGATATATTATATCATTATATCATTATATATTTTATATTAATGTTATATTGAGTTTCAATTTGAATTATTTTATACAAGTTAATTTGAAATTTAAATTACTAAGTGGTAAAGATTTTATAAACCATTATCTTTTATTTGGGTTATAGTACATCTTCATTGCCATTAATATTCAATGATTATTTGTATAAATAATTTTTACTATATATGTCATGTCCTAACTCATACCAGGGATCGATCCATAACAACCCCAATCCCATCCCTATAGGCCAGTGGGTGTAGATAAGTACTGAAGTCACAACAAACTCAGGGAGAACATTGCCTAAGTACCTGGAAACATGCACAAAATCAACTCAATAAAACAGTACAGAGAGAAAAGGAACAAAAGATGAAACACTTCTATAAAAAAACCAAGAATTCATAGACCCCTAAATATTAAAATTATATTAAATTAAACTAAAAATAAATGGGAAAAATACATGCCCAACTAGAAAAGTGTCCCAACATGACAAAAATGGAAAGGTAAAATTGCAAAGTGAGACCCGCTTCGGAATCCCAATCTATGACCACCATACGTGGTCTAATAACCCCATATTCCTATGCTTCTATAAATTCATTATCATCCTTTTTGTTGTTTTTATAAGCCACACCACTTTCGGGAAAATCCCCTAAAGGGGTTAGTATAACCATATCCATTAGGACACCCCCAAAAGGTGAAGGGGGATATGTAAGAGATACACTGAAGAGGAAAGAAGTAGATAGAACATGGTACAATGAAAGAGTTCAGCTCAACCGATTAAGAGATTGAAGTAAACTCATTGAAACGCAAGGAGATAGAAATGGTGAGAAAAGGAAATTCCAATCTATTCTATGAAACATATAGTAGGAGAGTAGACTATTCCAATCATGAGAAGCCAGAAATGTAAATCACAAGGCATACCCTTCACATCTTCACCTCTCCTAGAAATAGAGTATCTAAAACCCAAGGAGTGGGTACTGAAATAGTAGGAGTGGATACTAAAATAGTATATATATATATATGTGTGTGTGTGTGTGTGTGTGTGTGTGTGTTCTCATTTAAAATAAACCCAAATAAGAGAGTAAGGGGATCTCCATCTCACAACTCAACCAATGAAATGAGTCACCAATAGTTCCTTAAGTTCAACAATGTTTCCCAACATCCCACACATCTACCCTAAACATGAAAGTCAAAGGGAATCAAACACCACAACTAGACCCTGTACACTTTGTGTGGAACTTACTCACCCAAATGATTTTAGGTCGTGTCCCAAAGATTTTTCTTAATGGGGAATGTGTCCCTCTTTCTCATGAGTCCAAAGGTACGTTAAACCAAATCTCATCACTATTCCCCATAATCAAGGGATAAAAAATTCATAAGATGGGACCCATTACCTAATTCATCAGTGGGGTTCCACTATAATAATAGCAGTAGATGACCCAAACCCATGCTGGGGTGGGTTCCACTCTAATTTTAGTTATAGAGGACCCAAGCCCATGCTGATGGGGTGTTCCACTCTAGTGTCAGAGGGACCCATGACCTAGTACAATAGGGGGTTCCACCATACTCATCAAGTAATTTCTCCCTAATGCATCAAGGTGGTTCTACTTAGAAGGTAGAGGACCCATGTAACACCCCAGGTAAATAAAGAATATGACATCTTTATATTTATCCATACTTTTGAATCAAATATTAATATTACTTTAAAAGGGATGCAATGCTCGATGGCGTACCCAATATGCAACAACGAGTTTCTTGGGAATCTTACGTTGCACTCTAATAATAAAATAATGTTATTTTAAATGGTAGTTAACATGTAGCCGTTGTATTGGTAGGAATGGATAGAAATAACTAAAATATGATTATATATGTTTTTAAATGTTTTTACATTTATCCAAAGGCTTAAAATACGGAAAGAATTCAATTTTAGGCTTTTATACCCTAATTTTCACTAAAGGTTCACTTATCGCCTTTTGATGGAGAACTATCATTAAATATAGTTTTGATCACTCTTATACATTATTTTGGACCAAAGAAAACTCTTCTTTAGAATCAAGACATCAAATTTTACTTTGTGTAAATTTTTGGTACCTTTCCGATAAAGTTCATTTTTTAATGAATAGTGTAAAATGTTGTATTTTAATTAAAAACCACTTTTTAATATAATTTATTTATATTATTAGATTATATTTTTAATTGGTTTTAAAGTTAAATTAGAAAATATTTTTACCATTAAATCCAATGGTGGTCATTGGAATTAATTTCACTTTGAAATCGGACTTAAACTAGTGTCAATCTTTTGATACTTATTGTTTCATAAAAACACATTATTTGCTCTGACAACGGGAATTAATTATTAAATTAATTAATGTGACGTATATGTTTTTAATTTTGTAAAATATACTTCATTTTTGAATTCATAATATCAAATATAGCTTAGGGTGATTTTTTGGTAATTTTCTGAAAAACTTCAATTTTTGATGAATAGTGAAACCACTAAGTGGTACTTATAAAAACTGATTTTCCGTTTAAATGAAATTTTTCCATCATTGTGTTTTGAATTTCAAAAATCCGACATACATGGTTGTCATTAAAAAGTAAAATGTGGTTCAATGAGATTAAAATAATTATTTTGGTGAATAGTAACTTATTAAGTTTTTAATCGCGATTAGTGGTAATTAGTGTAGTTTAAGATAAAAATAATGTTTTAATAATATGAGATGAGCTTGACACATGTCCTAACCTCATTTTATGTATCATGGCCGACCAAGACAAGACATGGGTCAACTTGGGGACCCCATGGAGCCACTTTGGTTGGGAAATGACATAAACAACTAGTTATTTAATGTAAAAGTAAAAATGACACAAACATAATATGTTTTACGAAAACAATTTTTACATGGGGTTATAAAGATCAGATTTTTGATTATAAATATTCATTGGAAATATAAAAAGATTTCCTACATCATAGTAATTTTTTTATAATTTTTAGACTTTAAATAAATTAAATTATTTATGACATCATTATGATGCAGCGATGACTTCATTATTTAACGATTTAAATAAAATGGAAAGATAATGTAATATCTAAAACCTACACATGTCCAAAACCTATTGTATGGGAATATTTCGAAGCCTTATCATCTTATCTTCGAAATATATTAATGTGGGACCATATAAATTCGAAACACTTTTGAAAATAAAATAATAGTTTCATGATTTCCAAAAGTTCCCCTCCTCTCCTCTTATAAAAGGCCCCCACCTCTACCTCATTTCACACACTCCTCAAGCCTTTGGCTAGGCCATCCCCTGCCCATTTACTCTCTCCACATCCCTCTCCTCATCCTAGAGGATTCCCTTTGGGAATAATCCTTTCAAAGGAAGCCTTTAGGCTCAAATCAAAAGGAGTTACACTTTTAAAGGATGTTAAAGAACGATCGAGTCAAGTCGGACCTGAGGTAAGGGACTTCGTCTCAATCTCCTTTCATTGAGGCATATTTCGTTTTATACTCAACTTTCTTTTATACGGTGTATAAAAACCTTTGAATTTTACTTTTATACAAAAGGAATCTTTTTCTACGAAGCGTTTTACTAAATGACAAAAAGGAATGTTTTTTTAACGTACGTGGTGACAACGACCTTTTCCGCCGCCACGAGTATTATTTGGTCTTTGGCTTCCTCAACAAGCCGTTATCTTTTTAAAATAAAATAAATACCGTATACTCTTTTATGTATTTTGGTATTGAAAATGGTTTTGATAAAGGATTCTATTATGATATATTGTGATTGAAATGTGGAAATGTTATCATTCCTTTATATTGGTTTTATGTTTTATGATTTTATATTGGTACTTGGACATTTTAACAGGTGGTTACGTTATAAACCATATGAAGGGTGGTTCCGTGAATACCAGGACGGGTGGTTACGTTATAACCTCCAATGCATTGGGTATGGAAGTTGGTCATATGGATATTCCATTAAGTATGTATGGAAATTGGCTGTATGGCTATTCCATTAAGTGATATGTGTGGAAGTTGACCGTATGGTTATTCCACTTAAGTATGTTTATGTCCCAAGTTACCTTGATATATGTTATGTGTTCTTTATATGGGTTTTATGGTAATCCTTTGGTTACAAAAAGGTAAGTAATGATAGTTTATTCAGTCAAGAGTTTTTACTACTTCACGAAGGTGAAGTTATTACTTTGATAGAGTATACATGGTTTACTTGATGTTTGAAAAACTAACAGTTTTCATTCTTCGTGTATCCCTTACTGAGCTTTTTATGCTCACCCCAAGTTTTTTTGAAATGTTTTTCACAGGACGTAATGTGGAATAAGGTCATGGATGGGATCAAGGGAATGTCATGCTATATAAAACATGGAACTAGACGTGTTTCTTTTAAGAGTTTTTTTATTTATGGAAACTTAGTAGAAGTGACTACTTTTTAATCTTTTGAGATGTAACAGTTATGTTCTAATTCTCTAAAACTCTAAACCTGAAATGATCCTCAACGTGAATTATTCATTTAATTCAATATTAAGTAAGGTTTAAGGCTGGGGCCTTATAGTTGGTATCAAAGGTCGGTTTAGACAAATTTAGGGATTAGGAGTTCTTGTGAGACACGTGATTAGTCTCTATATCTATTATTTCAGTTAAATCTTTGTTTTATAAAAATTTTCAGGTCATGTAAATTTGGTTACGAATGGAAGGAGAAGGATCTCAAACGACATTACTATCTCTTCCTGATGACATGATTGCAATAATTATTGCAAATTCATCATCGGATGATTGTGAAACTTTTTCTAGCATACAACTCACTTGCAAGCAGTTGTTTGAGATATCAAACACCTCCACTATACCTCGTTATCATCGTGGATCATGGGTTGTTTTTAGACAAATATTTTTTCACAATATTCTCATATTTTCAAGAAAGGTAAATATTATCAAGGTATTTTCAAATATTTTACCTTATCATAATAATTTGAAGCATATTATGATTTTAAAAATGGTGCTGAGGAAGGAGACCCTTGCGCAACCTATTTATATTTTCTTTTAAAATATAGTCTCACATCACATACTTATAGTATTTTAAAAGGACCAATAATAGAAAGTTTCAACTCAATTTCGGTCCGACAATTTTTTAGAAATCATGTTTTATCAGATGTTTTGGAATTATACGTCATACATGATTATTTTCCAAAACTGTTTTTCTGTGAACACCCATATAACCCATGTTTTACGAGGTGTATTTGGATGGAGGAAGCAAATGATTTTGAAGGATCTCTAAATCATTGTTGTAATGCATGGGACTTCTACCTACGTGAACAAGATGACGATGAAACCGAGTGGACGCCATGATCAAGGTATGCTATTATGAGTTTGTGTAAGAAACCTAGAAAGAGTTGAAAGTCAACATGACAAGTAAGTATGATTCCTTAAGATCAAAAATAAATTCCTCAATGAAAAGTAACTTAAAAGAAAAATGTTGTCTATTAACTTTTCCTACTGGGGAATCAAATACCGTTTAACCCATCACAAGTTTGTGATTTTCTTGTGGTTAACTTTCTCCTAAACATGTTTTCTATCACTCTCCCTCAGAACATAACCCTTGGTTTTACCCTCCATGTCCATTTTTTCATACTTGAAATCCTAGTATGGGTTAACTCGGGTGACCTTTGTACTTATCTTTCTTTATTTTAAAGTGATTGTTTTACCGACTCTTCTTCCGATGTAGGACTTTCAAGGATGTTTCCAATCCCAATTTTAAAATTGCGTGGACGCAATTCCCAAAAGGGGGGAAGGATGTAACACCCCAGGTAAATAAAGAATATGAAATCTTTATATTTATCCATACTTGTGAATCAAATATTAATATTACTTTAAAGGGGATGCAGTGCTCGATGGCGTACCCAATACGCAACAACGAGTTTCTTGGGAATATTACGTTGCACTCTAATAATAAAATAATATTATTTTAAATGGAAGTTAACATATAGCCATTGTATTGGCAGGAATGGATAGAAATAACTGAAATATGATTATATATGTTTTTAAATGTTTTTACATTTATCCAAAGGCTTAAAATACGGAAAGAATTTAATTTTAGGCTTTATACCCTAATTTTCACTAAAGGTTCACTTATCGCCTTCTGATGGAGAACTGTCATTAAATATAGTTTTGATCACTCTTATACATTCTTTTGGGCCAAATAAAACTCTTCTTTAGAATCGGGACATCAAATTTCACTTTGTGTAAATTTTTGGTACCTTTCCGATAAAGTTCATTTTTTAATGAATAGTGTAAAATGTTGTATTTTAATTCAAAACCTCTTTTTAATCTAATTTTTTTATATGATTAGATTATATTTTGAATTGTTTTTAAAGTGAAATTAGAAAATATTTTTACCATTAAATCCAATGGTGGTCGTTGGAATTAATTTTACTTTGAAATCGGACTTAAACTAGTGTCAATCTTTTGATACTTATTGTTTCATAAAAACACGCTATTTGCTCTGACAGTGGGAATTAATTATTAAATTAATTAATGTGACTTATATGTTTTGAATTTTGTAAAATAGAATTCATTTTTGAATTCGTAATATCAAATATATCTTAGGGTGATTTTTTGGTAATTTTATGAAAAACTTCAATTTTTGATGAATAGTGAAACCACTACGTGGTACTTATAAAAACTGATTTTCCGTTTAAATGAAATTTTGCCATCATTGTGTTTTGAATTTCAAAAATCCGACATACATGGTTTTCATTAAGAAGTAAAATGTGTTTCAATGAGATTAAAATAATTTTTTGGTGAATAGTAACTTATTAAGTTTTTAATCGCGATTAGTGGTAATTAGTGTAGTTTAAGGTAAAAATAATGTTTTAATAATATGAGATGAGCTTGAAACATGTCCTACACTCATTGGATGCATCATGGCCGACCCATACAAGCCATGGGTCAACTTGTGGACCCCATGGAGCCACTTTGGTTGGGAACTGACATAAATAACTTTTTATTTAATGTAAAAGTAAAAATGACACAAACATAATATATTTTACGAAAACAATTTTTACATGGGGTTATCAAGATCATATTTTTTATTATAAATATTCATTGGAAATATAAAAAGATTTATTACATCATATTATTATGTTTTATAATTTTTAGACTTTAAATAAATTAAATTATTTATGACATCATTATGATGCAGCGATGACTTCATTATTTAACAATTTAAATAAAATGGAAAGATAATGTAATATCTAAAACCTACACATGTCCAAACCCTATTGGATGGGAATATTTCGAAGCCTTATCATCTTATCTTCTAAATATATCAATGTGGGACCTTATAAATTTGAAACACTTTTGAAAATAAAATAATAGTTTCATGATTTCCAGAAGTGCCCCTCCTCTCCTCTTATAAAAGGCCCCCACCTCTACCTCATTTCACACACTCCTCAAGCCTTTGGCTCGGCCATCCCCTGCCCATTTACTCTCTCCACATCCCTCTCCTCATCCTAGAGGATTCCCTTTGGGCAGAATCCTTTCAAAGGAAGCCTTTAGGCTCAAATCAAAAGGAGTTACACTTTTAAAGGACGTTAAAGAACGATCGAGTCAAGTCAGACCCGAGGTAAGGGACTTCGTCTCAATCTCCTTTCATTGAGACATATTTCGTTTTATACTCAACTTTCTTTTATACGGTGTATAAACTCTTTTGACTTTTAATTTTATACAAAAGGAATCTTTTTCTACGAAGTGTTATACTAAACGACAAAAAGGAATGTTTTTTTAACATACGCGGTGACAACGACCTTTTCCGCCGCCGCGAGTATTATTGGGTCTTTGGCTTCCTCAACAAGCCGTTATGTTTTTAAAATAAAATAAATACCATATACTCTTTTATGTATTTTGGTATTGAAAATTGTTTTGATAAAGGATTCTATTATGATATATTGTGATTGAAATGTGGAAATGTTATCATTCCTTTATATTGGTTTTATGTTTTATGATTTTATATTGGTAATTGGAAATTTTAACGGGTGGTTACATTATAAACCATATGACAGGTGGTTCCGTGAATACCAGGACAGGTGGTTACGTTATAACCTCCAATGCATTGGGTATGGAAGTCGGCCGTATGGCTATTCCATTAAGTATGTATGGAAATTGGCCGTATGGCTATTCCATTAAGTGATATGTGTGGAAGTCGACTGTATGGTTATTCCACATAAGTATGTTTATGTCCCAAGTTACCTTTATATATGTTATGTGTTCTTTATATGGGTTTTATGGTAATCCTTTGGTTACAAAAAGGTAAGTAATGATACTTTATTCAGTGAAGAGTTTTTACTACTTCACGAATGTGAAGGTATTACTTTGATAGAGTATACATGGTTTACTTGATGTTTGAAAAACTAACAGTTTTCATTCTTTGTGTATCCCTTACTGAGCTTTTTATGCTCACCCCAAGTTTTTTTGAAATGTTTTTCACAGGACTTAATGTGGAATAAGGTCAAGGATGGGATCAAGGGAATGTCATGCTATATAAAACATGGAACTAGACATGTTTCTTTTAAGAGTTTTTTTATTTATGGAATCTTAGTAGAAGTGACTACTTTGTAATATTTTGATATGTAACAGTTATGTTCTAATTCTCTAAAACTCTAAACCTAAAAATATCCTCAACGTGAATTATTCATTTAATTCAATATTAAGTAAGGTTTAAGGTCGGGGCCTTATAACCCACCCCCATGTCGATGGGGGGGTTTCACTCTGAATTCATCGAGGACTCTCACCCTTGTGCATCAGGAGGGGATACACATGGAAGGTATAGGTAGTGCGTTTTGGTATCAAAAGTTGGTTACACTATAGGCCATCATGGACCCAAACCCTAATCGATAGAGGTTTCTACTCAAAAGTAACTGTATAGGACCCATGACCATACAGATGGAGGTTCCGCTCTGGAAGAATCCTTTGGTGATTTCTCCTGATCACAACCATCATTGAGTGTCGCCTTAGATAGGATTATACCTAGAATATATCACATCATATCTTTAAATCCACTATGGAGATCACCACCACGTTCTACATGAAAAAAAATCATGATAGGCTACATGCATGCCAAGATCTGTGTCCAAAAGAAGGAGTTACGAGAGGTAGAAGATTCATGAAGTGGTACATGATGTGTATGGGTTCCACACTGTTTGTGAACCCTCCTATAATCTAGTAATAAAACTAGCAATAATTAGGTAATAAAATTTGAACAAGTACCCCTAGGCAGGCCAACATACTCCTAGAGTACATGGAACATCTGGCCAAAAGGCTGATGAGCACATGATCCTCATCATGTTTCTGAAAGAAATAAATATAAACTTACTAAAATTCATCCTCAAACAAACCTAGAAAAGATAATGGATCACACTATTGGGATACTTACAAAAAAACACTCAAAATTAACTAATCATTTGCCCAAATTGTAAACTCGGTGAATATGTTTCATTTCACCGTAACATGCCTGAACCGAGGTTCATGGGGACTGAATCTCGATCCCAATATTAAATTCAAAAAATGGCCTCAAAAGGTCTACCTCAAAATAAGGATAAAATTTTCATAGATGAAATATAAATTGGATTCTCTTTTTAAGAGTTTTGATTCTTTGAATCTATTGTTGGAAGAGTTTCCAGTAGGCCTACCCGAGCCCACTGGTTGACCGACCATGGACCGACCACCGCAGTCAGACCACCTACCACTGAGGTCAACCACCAATTTTCGACCCCCTTGGACCAGCTGTGGTTGGTTCAATTGCAATATCTAGAGCTTCCATGGCTCCATGGACGCCCTCATGGGACTGACCGCAATCACTAGCCTCACAGTAGCTCGAGCTGTTGTGGGCTCGCGGTTGACCACTATAGTTGATCGCGACCACACTTCACCTCGGGTCCGACACGGGTCCATCTCAATCTTGCCCAGCTTTCCCACCAAGTCCTGACCCATCTCGTTGTGCCCGTACAACCCAATCCCTATCACACCAGGGCCTTGTTGGTCAGCCCTCCTAGTCGGCCCACGCCACAGTTGACACTATCAAATCAACTGCCTGCCTTGTTTCATGGCTTCCTACCACTTCCTGGGGCACACCTCGTGGCACCTCCTCTACCGCTATTAACTGCAACCCCCCGTGCCACCTGCTACCATCATTTGGCCTTGTCTCTACCTACCGCACATGGTTTCTGTTGTGCACTGTACCCATCCGACATTGGTGCAACCTCCAAATTGGTCCCTTCTACTGACCACTGTTTCTCCTTTGATGCCCAAATCCCGAAACAAACATATATCTTGAATCCATGGACCGTGATCTAAACATATCTATGCCATGCTCTATGATCCACTATTATTTCATCGTATAAAAAATTATATGATTATGAACATGTGAATAACCAAGGAAAAGACAAATCAATCGATGGTTGTGTTAGTTTGGACATCTTCATTGATTTTGTATGATGAAAAAATTGAAAATGAATAAAATTTGAATCATGAATTTCAATCAAGGATGCAAAATATAAAATAAATAATCCTATATGGATTCAAATATTTTCAATGTTGTTGAACATGCCCACCAATGATTGTTTCATTTTTCTCACTATGATATTCTCAGATCTGCAGTGCCGCCATGATATTTAAAGGATTAAAAGTTGATTTTCTAAATGGATGAAGGAAGAGTGATCCACTGTGTGTGGGAGGTTTATGACCCAAACCAAATGTCATTTCCAAAAATACTTATTTATATAATTTTAATAGGTCACATGCCCATGGCTGTGTGATCCGAGCATCCTGCACCCTATCACTTTAGGTCATGATTAGGCCAAACACCACATTGTGAACTCAACAGTGGTTTCAAATTTCCAATTAGAGTATCCATTAATGATTTATTCCAAAAAAATCAAAAATTAAATAAAAACATTTAATTATATTATTTTTGGTTTTGTCCTCGACGACTTTTTCTACAAAATACATGCTCCAGAAAAAGTTATTCCCTACATAGGGTAAACACCACACCCTGAAATCAATTGTGGAATCATATTTATGATCTGATAAACCTTTTAAAATATATCACACTTCTTTCTCATGCACAGTATAAAATATACTTAACAATTTTTATAAAACTAATTTCGGTTACACAGGGCCTTGGAATCGCACACCATCTCAGCAATTACCTCTGGATATATATAGAAATATTTCAAAAAATAACCAAGAAAAAAAATTAGGTTTCTACATCATTCCATTGTTCAAATATTTTCATCCTTGAAATAAACAAACTATGAAAAGTCATTGGGACACTAATCCCACACTTGGATCTTCCCAACACTGGGATGCATAGTCAAAGGATAAGTGTGAAACACCCTTATAATCTATTCTCGTATCATAGTGAGAATCACCGTTAATCCATGAAAAAGGATTACATGATTACCTTCTTTATAAAATCCTTCAGTTTAATCTCTCTGGGATATATGGTCACACAAGATCTGATAGTCAATGTCTCTAAGTAGAGACTCTCTCACACGATCTGGAAGTGAAGGAGTCAAAAGCATCAACTAAATAAAAAAATGTACCATCTTTCTCCACCGTGTTTAACTTCAAGGAAGCTAACTAATATGAAACATCCCACACTAGTAGAGCTTGGGACTTCCTACTAAGGTCATCTACTACAATATATTCCTTCCACAGTGTATAGACAATCACGAAGTTGTATTCCGATATGAACTCGAACCAACATCTCCGACTCAAGTTAAAGTCTCCTTGGGTGGATATGTTCTTGAAACTATAGTGTTCTAAGTAAACCACAAAGTGCTCTCCTAGAAGGTAGTGTCTCAATATTCTCAGGGATAGGACTATAAATTCCAACACCATGAAGTGATTCATGTAGTTCTGTTCATGGGGTCGTAGCTGCCTCGACCTGTATTAGAAAATTGTATGTCACTGTATCATGGTTGCAATTGAGCACACAATGTTACCAACGAACAAGGAAGGTGAGAAAACTTATCCAACTGTGAGAATATAGACACAGAATGAATGTTTCATACCCCCACACATCATTATGTATCTTGAAAATAGAGTAACCCCAAACCAGGTACTCCGCGACACCCACTAGAAACACCCAAATAAAAATATATCAATCAGGGAAAATCCACTAGCAATTCTCGGACCTTCTCCAAAACTCCATCAAACAAGCTCTCCTTGAACGCACAAGTCAAATGGACTCATCCACCACCCCTCGATACCATCCTTTTTGGACGTCACTCAATCTCCCTCATGGTTTTACTCACATTACAAAAATTCATCTTAGTGGGGGAAGAACCCCTCTTCCTCATGCATTCAAAGATGATTTAAGAAACACCAAAAAGTGTTACACTTACACACCATGTCACCCCAGTATGACCTCAATAAACAAGAAGGTAGAAAATAGCACCTCACAGAGTGTCTAATGATTGCTTATGCAAGATATAGGAGAGGCAAATAGCCTACCTCATATCATATCATGTGCTATAAGATTGTATACATCCATACCATATAGCTTCCCCTTACCCCATTTTCTAGATACCTGAGCCTAACATGGGAAACATAGTGGAAGTGGTTATAGGATCTTGTAACTTTATCCACCGCCTATATCTCCTCCATCCCCTCTTCTAGCATCACCTCCCTAGGAAGCACCCTGATCCTAGCACAATCTCAACCATGGATGTCTATATGTTATCTGTTTGGGATTATCAACACATCTGTTTGGGTAGTCTCATGCCATGTGACCTCACCTACCCCAAGACTAGTACCGACCCTCCTAGGGATATACCAATACTCTCTGTTGTACCTAACCATGTCTATGAGTCTGATCATGGGGAGGCCTCTTATGTTGGGGCCCTTTCAACTGACGTCTACTAGCCACAACAGGCATCTAAACTCTGGTAAACCCACATCCAAAACCAACTACCTGAAATCCCTATGATAGAAATATCTCTATCACCAATGCCCACTCTAGGACCTTGACACAGGTTGGGATCGACAAGGGTACTATGCTGGCACGAATCTCTCTGCAGAGATCCTACTCAAACTTCCATTCTCAGATGTAGCAGTAACAGATCATGTTCAAAGAATACTGAGTTAGGTCTGTGAACCAATCATAGTACTCTAACCCTATCATCCATCCCTTATGTTTCTCTATAATCTCTTGAATATGAATGGAGTGTAAGTAGTAGGTAATTAAATCTCATTGAATAACTACTAGAAGTCATTCCATGAGAGTGCCAACTCATAATGCATCTGAGTAACCAAGCCCCGCCAACTTCCAGCTATTATGTTGAAGAAATTGGTTTCCAAATCCACCATTTGATATATTGGGGTCTGAACAAGGCTAATGATGTAGACCACCAACTCTATCCAATCATCATATTCTAGAGGATATGGATCACTGTAGAAACCCTATGGTCTTTAGCATTGGAACCCATGGAGTGCACTCAGTCTGTACAGGTACTCATCCAACTCTACTGGGACTATCTGCTGGTCAACAGGTGTAGGTTCTGTTACCTACCCACCAGAAGAAAGGGGATCAAATTATGGACATTGAATGGATACTTCTTCACTCAAAGGGTATAAATCACGAACCAGAGTTGGTATCCTTGTTGGCTGTCATTGTGGATGCATCCTGAAAGTTATCAAGTAGTACTGTAGTCATATGAGCATATATATATATCAACAAAAATGGAAATAAGACTCAAGAAGGATAGTCAAAGACTCAATCCTATATGATGCATGTACCATTGATCCCTGCAACAAATGTGTCGACGTGTCGAGTCGACAAGTGGGTAATCAAGGTCATGGTGAATGGATACATCAACTTCCACACCATAATTGGACTCCTAGGCTTGAGAGCCTCACTCGAGACATGTTGAAACTGTTTCCCTAAACCCAACCAATCCTTTAAAGTGGAAATATCCAAAAAAAATCCCAAGGAATGAACTTTTTTGATACCTTTTTTACAACCCAACACACACCAGGTCACGAGCCACAACTACCCCGAGCCCACCTCGATTGGCTAGGGGTGGCGACAAGTTCTTAATTCACTACAAACCTAGGGAGGAATTTTCTTAATTACATATACACATGAACACAATCAACGTAATGGGAAAGTTTAGAGGGAAAAGGAACAAAAGAAGAAACACTACTATAAATAAACCAATCATGCATGGACCTCAAAACAGTACAAGTACGATAACTAAAAGGAAAGGGTAATAATTCATCCCCAACCAGATAGGTGTCCCAACATGACAAAATTGGAAATGTAAAATAGTTGAGATATCCCCTCTCCTATATCACAAGCTATAACCATCGTATGTGGTCCAGGAACCCCATATCCCTATGCTCCTATGAAGTAACGATCAACCTGCTTGTCATTTGCATATGGAACGACATGTGTATGAAAATCCCATGTAGAGTTGAGTACAAACTTACCCAATACAATTCCCAAAAAAAGGAAAAGGGGGAGAACTAAAAGATACACTAAAAGGAAATCAGTAGATAGAACAAGGTACAAACAAATTTTGAAACTCAACCTAATAAGAGAGTGAAGTAAACTCGTCCAATAAACAAGGATCTAGAAATAGTGAGAAGATGACCCTCCCATCGAGTCTTCGCTACCAACAGTATGAGAGTAGACTAGCCAAACCATGAGAATATAGACACAAAAAGAACACAACATACCTTATGCATCTTCACCTCTCCTAGAAGGAGTGTAACCAAACCCCAAGGAGTTGGTACTGAAATAGTATATATATATATTATCAATAAAAACAAACCCAAATGAGATAGGGGATCTCCATATCATAGCTAAACGTAAGTAATGAGTCACAAATAGTTTCTAATGTCCAACAATGATTCCCATCATCCCACACATTTTCCCTAAACCTGGATGTCCAACGAACTCAATTACCACACCATGAAACTATATCCTTTGGGCGGTACAGATTCACCCACATGGGTTTAAGGCATGTCATAAGGATACCACTCAGTGGGAAAAAATGTACCTCTTTCACATGAGTCTAAAGGTACAATAAAAAACATCTGGTCACTATACTATATAGTCAAGGGATCAAAATTTCATATTTGAGGACCCTCACCCTAATGCATTAGGGGTCCACTCTAATAGTAATAGTAGAGGGCCCTCACCCATGATGATGGGGGGTTCCACTCAAATCGTAGATGTAGAAGACCCACACCCATACTAATGGGGTTTCCAATCTTGGGACATGGGGACGCATTCCCTTGTATAATAGGGGGTTCCACACTAGTCATTGGGGACTCGAAAACTAATGTGTTAAGGGGGTTCCACGCAGAAGGTAGAGGACCTTCACCTATGTCGATGGGGGGTTCTACTCTAATGTCGTCGAGGACCACAACCTAGTGAATTAGGGGGGTCCACTCAGAAGGTAGATGACCTGCAACCTGGTATCACAAGGGGGTTGAACTCTAGAACATCGAGGACCCCCAATGTAGGGGGTTCCAGTCAAATGTAACTATAGAGGACACACACCCATGATGATGAGGGTTCCACTCTAGAATTATCCTCTACTGATTCTGCTTGATCACAACTGTCATTAGGCATCTTATCGGATAGGAATCACACTCTAAACATCTCACATAATATCTTTAAATATACAATAGAGTGAACCATCACATTCTATGCAGAAAAATACCAAGGATAGGCTACTCGCGGGACAAAATCCAAGCCCAAAAGAAGGAGATACAAGAGGTAATAGATTCCTAAAGAGGTACACGATGTGAATGGGGTTCACATGATGTGTGACCCCAACTCGTTTTTTTGGAAATGTATCTATCCATACATGCGTACTAAACAATATGGATAAGTACCCCTAGGTGAGCGAGTGTACTCCTAGAGTACATGGCACATCTGGCCAAAAAGATGACGAGAGCACAATGCTCATAATTTGTCTGAAAGGAAAAAGTGTATTCTTATTTACATGCCTCCTCAAATGTGCCCAGATAACCAAATGGATCACATAGTTGTGATAATTGCAAAAAAAAACACATGATCGACTATTCATTTTCCCGAATCAGACACTCGGTGAAGAAGGTCTATTTCACCACAACACACCTGAACCGAGATTTGTGGGGCCCACATGTTAGTCCCAATTTTAAATTCCCAATCTAGCCTCAAGATTTTATCCTCAAAAGAAGGATCACATTTCTATAGATGGTATGTCAATTTGATGCTCCATTTATGATTTATGATTGTTTGCAGCTACCTCTTGAAGAGGTTCCCACAGGCCTGCTCGAGCTCACAGACCAACCAAAAATGGATCGATCATTGTGGTCAGTTCACCTACCACTTCAGTCGACTACCTATAGTGTGTCCTCCCATTGGCCAACCACCACGGTCAGTCAACATTCCATTGTGGTCGACCGTTGCGGTCAACCACTCAGGACTGGTCGTGATCACTACACCCATGGTAGTTTTACCTGGCGTGGATATGCGGTTGACCATTATGGTAGACTGCCTAGGACCAACCATGGTCATTAGAACCACGGAATATAAAGCTTTTGTGACCTCACAATTGACTACCATGGTCATTCGAGGCCACACTTTACCCTGATCTCTATTGGTTCGAATCAGGTCTGACCCACCTAGTCCGCTAAGGCCCAACCCACTTCACTGGATCAACCAACATGAGATAAATTTCACCTGGGACTTCTTGGTTGGACTACACTGTGGTCTCCATCGTCAATGCGGCTTCCCGCTGTGTTCTGTGGCTTCCTCCCATCAGCATGGTCACCTACTGCATTCTTGAGCCTCCTACCGCCACCATGGTCTCACCCCACAACACCTCCGTTGTCGTTGTTCATTGCATCCACCCACGACTGCTATCTTCCATCCCGCAACCACCTATCTTCATCTCGTAGCCTCCCCATGGCCTACTACATGCGGTCACCACCGTGCGCCACCACTGTAATGGCCTCGTTATTGATCCCTTCTACGAACCACCATGCCTCCTTTGATACAAAAATATTGAATGACAAGTAGATCTAGAATCCCTGGACCAATATCTACACAAATCAATGCCCTAATTGAGGATATATTATTTCTTTGTCGTATCGAAATGTAGACGATGAATAACGTTCTAATAACGGAGGAAAAGAGGGATCGATTGACGGCTATGTTATTTTGGCCATATTCATTGATGTTCAAGGACGACACATTCAACAAAAACCAAATATAAATCAATAATTTCAATCAGAGATACAGAATCCAAAATAAGGAATCCTACCTAGATTCATATCCATTCATTATCGTTGAACACACCCTCCCATGATTATCAGGTTTTCCATACTCTGATCTGTAGCTTCACCATAATCCATCAATGATTCGACATTGATTTTACATAGGGAAGAAGAGAGAGAGGTACGCAGTGGTTGGGAGGTTTTAGATCCATACCCTAGGTCATTTCCATAAAGGCATATTATATAATTTTAATAGGTCACCTGCTAACGATCGCATGATCCGAACATCCCATGCCCTCTCACTTGAGGTCATGCTTAGTTAAAACACTACATTACGAACTCCATGGTGGTCTCAGATTTCCAATATGAGTCCCCATTCTAGATTTATTTGAAAAAAAAATCTGAAATAAAATAAAATTATTTTATTATTTTATTTATAGTTTTGTCATTAGTGACTTTTTCTACAAAAGACAGAGGCCAAAAAAAGTTATTCCCCTTAGGGTAAACGCCATGCTCCAGACTCAATCGTGGCCTCAGGTTTCTGATCTAAGAAACCTCTTAAGATATATACTTCTTCATTCTCATTAATAGTATAATATATACTTAATATTGAAATAAAAGTAATTCCCGGAACCCTAGGCCTCAAAATAGCATGTTGTCTCAATTCCTAGATCTAGAAAAATATATAGAAATATTTCAAATTCTTACAAAGAATAATATGGTCTCTAAAATATATTTATTTATTTTCAATTCTTTTATGTTTATTTGTAGTTTAAATACATAATGTATTCATTGATTGATTCTTACTTCAATATTATGTTCTTTTCGACGGTTTACTTTAAAATCTCATTTTGTTTGGGATTATCTGCACTTTAAATTACATCATAGGAAATTATTTGATAATTTTCAAGTAAACTGTTTTATTTTATTATTCTATTTTTATTCATTACCATTATCAAGTAATAGTACCATTTTTCACTCTTTTCTACATAAAATGTTTTATGAAATGTTATAAAGAAAACCCGACTTCATTTTTCCCTTTAGTCAGAGAACCTGTTTTCTTCTAAAATCCATGTTTTATTAAAATGTATTAAAATTTTTGTTAACATTTTAAAAATAATTTATCAAATTAATTTTCACCCTTTACAAAATGTTTTGTTTATTTAAAGTTTATTTCCAAATAAAATATTTATCAAAAGGTTTTTCAAAATGTTTTTCAAAACAAAATGATATATTCCTCAAGAATATTTTTAATGTCATTATTCTACTTAATCAATGAAAATAAACCTTTTTCTTACTCCAATGGGTGTATAAACCTAAGATTCATGTACATGAACATTAAATTTCTTTTTTGGAATACATAATACCTGACACAAAAAAAAGCCCATAGACTATATTAGTTTAGTGTATTTGGAAACTCAGAAAATAATCTTCTAATCATGGTGAAAGATCTTAAACATCTCTTATAAAGATCTTCCCCTTTTTTTCCTACGTAAAACATTTCTTTATATCCCGGGGAAAAGAAAACGTAAAAAGGGTGAGATCAAATTCTCATTAAGGGTAATCATGGAGAATATAAAACAATCTATAAAATTTTAAAATAAAAACATGAACATAAATTTTAAACATCAAAATCTTGAGAAATGACATAAATCTTGGTAGTACGTAAGGTATAGACCATAAGAAAACATTAATAATGATAAAATAGCATGGTAATAAGACATGGAATTTTGGAAAACCATTAATAAAATTATATGATTTCTATAGTAGCGAAGGAATTTTTTTCAAGACTATCCTAGTGGACAAAGCCCATTATTGAACCAGGTTTACTTGACATTCCAGTCATGTATTATTGAACCAGATTAACCAATTATTCCATTCCTTTCTATCTCATGAGATAAAAATAATTACACAATGAATTTAATTGAGATATTGGCCCCACCCATCTCATAATGAAATCATTCTTACATGTTCCACAAAACATAAATAATTCATCATAACATAACCTATGTAAAAAATGTGATTATTAAACATAATCCTCCATAACATAATCCATATAAAAACCCATTCCATCATTATCAAAATAAAATAAAAGTAATAATAGGGATTAAAACATAGCCCTATTTAAATATAATCATTTTAGATGAAAAATAATTTTTATAAACATCTTGAACTCAGTTCTTGAGGAAAATATCCTTTCCTCTTCGAATACGTTTCCTTTTCTAAAAATACAGCCCAATATTAAAAGAAAATAATTTAGTTGAAAATATTCATGAAAACCTGTAGAGTAAGCTCCATCAAATTAAATAATTATGAATATGTAAAAAGATGTTCATACTATATAAGTTAAAAAAGCATTCTCCTCGTACTTTTACCAGAAATGTCAAAAAGTAACTCAAATGGTAAACAAAAAAATATTTCTTCCATACCATGAACTTATAGTTAAAAATTGGAAAAATAAATTTAAAAATACAAAGAATAATATTAAACATTTTATGAAAACAGTTTTATAAAACATGGACATGGATGATAAGTATACCCCCCGAAAATACTTAGGTATAAACTTTCTGAGATAAAAAAATGAGATTGCAAAATTATCCCTTACCTTGGGTCCGATTTCTTCTATTTGTGTCTAAAACACTCATATAGTAGGTTTAAACATATTATTAACTTGTAACAGAACCATAATAATATTTATTATATCATATATTATTTACTAATGACTTTATATTACCTGTTCATTTTCCAATTCCATGTTAAATAAATGTTTTGGCTAGTAATCATTTCATTTATCATACGTGTTTGGACTTATTGTTTAGATATTATAACTTAGTTCAAGATTAAATTGCCTAATGAATGTAAAACATGATTTATATATCATATATATTCATTATATATATAATAGATATATAAATGAAATAGAATACATTGTTCATCGAGACGGTAGGACGTACGTACGCATGAACACTGTTTTCGTTTCCTTATTAAATTGAATGGAAGTAATTAAATGAAATATATATATACATAAATAATGTTGCATTATTATTTAATATATTTCGTGATTATTTATTATATATACTTTTTAATCATTCTTGTATGGTTAACATGTTGAATGAATCTCATCACGTTGTGGAGACTGTTAGCCGTACATATGCATGAGCAACGATATCGTTCCCATATTTGTTGAATGAAATTGAAGTGGATGGTATATAATATCTCATAACTAGTATCATTTTATAATAATCATATATAGTTATTATTTACACCGTTATACCCATCCAAGTAAGGTGGTGGTTAAAAAATAGATTACACCATAGTGTGGAGACGATAATTTGTACGTATGCACACACGGTGATTTTATTTTTTGTAGGATGTATAGAAGGTAAATAGGGTTATTTCATATTTTTAATAAACTATCAGTATAATATTTATACTCATGTTATTAATTTATAATTAAATAACTAAATAATAGGAAGTATACGAAGAAATAAATTTGAAAGAATCGGTAGAAGAGATTACCTCTTCCTCGACATGCCTCATTTAAACTTCCTCTTAAGGCACTAGAGTTGGTAGTTTGAGAAGGAAATAACATATAGAATGTAATTAGGGAAGTTTAGAATATAAATGGGAAGATTTATTCCGATATTGAAGGATTAATATAGAGTAAAGAGAAAATAGAAAAGGTTACCTTTTATAAGAGAGGATAGGGGCAATATAGGAAAGATCCAAAATATTAATTTTTTATAAATTATCTTTTGATTTAAATGGGTCCAAAACTAATTTAATTATAACATAATATGTTTTTGGTTCAAATACTCATCATCTAATAATTTTTTGACTTTTTTAGAATATTTTTTATCCTTATCTTTTTTACCGTTATTTTACCTTTTATAATCTTACCGTGATATCATGTAATTTACACATTGTTGGTTAATGTAATTACCATATCATGTCAAAAGAACCAAAAAAATTATTTATGAAATATTTGGACTTATATTAATCATTTGACCAAATATTATATTTTTAAGAATTTAATATCAATTAATAAACTATTTTATGTTTTATGTTATGAATTATGTCAATTTTGGATACTATTCATACCTAATTTTTTAAAAAAAATTTAAAATTCTTATTTCTTCAAAAAAGGCTTAAAATAATCCCTAGTATGTCAATTTCTTCTATAAAATTCTTTTATGTCATGAAAATTAACAAATTATATTTATTTTATTATTTATAAATTCATTGATTTGTATCCTTTTTTAATGTAGAAATCACTGCATCATCATTGTGTCATAATTAAATTTGTTTATTTAATGTCCAGAAATTAAAGATAAAATATAATGATGTAGAAAATATTTTTATCTTTATAAGTACTATTTATAGTCGAATAGATCAATTATATAACCCCATATAAAATTTTTTTTAGTAAAAGATATATGTTTACGTTATATTTTCCTTAACATTAAATTAAAAGTAATTAAATATCATTTTCACTTACAAGTGGCTCCATGGTGTCCCAAAATCAACCCAATGATGCCCATGATCTGATATCAATCATCCAATAGGGTTATGACACGTGTTAGGGTAGTTATAATTTTATATTTTTACCCTTATTTACCATATTTACCCTTTAACCATGGAAAACAAAATATTTACTAAAGTTACTATTCATAATGTGTAAAAATAAAAAGTTAACTATTTAAAAATTTTTTACCTCATGATTCCAAATATTGAATCCATTTTTCCAAATTCAAAATACAGAAGTTGCAATAATTAATTTAAAATTAATCACATTGTTGAGAAAATGGGTTTTAAAAGTTAAAACATTGCAAAAGATTGAAATGTTTTTACCTGTGAAATAAATGTAAAATAAATGCTAATGATATAAATTATAATAAATGATAAAAATATATTCTATTTACACTATAAAAGCATTAAATATTATAATTTAACCATATAAATTATCTCGATGAAAAAATTGTTTTTAAGTAAAATTTAGCTTATTTTTACTATTCATCAAAATATAAAAGTTATCAGAAAAATATCAAAACATTATCCAACGTACATTTATATATCATTATTCAAAAGAATAAGTTTATTTTTACAAATTGAACCTATAATCATGTCAAAAAAAAATATTTAAAATGGTTGTGCCATCAAAAGGTAGTAAAACTGCATTTTTTGAAAAATACTTCTTTTATCCGAAAAATTGATTTTGTTCTCATACCATATTCTATAAAATGTGTTATATGAATGATAATGTTATAAAAATTAAAATTTGGTTAATAATATTCATAAAGACTAGTTAATAATAATATTATAATATTATATCGTTGTTTAGTGAAACTCAGTATCGCATACAACGCAAGCTATTGAGGAAGGCCACTCTTGTGTGTAACACAATACAAGTCAGTGTTTCATGTAGTGAAATCTTCATATAGTGTATTGTATATTATAATCCAAACATAGTTCATTGAACGCAGTCTATACTCCGTGTTTTTTGAAATGAATTCTTTCAAAAGATCTTGAAATTGTGTACAACACAAGACTAGAATAGCGTTGCGTATACTGCAAGCTAATACGGTGTTGTGTATAGCGCAATCTATTCTTGGTGTAGCATAAAACACACGACATCAAAGAAATTAAAAATAATCTATCTCATAAAATCCCAGGGTGTTAAAATGGGTATGTGTCATATTGATACCATCTTTATTATTCATTTGGATAGTTTATGATTTCTTTGACCAAGGGTAGTATTGTCATTTACTACCTTGATTCCTTTTAGTCCCCTTGAAATATTCAATTTCATATGATCATTAATTTTCTCTTAATCATCCACATAATTTTTTTTGTTTTATATACCGCCCTTTAGCATGTGATATTATGAATCTCATTATTCTAATTATATTATAAGACTTATTTAGTGTTATTAATTCATGGTTATTATGATTCAAATGTTTCGAAGTGGTATGTGAAAATTTTTAATGTTTAAATAATATTTTCTTCAAGAGTGTTTTAATGATCTTCCAATTTTATTTCCATTAATAAATGTTAACAAAACATATTGTTACTTATCCTCTACTGGTGGAATTTTGATAAATCTGTATCTTTTACTCAATACATACATTTGATGATATGTAACATTGTCTATTAATTAAATCAATTATTCGATATATGAGTATCTATTTGGATAGGAAGGAAACATGTTGGGGAACTATTAATGTAATCCCCTAAATGTATCTTTAGTCTCACGAGATTAAATAAGTTAGTGAAAAACCCTGTATGTTTTTTAAAAAATATATATATGGGTTTCTATGCACATATATAAACCATCTTGTAAAAGGTCGTGATGTTAGTGGTTCATGTTATAGACACATGGCATCCAATAATTTATAATTTCATTCATTTTGATTCAATATTAATTTATCCATTAGATTTTTCATCAACACACTATAAGAAAATCTCTGCTTATTAGCGATTTCATAAAACCTCCGCTAAAAAATCCAACTTTCCCCATGAAAAATATCACTAAAACCGCAAAACTATGGGTAAAATATATGAACTATATATTTTAGAAGTGGTTTAAACCACCACCGATAATAGGCTACCACATTTTAGCCGAGCTTGACACTGCCGCTAAATATGCGCCGTTTACTTAGCGGTAGTTTAAACTACCTCTCAATGTATATTTATAGATAAAAAACTCATGTTTTTTTCAACAGCAGTACCAGTACCTTCAAAAAAAACCATGTGCAGAGTTTTTATAATAGAATAATTTTATCCATCTAACAGTATTCAGTAATCAACAATCTAAAATACTAATATACACACCCTAACATAACTAAAAGGACAATATGTTTGGTGACTACTCTGTTCCACACATGATGCATAAACAAAATATGTTCCGTGACTACTCTGTGCCACCAATGATACATAAACAAACCAACTATTTCCAAAATTTTCAAACATATCAAAAAAACCACTAATCATTGTCTGATGATGAATACAACTCATCACCCTCTTCACATCCATATCTACTTCGGGGTACCGAAACCTGTAAGAAAATTATATAGAAAATTTAATACTATTTTATATTTATATTTAAACTTAAAACCAATAAATTTTTACAAACTGAATGATTTTTAATTTTTTTTGATTTACCTACTCCCCACCACCCTATGATTGATGAAATATAACTTAGGATAGATCCGATAATTTATGAAATAAATCAATCATTGCTTTTCGTAAAGCGGATATCTGAGTCCTATGATCCTCAATTTTTTTCAATAAAACAATATCTCTCTAAGAATCATGAGATAAGGAGTGACTATAACCAGGAGTAGTTGCAGCACCATTCCCCTATGGTCTTTTAAAGACCTCAGATGGTATGGGTCCCAAACCCATCATGTGCACTCGACCAGGATACTCCTTCCCAAGCACTTGACCAACTAGGTTAGTCTGGGAGACTAAGTAGGAATGTGCGAGATTGGCATCCAATAGTTCGTTAATTTTTACCTATAAATAAAATATCATCAATATTATATGCAATATATATTAAAATATAAAAAAATGAAAATTAGTTATCATAATGAAAAATTATTTCATACCTCAACTTCTATGGTAGATTCATTAATAGAACTTCCATCAGATTTTTTAAGAACACCCAGCCACAATTCAGTTCGAGATGCTGGGTACCCTAAACTCTATGAATACATTAAAAAAAAGGTAAATTAACAATTATAATATATTAAAAATATAATATTGAGTTAAAAATATTGAAACTAATGGAATGATTACCATAAACAATTGGCTTCTAGAAAAACTCTTTGACACCACTGTGTGAGAGATTATTTTCTTAGACCAGCTCGATTCATTATTTCTTGAATGATCCTGAAATAAATAAATGGTAATTTAAAATTAATTTATAAAATGTCATCTCCTTTTAATATAAATTTATAAATTTAAAATGTTTTTAATATAATAATATATATTTAAATACCATATTCTTCTCATCACGATGTTTTTCACAAAAAACATTCCATTTCGCTTTGGGTACCCCATTGGGTACCTTGTCATATATCTATTGGGAAATCAATAAAGTATTTTTGACATGTCCCCCCAATATCCATTTAAATTTTTCTCATCTCATTCGTAGTTTTTTCAATGTGCACTTTTGTGTGAGCACATCAGCAACTGTAAAGTGGAAAAACACATGTACACAGAAATTCATTTTAAAAATATTATAATTTAATAACCTAATGACATTGAATTACACCACAATGTATTAAAATTACCTTTATTTGTGAATAGAAAACATCAATTTTCTAATTTGAAGGCACATGTCTCCAATCATCATATATAATAGGAAGGGAAACCAGCTTCACGACCAGCTGACCCAGAATCTGGCCAAGTATTCCTGCAACTTCATTTGTAGGGACCCCAAAAGAATAATATATTACAACTATCCTCTCTTACATTAGATTCCACACAATTGAAAATTTCAAATTTTCTCCATAATTTTATTATTTCAATCTTTTATGAACAAATAGTTAGTATAAAAAAGTGTAATAAATTTATTCATATTAAAATTTGTGCCTATAACTCTCACCATCCAGTATCCCTGTGTATAACTATGAGTGGCGCCCTACTCCCTCACTGTTGAGGCTTTTGAAGGGGAAGGTGTCACCTGAGATGCTGAAGGGACACTCACAGAGGGTGTGAGAGATGATGCAGGGGGAAAGCGGATGGTGTCTCCCATTTTGTAAAGAGGGAGACAAATGGATCTTCATTTGTCAGTGTGGTTGATGAAATAATTTGATGATTTCTCCTTGGAATTTTTATCATTTAATCAAATAAAATTAAGTTGAGAACATATATTTCAAAAAAATTATGTAGGAAAAAAATTAAAAATTGTAATGTATTCACAATACTAAAAATCCAAATATACATAACAATGATAATGAATTACTATACCAATGAAAAAAGTGGTTGATAAATGATTGGATAACTATACATACAATCATTTCCCCTTTAATCACATCAGTTTACTACTCCATTACTTCATCTACTTCATCCACCCCTGCAAGACTAATATTTTCAATATCATTATCGAATAATAAGTTTTCTTCTTAATGTTGATGATATTCAATTTTAGAGGTCAAATCATACACTTCATCACCCATATCATACAAATCACTCTGTTTTATGTGAGCAATTACACTTCAACCTTCATCCACAACATCCTCCACATAATATAACATTTTTTATTATGACTATAAGATATAAAAATCATGTAGTTCACAGTCACCAATGTCTATCAGGAGAGATAAGTTCACAGTAGTAAATTTAAGGTAATCTCTTTTAACACCTCTGATAATAATGACCATATTGAATTTGAATAAAACAAATGAAAAATTCCCACAATAGTTTAATTTGTTAATATCTATCAACATTCCAAAGTATCCCACATCAGGAAATGTAAATATATCACTATTTTATTTTTTCAAACCCTCTTCTTGATTAACTGTATGAAATCTAAATCCATTCACGTTGTAAGCGTCAAAATTTCTAGTTAGTTTTATAGTACCTCGAGCAAGAAACATTAAATATTCTAAAAAACGGTTCAAGTATCAATATTCATGATCTAAAAAAATAAATATACAATATTTGATTTACAAAATATACGTTTCAACCAAATATTTATATTTATTTCAATATTTAGAACTTACACGTCATGCAAACCATTATACAAGCTCTTTATTAACAGCTCTTGTTATATCTTCCTCATTTCTTGTTCGGCCTCTCATTTGTCCCTTTGTTTGTATTCTAAAATCATTAATAAATGGATCTGCAATTTTACTATTCAGTAGCACATATATATGTTCCTGTAATAATTCTATTTATGTAAGTGTAACATTTGAGGTCCTCTAAACTGATCGTCCAATAACAGTAAATATTTCCGATTTCCCATGTATTTGAGATTCTGTCATTGTTTCATCAATCCATAAAACTCGTTTAAATGTTTTCCTAGTATCATAAAAGTATCTTTAACAAAATGTAAGACACTCCTCTTCCAAATAGCCTTCAGAAATAGAGCCTACATGTTGAGATTTATTTCTCAACTATGATTTCAAATGCCCCAGATATCTATGAAATAAAAAATAATTATTATTTATTTAACTAAGTTTCAAGAATTACTTAATTATATTAAAAACATAAAAATAAAGTACCTCTTAATTGGATACATCTATTGATAATGCATGGGGCCGCCTAATTTAGGTTTTTAAACAAATTCACACTTAAATGCAACATGACAGTAAAAAGCGATGGAGGAAAGATCATATCCATTTCAAAAAGTGTCAATAAAAATCACTCTTAAAGGTCTTCAGGATCAAATAAATGTAGAGATTTCTCACATAGTTATCTGAAAAATGTACATAATTGATGAACGATAGCTGAATACTTTTTAGGTAATAATGTACACAATGCCAATGGTAGTAACTTCTTTAACAAAATATGTGAATCACGACTTTTCAATCCATGTAACCTACAATGATTTATATAAAAAACCTTCAGATGATACTTTAATACCCATCAAATACCTTCAAATGTATTAAAATTCTATGAAATGTATCTTTCCCCCTATTTTTCATTGAAAAAATGGCCGGAGCATACATTTCATTCTCATATGGCCAAGATATCATGCTTTATGTTCGTTTATTGTAAGTTTTTTCAGGAATTGAGATGATCCATCAACTTTCCATGACCATTAATCAATGTGAATATCAAATTTTTACAAACATTATTCTTAATAGGAATCACATAAAGATTATACCACAACAAATTAAATTCCAAATATCTAAGTTTGAATAATATTATTTTTTTCTTCCATTGCTTTAAAATTTCACTAAATGATACACTTTGAACTCATTTCCAATTATCATTAAAATAATACACCTTCCCAAATTGTTTTCCACATTTCCAAGTTTTTCCAACATTTCATAATGAGTTAGCAACTTTGGAGGTGGTCTACAATCAATAAAACCATTGAATTTTGACATGATTAGCCAAAATCTATGAGATAGATCGAGAAATATTTGATGGCACAACAAGAACCATTTTATATTGTGAGGTGTCTATTTGGAATCAAAATCAGAGTTAAAAATAGGACAATCCAAACCCATGTAAGTGTTCCTACCAGATATATTCCCAAGTCCAGGTAAGTCGCTTTTGGTCTACATTAGTGATGCTTACATTCTGAACATTGTTTTAGAAGAATCATCATATGTATCAACACTGTTTCTCCATCACTCCTATAATTCTTCAATTAATGGATGCAAGTATACATCAATATCATTTCCAGGAATTTTTTTTCTTGGAATAATCATCTAATTGATAAATGATGTTGGTTTCATACACATCCACAAAGGCATATTGTAAGGGATCAAAGCAACTTGACAAATGCTATAAATGGCAATGAAAGTCCCAAATGGGTTGAATCCATCAACAGACAATCCCAATCAAAAATTCCTAGGATCAGATGATAAATCATGATGTAATGAATCAAATCTCTTCCATGATTTTGAATCTCGTGGATATTAACCTATCACTGTTATTATCTAGAGAATGCCACTTCATGTGTTCAATGGTTTTCGATGGCATTAATACTATTTGCAATCAAGTATTTAAAGGGAAGTAATGTAAATCTTATGCAGGTGTGTTACTTTTATTATTTTTCATGGTAGTATTTTAATTAATATTTCCAACATCACCTATTGACTTCCATCTAGAAGAACAACTTTTTTTGTAATCATGTCTGCTTGAATCCTCTCACTAATAAACCATACAATCATTGGGACACTCATGTATTTTTGTAGAATTCAGAACAAGCCTATTAACAAATTTTTTCATATCATAAAAAGTCATGGGGATGTTTTTTTAGGAAATTCATCACACAAAAATTCCAATATCATGGAAATTGCCTTATTTTTAATTCCACACAGGCATTTGATATGGTATAACTTTAGCAGAAAAGAAGGTTTTGAATATTTCAAACATCCACTATAAAAATAATTATTTCCATCGTCATGTAAACCATGAAAAACATTTTTCTTAGTGAATTTTTCTCTTAAATTGGTCTCCACAGAATCAAGAGGAGGATATAATAATATGTTACAATCTTGATCTAGTTGACCTACAATCTGAAAAACACAATTTTTTACATTTCTACTTATAGCACTCTCAACTAGTTGTTCTGATATGTTTTGATATTGATGTTGGTTTCTTGAAATTCCTAATGCATCATTTATAAGTTTTTTCATTTCATTTTCTATTTTCGACAATGTTTAGAGATCGTTCTGTGGATTGAAATTAGTGCTCAAACATTCTGAAATGTTTGATTCTACATGCCAAATCCCACACAAATATTGAGCAAGGAAATGATTCAATACCAATTTTTCATAAAATTCATCTCTTTTTAACCATTTTCTATATTTACATTTAGGACATGGATGTCTTATTCTCCTATAAACATATCATTAGTAAATTGAAAAATCTAAAAACTCTTCCAAACCCTTACAATACTCAGGTGTTCTTATTAGTAATGTAATCCAACTTTTATCCATATATATCAAAATGTACCTATATATTATTAAAAACAATTAAAAAAAACTACTGCAAAATAGGAAAAGAGATTCATATATACAGTTTTCAAAAATATGAATATATTAAATAAGGTTTTCTTATATGAATAAATAAATAAATCCCATATATATGGGGATTTATTGAAACCATATTTTCTACATTTAATGATTAATTTAAAACTATATAGGTTTGTCCTGTGATCTTTAGTGGAAATATAAATTCAGGTATCTCTAGGTCATAGTGACGGTGTTGTGTTTTAAGAGGATTCCATGCCTGTTGATTTGAAAAAGGAAAATGTGTAACATCATGTGCATTAATTAATTTTTGACAATATGGGACATCATGACCATTAATTTTAAATAACATAGAGGACTGTCATGTATATAGAATCCAAATAAATAATGTATATTATCATTTTCTTTAATTACAATTAGAAATAAGGAACATCATATCTATATATTCCAAGTGAATGTTAATTAATGACATGTTCTTAAATTAATAATAACAATAAGTAATTTCATGTGCATTATAGGTGTTATTAATGATGTAATCCCATACCTTCCAAAATTCATTCAAAGATAAAAAATAACACTCAATCCATTATTCTATTAATTTAATCATTTAAGCCATATAGTTGTTAAATAATATGAGGGGACAGAGTGTACAATATATTCCCTTACATAATTTTATTAACTCACTTTATTATAGTTCACTAGCTAAATTGAATCCTAAAATGACTTAGTGTTTCTTAGGTCACAAAGGGAACACAATTCATTAAAGAATGGAGTGAAACTAACCCATGTGGTGGTTTGGTTGAGTTAATCAACCTCCAACCTGATATCAAGGTCTCCTATCATGTCTAGTATTGAATTCCAATAATTAATTTTGGTGTTTATCAATTTTTGGGTAAATGTAGGGAAAGTATGTAATATAGACCCACAAAAACCTAATATATGAACCCCAAAAAATTTATGTAAATGTATGATACCACCAACCTTATACTGATAGATGAATCTATAAGACTGTATTTATTCACCTTTGAAAAGAAATTTCAATATTTAAAAGAGGCATAATGACCATAGGATATGAAAATTGGATATGAACATTAACTTATGGTATATAATCTTAAATTGGAGTCATTTACCTCTTTATTGTATATTAAAATTAATAAGATATAAGATGATATGCCACCAATCAAATCTATACATAAATAAAAATGAAATTCCAAATAATTTATTTAATTTCATACATAACAGAAATAATAAAATTTTACCAAAATAAATATTATACATTGACTAAAAACTCTAGATGTTTTTGAAAATCAACAAATTTATATGTTTAACACTATAAGTTTTCACAAATAATGTCTTATTTGAATACTAGTATATGTGAATACTTTTTTGAGAAATATAATTTCAAAAACCCTAGTGAAATGTAACCATCAATATATAACTCCTTCATGTGACTGATAATGCATAACCCTCCCTATAAGAGCCACTGTATGTGACCCCAAGAATATATCTGATTCATGATACCTCTTCTAGATATACCATTTCATATTACATATGTCATGAAATCCTTTCACATGTATCAATTTATTTGACCCCAATCATGTGACTTCGATCATTTTTCGATCGCATAACTGATCCATGGAATGATATATGAGAAACCAATCACATGATTGGGTCATGGAAATACTTTTAAACACTCCAATATCTAGGAAACCCCTTAATACATTGATCAAAAAATTAATAATGTGAACAATGTGTATTAATAAAGTTAACCCACTCACATAACCTCTAAAAAACATAGTAATTCATTAACTCTTCTGCCTCAAAGAATCTCCTAAACATGACCTCCTTCAATTGTGGGTCATGTGACTCCATACACTATACATTAATCCAACACAACCTAAGTATTACCGCATCCGATACTATATTCAAAGGGTGTATTCATTATTTTTCAAATAGAAATATGTGTCAAATAAAATACCATATGTTGATATCCATGTAAAATACCTAACCATGTGAGGCGCAGAAAGGGAATGAGAGCTGAGGGGTAGTGAGGGTTAGTGTGGAATGGTGAGCCAAGGTGAGGGGTGGTGATTAGTGGCGATGACCGACAATGAGGCTGGGGCGATGACAGTTGGTGGAGATCGATGATGTGGGGGTGGCTAGGGATTCAGGGAGTCTCAAGGGGAGTGTCAGTGGAAGGGGGGACTATCGCCTATTTTAAAAAATGTAATTATTTAGTGTAGGATTATAAAAAACCTCCACATAATTTTTTTTAAAAATATTAAGGGAATATTACTAAAACGCTGATAAATACTCAGTTTATTATAGTGTCATATCTTTGAATGCATTTAATTCTCACTTTATTGATTAAAATGGAATATGTTTTCAGTTTCATACCATTCCAAATTGATTTTTTTCTTACAATGTCATTTAAATGGCATGTGTTTTTAGTTATTAACCTTCCATATTATTTACACACTTCATTCTTGATTTATTGATTACACGAAATGTGTCTTTAGTTATTACCCCCCCACATTGACTATTCTCATTGATTCATTATTTATTCCATTGTACATTAACCTTACTAAGTATTTTGATCTCACCTTTATTATATTTTCATTCCACTAGATTCCATAAAGTGCGCTAATAATGATATGAAATGATATTCTTGTTGGAATAATATTATTATCCTTGAAGGAGAAACAGAATTATGTTGTAATTAGTGTATTCATTTTTAGAATAGGACCCATGCAAGCATCTAGTTTACCAAGATTTATAAAATGTTAACTCATTTCACACACAATTTAATTCTATATTATGACAATGTAATGATAGTAGATGTTTAATCCCACCATCCTAGTTCAGGTTCACTACCGTTGGTATTAGCGAAAGATTAGAAGAAACCTTGGGAACTAGATTTAGGAAAAAATAGATTATAGAAAATTTCTCTAAGGTAAAATTTGAGGATAAGTATAGAAAAACATCCTAAAGTTTTGATTATATAGAGATTATGTGGTTTTAATTGAAATACACCCCTATATGGATACTATAAGTGGTTGTAATTCTGGAACATAAATACCTAGGGGTAACAATTCTGAAATGGTGAATCAGTCTTGACTTGAGCATAACCTCTTATATGAAAATGGTTCATACTGTACATCTGGTTTGACACTCCTAGGGGATACATTTAGGATAATTCACATTTTAATTACAATCCTTATGAATGTTTCAAATAGATAATGGCAATTAAGGGCCTTTGTTAAACCTTAAACAAAATAAGGACCTATGATTAATTAAAATAGATGAAGTATTTATGCATTGATTTTTTATTGAAAACCTTAGTTAAAAATCTATTTAGTGATTAAACTTATTTAAAGGACATCTGTCATATTAATTTTTTAAATTATATTAATATGGTTTAGTAAAATGACAAAAATATATTCTGGGTGAAAACTCATCATGTTGAGAAAGGCCATGAAACATAAACTCGTGACCGAAGGATGTTAAGAGTTTCACACCTACCATAGGCCAACACAATGTCCTAGTTAATGTATAATTATTTTAGTTAAACAATTTTATGATTAAATATTAATGATGAACTAGTAGTATTACATTTTAGCTTTAGAGATTAATATATTAAACATATTTGGTTTGGAGTATAGTTAGAGACAAATAGTTAGACTTGTCGCTCTTTCATAGGCCTTACGATCCGTTAAGAGTTTATTTTAGTGATTCCTGGGTCAAAATTTATTTATTGGATATCAATTTTTTGAAGTGAGTTATGAATTTCAAAATTGATGTAAGAAAAATCAATGTATAAAATTATGTTTATATAAATATATCAATTTATTATATTTTATTATATTCATGTTCAATAAAATAATTCATCAACATTTGTAAAAGTATCTTAAAATAAAATGTTATCCTAATACCGTAATTCTTGTTGAACTAATAGTATTCTAAATCATCATAGATTTATGGATTTAAGGGAATCAATATTCCATTGATCATTCTTTTATTTGTGATTGATGATATCAATAAATAAATATAAATATTTATACTTTTAGTAAGTGTATGTATATCCACTTTCCACTAATGTTATCATACTTAGAGACCTAGTTATACGTTAGTTCCCATGACCTTTGTACTTCCCATTCTTTTATTTATAAACGATGATTTATGAACCCTTCTCTCGATGTGTGATTTCCACATAGTAAATATCAAATGATATATTATCAATATTGAGTTTAAATTTTTGTGATGTAATTTATTTAAGGTGGGGATAATGTAACGCCTCAAAATTCGAAATTAAGAACATTATATTCAATAGCGTGTATGACCTACAAAACCAAGCATAAAATGGATTTTAATATCCGAAGACATTAAATTATATTTACTATTTTAAATAAATTCAATATATGATATAGATTTCAATGCACACAATACTGATTTATCTTTTGTTACACATTACTAGGAATTCCATCGATAGCTTGCGTTACACCCAAGATCAAGTTTTACTAAATAATAATACATTATTAAAATATTATTATTTAATATAATAATAAATAACCTAGCCATTAAATTAGTGGTTATTAATATGATTAACTAAAATATAAAAATAAATTTATAACAAAAATATAATATGAATTCATTGGATACTAATTAATTAGAAATTAAAATAATTACCAACTGAATTTAAAGGGAATGTTTTTATAGAAAACTGTTTTTATGTTTACAAAGATTTTTTATCCAAATAAATTAAATTAATTATAATTATAATGTATATTATTGTGATATATATTATATTCATCCAAATATATTATATATTAATTTAACAGGATTTATATGAATAATATAATAAAAAACCCAATATTACACATGAAAAACTATATTTTTATAAAGGCAATTTAACCGCCTTTTAATGGAGAACCAACTTTAAATATTATATTTTTGTAAATTTTATAAAATTTAAATGTAAAAATAAAATTTATTTTTTAATTTGGAACATCAAAATTACGCTAGGTTCATTTTTTGGTGTTTTCATGTGAAGTTTCATTTTTTAATAAATAGTGAAAAATAATGGATTGTAATTCAAAACAATTTTTTCATCTAATTTATTTATAATGTAAAATTATATTTTTATTGGTTTTAAAGTTTAATTATATAAATTTTAAATAAATTAATCAAAATTATTTCATTTTAATTAATTCTGAAATTGTATATAAAAACATAGAAATCTTTCGAACATTTTTACTTTAAAACTTGTATTGTCGTCCCATCTGCGAGATTAATTTTCTGTTAATTTTCTTCAAATTCTATTACAAGAATTTGGAAAATTGGATTACATATTTTTAATCATAATAATTTCTAATTTCTAATAAATTAGACATAATTTTTGTCCAAAAATGTTAGTTAATGTGATTAGAATTAATTACAATGATGAAGATAAAAATTAGCTAAACAAAGGACTAAACCTTAATCTTATTAGAGAAAATGACCTATGAACTTTTCAAAAATCCATTTTATGTCCATATTTGACCCTATAATCCATTTTCAAGAAATGGTTTCATTATTGGAGTCACTTGTAATAGAAAAAACATGGGTGGAATTCCATTTTCAAATATTAAAAAAAAATGCAACTCCTCGTCCATTATAAAAGGCAATCAACCCTCCCACATCCTCACATTTTAAAAGACACTATGGATCAAATAATATATAACCTAATATCTCTTAAAAATATCTCCCATAAACATATAATCATTAACTTGTGTAGAAATCCAACCATGGAATCCCTTTGGTACAAACTAAAAGGAGTTACCCGAATAAGAGGTAACATCCTTCCTCATGCTCTTTGGTTTTCTTTACATTCTCCACAGACACAAATATTATTATTCCATGCTTAAATAATATCATATGTATCATAAATATACTAAGATGTTTTTATGTTAGGTTTTCTACCTAAAATTACAGACAATTCCATCTAATTGTTAACAATCTTACCGTTCATGTATGACGAACAACCACCTCACAAAACGATGATTGTTCATTGTTTACATTACCACTTCTCGTGGTTGAGAATTATGATATAAATATATAAATATATTATATATATTATGTTTATAATGTCTGTATTATTCTATAATTTATATATTACACATACTATTTTTCTTTCCTTTTTTTGTGGGAATACGATGACAACATTTTTGGAAGTCTCGATTACCACCTCCTCAAAGTGATGTGATTGATGCAAGATATAAATGGAACACATAAAGGATGGTTTTAATAAATATCTATTGTTTATATTTCATCCTATTAATAAGAAAAAGAAATTAAAGCAGTGTCCATGCGTACGTACGACCTACTATCTATGTGAACAATGAATTTCATTTCTTACCTCCAAATTTTATGGATTATTATAAATAAATATTTACTGAATATATATGACATTTAAACCATGTTTTAAATTTTTTATATTATTAAACCATGATCCAATTAATAGTAACAACAATAAAAAAGTCATAACATACTCAAAAGACTGTAATTAACACCCAAAATAGTGAAAATAAGGAATGATTGTTTACAAAAGTGTAATAAAATTTTTTTAGAAAATAATATATGATATTATAAAAAATGATTTAGGTTATATTATTAGTTATTTAATTGTTTTAAACCATTATATATGAGGTTAAAGTACTTTCACAAAAAAGGAAACACATAATAAGAGATTCTTGTCTCACTTTTACTTTCATGTGGCACACATCATAATCACCACTTAATTCGTATGTGTGATGTATATAATACACATTTTCATATAGTATGTCATGAATTATTTTCTATTAGTAGTATATTGAGTTTAAATTTTAATTATATCATATAAGTGAATTAAAAATTATAATTACCAAGTGGTAAAGAAATTTCATAACCTATTTTCTTTTCTTTGGATTATAATTATTCCTTGTTGTTGTAAATATTATATGATTTTGTGTATAAATAATTGTGAGTAAATATTAATGAATTTAAAATTCTGTTATTTATATATTTATTTTTGATACACATAATCTATTTATTTATTGATTCTCACTTCAACGTTATGGCCTTTTCAATCATTTACTTTACAATCTCATTTTGTTCAGGATTGTAAACACCTGAAATTCCATCCAAAGATATTATTAGAAAAGTTTATATTAAAAGCTTTAATTTTATTCTCCTCTGGTGATCAATTATATTTGTCAAGTAATAATACCATTTTACCACTAATTTATAATTAAAATGTTTTTAAAAAAACACTACCTCATTTCCCTCTTTAGTCGGAGAACGCGCTTTTGTCAAAAAACTATGTTTTATGAAAATGTTTTAAAAAATATTTTTAAACATATAAAAATTATTTATCAAATGAATTTACAGCCTATAAAAAATATATATTTTTAAAATTAATTTTGAATGGAAAGTTCTTTCAATTGGTATTTCAAAACAAAATGATATTTCACTCAAGTATATTTTTAATTTTCTTCTTCTTTTTCATCAATGAAAATAACCCTTAGTCTTAATACAATGAGTATATGTAGTATTTATATCATACTTATTATTCATTTGGATGTTTTATGATTTATATGATCATGGGTAGTGTTGAAATTCACTACCTTGATTCCTTCTAGTCCCCTTGAAATATTCAATTTATAATGTTCATTGAATTTCCTCTAATTATCTATATCATTTATATGGTGTATATACTACCGTTTAACATGTTATATCATGAATCTCATTATTATCATGGTATTATAAGTTTCATTTAATGTTATTCCTTTATGTGGATTAGGTTTCATATTTTTTAATGTGGTATTATACACCATATAATGTTTAAAGATTATTATCCTCAAGAATTTTTTAATGATCTTTAATGGTATTTTCTTTAATCAACATAAAAAACACTTTCATTAATTATCCTCCACAGGGGAATTTTTTATTAATCTATATAATTTATTCAATATGGATATTTTATGATAAGGCTGATTGTTTATTAAATAAATATATTATTTGATCTTTTAATAATGCTTTAGTTAGACATGGCATGGGTTGAGTATTGGATAATATATTCCCATCGTTGCATTATTATTCTCATGAGAATATATTAGTTCTCAAAAAGCCTTATAGTTTGTTTGCATAAAGAATAGACAGGTTTCTACCCACAGACTTAAACCATCTTGTGAAAGGTATTAATGGTAGTGGTTCATATTCCATATACATAACATCTAGTAATTAAGCATTTCCTTCATTTTCATTCAGTATTTATTTATCCATGAGATTTTGTGTAGACATATATATGGATGTATTTCATTCTTAGTTTATTGGTTAAAATGGAATGTGTTTTACGTTTTTTTCTTTCTACGATGATTTTTCCTTATCTAGTTGTTTAAATAGAATGTGATTTTAGTAATTTACCTTTGTATATTTTTATAAACTTCCTTCTTAGTTTATTAATTAGATGGAATGTTTCTTCAGTGATTAACCTTTCATATTTAATATTCTCATTGATTCATTATTTATATTGTTTTAATTTACCCTTTCAAAAGATTTTGGCTCCCCTTTATTATGTTTCCTTTCCCAATGATTCCCTAAAGTGTGATAAGAAATATATATACATATACAATTAATGGGAAAATATTATTATCCTCTAAAGAGAAATAAAATTATGTTGTAATTAATGTATTCATTTAAAAAACCAGACTCATGTATGTATCTAGTTTACCAATAATACTAAACCATTTGATAATTTTGGATGAAATTTAATTGTATCTTATGCCATTGTATTGATATTAGACACTTGGTCTGGGATTTCATTGTCATTTAAATACATAGTGAGTGGGAATAGAGAGTAATATATATGTATATATCACCATGATAAAGCAATGTAGATAAAGTGAAATGAAAAAATCATACATTCAATAATTTAAATTAGGTATCATGGGAGAAAAACTCTAAGACTATGATGGCAAGGGGAACCCAGATCTTCTATATCAATAATTAAAGAGACCATCAATTAGTGGAATAGAGCTACATATACTTCACCAGTCCATTATAATTTCAACAACATAGAGCTAGTGAGATGTGCATATAACTATGTCAATAGTTAGGGAAACAATATAACCAGTGGAAAAGACCGTGTCTGTTTAAGTATACCTTAAACATATACTCAATTATTCCCATGAGGTTTAATATATTAGAAAATAATCAATAAATATTCTTTTATTGTCAATAAAATCATAAGGAGTTACAGATTCCATCAAAACATACACATACCTTTTTAAATCATAAAATAACATTTTACAGAGAATAACAATAATAATAAAAATAATTATAAAAATAATGATGATGATGATAAAAAAATATATTTCACACATTTCATTAAAAAATACCAAATAACCTTTAAATTAAACATTATAAATTAACATTATTTACACATGTTGAAAACCGAATTCAATCATTTTGATTTAAATTAGAAATATTTTTCAATAGTTATAAACAAATATATATATATATATATGTATATGTATATGTATGTATATATATATATATATTATACTATAAATGAACATATTCTTATATTATCATATGAATGTGTTCATATACACCTATATTTCATTCAAATTTATTTATACAAAAAAAAAAAAAACTATTTGAAATACAATTATCATATAAATCCCTCTTGAAATGAAAAGGAAAGCCCACTATAAAATTCTTAAATTCCATAACCCTCAATATTATATTATCAAATCACAAAAAATTAAATTAAATTAAAAAAATATTCAAATCCACTAATGAATTTAAAAATAATCCCAAAAACACACACAATGTTCAGTGTGAATGAATACCCAATTATAAATCCATAAAATTTCTATAAATAATTTTAAATAGTTCAGAAAATATAATAAATGTAAAATATATATAAGAAATTATTTTTTAATTGTTAAGACTAATTTATATTGTGATAAAAAAGAGAAAATGTAATCATTTACCTTGAATAATTTGATAAAAAATAGAAATCACTATGAACAGAATTATAAAGTATCAAAAGAGACAGAAGACACCATAAAAATCCATGAATACAAGAAATTATACAAAACACCTACCTAGTGTTTATCCTAAGGAAAATCACAATGAGTGGAAGAGAAAAAACAAGATAGAAGAAATAAGGAAGTTGAAAAGTATGAAAGAAACCCTAACCTAAATGACCTACGCTGAAATCAAAAGCAATGGTCCATGAATATCTATACGAGAAGAAGGGATGAAAGGGGAGTAACACTCATTCCTTACCTAGGATTCCTAGCCTAGTCACAAAAGAGTGGTAATATGGGGAGGCTAAATTTATGGTTAAATAGAAGAATAAAAAAAAAGTTAGATTCCAATTTTTAAATACTAAGAAAAAATGAACTATTACCACACAATTTTCCCAAATTGTGCACCGACTGTGAACCTCATACTAGGTACACCAAGGCATGCCCAAAATGGGTCTTCACTAATGAGAAAATTATGGGCCAACCACATGGAAAAGATTTTCCAAATATCAGACCCCATCTATATGGAAGGTGAATGGTTTTCCCAACCTTGTATCAAAATCATGTGACATGAATTAACCCCTAAAAATTTAATTTTATTCCAAAATAAAGAATCTGATACTAAAGAAAATTATTAAAAAAATAAAAAATTATTAATTAAAAATTAAGGTTTAGGGTGTTATAATACTTTCTAACATAACCATTTTACCGAAAAAAGACACTGAAGTCCTTATGGTTGAAGTGAAATTCAAAACTCAGGTGGTAAGGCAATGTTATTCTAGAATAAAAATGACCCTTAAATGAAAACTGTTATTAGAAGACCCATAACTTGGACATCGAGGCTCAATGATATAACAATGGAAAATTAACCCAATATAGAGAATTCAATAACTGAAGCTATCAAGGGGTCTTATCACATTTAATAATTCACCTAGGATAGAGGTTGATAAGGAAAGAGACTCTCGATTAATTATCAAAACTAATGACTAATTTCCTAAATGAATGGACTCCATAAAGAATATCAAACCAAATTCTCATCAATGATCTTAGATGAACTGTAGTTCATTCTCCAAAGAAACTTAAGGGGTATATAATCCAATAGAAAACTATATGAAAATTATATTGAAAGTCTCTTAGGGATAAACAATGGGAAATATAAAATTATAATTGTAAGATGATAAATTAACACCCAATCATCCACATGGTCAATCAAAAATAAATTTTAAGAGATACTTCCTTTAATAAAGATGATTTGGATAAAACAATTAGGAAGAAGGTTCATGATTCAAAAAAAAGTGATCTAGTTAGAAAAGTTTCTTAACAAGCTCAACCTGGGCTCGAACATCAGGTTAAGGAAGGATGGAATTAGACTCCGCTCTCAGAACGCTTACTCTTTGTTAACATAATAGAATAAATAGAATATATTAATCCTCCCATTCACCCAAAAACATAGAGCAAAGAACCCCCACCAATGAAAAGGACTCAATAATAACTTCTTCAAGAATCTTATAAGAAGCATGACTAGAAAAAAAATAACTCTCCAAGGAATAATCAAGGGGGTACCCAATGAAACATCAATATATAATGTCATCAAAAAATATTTCTATACTACTTGACACATGGTAACCACATAAAAAATTATCTGCCACTAATTCACATGTAATGACCCCGAACCTAGTATCTCAAAGCTGGTGTCTCACTTTATTACATTGGCATTGATAAAATATTCAAATCCAAAAGGACTGGTCACTTTATCAGTTTTGGAAGCTAGATTACATACATCAACCATAACTTACAGTTTAAAACATAAAGTACACCATTCAAAATATTATGAAAAATCCATTATTCTATATCTTAACCCTACATATCAGCCATTATACATAACATAGAATTATGGAAAAATAAAACATAATAAAGGGGTGAGATTAGATGCTCAGTAAGGGTAAGCGTATAAAATAAGATATTATGAATAATAATCATAAAAATATAGGAATGGTGTATAACTAATACACAATCCACTTAAACATAATATTGAGCATAATCTGTAAATAATAAATTAAAATCGTATAATTCAATATAAATAATCACATTAATATTCTTCTAATCGAATAATCACATGGAATATCAATAACTAATACCATTGTGTGTTAATTCATAATTCTAGACATCATAAACCTACATTCATGCCTTTGACCAAAACAACATACTTAAATAGGTAAGACATTTGCCAATACCCAAACTAGATTATCTCGTGAGACCTACTGATGCATCAAGGGGCTGTAGCAAGCCCTACCCATCACTTACAAAGTTCAATTCATTACTCATATGAAAATTGTGAAACAAAAACAATATAAATATTCATATTAAAAAACTATCATATGAAATGTGAATACTTCAACCATAAACCATGAATGACACATCCAAATTCAAATGGGTCATAAACCCTTAAATAATTTATTATAGATGGTATCATAAGAGATCATTATCAATTAAGTATAACATTCAAAAAATTATTTTTACACATATGATAATACTCTAATAAAATCATAAATATTTTCATATGAGAAATACCCCTTTTTTACTTTGAAATAGTTTATTTTAAAAGCCACAAAATTTTAAAAGACAAATTTGTTATTGAAAAGAAAATCGTAAAGAAATATTCAAAAGATAAAGACTTCGTGATATTATAAAAATATTCTCATTCGGCATAAGTTTTTTAAAAAATCATTTTGTATTTTTGGTGAAAATCTATAAAGTACCTCATTTAGATAATGAAAATAAAAAGATCGCTTACAAACCATTTTATATAATGTAAAACATGATAAAAATACATTAAAATTTTTAAGGATAATATTAAAAATATTTCGGAAAAAATGTATAAGAAACATGGACATGGATGATAAATATTCCCCAATAGATACTTATATATAAAAAATCCCTAATTATAATGATATTGTGAAATTAACCCCTACCGTTGTACTTTTCCTATAGTTAAATATTAGTTAACATCATGTATAATGGTTTAAATCAAGTTTCTAATTTATAAAATAACAAGAACTAGATACATATTTATGATATAATATATGATCTTCCTAGACTATTTTAATTAATAATATTTCGTTATTACCCATGTTTCAGTTATTAACTGCTTCATTTAACATTATATGTTTTTTCATGTAAGGATTGTTACCTATGAATATGATATATATATATATATATATCCATCATATAAATAATAATATTATGTTCATAGATATTATATTTACTTATTATATAAATTTTTATTATCATTCTTGAATGTTTAACATGGAAAATGAATTTTATCGCATTGTGGAGACGACATGTTGTACCTACGCACGATCGACTATATCACTCCATTAATGGTGAAAGGTAAAGTAATTGGATGGTATATTAACTATGTAGTATCAATATCATATCATATATTATTTATATCCATTATATCCATCATTATAATCATCCAAATATAGTAGTGATGAAAAAAATTACACCACAACGTGGAGACTGTAAGTCGTACGTACAAACATGTCGTGTTTTTTAATAGGATAGATAAAAGATGGAATATGGTTATCCCATAATCATAATAAAATATCAACATATCAATTATACTTGTTTATTAATTTATCATGGCAATAACACATGAATAAAAGTAGAAGAAAAAATTAACTTGAATGAGTTGGTCAAACAATCACCTCCTTTTCGGTGGAATTCTTTTAGATCTCTTCTCAAGGGATATAGATTTAGTATTTTTAAAAGAATAATAGCTTCATAATATGGATAAGGATGTTTTGGAAAAAAATTAATGTTTTTTTGTATCTAAAATCCTCAAAATGTTGTTAATAAGTAACAGAAGAGGTGCCCCATTTATAATTAAGTTGGGGATCCTTTTTGAAAACTATCAAAATATTAAATAAATATAAACAAATTTTTAATTCCAAATGGATCCAAAGTAAGTTATTTCAAATATAAGCTGTGTATGGGTATAAATAATCTCAAATAAAATATTTTAGACAAGTTTAGGTCACATTCTTACCCTTATGGTTTTGTTTTGTCACTTACTTAATCTCTTTACCTCGTAATGTGACAACATGTGTTTTTACTACTTAAGGGTCAATATAGTTACTATAAAATGCCAACCGAATCTAAAATGAGTTTTGGGTGGAAGGTTTAAAATTAAAACAATATTTTGGCCATATTTAATATTTTTATTAATTTTACATCATTTAATAAAATATTATTTATTTTAATATTCAATTATTGACAATTTTGATACTAATAATTACTTGACTTTTTTAAAATATCATAAAAACATGATATATTTAAACCAAAACATTAAATCCATCCCTAATATTTTTAGATCATATATAAAATTCTTGGTTGGCAATAATTATATCAAATATTACTTATTTTAATATTTTTAATATCATTTATTTTATATTAATATTAATTAATTATTTACTGGATCATCATCATACAATATTTTATGGAAATTATTTATTTATTAATATTTAGAAATAAATTATCCTGATGAAGATAAATATTTTAATTTTTAATTTTCTTTTTATAGTCAAATTTATATTCTATATATTCCTATTTTTAAAATGATATAGTTATAAGAAATATGTGTATGACATATTTAACTTCTCTTTAAATAAAATATAATAAATGTATTACTCTATTTCAAGTGTCTTTAAAAGGTTATAAACTTTTCCTACGGAATATTTTTATTAACATCCACTTGTCTAGTGAGAGTTTTAAAAGTGTTAGGGTAATTTTATAATATTTTCATATTATTTTAAGCAAGAATTTCCCAATTCACCTTTAACTTTGTTAATAAAAAATTCAATAAAGTTACTATTTAAAATAAAAGAAATATATTTACATAATTTTTACCTTCTAATTCCAAATATGTAATCCATTTTTTAAAATTCAAAGAAAATAACGTTCTGTAATTAATTTAAAATTAATCTCAGGGACGGATTAAGAAAACAAGTTTTTAAAGTGAAACGTTCAAAATATTGAAATTTTTTTAAATAAATATTTAATGTGAAATTGATTCCACTGTACTAAATTGACTTAAATGATAAAAATTTATTATAATTATACTTTAAAACTAATTAAAAATATAATTTCACAATTTAAAACTTTTAGATGAAAATATTTTTTTAATTAAAATGAAATTCTGTATCACTATTCATAAAAACATTTATTAGAAAAAATAAAAAAAATTAAACCAAAGTAAATTTTGTAATTAAAAATTCAATTAAGAAGTTTTATTTTTCAAATATAATTTATCAATGTGTCAAAAAAATTAAAATAAGTGTTCCATCAAAAGGAGGTAAAACCTCTTTTAGAAAAATATATACTTTTAATGTCTAAGATTGGATTCATTCTTATCTTATGCCTATAAAATATCTTGGGTAAATGTAAATGAATAAATATAAAAATTTAATAATTTGTTTAATGCTATTAATTCAAACTTTTTTAAGGACTAGGTTATAAAATTCCTTTACCAATAGATCATAGTGCGTTTGAACTTGTTGTTGCATGAAACACAATCTATTAAATTTATTTAAAAAACATACAGTAAAATATTGGGTTGTAAACTTTTTCCAACATTCCAAAAAAATTTGTCCTCAAAATTTAAAAAATATCCCCTGATAATGAAATTTGGGTAGTTATTCTTCACAATTTCCTCAGTTTCCCATATCACCTCTTATATTTTGTGATTTTTTGTAGCACCTTTACCATTCATGTCTTCTAATTCCTCAAAAATGGTTCTCTAATATCTAGAATCTGGATAAGAACTTCCCAATAAGATAAGTCAGGTTCCAATTCTATTCCATCTTAAGTGAGAACTTGCATTGGGTCTGGCTCATAATTCCTTAGAAATAATATATGAAATATATCACAGACATTAAAAGGGCTAAGTGACTTTTCTTAATGATAAGACACAAATCCAAATCGTTCAATAATATAAAAAGATCTGATATACCTAGGGACTAATTTTATTTTCCTTCCAAATATTATAAAACCATTCCATAGAGATACCTTTAAGACAATATGATCTCCAATATTAAATTACAAATCATTTTTTCATTTATGGGCATAGATATTTTCCCTAATTTGATCTGTTGTGATATAGGTTTGAATCATCTTTACCATTTCCATTGTTTCCTCAAAGTGTTCCAGGCCTAAAAGTTTTTTATAGAAACTTCAAACCAACAATTTGTTGTATGAAGTCGACTTCCATATAATGCTTCATAAGGTTCCATTTGAATAATTTTATAGAATCAATTATTATATGAAAATTATATAAAGGTAATTACTAATCCCACATACCTTGAAAGTCAAGTGATCATGAACTCAACAGGTCTTCAAAATTTTGGATAGTCCTTTTTTACTTCCCATCTGTTTGAGGGTGGTAGGTGCTTCTCAAACAAAGCTTAGTATCTAGAGAATTCTTAAGACTTTTTATGAATTTTGATGTAAATCATGGATCAAAATCATAAAAAATTGAAATATATGCACCATAAAGTCTTAAAAATCATTAATATAGGGACTTTCTAGGTATTCAATAGGTAGATATTATATTATAATAATAAAATGATCATATTTGGTATGGCAATAAAAAATAACCCATATCACGTCCTTCCCTCTAGGATTAGTTAGTAGTCTAATGAAAAATTCCATCATAGTATCATCCCATTTAAATTTCCTCAAAGGTATATGAATTGGTTTCATGAATCCTTCAGGATGTTGTTTTTCAACCTTCACTTATTGAAAAAATAGACATCATGACTCATATTTATAAATATCTAGATACATATTATAAAACCAAAAATGTTCCGTAAATCTATGTACATATTTTTGTCACTAGGTTGTATTGAAATATTTGAGCAATGTTAATCATCCAATAATTTCCTTTTTAGATCTATAATTGAGGGAATATAAATCATTTTTCCAAATTTCAAAATACCAATTCATTTATGAATTATTATAATTTTACATTATTAAAATATTTAATTTTCTTTTAAAAATTATCATCATCAGACTGAGATATTTTTATCCTTTTCAATAAATATGGATTGGGAACCTTATGAAAAAGTAGTGATGTTTCACCTTCCTCGGTAATTACTATATCCATATTTATAGGATCAATGAAAACATTATCCCTTTCAATTTTCATTTTGTTCTGAACTCCATGATCATTCCTAATAAATACATCTCCCCCCTTATTTTAATTCCATGAGTGATTGTTTATTGAACAATCATAATCATTGAGTTTTTTGAGCCATCCCCAATGCCTCATGTTATGTTCCTTATATGAGAAGGTATAATTTAAACTCTTTTGATCTGTATATGTCTAAAATATTTTACCATAGAGGTAGTGTCTCAGCATATTCAAATAAAATATTACATCTTCTAAATAAAGATCATGAGATGGATAGTTTTTCATTAGTTTTTTATCTACTAAGATGCATATGAAATACCTCTATCATGTTGCATAAAGAAACAACCAATCGTTTTCTTTGATGCATCACTATAAATAAAAAATCCTCCATTTATATATGGTAATGTTTAGATCATAGGATTGACCAATATTATCTTCAATTTATCAAACCATTCATCCCATTATATTTTCCATATGAACTTAACCCTTTTACATGTTTTCTTGGTTAACAATTTATCCACTCGAGAAAAATTCTGAATGAAACTCCAATAGTTACCTATTAAACCAATGAAACTACATACATTAGAAATACTCATTGGTGTAGGACACTCTTGGATTTCGTTTTTCTTTAAAGGATCAATAGATATTCCATCCTTTAAGATAATATGGCCAATAAAAAAATTCATGGATCCAGAATTAAAACTTGATAAATTTACCATATAACTCTTTCCTTTTGAGAGTCTCAAGAAGAATCTTCAAGTGATTCTCATGGTCAATAGTTCTTTTATATTAAACCAGAATATCATCAATAAATACAACAAAAATTATCAAGATATTCCTTGAATACGTTGTTCATTATATCTATAAAAACTAAGGGTGCATTATTCAATCTAAATGGCATAACCAAAAACTCATAATGTTCATAACTCATCTGAAATGATGTCATCAAAATGTCTTCATTTTTACTCATAGTTGATTATATCTATAATAAAAGTCAATACTTAAAAAAATTGAACTTCATGATGTTTATCAAATAAATAATCAGTGCAAGGAAACATATACATGTTCTTTATTATAATAGAATTTATTTCCCTATAATCAATACAAAACCTTATAGATATATCTTACTTCTTATCAAATAGAACAAGGGATCCCCATGGAGAAACAACAGGGAGAATAAATCACTTTTTTACAAAATTTTCAAGTTGTTTCTTCATCTCTACTAATTCCACTTTGGCCATTCTATAGACAATATTTGATATTGTTTTTAAATCAGATATTAAATCAATAGAAAAATCAACTTCACACTCTAGGGGTGTCTAGGTAATTCCTCAAGAAATATATCAATGTATTACATTATAATAGATACATACTCAATTTTAATATTACCTTATTTATCACTAGATGTCATCTTCTCCTCCTCCCCAAGAATTTCATTCTGTAGAGCTACTGTGGGTGGATCTAGACAAGAAACTAATGATGATGTTTCTTCTCTAATGATAAGGGATTCTTCTTCTTTAACAATAATAATAATTTATTTCTTGTTTAAATAATATTTTGTATCATATATTCAAGGCCAATATATACTAATGATTATATCAAAGTCAAACATAGGTATAATGATAAAGTTAGAATGTAAAGCATGTTTATGTGTCTGAATAGGGACTGACCGACACATCTTTGTTTCAATGAGACTTCCCTTTATAGTTTTAACTGAAAAATACTGTACAAAATAAAAAGGGAAATATATAATTTTCGTGGAATATTGAGATGATATAAAATAATATGTTGATCCAGAATCAAATAAAGAATTTTCTATGTCTGAGGAGATGATTAAAGTAACTTCCACTACATAATTAGGATATTCAACCTCAAAATTTATGATTGCATAATTCGTAATTCTACCTTAGCCTTTTTTGTGGAATGATTTCTTGAAAATTAGGAAAATATTTTTTATAGTTTCCCATCTGATTATAGTTAAAACACTACACATTACAAATTTCGTTCCTGCCCCTAAAATCATTGTCCTGGTGTCCTTTTTGTCTAAACATGTAACAAACTTCCATCCCTAATAGGCATTTTCCATGAAGTTTTTCATACATTTATTTCACGATGGAAATTCAATTATTCCCTACTTCCCCTTTTACATATTTTATTTCTTATATTTTTCATTAACCATCTTATTCTATTTCATTCACATAATGACATAAGACTTTGAGAATTATTTTTCTCTCTTGATAGCACATGAGACTATATCCTCATATGATCATAAATTTTGGAAGACAGGTTCCCTTAGAAGGAATGGATTTAACCCATAAAATAATATATCAATCTTTCTCATTATATTACTTATTTTATTTGCAGCCTGAATTTCTAGCCCTATAATATTGGCTTCATATTAACCATTATTAGAAACCTCCTTTATCCTTATATTTAGTAATTGTCTCTTTATATCTACTCACTATTCATAGGTGAAATATCTTGCTACAAAATTTTCATTTAAATCCTCTCATTAATTCCTCTTAATTTTTATTATGAATTAGTGACCACTATTGATCTGTATCTCCTAAGAGATGATAAACATCCATGAAAAAATTATACCTTTCATTTCTTCCCAATGAAAGAGATATGTTTTCTAAATAACTTATCCATTTTTAGATATAAATGGATTTTTAGTCCTAGTGAATGATAAAGGTTGTTTTATCATGAAGTATTCTAACACTGTTCCTCTAAATTATGTATCAAGATACTATGTATGGGAAAGGTTATTGTTCATAACTCGGTTTATCTATCCCAATTTGGTTATAAGTTCTTTAAAACCTGTTGCAAATCCAGATACTACATAAATATCTTCCATTAGAGGGAAATCCACACATGGATTACGTGTACTGATACAGTTTCCATTCTTTCAGCTGGGGTCCATTTCTAAATAATGGCACACATTTGATGAGGTTATGAAACATAATGAATAATTTTGAACTAGTAAAACACTAAACATAAATTGAAAATTCATGTATAGATAATCTAATAATCATAAACACATATTATTTTGGAAAAAAATTATCTTTTAAATCATTCAAAATGTTTTTTAAATAAAATTAAAATTATCCTAAGAATATCCTCTCGGGAGTTTGGAACCATCTACGCAGTAAGGCCCATTGTCGTGTATCATGTTATATGAAGTCAGACCAGAAAAACCATTCCAGAGTTCTTTCCCTGAGGTAAATCTATTCCAAAACCATGTCCAATTTTATTATCTGGATAGGGATTTATTACTAAGAAGACCCAACTAATATCTAATTTACCAAAATTCTAGGATGTTCTTCTATATTTATTCTCTTGGTCTATCTCTAGGTTATTTTCCCAAATCTGTGTTTTATAAATCTAGTTTATACCAACTGTAAATACCATGACCCTAGTTTCTCGATGTTGGTGACTCACTTTACCACATTTTTATAGATAAAAGATTCAAATTCCAAAGTACTGATCAATTTATTAGTTTTGGAAGCCATACTATATACATGAACATTATATTACATTTTAAAACATAAATTACAACCTATAAAATCTTTTGAGAACACCATTTCTCTCCTAGATTAACCCATCATATCAGTCATAATAAATATATTAACACCATGGGAAAATTAAACATAAGAAAGGAGTGAGTTCAGATTCTTAGTAAGGGTAATAGTACAACATAATCAATTAGGAATAATAAGCATAAAATTTAAGGAAATGTGTGTAACAAAAACAAAATCCACTTAAACATAATCTAAATGATAATATGGACAAAAAATGCAAATCAGAGAATTCCATATAAATAATCACATGGATATTATAATAATCAAATAATCACATGGAATACCAATAAATAATATCATTAAGATAGATTTCATAATGTTGGACATCATAAACATACTGTTAGGGCTTCGACCAAGAAACTATGCATAAAAGGGTAATACAACAACCAATACCAAATCTAGTTTATCTCAGGGGATCAACTATTGCATTGTGGGGCTATAGAGGGCCCCGGCCATCTCTTTCTAAGTCCAATTCATTCCTCATATGAAATGGGAAAACATTAACATCATAAACATTTGTATTAAAAAAATTAATACGAAATGTGAAAACTTCATCCATAAACTATGAATAACACATCAATAGTCAAACTAAAATTAAGAAATTAAATAGAATATGGTATAAGGTTTCATATGATATCCACCGCAATCATGTATAACATCCAACAATGTATATAAACATAGATGAAAATACTTCAATAAAATAATTAAAAATTTCTTTATAGAAATACCCTTTTTTACTTTGAAATAATTTATTTAAACAGATGCACAATTTTAAAAGAAAACATTTTCATTTAAAGGAATCATGAAAATAAATATTCAAAACATTAAGGCATCGTGATACTAAACAAATCCTCTAATTCTGTACAAGCTATGAAAACATTCCGTCCATATTTTTATCGAAAATTTATAAAGTAACTCATTTATAAAATGAATGAAATATTCCTTAAAAACAATTTTATAAAAATTAAAACATGATAAAAACACAATATTAAAAATATTTTTGAAAAAATTTATAATAAACATCAACATGGAAGATAAATATTCCCTAATAGACAGTTATTTATAAACAATCCGGAATAATAATGAGATTGTGAAATTAACCCTTATATTGTACTTTAATTAAATTGAATATGATTTTACCTAATGTATAATGGTTTATATAATTTTATTAATTTATAATAGAACTATATCCACATTTATTATATCATATATTATCTTTCTATATTGTTTTTTAATAATATTTCATTATTACCCTTGTTTTGGGTGTTAACTACTTCATTTTCCTATGCATGTATTGTCATGTAAGTCCTGATAATTATTAATGATGTATATATATTTAATAGGAATAATGATATTAATTTTATATACATTATATTTACTCATTTTATACATTTTTATAATAATTCTTGAATGGTTAATGTAGAAAATGAATCTCATCATATCATGAAGACGGTAGGTCGTACGTATGCATGAGCAACAATATCATTCACTTAATGGTGAACCAGTAAGGAATTGGATGATATAAAAACTATAAAAAGAAATATAATTTCATATTTATTATTTGTATCCATTATATCCACCCATATAAACATTCAAATAAAGTGGTGATGAAAAAACAATAACACCACAACGTGGAGACGATAAGTCATTAGTACGCACGCATGATACTTTTTATCATAGGTTGGATGGAAGGTGGAATATGGTTGTACCATAATAATAATAACATATTATTATATATAATATACTGTATTTATTACTTTATCACTGAGAAAACATATGAATATAATGTAAAATAAGAAATGAACTCGAATGAGTTGGTAATACAATTACCTCTTTTTTCGGTGGAATTACTTCAAATATCTTCTCAAGAGATACAGAGTTGGCCTTTTTAGAATACTAAGACCTCCAAAAAATGGATATGTATGTAAGGTTGAGAAATAGTTAGGTTTTGGTCAAGATATAAGGCACAAAGTGGTTTGAAGAAGTGTGGGAGGATGTTCCATTTTATAATTGAATTTGAGGGGCACTTTTGAAAACTATCAAAATATATAATTAGTATAATTTTTTTAACATAAAAATAGATTAAAAGTGATTTATTTCAAATATACGATTATTATGGGTCTAAATAATCTAAAATAATAATTTTTAGACAATTTTAGGCCACATTTTTACCCTTATATTTTTTCTTTAACACTTATTTAATCTCTTTAACTCTTGCCATGACAATATGTGTTTTTAATATATATGGGTTAATATAGTTAACATAAAATTCTAGATTAAACATAAATGATTATTGGATGAAATTTTTAACTTTATACAAATCATTTGGTTGAATTTTATTTTTTTATAAATTTTATATCATTTAATAAAATATTATTTATTTTAATGTAAAATTAATGTCCAATTTGATACTGTGCATTACTTGAATTTTTTAAAATATCTTAATAAAAGTATATCTTGGAACCAAAAACATTAACACATAAAAAATATGTTTATTTTATCTTTCAAATTTGATTATGAAATTAATTATATCCAATTATATTTATTTTAATATTTTTAATATCATTTATTTGATATTTCTATCAACTAAATAATTATTGTATCATCATTGTATAATCCTTTAAGGTTATTATTTATTTTCTAAAAATTAGAAATAAAGTATCATGATGAAGATAAACATTTTAAATTTAAATATAATATTTTTAGTCAAATTTATATTTTTGTATAACCTATATTAAAAATGGTATAGATATTAAAAATATGAGTATGACATCATTAACTTCTTTTTAAAAAAAATATAATAAATGTATTACTATCGTAGAAGAAGATTAAAATAGTTAAAATATCATAAAAAGGATGGTTTTGGTTAACACCCACTTATCAAATGAGATTTGTAAAAGTGCTAGGGTAATTTTCTAATAGTTATAATATTAATTTTACCCATCCAGTCAACGGCCCGAAGGCCTTCATTTTTTATTGATTTTTGATAATCCACCTTTCAAGGGGTGAGGTGTCACCCTTTCAAGGCTCGTAGGAATAAGTATTACATGGCCCGTAGTCCATAGAGTAATTCATTTCCAGTAGGCTTCAAAAATTACATACAACCCAGAATAACTACATGGAACTTGCTCCTCCCCAGCATCTTCATCATGAAATCAGCTCTCCACCTTCGCTTGGTTGTTCGGCTAGGCTATCCCATGAATGGGTAATGTTACTTTTACCCATAATTACTCAATTTACCTTTAACTATATTAATAAAAAATACTAAAGATCATATTCATAATAAAATAAACCTATTTAAATAATTTTTATCCAACCATTTAAAATATTAAATTCATTTTTATAATTAAAATCAAATAATTTTAGTAATTAATTTAAAATTAATATCATTGACAAAAGGAGAAAACATGTTTTTAAAGTGAAACATTCAAAAGATTGAAATGTTTTTATATCCAAATTCATTTTTAAATTGATTATAATGACCAAAATTTAATTAAATGAAAAATATTTATTCTAAATATACTTTTGAAGAATGAAATAATATAATTTAACACTATAAATTATTTAGATGAAAATATGTTTTCAATTATAATGAAATATTTTATCACTAATCATAAAAACATAAAACATATTATAAATATTCCAAAAATTCATCCAAAGTAAATATTTATACTCCTATATGAAACAAGAAAACTATTTTCTCATATAAAATTTATAAATGTCTCAAAAAAAATATTTAAAATAGGTGCGCCATCAAAAGACTATAAAAATTCCTTAAGAAAGCATTGTATTTTAATAAATAAAATTGGATTCATTATTATATTATGCCTAGAAAATATTTTAGATAAATGTATAAAAATTAAACATAAAAATTTCATAATTTTATTAATATTATTCATTCTCTCTATTTTTATTGGCTATGTTATAAAATTCATTTATTTGTAGATCACGGTGCATTCAAACTCGATGTTGCGTGAAACGCAATCTATTAAATTTATTTAAAAAGATAACATACCATAATATTTTGGCGTGTAACATCAAAAAACTAATTTTCAACTAGACAATAGAAGATACATTCTATAGTTGAAACACCCACTTTTTATCATAGATTTTCTATGGAGTACTAAAAAAAGAATCATGAATTCATTCACTCAATTTTTACTAATTAAAATCAAATGTTTTGAATATAAAAAATAAAAAATGAAAACACAACTCACCAATAGATAATACATTTGAAAAAAATACCCTATTTTCCTTTTCAAATCCCTAAGATAATATTATAATTATCAAAAATAACTTTTTAAATAGAGATATATATCAAAAAAATTTAATCACAATTTCAATTTTTTCCAAGTTAATATTAATAGAACACATACAATTAAATTAAAACCCCACTTGAAAACCACTAGTGTATTATTATTTTTAAAACATACAATTAAATAATATTTTAAAAACATTGTATTTCATTTGGGAAAATATTATAAATATCTAATTTATTTCAAAACACATTATACAAATTTGAAACACCCCATGCTATATTAAAAATTGATTTTAATCACATAAGACCTTGTCCTATTTTTTAATACCATTTAAAAATTCATGATTCCATATTAATATCAAAACACTTTACTTGAAATATATTTTAAAATCCAAACAAATATTTATCAAACCTTAATAAAAACTCAATTAATCAACATTACACAATTTAAGGGAAATATAAATGAGAACTATGACCATTGATGAATTCATATCATGGAATGATGGTTAACATCCCAACCCATTATCCACCACTGAGTGTAACATAGAACCATGTACATGGGCCCAAAATAGGTTATTGGTCCATCTAACAGCATCATATACCACCATCCCAAATCCGCTTTCACCAAACAAATTCCTTAATCACTCCATAAAAAAATAATTATATTTTGAATACCATCAATTGAAATTATTTTTTTTATAGAAAACATCAAAAAATGTCAAAATCTATACTCAGGTATCAACATCCCCTAGAAAAATAGGTTTCTTAGTGAGTGATGGTTATCAAACAGTAACCCATGGCCTATCTCATAATCCCAAAATATCATATCATTATTTAGTAGACATTTTAAATTTAAAGGGATACTTTAACAGCCCAGTATAAGTAAAGGACATAGTCTATACTATTAATTTCTCCCAAACCAACCCAATATGACATCCATAAGACACCTGAGTCAACATGTGATATGGGATGAAGGGCTTTCATGATCTATATGGCCCGACACAAGTGTCTAGGCATCTAGAAAAAACACTAGTCATTACGTATTTCACCTAATAAATTAATATTTAATAAATAGTTGTTCATGATACATTCATTAATTTCATGCCCATACCAAAATAGAAAAGAATAAAACAATAGAGACAAAAAATATATAAGTATAAATTAATCACACATCCATCCACTTCAATATACACAACTATAGATAACCATTTTTATGTCTCAACATATATAGTGTGCCACCAATTAGGTAAATAAAAAAATAGGGATGACCTATTTTACTGAGACTAGTAAGTCACAAAAAAATTAAATACTAAAATACTTAGATGAATATCCACATATGACCCAAGGTCACTCTCTAGTACCAAAACCACATGAGCTCTAATAGTTAACATAATTTGAGTCAGAACCTATAATATCCACTTGATCTATAGATGTTGTGGCATCCATCACCTACACTCCCTGTTTAGGTGTTAAAATAATTTTCATTAAACACTATATTTTATATAAAGTAATAAGAACCTATATATAGTTTACTATATTACCAAATAATGAATATTAGAACTATAAAACCTTCTCACAATCATATGAATGAAAGTTTTAGTTTATTTTATGGCCAGATTAATGGGAAAATTATTTTATACAAATAGTGAATCATTTCTCTATAATCAAAAAACACTATATCCCTTTTATTATTCTCAAAATTTACACTCATACGCATAACCTGGGTGATTAAAACATAAGAATATAGTGATCTTGGATACTTAGTAAGGTAAAACACAGGCAATAATAATAATAAAACATATTTTGATATAAGATGAGTGTACGATTATAATATAGATATAAAAGAAAATAATTCTCAATAAATGATAGATAAAAATTTATGATTCATGAAATAAGTCCTGGAATTATTTCATACATAGATCAAAAGTGCGTGGAAACATCAAATAATAATCATTATCCATGAGAGTAAAAAAAAATCATCAGTACGAGAATAAAACTATTATATATTTCAACTATTCCGAAAGATAGGTATAATAATAATATGGAAGTGCTACCCATAAATAAATTAATCACAAATAATACTTGGAGTAATCACGCATATACCTTCTTGGCCTTGGTATAAATACTCTCTCATACCCTTTGGTTGGGAAAAATCCCCCCATATACTCTTTCACTTATGATAAATCCTCTTATTTACCCTTAGGATTTGGATAAATCCTATAGTGTACCTGTTAGCTTAGGTTAAATCCCCTCATGCACCCATTTCAATGGTATAAATCACACTATGTCCCCATATTCTTGGGATGAATCCTCTCATGCATCCTTTTTCTTGGTAAAGATTCTCCTGTGTACCCTCTGGTTCTGAATAAATCCTCCCATCAGTTCTTTTGAATTCATGAGACAAAAATTTAAACCAATTCATAATAGGTTGATATAGGACCACACTCATCATTATATATAAATTTTCATTCAATATAAAATCAAACCATTCTTGTTATTATAAATAAACCACGAAAATAAAATGGGTTTCATAGATTTTCTAAATTGTATCATAAAAACATGATAATTTATACAAAAAAATCCCCCAAAATGATTATTAATGAAGAAAAAATAGTTGTTTATTTATGAACCATTACTTATTTGGAGAATAATCCTATAAATATGATATAAAAATCACAAAAATGATTATTCATAAAAATTATTTTTCAATATCTTCTTACAAATATGTTGTTTTGAATTCAATTATCAAATCCATGTTTTTTAAGATAAAGAGAAAAATTATTAAAAAATTTCTTTAAAACAATTATAATAATGAGACCTCAAAAATAAATAATTCATATTTCAAAATGAGAATTCTAATTAAATAATATTTGGGGTGACATAATCATTGAGTCTGACTGTCTTTCCATTATCGACGCTATCAATCACAACGACGGAGGACTCCAGTCGTTTGGCACCATTTTCAAGAAAATTCTCAAACTTTGCCAACGCTTCTCCTTGTGAACTGTTTGCGCCCAAATTTACCCTACTGGTAAAACTGGTCGATGTAGTACATGTAGGGGTCAAATCCACAGGGATCGAAGAAGTAACCTTGAGACGCTATGATTTGGTGAAGGATGAGTTTTGAAGTAGCCAACTTTGGGTTCGATTTTGGATGGTTTAAATAACACTAAGAATCCTACGTGAATTCAATTTAATGAAAATGGGTTGATCTAGGATTATGCTCGGGGTGGATTGAATGAATTTTACTTCTTTAAACAATTTTGTTTTTATTAATTCTTGATGAATCCATTCTTCAAAAATAACACTACCTTCATCATTTTCTGGTTTGGTGCTTACTAAACACAATTACTAATCCCCTATACACTTAGAGAACCAAATTCATGATCTCTCCAAGGTATATGGTCATTTAGTAATTGAATTTAGTTTGATCAAACACAGTAAAGATGAAGAGTAGAAATAACTGAAGAATGGATGTCTTAAATTAATTATCCAATTAACAAAAATTCGTTCATAAAATAACATTCAATCCAGCCTTTGAATCCTCCTAAGATCAAACCATTATAGGGTTATCTCTATATTGATGGTACACTATCAATGGTGGGAGGAAGATTACTAACAAGAATTGGATTGAAGAAATTAAAATCGCGGAAATAACGAGCACTCCTCCGTGTGTGTGAATGAAATTCACACCTATTTGTGAACTAATTCACAACAACACAGAGATATCACTGTGATTTGTGATAATAAAGTTTTAATAATTGAAATGTAAAATATAGAAGAGAAAGAAGTTGATTAAGAACATAAAGATACAGAAAAGAAACTTACATGGAAATGGAAAACATTACAAAGGAAATTTGGAAGCATAACCTTACAATGAAACAAGTAACAAAAGATGATAAGAAAAATTTCCACCTATTCCCTTTACCAATATCTCCTTATATAGTCATATTAGGTGCCTTAGGTACATACCCAAACAATTAATTCACCCCCAACAATTAATAGAGTCAAATGGAGGGTGAATAATCAAAAGGAAATTGGTGTTTCGAATTTGACCCGGAAAACTGTCCAGATTCGGCCACCATATTGACGTGTGAATTCGCAATTGAAGAAAGCAGAATCAGGAGGGGCTATAGAGGAGAAATATCTTCATCCATCTTTCCTATATGAGATGTAAAAATTTCAGGAAATTTTGATCATCCCTTTGGATTTCATAGTCGAACTAGTGGGACGGAGTTTTGTGCATTAATGTCGGGTCCACCATTTAAATCTCAACATTAGATCCCTTTATCAACATGATAACATCAGAATTAGCCCTGTACACAGTTGAATAAAATGATACTCATATTTGTAGCTTTCTACTGTATAAATTGGAGCTTCATTGGGCTTAGTTTGTAGGCCTCACATTTGTTTGATGGGCCTTAGGCTCATTATGCTTTTTTCAGCAAGTTTCTGCCTTCAGGAACAAAATTATCCATCTTTTTTTAGGATTCATCCATCGGACCTAAAAGATAAAATGTTCCAAACAAAGTGATCAATAATATCCCAAAATTTCAAATTCATAAAATAAATATAATTTTGGCCACAAACAAATGAATGATTGGGCCCAAATATGCATTTTAAACATGAATTGCATTTTTATTGAGAAATGAAGTTCTATTTATGTAATGAACTAAAAAAATGTTTATGGACTTTGGAAAAATTAATATAAAGATATTAACAATTAATATTAGACACTTTCAGTGACTAATCACACCCCCCAACTTGATTTTTGCTAGTCCCGAGCAAAATATATTACAAATATGAAATTCAAATCCCCTTTTCCAAAAACATTTAAATACACATTGCTCACCCAAAGACCTCATACCAAAAAAATTATGGAACTCATCAAAATAATTTAAAACAAGCTAGGTCTATAAGCATATCCCAATCCCAAGCCCATTCCTTTGTTCAAATTCATCGCCACATTTCATCCAATTTCAATTAAGCATGATAAAGTGTTGTGCATCACAAAAGATATGGGTCCCATTTTATTGTTCAAGTGGAAAAAATGGAAGCGCTAGGTGGAAATCACATTAAACCTTAATATGAGTATCCATTTTTTTGATTTTTTTATGATTTTTTTATCCACAATAGATATGAAAAGACTAAATCTGGGCAAGACAACTATGGAGTCACGATCCCCAAGTGTCGGACGCCACACATATTGTCAATTTCATGCTCTACAATAGAGATATAAAGTCTAACTCTGGGCAAGACAACTATGGAGTCACGATCCCCAAGTACTGGACGCCACACATTTGGACAAAACATTTCTCTATGTGGTCAATTTTATTTTGTTGTTTTTTTGATTTTTTTGTTTTTATGGATGCTCAAATTAAACTAAAAGTGACCCCAAAACCCTATGCTATAATTAGAGGGACCCAAGAACGCAAATTTACACCCACGATCTAGTAGACGTGCATTGTGGCATTTTTATTAAGAGGATGAAAATGTAAACATTGAAAAATCACATCGGACAACCACACTTTCCAAAAACTATGCTCATGAACTTAAACTTGCATTAAAATCAGAATCAAGGCATGAAAATTTTATTTGATATCCAATTTTAGAGTAAGAAATGTGTGTTATCTTGTTCAAGGTTAATGGAATTTTTTCTTTCCATGCATGTTCTTATTGAAAAGAAAGCATTTTTTATTTCACCTCCCCCCAACATATAATAACAATATCCCTAGTGTTTAAAGAAAAGAAAAGTTAGAAGGGGGTGGGAGAGGAGTTCAAAGAAGAAAATTTAAAATGATAATCATGGAATGAAGTCACCTGGTGGTTGATGATGGTAGAGCATGCCATAGTCTCCCTTCAATCCTGGATTTGAGTCTCAGTGGCTTGGATGGTGGTGAATGGATTTTCCTTATGACTTATGACATGTCCTTTTATTTTTTTAACCTATAAAAACATAAAAATAAACAAAACAAAATAAACTGATAATACATTGTCTTCTTTTTAGATTTCTGGGTAAGGTATTACTCAGATATCACAGCACGTGACACAGATGAATATGGCGCTCCCCTTTCATACCCATCCTTACTCATAAAATAAGAATAGTTCAACAGTATATGGTAATTTAAAAAAGAAAATGCTTCAAAATTATTAGAAACATGAAAACCAGGGGTTGCCTCCCATGCAACAATTTTGTTTAACGTCGTTAGCTCGACTTGAACCCCCCAACTTATCCAATTCCAACTTTCAAAATTTTAATGAACCCATCTTTCTCCTCTTCAAAAAGATTGAGATTGATTGATTTTTTTTTTGAAATTTGTTTCATATGAAATCATATTTTCTACAATGATTGGTAAAATCCAAGGAATATCTAAAATGGTTGATCGAGTTGTTTCTATAGTCTTTCCTAAGACACCAAGGATCATTCCTACATTATTGATTTCATTATATGGATGAATGAAAACTAAAATTTCTTGTTTATCACCTATGATGGTATGCCTCGGTGGAGAAGTAAGGACATTGATTTTGAGTTCAGGTTGGATAGGACATTCAAACATAGATAAGGAATTAGAATCAAAATCAATTTCATTTTCAGAATTTCCCAACAAAATTGGTTCCATTTGAATTGAACATTCATCCCCAATGTTTTATAGATGAGTTTCATGAATGGGTATGGATTTGATGTTTGTGATTTATCCTAATGGTTCAATGATTGGTGTTTCTGAAAAATTATCATTGAAGAAATATTCTGGGCATTCAATCTATGAAGAAAAAAAATTTCCCTCTTCTGAATTCATGAAATCAATTTCGTCCTGATTTAAATACCCTTCAACATTTCCTTGATCTTGTTTAGTTATCCCATATCCAAAGGTTAGTTCTTTTTTCAATTCATGAGAGGTTTTTGGGATAAAATATTCATCTATCAATGATGAGGGAAGAACATCTTGAGTGGGAACGGGTTCCTCAAAAGTCTTAAAGCTTTGTAATTATAATCTAAAAGATGACACTTTTGAATTAATTTTATCCATTTGTTCACACAATTGTTCAAGCATTTTTTCCGGATTAGGGTTGATATATGTTTTTACATCACTAACTTCCTCATTATTTATCTTTTCAATCATTCTTGATAGGTATGGAAATTGATCATTTAAACATTCAGCATCCCATTGATTGTACATCTCATCTGGTGTGGTGTATTAAATTAAGGTTTGGTCAATGAAATTCCCTAAGTGAGGTGATTCAGAATAATGATTTTCCAGTTGATTATAGCCTTTGTATATTAATGGATATTGTTGAAGATAATCCATTGGAGTTTATTGAAAGTTGTTTTTGGGATTCATTGGACACATAGAAATAGAAAGGGGAAAAGAGAAGATAAATTAGGGTGAGAAAAGAGAATTTGGGGTGAGAAAAAAAGATGACTATCTAAGGTACTTACTTGGGTCCCTGGAAATGACGCCAAAATTTGGTTGCGCCCAAATTTACCCTACTGGTAAAAGCGGTCGATGTAGTACATGTAGGGGTCGAATCCACATGGACCGAAGAAGTAACCTTGAGACACTATGATTTGGTGAAGGATGGGATTTGAAGTATCCAACTTTGGGTTCGTTTTTGGATGGTTTAAATAACACTTAGAAACCTACGTGAATTCAATTTAACAAAAATGGGTTGATCTGGGATTATGCTCGGGGTGGATTGAATGAATTTTACTTCTTTAAACAATTTTGGTTTTATTAATTCTTGATGAATCCATTCTTCAAAAATAACAATACCTTCATCATTTTCTAGTTTGGTGATAACTAAACACAATTACTAATCCCCTATACACTTAGAAAACCAAATTCATGATCTCTCCGAGGTATATGGTCATTTAGTAATTGAATTTAGTTTGCTCAAACACAGTAAAGATGAAGAGTAGAAATAACTGAAGAATGGATGTCTTAAATTATTTATCCAATTAACAAAAATTCGTTCATAAAATAACATTTAATCCAGCCTTTGCATCCTCCTATGATCAACCAATTAAAGGGTTATCCCTCCATTGATGGTATACTCTCAATGGTGGGTGGAAGATGACTAAAAATAATTGGATTGAAGAAATTAAAACCGCGGAAATAACGAGCACTCCTCCATGTGTGTGAATGAAATTCACACCTATGTGTGAACTAATTCACAATAACGTAGAGATATCACTATGATTTGTGATAATAATGTTTTAATAAATGAAATGGAAAATATAGAAGAGAGAGAAGTTGATTAAGAATATAAAGATACAAAAAAGAAACTTACATGGAAATGGAAAACATTACAAAGGAAATTTGGAAGCATAACCTTACAATGAAACAAGAAACAAAAGATGATAAGAAAAAGTTTCACCTATTCCCTTCAACACTAGCTCATTATATAGAAATATTAGTAGCCTTAGGTACATCCCCCAACAATTAATTCACCCCCCAAAAATTAATAGAGTCAAATGGAGGGTGAATAATCAAAAGGAAATTTATGTTTTGAATTTGACCCGGAAAACTGTCCAGATTCGTCCACCATATTGACGTGTGAATTCTCAATTTAAGAATGCCGAATACGAAGGGGCTGTAGAAGAGAAATATCTGTATCCCTCTTTCCTATATTATCTGTAAAAATTTCAGGAAATTTTACTATGCTGTTTGGAAGTTATAGTCGAAATGGTGGGATAGATTTTTGTGCATTAATGTCGGGTCCACCATTTAAATTTCAACTTCATATCCCTTTATCATCATGATAACATCAGAATTAGCTCCGGCCACATCGGAATAAAATGATCCCCATAATATTATATTTCTACTGTATAAATTTGAGCTTCATTGGGCTTTGTTTGTGGGCCCCACATTTGTTTGATGGGCCTTAGGCCCATTATTCTTTTTTCCAGCATGTTTCTGCATTCAGGTGAAAAATTTTCCATCTTCCTTTGGGATTCATCCATCGGAACTAAAAGATAAAATGTTCCAAAAAAAGTGATAAATCATATCCCAAAATTTCAATTTCAGAAAATGAAGATAATGTTGTCCACAAAAAAATGAATGATTGGGCCCAAATTTTCATTTTAAACATGAATTGCATTTTTGATGAGAAATGAAGTTCTATTTATGTAATACACTAAAAACAATGTTTATAGACTTTGGAACAATTAATATAAATATATTAACAATTAATATTAGACACTTTCAGTGACTAATCATGCACCTTCTCATTCACCAAAAGGGAAGGAAACAATGCATCCAATCAGCTGGAATCCTCAGGTCCATTCAGTATTAACCAGCTCTGGCTGGACAATTTCCCTTCATGGCTTCATGCAAGTACTTCTGCTGATCTTTTTCATTAATGTTATATGATTTTATCAAAAAAACTAGGGGAAATATTTTAAGTGAAACATGATTTACTTAGAAAATAATATTGAAATAAAACATAACATTATAATATAATTTAAAATATCAGTCTTGAAAGGTAGTAGTCAAATAGAAGTGATTATGACCCATGTAGATTTGAGTCATAAAAATCCCTTACAATTTGAGGATAATTTAACTCATATCCTCTTGAAAGAGTTATAGATTTAATTTGAATATTAATTACCATGAATAAAAGGTATTTCAAGACATGAAATATAAATTCACTATAATAAATACCACTTAAATTAAATTAGGTGCATAAAAAATATGTCTAAATGAGATGAATTTGAGATGAGAAACCCTTACCATTTTACCTACTTACTCGATCGTGACCTAACCTAATTGGATTAAAAAATACTTGGAAATGAATTAATTATGAAAAAGGGGAATAAACATTATTATCATAGTGCATGTATGTATTATGAGTAATTTGGTAGAGTTTCAACATGAAATTTGAAGGATAAGTTAGTCTTGAATTTGTGTAAGTGTTACCTTTTATAAGTAAAGAGAATGGTTATTTTGGAAGTAATAATTATGTTTTTAGTAATTTATTATTAATATTATAGGTTAAATCGAAGATAAAAAGAAATTAGTTGAGGTAATAGTTATTCATGGTCAAAATTTAACTCAACTACTCATTCCAAATACAACATTGAGTATTTGATGGAATTTTTTATTAAATTTTATCATTTTCCCTAATTTACTTTTTCCATGGTTTTAATTTTTATCCTTAGTAAATAATTTTAATTTTAAAAATTTATATTGTCCCTTTTACCTAATTTTATAATTATTATTTAAAATTTGGATATTATTTAATCAAATAATGTATTTATAGGCTTTAAAAGATAAATTTATTATTAGTAAACATAATGATAAAAAATTATTTTTTTGAAAACATGTGTTTTTATGTTTAAAATTTTATTTACAAGTTAATATTAAAATATATACTTATTATAATTAAATAAATTATTTTATTAGAGAAAAAATTATATGGATTTAAAAGATATCCAAATTTTAATTTCACCATCACAACACTTAATTCAGAGAAATGGTCAAAACAAGTTTTTATTGAAGTAATATTTTAATTTTTTAAAAAAAATCATTGGAAATAATATTTATAAGTTAAATAAATATATTAAAATGAATAATTTTATTCATTAAATTCATATTTTATTACATAATAAGTTTTCTAAACTACTAGGGTACTCTTACATAACTATGAAACCCAAAAAAAAATAGTTTTTTTAAAATTGATGTATTTTTCAACAAAAACATTACCTTAAAAAACATTAAAATTAATACTGACTGTTTTTTATGAGAGAAATTAAAAAATAAATTTAATATTATCAAATTTAAATATTCTAATATATAAATTTATATTTCAAAAGAAAATACATAATATAAATAAAATGACATTTTTTAAAATATTTTTTTAATATTATCTCATATTAATTATTTACCTTCCAAAGGTAATAACATTTAAGGAATTTCTATCCCAGTGAGTATCATATAATTATTAATAATTTCATTCTATCATGTTGTGGGTCTTTTATATTCTCTTTATAATGTAATTAAATTTATAAAACATAACATCAATATTATATGGTCTAGAATTTCAGGTCATTAAAATTTACACTCCTTAAAATAATTTTATCCTAGAAATTTTAATTATCAATTATCAATGAAAAAATAATTAATGTTGTCATTTAGGTAATTATAACATAGGTTTTCAAAAACCATGGAAACATTATTAACTTGGGTTTGTTTAGGTAAACTGTCATTTCCTTCATAAAATATATATATATATAAATAAGGGGTTTCTTACTAAAAATTTGACATAAGAATCACTCATGAATAGTTATCATGAATATTAGAGTATAATTAGTTTTCCATGAGAGATCATAGTAATATTTAAATTTTTATGGTAACGTAGGTTGATTTGAAATTTTATCTTCTTATTTCAATGAATAATTTTACCCACTTTTTAAAGAGTTCAAATCCATTTCAGAAATCACATTAAATTTCTCTAACGGAAGGAATACAAATCACATACCTAAAATCATAAACATGGAATATAATAATCATAAAACTATAATATTTCTTCAACAATAAAATTATTTACCTGTCATTTAGTGTTCATAGAAAAATTATTATATTCACTAGTGTTCCTAAAATAAAATTCCAACAAGACATCAACAAGTCAATATTAGAGGGTACTTATGCCTTAAAAATCTAGATACACTTCAGGAGTATTAATTTCATACTAATTCTATTATTATTTTGGTCTTAGGGGTAAGTGATGTTCATTTTATTATTTAGTCATTAGATTAGTTCATTCATTTAGATAATGTCCAAGATCCCCACACATAAGACATGTAATTTTTAATGGTACCTTAGAATGAACTCTAATAACATAAATCGTGTAAATAAATATCTTCATTTTCATTTGGTTGTTTCATTTTCAATGACCACATCTTGCAAAGGTAAACCATATTTGAGTACCCTTGATTTAATTCCTTTGTTGCATCTTTCCACATTTTGGACATATTTAAAATTGAATATTTTTATATCATTTTTTGTCACATGATTTCTCTTGAGAATCTATAATTTTATGCATTGGTGTGTTTGGGACTTCATATTTGTTAATATTTTCAATCATATTACTTGATAGATGGTTTGAAATAAATACAAGGTTTCTCACAATAGCTTGAATTTTGTGGGTTTTTTCATTAAGGTAATATCAATATTCTCTCTCATAACCATGGTAACTTCTAGTTCCAGCCATTACATAAACAAAAAGGGTTTAAATGAGTGACAAATATTTGAATCATAATGTAATTTAAAAAAATCATACAAAAAATGTGTCAATATTTGAAACTATCAAATTATATTTTATTTCAACCTAAACACATTTTTCCTCAATGTATGATTCATTAAGTTGGTTTCTCTCAAATTCTTTATCCTTATTCCTTAATATATTAAATCCTTAATAATGGATTGTAAGTAAAATGTGACTAATCTAAAGAATATCAAATATTTTTTTCAAACCTGGTGTAAAATTAGGCCCCTTTTTCATTCGCTAGGTGATAATTGAGTTAATACCATAAACACCAATTTCAGTTTTATTAACCCTAGGTATATCTACGCCAAATCCTACATCCACTTGTTGTATTTATATAGTGAATTTTTTCTAATAAAATAACACAATCTCTACTATATAAAAATATTATAATGTTATCATATATTTATAAATATCCCTTATATATATCCCTAGGATGGTCAGTAATTTTTTTAATTATAATACCAAAAAATAACCTAACGTATTCAAAAAAAGATAAATTGTACTCTGATACCAAATAAGGTTCCCCAGACCTACACTACCTAATATTTCACCAAAAAGACATTCATTTAACACTATATTTGATATAAAGTGAGCGTAACCAGATTTTTTTAATAAAATTACCATGTTATAGAAAATACAACTCATAAATCTTCTCATAGTCCCAAGAATAGAAGGTTCAATGTCTTTTACGACTAATTACATGGGAAACCCATTTTACGAAACTGGTGAATCATTTATCTACAATCAAATGAAACAAGGTCTATTCTATTATTATCATATGTTACACACATATTCATAACATAGGGGGTATAAACATATGAAATGGGTGAGCTCATATCCTTAGTGAGGGAAAACAAAATCTATAACAATAAAAGATCATATGTGAGAACAATACAAGAATATGGGTATAATCATGATACATATAAAAATTATATCCAACAAAGAAAAGATAAAAATTCACGTGTCATTGAATAATGCATAGAATAAGATAATAAATGGATTAAAAGTGTATGGAAACATTAATCAATATACTTGATCCTTGAGAGCATAACATAGTTTTGAGTATAAAAATGAAACTATTATTTAATTCAACTCTATCATAAGAATAAGAATAAAAATCATATTTTTAGAAAACACAATATTATATTCATAAACAAATTCAGAGTATAATCACTCATATAAATTTTTGGTATTCGGATAAATCCTCTAGTGTACACTTATCTTGGAAAAAATCATCTTGTGTACCAATTAGTTAGGGATAAACCCTCCTATATACCCTTTTTATGGGATAAATTCTCTCATGTACCCTTTTTATTGTGATAAATCTTCTAGTTTACCCTTTTTATTAGAGAATATCTTATATATTTCACTTTTTATTGGTATAAATACTCCCAAGTACCCTTTTTCCTCTAATAAATCATATAGTGTACCTTTGAGATTGTTTTAAATTCTCCCATGTACCCATTTCCTTAGGATACCATATACACTTTTAAACTCACAAGACACAAAATTAAACCAATGAAATAGAGGGTGATTTAGGAAAACACCCGTTATCATCCTTACAAATGAGGTCTTCCTAAAATCAAATCATCCATATTATCATAAATAATTAATGAGTTGAAAATGGGTTTAAAAACTTTTCAAAATGGTATCATAAAAAACATGATCATTTCATACTAAAAAAATAATCCCCAAAAATGAATTTTTAAGAATAGAATATACATGGTTATTTATGATCATGTTCTCCATTGTAAAAGAATACTTTTAAAATATAAGAGAAATCACAAAAAATAATTTTCTTAAAAAATGTTTCTTAATATAATAAATAAATTCAGGATATTTAAGTTACAATACAAACACCATTTTTTAATATGAAGAGAAAACATCTTCAAATATTAATTCAAAAATATTATTATAATGTTTCCTTGAAAATAAATAAGTCCCATGTAAAAAATGAAAAGTTTAATTGATGAATATGTTATCAATGAATGGAAAATCCTTCGAAATATTTGAAAACAACGTTATTTAAATCCACCATTATTAAAAGGATAATGAAATATTTTTTTTAAAATGAATAAAGAATAAATAAAAGGATCAGTATAGATAAAAAAATTAGAGTTTCCCCTAGGGAAAAGAGATTTTGGTGAGAAATAAAATCATTGATATGGAAGAAAACTCATTAAAATTACTTGAAATTACCGTTAACAAATATGATTTTGCACAAAATAATGGAATATTTGACGAGGATTTTTTTTGTCTCAAACATGATTTCCATAGAAAATATGGTGGAAGTACAAAATAAAATTATTATTTCATAGATGAGATAAATATTCACGTATAGACATCAAATAAGAGTGATTATGATCCATGTAAGAAATCTGAGTCATGAAAACCACTTATAATATAAAAATTGTTCAATTCAAACCCTCTTGAAAGAGAGAGAGGGATTTAAATTTTAAATATATTACCATTAACAAATAGTATTTTTAGATATAAAATATCAGTTAGTTGGAATATATAACACTTAAATTAAAATTAGAGTATAATACAGAACATATCTCAAAGGGAATAATTTGATATGAAAAACCATTACCCTCTTTTTAAGCTAACCTGACCATCCTCTAACGTCATTAGAATATCGAGTATTCTATTGGAAAAATCCTTGTAAATGAATGACTAAAGTTTTATTATTGTGAAAAATGATTTATAAAATTAGTACAATGTCCTCGGTGGAGTAATGTGGTATAGTTTTAATAAGAAATTCAAATAAATGTTTTTCCATGATGTTTTGGAATTGCTACCATTTACAAGTAAACAAAATGATAGTTTTGGAAGTTATCATCATATTTTAAATAATTCAATGTTTCTATGAAAGGGTCAATAAAAAAAGGAAAAAATATGGGAATGAGTGTGTGGGAAAAAATTCACCTCAACAACTCATTTTGGAGACAACATTGAGTATTTTAGGCCTTTCATAACATTTTTACTATTTTCATAATTTACTTTTACATTGTAAATTATTTTTTTAAAATTTTTAATTAATTATATTGAAAAAATGAATAATTAAATTCTTACCTAATTTTAACCTTATGATTTTATATTTGGAAATTATTTTGTCAAATATAATTTCTATGGTTTTTAAAAGATAATTTTATGATTAATAAACTTAATGTGTAAAAATAGTTTTTTTAGAAAAAGTGTGTTTTTGATATTAAAATTTTATATACAAGATAATATTATAATAGATACATAATTTTAGGAAATAAATTGGTTAATTATAAAAAAATAAAATCTATGCGGCTTTTAATTCAGTCCAAAACCGAATTTTACCATCGAAACAGAAATTTTGAAGAAAACACCAAAAACTATTTCTATTAAAGTACTATTTGAATTTAGTTTTAAAAATGTTGGAAATAGGATTTATAAGATCAAATAATATTTTAAAATGAATAATTTTATTCCTTAAATACATTTTTATTACTTATTATTTTCGGTATTCATCAAGTATACGTGTACATATTGATAAAATCATAAATAATATAATTTTCACAAAAACTGTATTTTTCTACTAAAAATAAACATTTTAAGAAAAAATTATAAAATTAATTATAATTCAATTTTGATGTGATGAATTAAAGAATAAATTTTATTTTATTAAATTTTACTCCTAGAATTTGAAAAATTATTTTTAAAAAAACACATAATATAATGAAAATGAATTTTAATGGGAGAAAAACTTATTCAATATTAACTAATATTAATTATTTATCTTCCAAATGTAATGAATTGTAATTATATAAAATTTTAGTTCTTATTGTATATTTATTAATAATTTTATTTTAACTTGTTTTGGGTCTTTTATGTTGGGTGTATCATGTAATAGAATTTGTTGATCATAACATCTATTTTATATGATTTCGATTTTAATATCATTACATATAATGAGTGTTGTATATATGGTGTGTGATATAAATCCCAATAGGGATTAACCAATGGGTACATTCATTATATTTCAAAAAATTGTATTGAAATTATAGTTTTTAATACATTAAATTAAAAATAGGTTTTCCTTTATTCATGAAAAATAACACATAAATATTTTCCATATCCTACTTTTAAATTCCAAAAAATAAGATATTTAGAAAAATATATTTTTTCATTCTCATAATATATAATTTTGAAGTCCCTATTTTACAAAATATTATTCAAAACAATTAAAAATGAACTAAAGTGATACACATAGAAACAAAAATTGAATAGCTAATCTATAATATAATGTTTAGAAACCAATAAAAAATGAATATTCAAAAGTAAGAATACATGGAAAGAATAGGGCCACTAAATCAAAATCATAACCCAATTTAGTAAATAGAAAAGTATAGTAAATTATATATATATAAATAATCATGAAAGTGTAAAATAAAACATGTTCTTATAAAAAATAATACAATCAGTAATTTAAAATTGGGGTCATGTGGGATACACCCAAAGGACACTAAGGATAGGAACACCTATAAATTATATGTCACTAATTAAGAAGAACCTCAAATAGTCAAATGGAACTACATCTACAACACAGGTCTTTTTAAATTTACATGCCATAGGGTAGGTTTAATGTGTATATAACTACTTCACTTGTATGAGAGACATTATAACTTAGGGAACGGACCCCACATGATCTATGTTAGCCAATACAAGTACCCATGGTTTCACAAGAGGTTTAATATATATCACATTCCTTATTAAATATATAATTATCATTAGTAAAATCATTAATATTTACAAGTTCTATAAAAACGTGCAATTCCATTTTTTAAATCATAAAGGAACATTATAGGGATAATAATAATAATAATAGCAATAAAATAATAAAAATTACAACTATGATAACGATAAGGTAATTGTTTGTACAAATTTATTTATGAAATATAAAATTACCCTTAAATTATACTTTATAAATCATTTTGATAAACCCCTTTTGAATATTTATTTTGAAAATAAAATTAAAACATTTAGAGTTAATTTTAAATTAAACCCTTAACAATTATACCCATATTAATTTCTATATATACATTTGTGTGCTTGTATGTGTGCAACTCTAAATCCACCTATTCACATATTCTCATGTTAATATGTGTACATATATACACACACCCAATCATATGGGTATAACACCCAATTCAAAAAGAGTCATTAAAAAAATTAACATTTAATGCTCTCTTGAAACCAGGAAAAAACCTCACATTAAAACTCTCTAAGTCCATAGCCCCCAATAAGAAGTTAAAAAAATTAAAACATTAAAAAACATAAAAAATATACACATCCACCCATAAACATAAGGAACCCTTAATCACACCTAAAATTTCAGAATGAATTAATTCCACATTATTTCCCCTTTATGAATAATATTTTTTTAGAAATAATTTCAAATATTTATTATAATATATAACAAATGAAATTTATATGGAAAATTATTTTAAAATGCACAAGAATCATTTATATTTATATGAAAAGATAATAATTAAAAACACCGACCTAGAATCATGTGAGAACAAAGTGAAATCACCAATAATGATGAGATAAAGGATTGATAGGGACTTCACACACACTACGAAACAAAGGTTTTAATAAATTAGATCAAAAAAACTCATAAGGGTAAGACTATAGTAAATCACACCAAGAATAAGAGAATAAAATAATAAAAAAGTAAGTTAAAGTATGTGGAGAAGTAAAGGATCCATAACAAAGAATATGTTTATTTAAATTGTAATGAATAGAGGATGGTGAACAATGTACAATATAGGGTGGAAGGGGGAGTCAAGAACACACCCTCACATGAATTCTGGGGTGGGTTGCCTTAGGTAGGTAGGAAGGAAAGGCTGATTTTGGAGTTAAATGAAGAGAAGGAAAAATGTAAAATTATATTTTTTAAGACTAGGTAAAATTCATGTTGGCATAATTATTTTATCAAAGTATAAATCAATTGTGTGCCTCATACTCAACACACCATGTAACCCACACCATTAGTCCACAAAAATTGGAGAACCATGTTTTAACAATGTGTTACAGATCTCCCAAATTTAAAACCCCCTCCACATGGTTCTTGAATAAATTATACAACCATGAAACAAAACTACGTGACATTAAAAACCCATTAAAATTTACATTTTTCCAATATAAAATACCATAGACTCAACAAAAATTATAAAGATAAAGAAATAAATAAATAAATAAAAAACTAAATTTTAGGATGTGATAATATATCTAACATAATCATACATCATGAAATTATTTTTTGGTTGAGATTTTATTATAGCTATTTTTCTTCAACCATTGAGCACTTGAGCTTCTAGACACACACTCATGGTGTGTCCCATTCTTTCAAAATAGTAAAAATTTGTTTCTATATCTCTTTATGAGCCTTTATTTTTAGTTTTAATGTTAAGTTTTCTTATATATTCTAGATTTTATCTACCAGTCCATCCAGTTATTGAGTATTCAATGGAGGGGATATATATTTTCTTTTTCTTCATTGAAAATAAGATATTTTATTCATGATCTATTATCTTATCATTTATATCGTTCAACATTGAAGTTATCTTCTTTATCATTTAGCCTACTTCTTGTCCATATTTTATCCTCTATTGCCATTATCTTTTGAATGGGTTAATAATCTCCTTAATCTCTTTCTCCATGGAAATTTTTTATGTATTTCTTTTTTAATTTTATCAAGAAGGTCACTTTATACAATCATTATTTCAACCATTTTCATCATCTCCATATTTAAGGCCACAGTAACCCACCTCTTCCTTTGGATCCTTAAATACAAAACTTCATTAAATTATTAATCCATGAAGTGGATGATCTCATTTTTATTAACCTATTATATAGGTATTAGATCTCATTTTGATCACTAAATGAACATTCAACACTCCAATGTCTTATTGTCTCTTCCAATTCTTAATTGGAATCTACAATTATGCGTCCCTTTATGGGGGATTCTAATTTTTTGATTTTAAATAAACATTAAAAACATCAATAGAAACATATTTAATAATGGAATCAGATGTATTCACCTTGATTGGACAGCCTATATTCACTATATCTATTTTATCATTTTTATTTTTCTTCTTTCCTTTTTTCATAAGAAAATATTCACCAGATATTAAAGAGGATTCCTTAGACTCCTTTATGATTAGTATTTTTCCATAAATAATTTTTATTTACTTCCACATCTTGATTTATTTAGCATAATAAGTAGTTTTATTATAATCATTACTGTATAATAATCCAGTCTGGATCTTCTTTGTGTTGGTATCACTAACTCTCTCACTAGTCTATGTCAAATTGTCATCTTCAAAATCATACACCATGGATAATTATTCACAAACCTGTTGGAATAAAAACATTTATTTATTTTTCAAATTTTCATCATTTTTTCCTTTGAAAATGGAGGTCTCTCTATAAAATTAATCTACCCATGAAACCAAAATATAAATATAGATTAAACTTATCGGGTGATTTTTTTGGATTGGAGACCACATGTTGGGTTCAGGTTGACCTAAAGAACTCTAAGAGGGGCGGGGGGATGGGTGAATCCAAAAAATATATTTCATTTTTCATTGGTCATTTTTCTTTATATATCATTCATTTATGATAATATATATATGTTCATCCCCATGTTCTAACTCTCTTTTTCCCTGAAACATAAAACAAATAAAAAAATTAAATCATACACAAACATAGTATTTTAACTAGTTTACCATAAACAAATTACACAATGGTATTACACTGATTATGTGGTGATATACTAGATGATAAAAATATTCACTATATGTTTTATAAAGTATTTTTAAAGGTGTACTACTGATCTAAGGTAACTCCCTCTTATTATTTATATGCACAGAATTTTAAGATAAGGGTTGTCTTGTTTATAGATATTTGGGTCTTTTATCAATAAATTATATACTTGGGGTATTTTTTCATTCATTATAGGTTGCTAGGATACCTTAAATATCATTCTATATGTATATTCTTCTTGAAGTTATTATTTACTACACTCTTCTAATTATTATCTAAATGCGATCTACATGTCAATGCATTGGTTAGGGAGATACCGTTGGCTTCGGGCGGCGGTGATGGCCGACCAGACCTTCTCCCCCTTCACCTCCCCAGCTTCCCCTCCCGATTTCCCCCATATCCACCTCTCCCCTAAAGTTCCTGCTCTCTTCCAAGATGCTCCTTCGCTCCTGATTTCTTTCCAGGAATTCTCAAAGGCTTCTTCGTTCCTCAATGTTTCCCTCGTTGCCCGCTTTGGACATCGAAGTTCGTCACTCGATAGCTTTGATAGGTTTGTCAACAACACTTGTCCCCGGAAGTCTCGCATCGTGGTTGGGATATTGGACCCGCATCATTTTCTTTTCTGCTTCGATAGTGCTGATGATCTGGCCTCTACTTGGTCCAAAGGGATGTGCGCTTGTCATGGTTCCCGCTGCTTCCTCTTCAATGGGGTTATGAGTTCCACTGGTATCGCGACCCACCCTCTACGGTGATCTGGGTTAGTTTTCCGAATCTCCCCCTCCCTTTCCAGAATCATGCTATTTTGAAGATGTTGGGTAATCTCATCAGGAGGTTTCTAGCTTTTGATGAGTGTTCACGGTCCTTTGTCCACCCGATTGCTCCTCAGATCTGTGTAGAAGTTGATGTTTCAAAGGCTCATGTGGACACTTTCTGTATTGAGGTTGGAGTTGATTTCAGATACAAATAATCAGTGATTTTTGAAACCTGGATAGACTTTTGTAGTTCTTGCTCTCGTCTAGGTCACCTTCAGAATGCCTGTCATTCGTCCTATTTGGCTCATGTGGTGGGACGTTCTACCGGGTTTGACCCCTCCAGCAGTGGTAATCCGCTTCATTTGGAGGCACCACCATATATCCTTATCTCAAAGGTGAATGTTCTAGAGGCGAGTGAGGGGGAAGTCCGCACTTCCTCTATTGTTTCAGCTACATTTTCAGAGAATGCTGGGGTTCCTCCAGCGAATTGCCACATCTTGGAACCCCCCCACTTCCAAGAAAAAGTCTGTGCACTCTGATCCAAGGGTTTATGACATATTGTTTAGTTTAAATGTGGTTTGGATCCTCCCAAACTTGTTCATCTACAGGGTGAATGCAATCCTTCGGTGGCTCCCACCTTTGCTGAAATAGTTAAGGAGGGTGGCTTGTAGAAAGGGAAGGTGCCAGTGAGTAGTGATCATGGTCCCGGTGGCCTGCAAGTTCATGGACGGGAGGACAATATCATGTGGTTACAGTTTATGGGCCGTGGATATGACCAGCTTGTTGTTGTTGACAAGGTTCAGGGGATGTCCTCCAAGGAGGTTTCTCTCCACTACGGCTTAGAGAACAAGGATGGTATGGGGATGTCCTCGAGTGCCCACAACCCCCTCAATGAAGGCTCGGAGTTAATTTTGGGGAACCGTTTTGCTGGTTTGGAGGTTGATGAATCGACATTGTCTCATGAGGATTTTTCTTCAAGTGACGATAGGCTTTTCCACTCTTCAATGGATAGCTTGGATCGTTTTCAAGGGAAAGGACCTCATAACGTTAGGAGGAAGAAAGGGAAACAAGGAACTCGGGACCTAGGGGATTGTATTGTGGTGCGGGGGAAAAATCTAAGGCTCGCAAAGACTACTCCCATCTACCAAAACCTATGGAGACCAGGTCGTCCAAGAAGGGTACGGAAAAGGAAAGCACAATCCCTCAAAAAGGGGGAGTAAAGTAGTGGTAAGGACTTTGGGAGACAAGGATGGAAATGATGGGGAGAGCTTGAGGCTCATCTTGCACAACAAGGAAGAAATGCTTGAACAAGAGGTATGGCCCAAAGTCTCAGAAGAGGATCCCAGAAAAATGGATGAACGGAATATACAAGTAGAGATCAATGAGGAAAAAATAGCGTAGATAGATAAACAAGACCGCATTGTGACCCGAGGCTTCAATCAGAATAAAGTCAACTTAGAGGAATTAATTCATACAATGGAACAGTTGATCTGTCACTTTGAAGAGCTCATTAGCAAGGATCCGGACACCCAGGTTAGTGCACTTCACTGGGAACTATATAGAATAGCTGAGTCATGTAATATTAGTTTGGTGTTCAATGATTTTGTGAGCTCTTTTATAACGTAGTGGCTTTTGGCTGTGAACCTTGGTTTCCATTTTCCCTTAAAATGGCTTTATCTTATAAAAATTTAAATTTGGTGGTGTCAATGCGTTGGTTGAATCTTGTATATTCTATAAATCATAGATGAGTCCCTTCTGTATCTAGGTGTAAATAATTTTTGAACTAAAATTATATGCTTTACTAATTTCTGCAATCTATATGTAGTGATGTGATTCTTCCTTATTCTCTCTTAATCCTTCACTCCTGAATTAATACAAATCTAGTAATGGAATTCATTGGGAGCACTTCTTTTTCATCTCTAAGATTCAGTTATGAAATATTAACCATTCCCCAATTTCTATTATGAACTACTACATATATTTATATATAATCCATATAATCAATCCCTTCAATTTGAGGGTTGAGATTAATTCCCCTTCATAATAATATCCATAATTATTTAAACGGAATAATGAGATTTTTGTGGTGTAATTTTGTTCCATTTAATCTGAATTAATCACTGAAATCGTAAGAAAAATTCTATCCTTAAAATTATCCCTAAAAATAATAGGTATTTCAGAAATTGACTAATCAATTTGTTTATTCCTATGTTATGGTGTAATCTTCATAGTTTCATCCTTTTTGTGGAAATTTATTCTTCAATGTGGTGTGGTTTGAGTCAGTACTTAGATCCATTTTTTTTCTAGACATATTTCTTCATAATTTGGAAAAATATTCTATATTTATTCTCTATCCCCTAACCTATTGTGGTATTATAGAATAATCTAGATCAAAAATTCATTTTATTTCCTCAAAATTTATCTTTTGACCTTTTTATATAATAATCTCTCAATGTGAATCCAATTTGGTGCGACTTGGTTCTTCTTTTTCTCTTGAAAGAGTACTATGAAAACATTTAATATGACTTATAGGTCTCTAAAAATCCAATAAAACTGGAATTAATCTCAAAGTTCAATATGCTAAAACCAACATCTCTCAATGTGTCCTTCATAACAATAATTTATGATTTAGTCTAATATGGAATGGCGTGTGTTTTATGACACAAGTAACAAGTTCAATTATAATGAAAAATGGGTCACAAGTATATTCTTTTTCATGATTTTTAATTTATTGATAGTTTTTAGTGTTTTTAGGGATTTTAGGGTTTTTAATTTGTATATTTAGAGAAAATAGGCCTTGAGGATGTTTTTGGTGCATAGTATTTACTAACCATGAAGTACAAATCTGTCATAGCACTGAAATATCTGGTATAGTTTTCCATTTTTAGTCAAACTGTATGACTCACCATGAAAACCATGAAATGGTATGGGTGTTTTTTCATAGGATTTATAAGGATTGATCTTGATTTTATAAACCATATGACTCTCCATAGGTAGGTGTGAACCTCTTTTTTCTAAGGAAAGTGACCACACATGGTTTGCGCATGTTTTGTAAAACCGTGAAACCTAACAATGCACTTCCATCCAAAAGTATAAAGATATGGGATTTACCCCTTTTAGATTGATTATTTTTATATCTAATCACATCATAAACTCTCTTTATATCTAAATAAACTCTCCCTAGTTCTCTATAGAGTCTCCTCCTTGGATCTTTGGTGAATTCCCTCCATTCTTGGTGGGCCTCTTCACAGTTTTTTGGATTTGTTATCTGATTTATCACACTCATCCTTGATCTATAATTAATCTCTCTTCCCCTTATTCTATTAGTGAAATATTGATATTTGAATCTCATATCTTCTGTCAATAATTCATAATTCATAACATTTCCTATAGATCCTAGTTTTTCAAGACATGATCTCTACAATTCTCATCCCATTTACAAAGGTGACTAGTTTTCCTCTGTTGGTGAGGTAGGTGTCTCTATAAAAAGGTTCTTACCCCTTAATTAAATGGTTTTATTATAATTTCCTTTGGTTTGGTTAATTACATTTCTCTAATTTATATCAAAGTGTATTTTTCTCATGAGATGCACGTTTTTTAAGAATTTTTCATTAATAAAATTCATGCATTATATGTGTTTGATTAAATGACACAAATGGTATTTTGAATCGGGAATGGGATTTCAAGAAGCGATTCTATGATTCTTTAATGTGTAATTCTTTTAGAAATTGTGATCATAGTTTATTTAATTTTTTTGAAAAATATAATTTTGGGAACCTTTTATGCATCAGGTTATGGACCAATGTAATATTATTGAGTGTAGTACCACTATGATTTATTATTGTGACATTGGTAGGACATGTTAGGAATTAATATCAGTAGGATTCATAGTATTCATATCTTACTATTCCTACATGTTTCTAAGTATGTATTCTCGTAGGCAAGTTCCAAACTGGTTCTTGGTTTTATACTTGACTATATTTCTTCTTTAACGATTTCTCTCCAATTTCTATTGTGGAATTTCTATGAATTTTCATGTTTATGATTATCTTCCACCCATAATGTACATGTCATATTCATTTTTTATGATAATATAAAATGATTTAATAGAAATAGATTTGTGTTTTAAAAATTAATTTTCATTTCAACTTTCTTTATAAAATGGTTTTATTTTTAATGCTAAAACTATTGGTTGCATGGGGTTAAACTTTTTTTAAAAAAATTTGTAGTATCTTAATAGGATTTATTGATCACTAACTAATTTTTCTAATGGGAGTTTCAAGATCTTGTTTCATAGAAATTAGGCCATGGAAGGGGTTTCTTGTTTTGATGAATATTTTCTTGGATGTTGTCATCTTAGTAGTGGGATGTGATAGTGGTGATGATTAGTCACATAGAGACTTTGATCTTATCTTATACTTTTTTATGTTTATCCTTATTGATTGATATTTTATATATAATGGATGTGTACTCTTCTTCCTCGTTGTACTATATTTGTTTATCTTTTTTTTCTATTACTCATGAGGTATGATTTGTTTTATGCACTGATCTCTGCCTTAAGGGGGTCCGTCTCACATGATGTGTCATGTGGACTTGGGTTTGTTCATTATATTATCATGCCATAGACATTACCTAATTGAACGTGTAATAAAACTATCTAGTTTTGGTTTTGAGTCTTCGGTAGATAGGTGTTAGGACCATCAAAATTCAAGTAGCAACTGTGGAAGGGGCCTTCCCAGCTTACATCCATGTCTGAACTCAAGCCGCCATGTGTTGTTAGGGATTTTTATCAAGCGTGAGATTTTTTATGTTATTTAAATGTACATTGTTTGATGATAATTTAGATGAAAAATTTATTTTCTATTTTTTCTCTCATTCATTGAATTTGTATATTCATTAATTTCATTTTTTTAAGCTTTGAAATAGATTCTTTATGTTTATCTTTGATTCTGTAACATTCAAATAAACTAATTTTATTTTTTATTTTTCATTTTGTCGAAAATTACTCCTTGAAGAGATATTCTAATTCAAGGATAGGAATCCTTGATAAAATTTCCCTAGTTGAACCCACTTTGTAAACCCTTTATTGGTGAAAGAAGTTATTTGAACAATTAAGACATTGGGTGAAGTGGGGATTGGAAACTAGGGATGAGTGGTGGATAATGGATTATAATTTACCATGTAGAATACACACGTTATCCATAGTGAAAAGGTATCTCAGGAAGATAGAAAGTTGTTTGAGTGTATTGAGAGGATCTTACATGTTTTTAAAACTATGTAGAACCATAAGGTGGGGTTTTTCCAATTACATGTTTGAAGTACATGGAGGAATATGGATGGACTCCACCATATAGGATATGTTACATGAGGATATTACTTGGAATTATAAACATAGAATCATTAACCAAAAGTTTTATCATGAAACAATATGAGTATAAAACACTTATTAATTTTTAAACATAGATCATGGGTATGGATCATTTGAAGAGTCTCGAACTCATTTAACTGATTTTCTTCACCTCTCAGTCAAGCTTGTTTCTAAGTAATAACATAATGAGGAGAGGTTGTATATGGGTATTAGGTTCGAAATTAAGTCAATGGTGATTTCCTTATTCTTTAAAAACACAATAGTAGTGGTTGATAAAGAAGAAATGGAAAACTCTAACATAGTTGTGAAAAAAGATTTAGGTGAAGATTCAGTTGCTGTATGAGGTTGATAAGGTGTGTCATTTATCCAGAAAAGAAAGACCAAGGGTGATTCATTTTCATCAAGACTATTTTTAGGGCTTCTATGGGATAACATCAGGTTTTTATAACATTTTAGGAGGTTTAGTCATACTAATACTAGATATTTTGAAGCATCATATACTTTTCATTATTGTGGAAAATTATATAATATTAAGAATTTACATAGAATAATTTCCCAGGGTATTAAGGAAGGATCAACTATCACAATGGGCTCTCATGATTATTATTATATGGTAAAAATTGGTGGGACTTGTTCTTGTGAAAAGGGGGATACACACACCATTAATAAAGTGTTGGGAGAAGTTGAGATCGTGTTTCTTTTTATAATAGAGTATGTGCTAAAGAAATTAGACGAAAGGCCAACTATCATGATACATATGGTGTTTATTTCATCCTTTATGGATAATTATTTATTTCATATAGGTACATCTCATTCCTTAATTTTATATATGTTGATTAACATGTTTAGAATACATTCATATATTATTACATTCATTTTGGATCATTCCACATCTTTGGGATAGATTTTAGATAAGGGTTTCAAATATCCCACATTTTATGTGGTGATTTCAAATTACAAAGTCACATGGGATTCTCTAGTTGATGATTTTGATATCATATACATGATTATTAACATGGATTAGAGGATTAATTTTAATTATGAGACCTACTATTTTTATCATCAAACTCGTTTTCATTATTCTGATGGGGTATCTGATGTCTTTCAACATGAGTTGAGTTCTACATCAGGGAGAGTGGGGGTTGTTGTTCCTTTCAATCGAATGGTCTCATTCCTGTTATAAGAGATTTTTATTGATTCCATTGATAAACAGGTGACCATTTTACTTCCTACAATGGTGAGTTTGTACCACTATATCCTTATTAATGATTTCTCAAGGTAACAACCACATGGATAGGTAGATTTCACTATTTAACTTCACCCTACTATGATTAATATTTCAATGCCATCATATATATTTGAATGCACAATGTTAAGGGAAATCAATGTACATCTTGCATATCACGAGGCTAGGGGATTTATTCATCCTAACATGTTACCATCAGAATCAACTATTGTATTTTCTATGAATGAATATGAAATAATTATTTATTTTTTCATCTCCAAAATATTAATCATGTGACCATTAAGAACAAATACCCATTTCCTAGGATTGATGATCTATTATATCAACAAAAAAGAGCCTAATGTTTTTCTAAAATTGACTTGAAACTAGGGTACTGTATATTGGGATTCCAAGAAGAGGATATACCTTGGACAACATTTATGATTTAGTTTGGTCATTTTCATTTTCTAGTTATGACATTTGATCTCAATAATTCTCTTTCAATATTTATGGTGATAATGAACCAAATATTTTAGTATTTGTTGGAATCATTTTTAATCATGTTTTTATGGTATTTTGGTTTACTCCAAGTAATAGGAGGAGTATAAAGATCATTTATATATCATCATTATAATCTTGAAATAACATCAAATGTATGGTACACTTTATAAAATAGAATTTTTGATATATGAAGTGAGTTTTCTAGGAAATTTGATATCTGATAGAGGCATCTCAGTGGATCCAAAAAGGATCATGGTGGTAATGTCGTGATAGTAACAAATAAATTTGTATTATATTTGGATATTGTTGGTCCTAACTAATTATTATAGATGGGTTTTTCAATACTTCTCCAAGATTCCATATCCAGTAATAAAATTAACATTTATGGGAACTAAGTTTGAGTGGAATAAAAAATATTAGAGATATTTCAAAGAGATGATGGTGAGGTTGACCTCATATCTAGATATAATTATTTCATAATTGATTTTAGGCTTTGATTTCTTCTATGGTGCCTTAGGTATGGGTTTGGGATGTGCCTTGATGAATGGATTATAGGTGATGACCTATTGATCTTTCCAACCACACCCTCATAATAAGAACTATCCAACACAAGAACACGGATTGGAATCCATTTTTCATGATATAAAAACATGATTAAACTGTTTATTTGAAGAATTGTTTATGGTATATTTATATCATAATATCATAGATTATATTTTTATATAGATGGATATAGACTTGTGATAGAGATGTTTCGTTGAGTATCCTTATATCTTAGATTTTGATATCATTTATATTTTTGATAAAGGGAATGTAGTCATAAATGAGTTGGGAAAGAAGTTACTGACTAATTTATTGAATAAATTGGTATAGGAGTGGTATTTGATGAGTCTGTTCACTAAGATGAACTTGGGGGGTGGAAGAAGATGATGAACATGTCATCTTAGCTTCTGTGATTTAGGATTAATCATTTAATGATATAATTCATATCAAATAGGTATCCGAAAATAATTTTAATCATTTTTATAAAATCGTTAATGTTGTGGAGACCTTGGGTGGTTGGTCATAGTCTCTCATTGGTGCTTTGTGTTTTTTAGGTGCGTTAGCCATTACTTTATCATTGGGGGTGAATTTTTTCAATAGTGGACATTGGTATTGTTGGTCTATATAACCTATTACTACCAAGATTTATCAGGATCTATAACATCGGTAATGGTGGTTGAGATGATAAAGTTGATTTCAATCTTACTATCATGATGCCTTTGTATAATATTATGGAATGACACCATAAACCTACTGGTTTGTTGTAACATTTTCTAATTTTAATTTTGATGTGGGATTAAATATCTATAGATTTCTTTTTCAATTTACCCTAGAATCATAACAAGAAGGATTCAATTTGGTTGATCATTGATTGACTAATTAAATCACATCCTTTCCTTCATATTAAGGAGAAAATGAGGGTTTATTAACTCAAATTATTATAGGATTGAGATATCATGAAGCTCCATAGAGTTTAATATATTATTATTTATGATATGGACCCATGATTTACATTAATATTTTAGAAAGGTTTGTAAGAGGATATGGGTACCCATTAGAAATTAAGTATGTTGTACCACCTTCAAATTGATTGGTACACTGACAGAAATTTTCAAATATTTAATGATATGCTTCAGTCATGAGTGATTATTTTTTGTGGATATTGGAAAAACAATATTCATTTAGTTTAATTTCCAGATAAAAATAGTTATCAAGATTCAATTAATATAAAACATTTTAAATGGGTTAATGGGGGGAATTTATATCTCTATTTTACATGATAGAGTTGGTATATAGGTATTTTATTGGACTAAACATATTATTATACATAAAGAAAAGGGAATATTTTATTCAAAAGAGGTTAGAGACTAATCAGAGTCATCAAGAATCCTATGCATTTTTTCATTGTAAAAATCATGAGTATAAGGAAGATGATTGGGTATTTTTCAGAGTTTCACCTCACTTTGGAGAACATCTATTGGGTATAAATGGTAAGTTAGCACCGAGGTTTTTTGGCCCTTTTTAGATCATTGAACATCTGAGAATTGTGGATTATTGGTTGAAATTTCTATCTAACATTACATAGATTCACAAAATGTTTCATGTTTTCTAATTAAGAAGGTATGAAATATACCCTTCCGATGAGGTTGAATGAGAATATGTTGACCTGACACCTCTATTATCAAGAACCGATTCAGATTATATATCAAAAAGATAAGGAACTATGGGATAAAAATATTCCTTTAGTTTATGTACTGTGTAATTAAAAAAATGATAGACATTAAACATTGGTGTGGGAATAATTGATGCAGTAGTAATAAATTTATATTTATTCAAGTTCAAAATCATGATTTTTTGGGGGGTTTAATGATTTTATGATGGGGATAATTAGAAAGCCCTATATATCATAGGTATGTTGTTTTTCATGCTTTATTTATATTTTGAGTGGTTCTAGTGGTTTTTTAATGTTGGGAGGTTTAAAATGTATATATCTGGAGAAAACATGCTAGGTGAATTGTTTTGTGGCATGGTTATTACTTACCATGTGGTAACTATGCTATATATAATGGACAAATCTAGTGATATTTTTCAAATTTTGAGTATGGTTAGTCAAACTGTGGGGCCCCCAATAGAATTGTAAAGGTTTAAGGGTGTTTTTATAGAGGTTCCTCGCAACTTGAGCATGGTTCTCCAAATAATGTGTCTCTCCCCAGGTATATATGAACCTATTTTCTTCATAGGGAATAAGTAATGTATTTTTGGATCATGGTTTGTTAAACTTGGTTGAATAACCATGCTTTGAAGTCCATACCTCTAAAAAAATTGAATTTAATGGTCTTCCCTTGATCTTTTTTATATCTAATCACCTATTAATATATCTTAGTTGTGAATTAAACTCTCCTAAGTACTCTATATATTCTTCCCCATGGATCATTGGAAAATTACCTTCATTCATAGTGGATCTCCTCAAGGTATGTCCCATTTTTCATTTGATTACTCCTCCTCTTCCGAGAGATCCTCTTGATCTATTTTCCCCTTGTTCATTTGGAACCCAATTGGGATATGAATGTCAGATCAAGTATATTTTACGGGGAATTAATTATGATTATTATTTATTTTGGCTCATAATTACCTTATCTCTTTAATTTATGTAAACGTTTTCAAAGGAGAATTGTTTTACTCTATTGGAAAGTATGTGTCTTTATATAATGGTTTTCACTCATGAATTACATGGAGTTATATTAAATTCATTTGGTTTTCTTGATGAAATTCATTTAATTGATATGAAAGTGGAATTATTTCATGAGATTTATGTTTTTAGAGGATATTTTTTCTAAACAATTGTGTTCACTACATGTGTTCTTTGAAATTATTCAAAGGAGAGTTTGAATATAAAATGGATTTTCAATCACACAAATAGTGATTCTTTATTGTGAATATACATTATAAATTGTAATAATTGTAACACCATAAGATTTGTGAAATATTTTTTCTAATAAATTCAATTTCTTCTATATATTTTGTTACAGGATACACTGAGTTTTTATAGACCAAAAATACTTTTATTATTTTTTCAAATGATAATTATTAATGTAACACCACAGGAAATTATAATATTTTCCTTTTTGAAAAGATTTAATTTTTTTCAATAATTTCTTACAGTTAATAACATGTACAGATTACACTACAAAAAATAATGATTCTTATTTTATTACACGTAAGACCATGTATTATAGAACAATAATATATTATTAAAATGTCATTATTTAATATAATAATATATAAAATAGACTTTACAATGTTGGTAATAAATAATATTATTATATTTTATATAATCATTCATATTTATTTAACATTATTCAAAATTATTTTATAGGAACAAGGTAAGAACAAACACAATATCAAAAATAAAAACCTATATTCTTATAAAAAACCGTTTTTAAAACCTTTTAATAGAGAACATATTTTAGATACAATTTAAAAAACATTTATATATTATATTTAAAAAATAAAATTATTTTTAAAAATTTTAATAAATTATTTTTCTTACGTTTAAATTTAGGTATTTTTATGATAAGTTTTATGTTTTGATGAATAAGGATGAAATATTTCATTCTTGTTTAAATTTTTTTCAACTAAATAATTTATAGAATTAAATTATACTTTTAGTTTTTTAAAGTATAATTAGTTTTTTATATAATATAATACAATTTATGTCTTTGGAATCAATTTTACATTGAATATGAATATAAAAAATTATTCTTTTGTACGTTTTCAAATTAAAAACTCTTTTTCTCATTCTTTTAACAATATTAAATTTATATTAATTATTGTAAATTATGTGTTCTGAATTTTAAAAGATGAATTCCATATTTTTAATCATTGGTTCCAAAGTATTTAAAAAGAATTATTTTATTTTTGGCCATAATAATAATAAATTTAGTAATTTTTTATTTACCATGGTTAAAGTTAAATCAGGTAATTATAGAGAAAAACAATACTATGAAGACATTACCCAAACACTTGTACTAATTTAATTGTTAGAATTTTTTTGTACCAAAAGAATACTTGGACCAAAATTATGATATTTTTAAAAAGGGTGGGTTAGAGTTTGAAATTTATAATATTATAATCATTGAAAAGTCAATTTTGTCACACTTTTATGTTTAACAAGTGAAATATTTTTAATTTGGGATTATGTGGGGGATATAATGGAAGATAAATATTTTTTTGAAATTTAAAATGTTTATCATTATCATGATAATTTATTTGAAATATTTATAGAATAAATAATTAAATTGAAGGCTTTCACAATTATGACGTTGTAATTGTTTAATTAAAGGAAATATCAAATAAATGAAATTAAAATAAATAAAATAAATATTACATGAGATTATTAATGTCATAAATGAATTTTTATGTTAATTCTAAATGTCAATGGTGTTTTAATTTTTTTTTTAATTTATATTATTTTATGATATTTGTAAAAATTCAGGTAATGAATAGTGTCAAAAATAACATTATTGATATTTTAAAATGAATAATATTGTATTAAATAAAATAAATTCTATAAAAAAATAAATTTCATAAAAATAACTAGGAATTATCCTTAACTTCCATCAATGAATCATTTATTGGTCGTTTTAAATTTTATAATAATTATATCGACCCTCAAAATGAAAATTATATGATGACATGGTAAGATTTGAAAGGGTTAACTAAGGGTTAAATCCAAAAGATAAGGTTAATAATGTGATATAAACTTGGGTAAAAATTATTGGCTGATAAAATCTTTAAAATTAATTATCTTATATTTTAAATAACTCACTTTGTATCTATTTGGAATTAGTAATTAATTTATATTAATTAAATATTTTGAGAGTTTCCAAAAGTGACAGTCACCTCAATTATAAAGCGCACATCCTCCATCACTTCCTCAAAAAACATTGAGAATTATACATTAAATAAGTCCTAAAAATGTATCCTTAAAACATCCTTATACAATTAAAGGAGTTTTTTTCTATCAAAATACCTACCATAGATCCCTTAGGAGGAGTTCTAAAGGAAGTCCACTGAAAAATATGTAATCATTTTTACTAAATCATTCAAGTTCCTTTCTTCTTTTACTTACACATCATGTGTTGTTTCCATGAGAAAGTAATAAATATGGGTTCATCTATATTATTAGGTGTTATTATGGTTAGTGGAAAACAATATTCCATGTTTTATCCATCATATGAAAAGCCGAATCACCACACGTGCATACATACTACTTACCGTCTCTACGCCATGGTGTAATCGTTTTTTCATCACCACTTTACTTGGAAGAGTATAATGAAGTAAATAATGGAAAAATATTATAATTATAACCGGATATTGATCTTGTAAAAATAAATATATCGTAATCTTCCTTACGTTTTCACTTATTATGGGAATTATACTATCACTCGTGCATACGTACGACCTATTGTTTCTACGACATGATGTGATTTATTTTCCATATACAAACATTAATAATGGATCTAAAAATGTATTTAATAATTAAATATGATATTTATAAAATGACTATAATTCGGTATATGTTTTATATATATCTTATGAAAATAAACTGAGACTTTTATGATAAAATATGCAACGCAAAATGAAGTATTTAACACCTGAAACAAGGGTAACAATGAATATTATCAAAAAATAGGTGATAGAATAAGATAAATATATCATATATGATATCTTAAATATAAATATTATTTTCAAATAAATACACAACATGTTTTAAACCATTATACATGAGTTTAAAGATTTTACAACAGAAAATAAAGTGTGAGGTAAGAATTTACTCATCTCAACTTTCGTTCCATGTGATATGAACCTTATTCACCAATTATTCATTATGCATGGTGTATGTATACTAACATTTGATGTATAATATCATTAATATCCTTGTCTTCATGGTATTATAATGTTTCAAATTGGTATGGGACACTTAAATTTTAAATCTTTTTTAAATCTATTATTCGATATATGAAGAATGCTTTGTACTGGGATGACATGGGAAGGGGATCATTTAAAATAAGACCCTTAATGAAAATTTAGTCTAATGAGATGAATTATTTTACCAAATTAGATGGGTTTCTTTCTGATATGATAAATGTTCATGGGAATGGTCTTGATGGTAAAGGTACTATGCATCTAGGAAACATGGCATCCAATAAGTAAGCATTTACAATATTGAGAATTCAGTTATTATTATTATTATCCATGAGATTATTACTTTTACATTATATATGGATAAATTTCATTATAATATTATTTTTTAAATGATAGGTGTTTTAGTTAATTATTGAGAAACATTTATTAAGAATTATCTAGTTATTTGAATGACATGTGTTTTCAGTTATTGACATCTCCATATAGATTTTTTCTCATTAATTCATTATTTATTCCATTGTACATACTCATACCGATCATTTTAGTTCAACATTATTATATTTCCTTCCCCTAGGGTATGAATATGAATATTTTTAATGATTTTCAAGGATGCCGGGATTTTACTTATGTTATGTTTATTTTATTTTCCCAATGTATTATGGGTATCATTTATGTAATATGGTTATCTAAAAATACTAAACTATTTGGTCCCTTGGGATTTTAATCTTATATCAATACCAATTAAAAATTTAATTCACTAGATCTAGGATTATGGGCTAGGTGTGTTAGTTTTGGTATCAAAGAAAATTTTCCAGCATAATTGGAAAGAAGAATTGGAAAACATTGATTTGGGAACACAACCCAAAGATTGACCTTGGAAATAATTATAGAAGAACATCCTAGAAATTTGTTAAGGTAGATATTATATGGGTCTTCCTACAAATAGATCCCTATTAGAATAACACATGTGGGTGTGGTTCTTCCATAGATGTACCTTGGGGTAACAAATCCAACAATTTGTGTCGAGCCTGATTTAGTGTAAGCTGATAAATGATAATGAGACTTACCGCACACCTCGTTTGACACTCCTGGGGGACATGCTTAAGATAATTCAAATTTTCTTTAAACACATTAGGAATGATTTAAAAGTAAATATGTCCCCAAAGAAACTGTGTTTATTATTATTATATTACCTATGAATAATTTTTTCAATTAATGTTTACTATTTTACTATTTTTAGGATGATAAATTATGTTTTATAAAGTTGTAAACTAATTTAGTGAATTTAGTCATTTAGAAAGGGAATATAGAAAAAAACATGAACCCCACCAATGTAAATGATCCAAAGAGTAAGGAGGATCATATCTTTTATGAAATTAGGTAAATATTTATAAGGGAAATAATATCCCAATAATTCTCATCATATGAGTACATAATATCATGTGATAAAGAGATTGTTAAAATATTATCAAAGTACTATAGCTTCGAAGGAAAGTAAAAAACGAAGAGGAGGACATGTCACAAGTTTTATAAAGATAATAAAGGGAAATATTTATTTTCCCACATGTTGTAATTGTGGAATGAAAATAGTTTGTACTTACATAAAGGGAATGATATTTTGTTATAAGTTTGTAAAAGAATTTACAAAGTTCATGGCTGCAAGAGAAAGATATAAAATTTCAATGTTCAATGCATCCACTACAAGGATATGAGACACTATTAAAATCAATGTCTCACACATCAAAGAAATATACCACCGAAAGAGGCTAATTAATTATGGTCATGATTATGATACTACCACAGATGAAGAGGAATGATTAATATGATTATGTTTGGATTAAATGATTATGTAATTTGAGTATTTTATCAATAATGAATTGGCTATAAAAATTATGAAATAATTGATGATTTTACTTTAATACTTTTTCGTTATGGATTTAAATTTTATTTTGATTGGTATAGATAGCTAGGAAAAGTTATTTAGTAATAAGTTGTAATTTTTTGAAAAAAAAACATGGATGAGGGAAATGTAATCATTAATATGTTTTTGATGTTCAGATAATAATATTGGATAAATATTTAATTGATATAGATAATGTAAATTGGATACTTCTAACTACATTGTAACTGATTCTAAATTTTTTAGATCATAATACTTGGAAGGTTTATAAGGATAACATTTCTGAGATGCTTTAAATTGAACTTTTGACAAGGTTTTAGTGATTATTGTATTACTTCAACATTTGATGATACATGTTCTAAAAATAGTAGTAAATATTGTTAAAGTCACAATCATAAGATTATAATTATAGAAACATATTAAATATTTATATTTACCTATATAATTTGAGAGTGGAAGAATTACTAAACTCTATAAAAACAGTTCTTAAAACATAACATTTATCATATTATCATCATTTTGATGATATAAATAACCTTTATTCACACATGTAGTTGATGGTTTTGTGGTCAAAAACTTTTTTCATGAACATGTTCCCTATAACTCTATATCAGAACACGATGGTTATATTTATCTTCCATATCCATGTTTTCACAAATGTTCTCTTATTTGAAATCCTAGTTTTATGGTGACCTTCACATTTCCTTTCCTCTCTTATTAAAAAGATGTGTTATTAACCCTATTTATGATGTGTGTTTTTCAATAATTGTAAATTTTCCAATATCAAACCCTAGACTACTGAGATCAAGTTTAAATTGTGAGGACATAATTCAGTTAAGGTGGGGAGAATTAAACACCCCAATAAATTTCAATATTTTCATCTTTGAATAACTTTAATTTTGTTTCTATATTTATTTATACAAAACACCATGTTAATCTTATACTACACAGAAAAATGAGTTGTCTTTCATTACACGCAAGACAATGTTTTATGAACAACAATATATTATTAAAATATTATTATTTAATAGAATAAGATATTACCTAGCTGTTAAAATAGAGGGAATAAATAGTATTATTATAAATTATATATTTAATCAAAGGTTTTTTACATTCATCAATGTTATTTTATAGGCACAAGATAATAACAAAACCAATATTACACATAAGAACCAATATTTTTTATAAAATCACTTTTACCTCTTTTTAAGGGAGAACCAATTTTAAATCATAACTTTGAAACTTTTATATATTATATTTGAAAAAATATACTTCTTATTTTATATAGGAATATAAAAAAAACTTTTTTTGTTTTTAATATTTTTATGATAAGTTTCATGTTTTGATTAATAGTGATAAATATTTCATTTTAATTGGTTTTTTACATATAAATAATTTATAATGTTAAATTATATTTTTAATTTAAAGTATAGTTATATTATTTTTATATATTTTAATAAAATTTAGGTCCTTTGAATCTATTTTACGTTGAATATGAATATAAAAATAACATAATCTTTTGTACGTTTTCACTTTAGAATCATGATTTTTCATTACGTCAATGGGATTGATTTTAAATTAATTACTAAAAATTATGTGATTATAATTTTTTAAAATGGATTCATTATTTTTAATCAAGAGGTAAAAATTATGTAAAAGTTTCTTTTATTTTTGGGAATATGAATAGTAAATTTAGTGATATTTTAATTACCATGGTTATGTTTAAATCATCTAATTATGGGTAAAAATAATATTATAAAGACTATAAAATTACCCTTCCAATTATCCTAATTTCATTAGATGAATATGTTTTTACTAAAATATTCATTTTTCCAAAATTATAACATTTGGAAGCCACTTGAATGACAATATGTCATTTATAATATTATATTCAAAGAAATGAAAATTTTGTTACACTTTTGTTTTTGATAAGTGATCAATTTTTAATATGGGGTTATATAAGAGATATGTTCGACTATAAATATTATTTTGAAATATAAAATTTTTATAGTTATCATGATAATTCGTTTTTAATTTTTGTAGAAGAAATAATTAAATTAATGGCTTTCAAAATGATGATGCGGTAATTGTTTAATTAAAGGAAATTTCAAATAAATGATATTAAAAATACTAAAATAAAAATATTTTGTGATGATTAAGGTTATAATATTTTTTTAGATGAATTTCACATGTTATTGGTTTTTTATAACTTTTTTAATTGAATTTATTCTATTACTATGATGTTTTTAAAAAGACTAGTAATGAATAGTGTCAAAATTTACATTATTGATAGTTTAAAATAAATGATGTTTTATTAAATTATATAAAATTTTGGAAAAAAGTAAATATATGAAAAAATATTGTAATAATTCCTAAAATGTTATTAATGACTCATTTATCATTCTTTTTTACATTTTATAGTAATTATATTAACCCTCAAAGTGTAAATTCTATGATGACACAGTTAGAGTTGAAAGTGTTAACTCTGGGTTAAATCTAAAAATAAGGATAATATTATGACCAAATTTTTTTTAAAAAATTATTTATTGAGATTATTTAGAAACATACACATTTTATATTTTAAATAAATCACTTTTTCGTTTGGAAATGGAAATTAATTTATACTAATTTAATATTTTGAGAGTTTCCAAAAGTGACCCTCACCTCAATTATAAAAGGGTACCTCCTCCATTACTTCCTCACACAAAATTGTTCTTTCTAGATTGAATAATTCATGACCATGTATCCTAATAACATCATTATTCAAGTTCTAGTGGGTTTTTTTCTCCCAAAAATCCTACCATATATCCTGTAAAGAAAATATCTAAAGGAATTCCACCAAAGAAGATGAAATAATTTTTACTAACTCATACAGGTTCATTTATTATTATACTTCCTATTAATGTGTTCACTCAATGATAAGGTAAAAAACAAAGTATTATCTATAATAATATATATAATTATGTTTATTTTACAACAATATTTTATGTATTATCCATCCAATGAAAAGAAAAATCACCACTTGTGCGTACGTACGACTTATCATCTCCATGTTGTGGTGTAATTAGTTTTTCATCACCACTTTACTTGGATGTGTATAATGATGTAGATAATATATATATATTATAATTATTATATTATATAGATCCTATAAAAATCAATATATCTTAATCTTTCTTATAATTTCACTTATTAAGGTAATGATACTGCCACTCTTTTGTACGTATGGCATATCATCTCCACGACGTGATGCGATTCATTTTCCATATCCAACATTCAAAAATGAATCTAAAAATATAATTAATGATTAGATATTATATTTATAAAATTAATGTAATTATATATATTTTGGATATATATATCCTATGATAAATAATAGAGACTTTTATGATAAAACATTCATAGGAAAATGAAGCAGTTAACACCCTAAATAAGGGTAACAATGAAATAGTTTTCAACAAACAGATGATAAAATAATGTAATAAATTCATATATGATATCATAAATATAAATACGGTTACTATATAGTTTAATATCATGTTTTCATTCATTATAAATTAGGTTAAATATAATAAAACTAAAAACGAAGTGTGAGGTAATAATTTTCTCATTTCACTTTTACTTCGGTGAGAAATAAACCTAATTCACCAATTATTTGTTGTGTGTGGTGTATGTATAATAGACTTTGAAATATCATATCATACATATGACTATCCTCATGGTATTTAGTTGTTTTAAATTATCATGGGACACTTTAATTTAAAAACATATTTTTTTTAAACATAGATTATTCGATATATGAAGAATTCTTTAGAATGGTATGAAACAGGATGGGGACTATTTAAAGTAAGACCCTAGATACATTGATAGTCTATGAGGTAAATATATTGGCTAAATCAGATAGGTTTCTACTTGATATTCTAAACATTCTTATGAATGTTCTTGAAAGTAAAGGTACCATGTTCCTAAGAATCATGACATCCAATAATTATGCATTTATTCAATTAAGAATTCAGTTGTTATTATTATTATTATATTTGAGATTATTTCTTTCACATTATTTATGGATACATTTTATTATGATATTATTTATTAAATGGGATGTGTTTTACTTATTTACAGTTCCATATTTATTATGACTTATCCGGTTATTGGAATGGCATGTGTTTTTAGTTATTGACATTTATAAATTGATTTTTTCACATTAATTCATTATTTATTCCATTTTTCATACCCTTACTAAGTATTTTAGTTCACCATTATTATGGTTCCTTTCCCTAGGTATTGAAGTGGAATTATTTGAATGAGTTTCAATGATGATTAACTTTTAGTTATGTTATGATTTATTTTATTTTTCTATTTTATTTTGGGTATTATGTATGTAAGATGGTTTTCCGAAACTAGTAAACTATTCAGTTCCTTCGGATTTGAATATTGTATTTATGCAAATGTAACAAAGTAATGCATCAGATCTAGAATTATAGGGTCATGGAATTAAAAATACCTAGCCATTAATATAAGGACCCGGCCTTAAAACATTACATAATTTCGAATTAAAAGAATAATTCACGTTGAGGATCTTTTTAGGATTAGAGTTTTAGAGATTTAGGCCATAACTATTACATTTCAAAATATTACAAAGCAGACACTTCTACTCAGTTTCCATTTTTTTAATAAAAAACTCTTTGAAAAAAAGAGTCATGTCTTGTTACATGTTATAGACGGCATGACTTATCCTTGTTCCCATCCTTGACCTTATTCTACTTTATGTCCTGTGAAAATCATCTCAAAAACATGTGGTGAGCATAAAAAAGCTTAGTAAGGGATACATAGAGAAGGAAAACTGTTAGTTTATTAAAACAACAGGTAAACCATGAATAATTTATCATAAGTAATAATTTTAACCTTTATTATGTATTAAATACTCTTCGCTGAATGAAAGATCATTACTTACCCTTTTGTAACCAAAATATTACCATAAAACCCATATAAATAACACATAACATATAAAGGTAACTTGGGACATAAACATACATAAATGGAATAAATATACGGTAGACTTCCACACATATCACTAAATGTAATAGCCATACGACCGACTTCCATAACCAATTCATTGGATGTTATAACGTAACCACCCGTCCTGGTATTCACGACACCACCCTTCATTTGGTTTCTCATGTAAACACCCGTCAAAGGTCAGAGTACCATTATAAAATCATATGATATAAAAAAATATAAATGAAAGAAAACATTTCCACATTTCGATCAAAATATATCACTTAAATATATTGACATAACGAATCCATTATCAAAACAATTTTCAATACCAAAATACATAAAAGAGTATATGGAATTTATTTTCTTTTAAAAACACTACGGCTTGTTGAGGAATCCAAAGATCAAACGATACTCGCGGTGGTGGAAAAGGTCATTGTCACCGCTTATTTTCAAAGAAACATTACTTTTTTCATTTAGTAAAAAGCATTATAGAAAAATATTCCCTTTGAAAAGTCAAGGGTGTTTATACAGCGTATAAAATAAAGCCTTCTATTATAACAAAATATTCATCAATGAAAGTAGATTGAGAAGAAGTCCCTTACCTTGTGTCTGACTTGACTCGATCGTTCTTTAATCTCCTTAATAATAAACTAAAGTTAATTTATAATTTCATGAGAACCATTTTTCAATTTTATTATTCCTTTTATATCACTTATTACCATGTTATAAACATTATGTAATCATTTAAGTTAATAATGTTTGTTTTGTCGATATTTGGAACTTGAGTAAATAATATACACCTTATATTTACAATTTGTCCATGTGTTCAAAGGATCATTATATAAAGAATTATATATATGATTTGGATATCATATATATCATATATATCCAACATATACATGTATTTATAATAGTACAAAACATTTAGAGGTATGGAATGAAATGCACCGTTCATGGAGACGGTAAGTCATATGTATGCATAAATGCTACTTACATTTATATTTCATATTTAATGGAATTAAAACATAATGATACATAATAATATTATAATTCCAGTATTGTATCATATATAATATCATTAAATCTATACTTTATAAGTACCACATATGGTATGAATGAGTCATATCACTTTGAGGGGGCGGCAGTCCGCACTTCCTCAAATGATATTATCGCGTTTACCCACAATGGAAACCATAAAGGTATGATTTAAAAAGAAATTAAATAAGAATAAAGAAAAGATAAAAATAATAAATATCATATATAAATACCATTCCATCATAATGGACACCATGAGAGGCGGTTGAATATATTTCAACAATCATCGTTTCGTCAGGCGTTAGTTGTCCATCCACATAAATATTGTGTTCTTCATCCATTAGATGGAGGTGTGTGTAAGTTTAGTTTGAATACTTATCATAACAAAATACTAGTAAATTTATGAGACTGGTGTTGTTACAAAATAATATAATAAAAAGAGTTTAGGTGTTGGAGAAGTAAAATAAAATAAAACAATTTAAGAGAAACTCTTACCTTAAATTTGGGTAAATCCCATTGGTTTGAACCAAAGCACTTCTTGAAGTGGCTTCTACCTAAGTTAAGGCTTCTAGGAGATGAATATTGATGTAGGGAGATTAATTGGGTAGAGTTTGGATGATCCAAAAGGGTTGAGTGGGGTGAGGAATTGGATAGAAATTGTCTCCTTCTATAAGGGGAGGAGGGTCTCTTTAGGAAAGTGTGATAATATTATTATATTGTATAATTATATTCGGTTTCTAATGGTCCAAGAATCACTAACATAGAAGAAAAGATGACTAATATTAGAAATAAAATCATTCAATAAGAATTGGACATGTTTTGGATAATATTTTAATCATTATAATCTTATATATTTAAATCATTTATTAATGAGGTAAATACTACATCATTATTCTGTCATAAATAATTTAATTAATGTGATGTCTAAAAATTATAAAAAACATACCATGATGTAGGAAATCTTTTTATCTTTCCAATTAATTTTTATAGTTTAAAATATAACTTATATACCACTATGTAAAAATTAATTTACAAATAGATATTAGTTTATGTCAATTTTTCCATTACTTTAAATTAATTTATCTAATGTGTCATTATCATTCATAAGTTGCTCCATGGGGTCCAAAAATCGACCCAAATATGCCCATGGTAGGATATGTATCAACTAATAGGAATATTACACATTTAAGGGTAATTTTATATTATTATTATATTATTATTTACCCTTATTTACCTAATTTACCCTTTAACCACGGTAAATAAAATATTTACTGAAGTAAATATTTAAAATGTGTAAAAATAAAAGTTACCTATTTACACAATTCATACCTCATGATTCCAAATATGGAATCCTTTTTCCAAATTCAAAATATAGAAGTGGCAGAAATTAATTCAAAATTAATTCCCATTGTCAAAACAAAAAGCGTGTTTTTATGAAATAATAACTATCAAAATATTAACACTTGTTTATCTCCAATTTCAAAATGAAATTAATTTCAATGACCAACATTGTATTAAATTGTAAAATTATATTTTAATTATACTTTAAAAACAATTATTTAGATAAACTAACAATATACATAAATTAGATTAAAAGGCAATTTTGAATAAAAATACATTATTTTTCACTATTCAATGAAAATTAACTTTATCAGAAAAATACCAAAAAATTACCCAAAGTAAAATTTGATGTACCCATTCTAAATAAGAATTTTATTTGGTCAAATATAATGTATTAAAGGGTCCAAAAAATATATTTAAAGAGGTTTCTCCATTAATAGGCTGTAAATTGACATTTTAATGTAAATTATGCTTAAAATTAGATTCATTCACAATTTAAGCCTATAAATTTTATTGGATAAATGTAAATACATTTAAAAAACTTGTATAATCATATTGTAGTAAGTTTTTTTCATTCCCTCCAATACAACGGGTAGAAGATTACTACCATTTAAAATAATATTATATTATTAGTGTGCAACGTAAGATTTCAAATAAATTCATTGTTGTGTATCAGGTACGCTATCAAACAAAGAAACCCCTTTAAAGGAAAATTAATATTTAATTAAATAGTATTAATGAATATAAAATATTTCTTATTATTTATTTACCTGGGATGTTACATCCTTCCCCCCTTTTCGGAATTGTGTCCTCGAAATTTTACTTATTCAAATAAGTGGGGGTATTTATCCCTCAGAGCATTTTCAGATTCCCAGGTTGCCTCTTCAACCATATGGTTTTTCTACAAAACATTTACCTAGTGATTTACCTTATTCTGCAACCCTTTCTCTCTATGGTCAAGAATCTGGACTGGTTGTTCTTCATAAGAGATATTCTCTTCCAAATGAACTACCTCTGGGCTCAAAACATGAGATGGATCTGGCATATACATTCTCAACATCGAAACATGAAAAAAAATTTGTACCTGGGACAAAATTGGAGGTAAATCCACTCTGTACGCCAATGATCCAAATTTATCAAGAATTTCATAAGGTCCAATGAACCCCAGACTCAACATTTCCTTCTTACCAAAACACATCATACTTTCCCATGGAGAAACATTGAGAAAGACATGATCACCTACCTCAAAAGAAAGATCCTTCCTCCAGTTATCTGCATAACTTTTATGTATGCTCTGAGCTGTTCTCGTGTGCTTCTAAATCAACTGAACATTCTCTGCCATCTCTTCTACCAATTCTGGTCCCATGAACTTCCTTTCACCTACTTTATCCCAAAAATCTAGAGTTCAACAATGATTTCCATATAATTCCTCAAATAGATCCATCTGTATACTAAGATGAAAACTTTTATTTTATGAAAATTCAACCAAAGAAAGCTGTTGGTCCCAAATTCCCTGGTAATCCATCTAAAAAGAACGTAACATATCTTCTGATGTCTGAATTATTCGTTCTAACTACCTATATTATTGAGGATGAAAATATGTACTAAAATTTAATTCAGTACCCAATGACATATGAAGGCCTTTCCAAACGTTTTTAGTAAACCTGGGATCATGATCAGATACAATGGAGATGGGAACTCCATGCAACCAGAATATCTCTTTAACATACAACTGAGATAGTTGATCTAGAGACAAAGTATTTCAAATAGGAAGGAAATGAGCAGATTTAGTCAATCGATCAACTATAACCGAGATTGCATTATTACCTCGAGATTTCTTTGGTAATACCACAATGAAGTCCATGGATATATTTTCTTATTCCCACTATGGAACCAGTAATGGTTGAAGCATCCCTTTTGGTAACTTCCACTCTACTTTAACCTACCGACAAGTCAAACCCTTCACAGTAAAATCTGCAATATCTATTTTTATTTCATCCCACCAGTAATACTCTCGAAGATCTCTGTACATCTTAATACTACCAGGATGAACTGAAAACAGAGAACTATGAGCTTCACATAACAACCCATTATTCAAATATGAATCACAAGGCACACATAATCTCTTCCCAAACCTCAAAACAAAATCATTATCAATGTTAAATTCAGGAAAATTACCCTTCTGAACCAACTCTACCATTTTTTGTAACTTATTGTCTTCTTTTTGCGCTTGCTTTATTATGTCTGATAGAGATGATCTCACTGACACCTAATACAAAACAGAAGAATTTCCCACACCAACAACTTCTATGACAAATTTAATCAAATAAAAAACTAAAGGATCTTGTTCCAAATGTAACATAGATAATGAAGAAATACTTTTTCGACTCAAAGCATCAGCCACTTTATTTAATTTTCCCGGATGGTAATGGATCATGCAATCATAATCCTTGATTAATTCCAACTATCTCTTCTATCTCATGTTCAATTATTTTTCAGTGAATATATACTTCAAACTATTGTGGTCAGTATATATTTCACATTTTACTCCATAAAAATGATGCCTCCAAATTTTCAAAGAAAAAACAACAACAGCTAATTCCAAATCATGTGTATGGTAATTTAAATAATGAGGTTCCAACTGACTTGAAGCATAAGAAATTACCTGATCATTATGCATTGGGACACATCCAAGTCCTTTCAACGAAGCATCACAATAGATAACAAACTCACCATTTATGGATAGAAGTTCCAAAACATGAGTATTCACCAATATTCTTTTCAATTCCTGAAAACAATCATCACATTCTTTTGTCCAGATGAACTTAACTCCTTTTTGAGTTAACATAGTCATTGAACTAGATAACCATGCAGAATTTTCAACTAACCTCCGGTAATAACCTGCCAAACCAAGAAAAATACGAATCTCGGTTATATTTGTGGGTATTGTCCATTCCTCAACAACTTTTGTTTTATAAGGATCTACATTTATGCCATTTTTTAAAACAATGTGACCACGGAAATAATTTTTTTGTAACCAAAACTCACACTTTCTGAATTTCCCATAATGTTTATTTTCTTTTGAGGTTTGCAAGACAACCCTTAAATGACTTTTCTTCTCCTTTTTTCTTTTAGAACAGACCAAAATATCATCAATGAACACAACAAACATTTATCACCTGAGCCAACTGAGCCATCACTACAAAAAAACTATTCAATTATGATTCTGACCATCTCAGGTTGCTGATTTGGAAGGTCATTTCCCTCTATATTCCTTACCAGAAAATCTTCTCTGTTCCCTCTACGAAAAACCATACTGAACACAAAAATACCTTATACAAAGAAACATGGTAATCTATAAATGCTATATCATTTCAGTCTTAACATAAAGTAATTTATGAACATTAATTTCACAATATTCTAACTTCTAAAGTTATCTAAACCGACCTATGATGCTAACAATAAGGACCCAACCTTAAAACATTACATAATCCTGATTTAAATTAATAATTCACATTGAGGATCTTTTTAGGTTTAGAGTTTTAGATAGTTAGTCCATAACAATTACATTTCAAATTATTTCAAATTAGACACTTCTACTCAGTTTCGATTTTTTCACAAAATAAAAAGTCTTTGAAAAAAAAGATTCATGTCTAGTTCCTTGTTTTAGACGGCATGACTTTTCCTTGTTCCCATCCTTGACCCTATTCCAATTTATGTCCTGTGAAAATAATTTCAAAAAACATGGGATGGGTATAAAAAAGATCAGTAATGGATACACAAAGAAGGAAAACTGTTAGTTTTTCAAAACAATAGGTAAACTATGAATACTTTATCATAAGTAATACTTGTTATCTTTATGAAGTAGTAAATACTCTTCACTGAATAAAAGATCATTACTTACCCTTTTTTAACCAAAATATTACAATAAAACCCATATAAAGAACACATAACATATAAAGGTATCTTGGGATATAAACATACATAAATGGAATAACCATACGGTCGACTGCCACACATATCACTAAATAGAATAGTCATACAACCAACTTCCATACCCAATGAATTGGAGGTTATAACATAACCACTCGTCCTGGTATTCACGGCCTCACCGGTCATTTGGTTTATCATGTAACCACCTGTCAAATGTCCATGAACCATTATAAAATCATAAGACATAAAACAAATATAAAGGAAAGATAACATTTCCAAATTTCAATCACAATATATCACTTAAATATATTGACATAACAAATCCATTATCAAAACCATTTTCAATACCAAAATACATAAAATATTATATGGTATTTATTTTCTTTTAAAAATAGTACGACTTTTTGAGGAAGCCAAAGATAAAATAATACTCACGGCTACGGAAAAGGTCGTTGTCACCGCTTATGTTAAAAGAAACACTCCTTTTTGTCATTTTGTAAAATTATTCATAGAAAAATATTCCCTTTGAAAATTCAAGGGTTCTTATACAGCGTATAAAATAAAGTTGTGTATTAGAACAAAATATGCCTCAATGAAAGAAGATTGAGATGAAGTCCCTTACCTTGTGTCAAACATGACCTGATCATTCTTTAATCTCCGGAATAATAAAATAAAGTTAATTTATACTTGCTTAAGAACCATTTTTCAATTTTATTATTCCTTTTATATCACTTATTATTGTGTTATAAACATTATGTAATCATTTAAGTTAATAATGTTCATTTTATCGATATTTGGTACTTGAGTAAAAAATGAACACCTTATATTTACAAGTTGTCCATGTGGAAAAAGTTTCAGTATATCCATAATGATATTCATGATTTTGATATCATATAATCATATATATCCATCATATACATGTTTTTATAATAGTACATAAAATTTAGAGGTACGAAATGAAATGCACCGTTCATGGAGACGGTAAGCCGTACGTACGCATGAACGCTACTTTCATTTATATTTCATATTTAATAGAATTAAAACATAATAATACATAGTAGAATTATAATTCTAGTATATTATCATATATAATATCATTAAATCTATACTTTATATGTACCACATATGTTATGAACGAGTTATATCACTTTGAGGGGGTGGTAGTCTGCACTTCCTCAACTAAAATTATCACATTTACCCATAATGGAAACCATAAAGGTATGATATAAATAGAAATTACAGAAGCATAAAGAAAACATAAAAATTATATATATCATATATAAATACAGTTCCATCATAATGGCCACCATGAGAGGCGGTTGGAGATATTTGGACGATGATCGTTTCGTGAGGCGTTAGGTTTCCATCCACAAAAACATTATGTTATTCATCCATTAGATGGATGTGTGTGTAAGTGTAGTTCTAATACATCTCATAACAACATAATAGTATATTGAGGATAATGGTTTTGTTACAAAAGAAAAGAATAAAAATATTTTAGGGGTTAGAGATGTAAAATAAAGGAAAACAATTTAAGAGAAACCATTACCTTTAATTTGGGTTACTCCCTTTGGTTTGAACCAAAGGACTTCTTGAAGTGCCTTATACCAAAGGTAAGTCTTCTAATAGGAGTATAGGGATGTAGATATCTTAATTGGGCAGAGTTTTGATGATAAAAAAAGGCTTGAGAGGTGTGAAGAATTCGTTAGAAATGGTCTCCTTTTATAAGGGGGAGGAGGGGCTCTTTAGGAATGTGTGATAATATTATTTTATTATATAATAATATTAAGTTTATAAAGGTATAAGAATCATTAAAGTAGAATATAAGATTACTCATATTCGAAATAAAATCATACAATCAAAATTTTACATTTTTTGGATAATATTTTAATCATTGTAATTTATTTATTGAAATCATTTATTAATGAGATAAATACTACATCATTATTGTGTCATAAATAATTTAATTAATGTGATGTCTAAAAACAATAAAAAAATACCATTATGTAGGAAATATTTTTATCTTTTTAATGAATATTTATAGTTGAAAATATAACTTATATAACACCATGTAAAAATTAATCTACAAAGAGATAGTAGATTATGCCAATTTTGCCTTTACTTTAAATTAATTTATCTAAAGTGTCATTATCATTCATAAGTGGATCCATAGGGTCCCAAAATAGACCCAAAGATTTCCATGGTCGGATATTTATCATCCAATAGGATTAGTACACATTTAAGGGTAATTTTATATTATTATTATATTATTTTTTACCCTTATTTACCTTATTTACCCTTTAACCACGGTAAATAAGATATTTACTGAAGTAAATATTTACAAAGTATAAAAATAAAAGTCACCGATTTATAAAATTTGAGCCTCCTAATTCCAAATGTGGAATCAATTTTTCCAAATTCAAAAAACAGAAGTGGCAGAAATTAATTCAAAATCAATTCCTACTGTCAAAACAAAAAGCTTGTTTTTAAGAAATAATAACTATCAAAAGATTAACACTTGTTTATGTCCAATTTCAAAGTGAAATTAATTCCAATGACCAACATTAGATTAAATGATAAAAATATATTTTAATTACAATTTAAAACCAATTAAAAAGATAATATAACAATATTCATAAATTAGATTAAAAGACGATTTTGAATTAAAATACAGTATTTTTCACTATTCATTAAAAATGAACTTTATCAGAAAAATACCAAAAAATTACCCAAAGTAAAATTTGATGTCCCCATTCTAAAGAAAGATTTTATTTGGTTAAATATATTATATTAAAGTGACCAAAAATATATTTCAAGAAGTTTCACCATTAATATGCGGTAAATCAACCTTTTAATATAAATTATGCTTAAAATTAGATTCATTCACAATTTAAGCCTATAACTTTTATTAGATAAATGTAAATGAATTGAATAAACATATATAATCATATTTTAGTTAGTTTTTTTCATTCCATCCAATACAATAGCTAAGAGTTAACTACCATTTAAAATAATATTATATGATTAGTGTGCAATGTAAGATTTCAAAGAAACTCGTTGTTGCGTATCAGGTACGCTATCGAACATATTAACCCCTTTAAAGATAAATTAATATTAAATTCACAAATATTAATAAATATTAAATATGCCTTATTATTTATTTACCTCGGATTTAACAATTAATCATGGTGGCATGAATAGGAATAAGAAAATTTTAAATATTAATTATATTGGTATTATACAAAGAAAACATAATGATAAAAATGAAATACAATTTTGGTAAAGTATATATATTTTGTGAAAATTATATTTTTTCAATGAAATGCTTTTATTAATTTTTATGAAAAATTAAAAAACATTTTTTACTTTTTGGAATTTTTTTTTCAAAAACTAAACATTATATTTGAAATCTTCATGTCAAAAATAATTTATGGTGATTTTTTGGTATTTTTTATACAACTATTAATTTTTCGATGAATCGTAAAAAATAGTGGGTTTTATTGAAAAATAACTTTTCATTTAAAGATTTTTTAAGGTGCATTTTGTTTTTAAATAGAGTTAAAAGTAAAAATAAAATCATTTTTTATATTTATTATTACAATTTATGTAATTTGATTCAATTTCATATATAATATTGATATAATATCTTTTTAAAATTTTCAACATTTTCTATTTGGAAAACTGTGTTCTCATCACATCTACGGTTTTAATTTTAAATTAAATTTCTTGAATTCAATGAATAGAATATGGAAAAATGTATTGAATGTATTTAATACGAATAATTTTATTTTATAATAATTTTCAATTAATTTTTTTTTAAAATTTTTATTAAAAACAATAGAAATTAATTACCACGGTTAAGGTTAAAATGGGTTTACTAGGGAATGAAACTTAAAATATAAGGGTTAAGATGACATATAAAAGTTTCCAACAATAGTTAAATAGTTATATTTTGAACTTATCACATATAAGTTTATATAATGTCCCATTTATGATATTTTGTTCATGAACGAAATGTGGGTACACTTTATTATTTAAAAAATTCAGGTGTGACCTCTCACCCACTTATAAAAGTCCGTCCAAAATTCTCACACTTTCACACTTCCAAAACTCCTTAGTTTATAAAATACTTGACCAAATATCATCCCTAACCCCTTCTTCACTTTCTAGAGGCATAATTTGGATTATTAATCTCTCCTATGAATGCTTTATGTATTAATCTAAGATATTCTCTAAAGAAGAGATAAAATTCGTAAACATATGTTTTATTTTATTTTTTCTTCCAAAAAATATATTAATAAAATATGATGATATAATAAAAAATTATCTTACCTAAAATTTTATGTTATTATACTAATTTATTAACCAATATCTATCTCAACATCTATCAAATGGAAAACAAAATATTTACTCAAGCATATGAAAGACTACCACTTCACAAAATGATGTGATTCATTTTCCATCAATTTCTCTCATGGATGGATATAATTATGAAATTTAATTTTTTTTATAATATATTAAAGATATTATTATTTTTATGTAATTATAATATCACACCTACTTCAATACCTTCCCACCCATGGTAAAATAATAACATTTCTCGTGTGTACAGAGGAATAATACCTCGCGAACTGATTCCCTATGTTTTTCAATTGTATTTTACTTGGACGGTAAAAAAATATTCAATAAATATATATTATATATTTAACATAATTTTAATTATTGAGATATTATATCACATATTCCTTCTCACTTTCCATTCCCTTGGGGTAACGTCATTCGTGTGTTCGGCGGACAACTGCCTCACGAAGTGATGTGATTCATTTTTCACTAACGCTTTTAATGGAAGGTAATTAAGGTAAATTTAATTTATATATGTAATATATGTTTAATAAAAATTATTATGTAAAGGTAATATATTATTTAATTTTTTTTATTTCATTCATAGAGAAAATGGAAACAATGTTCTTGCGTATGTACGGTATACCATCTCATTGGACAATGTATTTCATTTTTTATCTATCACTTTATTGGATTACACTAAATAAATATCTAATGAATATATATGATATTTAAATAATGTATAAAAGTGTGCAGATTATGTAACAATGATCAATGTAAGAGGAATAAAAATATATATCAAAACATACATGAAAAAAGAACTTACTACCCGAAACATAATTTTAACATGGAATTGTTATAAAAAGGGTAATAAAATGTCATAAGAAAATAATATGTGGTATGATATATATAATTATGTTTATTTAATAGATTTATAATAATCATATATTATTTATATTATGGGTTATAAATTCTACGAAGGAAGTTGAGACATAAGTTAAGTGATTTTTGAATCAATTTTTCTTGTTTGGGACATATATTATGTTATGATCCTATATCATTTTATGAGGTGTGTATAAATACAATTTTAAATTTCAAATACTAAATATCCTTTTATTAATGATATTTAAGTTTTTTTTTCTTGTTGTGATTTAATTAGGGTTATGATTCAAACATTACCAAAATGGTTTGGGTTTGATGTTATAATCTCATGGGTCATTGGGATTGATTATGGTCATGCTTTCGATAATGAAATGGTATGGTCCATATCTCAAGAAACTCATAAGTTTGCTTATCCTATAGTTATTTAATAATAATAATTGATGAAATAGACCTGTATACCATCTCAAAATAATACTCGACCTGAACTGCCACATACAAAAATGGCATTCTCGATCTCCATGGGCTGGTGACTAGAACCTGGGTATCAAACAACAACTAGAGGGAATGATTTATCCCAACCTGAAGGAACCACATCGAATTTATATATAAACCATAGAGGGAAAAAGTGTAATATATTAACATATTCCACAAACATAAGGAGATATAAGAAATAATACAACTCAAAATCAGTCAGAATATCCAAAAGTACAAGTTCAACATTAATGGACATCTAAAAATGACTACTCCATAAGATAATCTGGGAAAACTACCACTATATCACCATAATCTACCAAAACATAGATGATAGAATCCTTATTACCTCACTAAGGTGCCTTGAATTTCCTTGCATTGAATGATAAACAAATTTATATGCACCATCGAAGGGGTGCACAGGGTGTGAGTTAAACAGGCTAAGTAGGATCCCACCCAAGTGATCCATATCAAGTATTTGTACAACAATCTGAAAATGGTCAACATTAAATAAAACTTGGAATGATAAATAATTACACTGTTTTATATTAAATTCTTGATAAATCATTTTATATCCCCTTTATTTATATTTCCAAACAGTCACGGTGATCCAGTTCAAATTATTTCATATACATCAATATGGTAAATTTAATTCAAAGTATTCATCACATATCATATCATATCCATGGAATAAAAAACTAAAATAGTACAAGATAATGAACATGTAACATCATGAAAAGTATCACTATAGTTCTGTCTAAAATACTGACCATTCCAGATTAAATGAATAGTATACACTCAAGTCCTTATAAACCATGCCTAAGGAGTAGAGAAACACCTCATGAGTGAATCCCCAAACAATATCCAGATTAATTCCCTTGAAAAATGGGACTATGGAATAGAGGAAGACCCCATGATTGAACCCCCCCCCCCCCCCGACGCTACATGGATGATGGAACTAATATACACCTTCTACATATTTACCCAAGGTTTCGCATGTTCTACCTTTTTAACACCATTTTTTTTAAACCATTCTTTGAAAAACATTTGTCAATAATTTGAAAATACATATTATTTAAACAAAAACAGGGAAAACCATCTCTTCTCAAAAAAACCAATTCCAAAAACAAAAATTAATCACGCAAATTCATTATAATTTTTTCAAACTATAGCTATATAGGACATCCAACAAATTCAACAGATGTAACCAATTACCTAAAACTTGGGTTTCAATAATCCATAAAGGGATCCACGAACAAAGAGGAACCCAAAGAAAACAATGGAGGCCCTGAGATTGATTCCCAAATCATAGAATTAAATCCACAAGAAAAGAGGATAGAACACAACATTACTCAAATAAAGTCACATGCAGCACCAAAACCAACATAAGGGTTAGAATTAAGAGTAATATAACACACAAAATATAGCAAGGATCAAGAAGATTATCATCACTAACCAACAAATACAATAATGAAATAAAATGGTGTTATCACGATCAATGACAATGAAGAAGAATAATAATTACTCACTTAGAGAAATTCACTACAACCAAAATGGAGGTAAACTATAGAGAAAAGTTATCAGGATGTAACTAAGGTCTCCCAAATAATTAGGGATAACTTTTAGGTTAAGAGTGTAGAATAATGTGGAAATATGAAAAATATACTAGCCATGTTGTTCCCTTAAAACAAAAAAACTAAAGGATTTTATGACGTGTAATCCATTTTCACGTCGTGTAATCAATGAAACCAAAATACGTTGAAAACCTCATCACCTCGGGTTAGAAATCCCAAATTTACCATTACATGGTTTGTAAAAAAGTCAGTGTGAAATGTTCACAAATTTTATCAGTTTACAAAATCTTTCTGACATTAATACATGACGTGCAAACACATTACATGGTGCGTAAAATTCTCAAGATTTATAAGAACTTCACACTCTAAACCAAACTCATGAAATCAACCCAGTGACCAATACACAACATGTAATCACATTTCACTAATGGTATTTCCCATGAAAATAGAAAAAAATTATTGTTTCCCTTAAAAAACCCAAAACAAATCTAGTATTCTATAAAAATGGTAAGAACCCACAAAATACTTCAAAAAATTTATACCTGGACTACATTAATTCAAATAAACAAAACAACACCAAAATTTAGGAAATTTTCCTAAAAAAAATCTCCATCCTCGAGAGACCCAAAATTCACTGAAAAAAAGGGAAATAAAAATTAGAGAAGTTAAATACCTTAAAGTGGGTAATAGGATGTTACAGACTCCCCACTATAAGACTTACAATCCTCAGGAATTCATGTGGAAGAATGTTGCCCAAAATGCAAACTACTCTAGCATCAATGACATGTTATCCCAAGTATCATGAGAATCTAATCCATATCTCCATAACACTCTGACTAACATAATCAACATCCCATGTAAGAATCTCACTTAAAAGTCAATTATCTCCAATAGTTGCTCTCTAATAGAAATACCTAGCTCTAACTCAAACAATTCCCAACTCAAAATGCGGGAGGGACCAGATGGTATTTCATGAGCTAAAATATATAAAATATATTATGAATTCAAATAAACTGAATCGACAATGCTAAGTGATAATAAGCCTTCCCAATATAATTAGTGACCTTAAATGGTCCAACTATACTGAGATCCAACTTTCCATGTTTTCCAGGACAATGGTGACCCAACTCAGGAGAAACATTCACAAAAATACGGTCACTAATATAAAACTCCAATGGATGACCCCACCGTGACACATAAAATTTATTTCAACTATGAGTTGTAACCTGATGTTGAACTATATCCATAATCCACATTTATGTCTCATAAATGGAACTCGGTTCCACAAAAGACGCTTTACCCACCTCTACCTAAAAAATATGTGAACTATAAGAGAAACATACAAAGCCTTAAATTGATCCATTATGATATAAGACCGATAAAATTTGTTATAATAGAACTCAACCAGATCTAGATGGATATCCCATGATACACCAAAATTGAAGACGCGGGAATAGATCATATCCTCCAGGATTTGAATAGAATTCTCTATATGGGTATCTGACTATGGATGGAAATTTTTACTCATCCCCCCCTAAATACCCATCATAATTTGGATATATCTCAAGAACCGCAAAGTAAATACAGTGTCCCTATCTAAAACAATGGAAGAAGGAACCCTGTGTAACTTCACAATCTCTGGCACATACAATTTACCCAAATATTTACCTTTTGTGGTTTCCCTGATCATAATTGGGTGAGATTACTTTTTAACTAATCAATCACCACCCAGATATCATTGCCCCCTTAGGTATTCCATTGTAACCTAATAAAAATGTCAATATACACCTCATCCCATTTCAAACATAAAATGATAAAGAAAACTAGAAGGCTTCATATGCTCTACCTTTTTCTTCTCGTAGGTGTAACAGTGGGACAAAAAAATATAATGTCATTATTTATACTCATCCACCATAATCACCATATCATGTTATAATACATATTCATAGTTCCTGGATGTACAACCCATGATGAACTTCAAAAATAAAACAAAATTGATAACCTCATATATATTGGGATTATAAACCAATCCCCGAAATGAGGAATAACATTTGAAGAGAGAGGCCGACTGAAAATAGTCGCCACTCCATATAGGGTTTCTTGAATTCATCTGAACATTTCATCATACTTCTAACACCATCGAATATAATCAATTAGATATGATGATAACTGAACACTATCTATAACCTACTTGAAACAACCTCTTGAACATGTAGGTGTATCTAGGATAATAGTACCATAAGGTTAAACAGTTCCTTTGATTCCAGAATATCCCATGATGAAAATTTCCCAATAAGAGAATTTGTAATGAAATTCCCCTTCCCTAAGGTGTAGGTGATGTCGAAGTCAAATATCTAAAGGTATTCCACCTACTACCTCTATTTTAGATTCAAGTATTTCTGAGAAAATATATTTCTCAGGCTCTTATAGTCAGAAAATACCATGAAACTCTCCCTAAAAATATATTGCCACCCACACTTAAGCACATGAAAGACCACGTTAAGCTCTAAATCAAGAGTTGGGTAATTATTATCATGTGGTTAAATCTTAATAGATATGTAATCAACCACATGATCATAATTCATAATAATACAACCAAAAAAAGAACCAAAATAATCACAAAAAATTACATAAACATTACCAGGATTAGGTAAGTTTAAAATATAATCTACTTTATGATGTCATTTTAGCTCATCGAATGAAGATTTAAACTTTTCATCCCATGTGAATTTATTTTCTATCCTATTAAGATCCCTCAAATGTGATGTGACCTTTTAGAAATCAATGAATAATTATTGATAATATATATCAAGACCAAGGAAGCTTCAAATCTCAAATATGTTCTATGGTTCTTCCCAGGAAAAAACATCTTTCACCTTATCAAGTCAAATTATAAATGATGATCAGAAATAAAATACCCTATGAATATCACTTTTTGTATTCAAAATTTTAACTTTTAAATACTTCCATACAAATGGTGAATCGTCGGGATCTCTAGAACCAAACTGAAATGGTGATCGTTCTAGTGCTCAGATCCTGTATAAACCAAAATATCATATACCAAAACTACAAAAAACGTTTTGAGACATTAATGGAATATATGATTCATCAAAGACGTAAAAAAATATAGGGACATTACTTAGACCAAACAAAATCACAAGATATTTGTAATGGAAATACCTACTCTTGAAATGCATATCCTAAATATTAGACTCTTGAACTCTAAGATGATGATAACCTAATTGAAGATTATTCTTCAAACACCACTTTCCCCCTTTAACCTTTTAAGAAAATAATACACAAGATGAAAACCATACATGTTATTGATCGTTACCTAGTTCAACATTTAATTAACCACACACAATCTCAGTGAACTATCTTCATTAATGGAAAAGAGAACATGGGATTCCCATGAAAAAAATAGGTTGGACTAAACTATTCTCCATCAGGTCATCCAATTGAATCTTGATCTCTTTCATCTCAAATAGTTCCATATAAAATAAGGTATCAAAATTGTATGTATACATAGCAGCAGATCAATAATAAAATTTAACTGACTATCTAGAGGAAGGATAGAGAAATTATATGTTAAAATAAAAAGAAAATATATATAAACTGGTAAGATCAAAAATAGAAGAAACATAATCAAGATCAACTGATACTATATAAAAACTGCCAAACATTGGGAGGGAAGGTCATGAATGACCAAAACTTAGATCCCACTCTCTATGAAACACATGATCTCCCTCATAGTCCATAATAAAAGAGACACACAAATGATAATAATAAACCGCACCATGAAGAGAAAAAATCCAATCCATCGTGACGTTGACATCAAATAGATGTTGATCCAGAATAATGAAATCCTAGAGTAACTTTGCATCAACTATCTATAGAGAACATGGATACTAAAACACATATTCTTTTATCATACTAATATGTGTATCTAACACTATATCAATGAAAATTTTCTTTATTAGATGTTTTATCATATCAAAAAATTTCAAGATATAAATGAGTGGGATGAACCAGTATCATATAAACCATCATAAACTGATAATTCAATAAATATGGTACCTCTCACTTTCACTGGACCCATATCTACCTATACGAGAAGATCATCTTCTATGTTAAGGTGCTTCACTCAAAAGGCCTATTTCGGGAGCCCGATATTCTTTGATGCATATTATTGCACCGTAGTAGCCTTTGGAGTTGAGGATCCCTAACCATATTAAGGAATATACATAAATTGATAGAAACACTATAGCTGTTTTTGACATCCATAACTATTATACATATTCACAGGTGTAGTACAAGAATTCCAAGTTTGACTAACCATAGCACATTGATTGAAAACAGGGGAACACCACTAGTTGTGACTAATGTTTTAGAGGAGGTATTCTATTAAGAACCAACTCTTCCACTCCTGTGATGATCTTACCACTTCGTCATCTTTCATTGTGTACCACTAAGCTTCCACTCGGTGGAAAAGAAGGGGAAAAATAACCAACCTTGACTTCCATATTCATATCTCCCATCATTTCCATATCAACTATATCAACATAGGTTGAAATATTCGGCATAAATACCTATGATATGATATCTAGATTCAAACTCTATAAGTAATTACGAGCTTTCTGATGGCCATTCTTTACTACCACTTGAGAAAGAAATACCATCTCCACAAACCAATTGGTGTACACTGACACTAAATTCACTTAATGATACAAAGAGATGAACTCTAGAAACATCAATATTAAAATTGAATCGAGAAAAAAATACTAGATAAATATAGTCTTGAAACTATTACATTGCATTCCCATAATAATATCTATATATACCATGGAATCCCATCATCACTTTTTGTGAACTTCAAGCCTGAACACCAGACACTTAACATTGATACTCACTTGCATATCCAAGAAGTAAAAGATATGATCAATTATTTGAAGCATTTCTACTTCATCTTTATGAAAATTAATACCTTTAAAGGATGGATGATTCTCATGCAATAAATCACGTTATTAAACCCTTTCTACTCTAGTATAGGGATATACCTCAAAAACTGTGTTTTAGACTTGTGGTAGATTTTTATCAAACTCACGGACTGCCCGTAATATAGCCACAATAAGATTATGATCTATTGGAGGATTCTATTAAGGAGAATCCACTACACCCTCCTAAATAACCCATGAAATACATCTCATTGGAATACCACTAAGTAGAAATATAGAATAAATGATTAGATAATAGAATAATATCACTTTAAACAAGGAAACCATCAGAAAGAAAACTGATATTAAGTTTAAGAACTCAAAACAAGATACATTTATCCCAATATCCATTGAAACTTGATTCTTGTTGTGGTAAGTAATGTCTAAGCACTCACCGCACCTACCTCTCATGTCTTGACAATCCTATATCTAGTCTTCTAAATGTCCCTAGATAAGGAATCTTTAGGAATTACTACCTTTGATACTGAAATATGAGGAACATGACCCGAATAACTTCTAAAACTAGTACCCAAACATAATTTCCCCATACCTGAATTTAGTTCTCGATCCCCAAGGGCAAGTGAATAACACCCAAGAATGAAACAACAACCAGAGTAAATGATCTCTCTTAACATTAAGAAATAACATGGAATGTGTATATATACAATAGATAAGAACAATGTAAGAGATTAACATATTCCATAAGTGTAAGAGGATAACGGGAATGATAATAATAAAAATCAGTGCAAACATCTCAATTTAAAAGTCCAACATAATTGGATTACTAATATAGAAAACTAACTAATCCATGTGATATCATGGAAACCTCCAACTATCTCACCATTATCTATCGAAACTCAATTGATAGGAACCTTTTTGCCTCAATATATGCCTTTTATTTCCCTACATCGAAAAACTTACAAATTTCTATGCACCTCCTAAGGGGTTCATAAGGTTTAAGCTAAATAGGATTTGTAGGATCCTAATCATGTGTTCCATACTAGCTCTTTAAACAAAAATATGAATGATTCGTGAATTTAAAGAAAATAAGTAATGATAAATATATATATATAGTTTTTAAATCAAAATAATGGAGAATCATTTTAATTCCCTATTTTCTACATTTTCAAAATAATCCATGTAAATAATTTCAAACCATTTCATATAAATAAAATAAATATAATCAATTCAATGAATATATCACATATCATATCTATTCCAAGTAAGTACAAACTAAAATAGTACAATCCAAAGAATATGTATCATTAAAACAAGGATAACTATAGGTTAGGATAGCATACCGATTGTACCATAATCATTGACTTGCACATAGTAAAGTCCGTAGACCATAGGCCTATGGAGAAGTAAAATACCCCTTGAGTGAATCCCCCAACAATTTCAGTATCAATTCCCTAGAGCAAAAGGACTAAGAAATAGAGGACACCCCATGAACCCTCCCGAAAGTTCATGGATAATGGTTCTAAGATACACCACCAACCTAAGTACCCAAGGTTTCCCATATTATATGTTATCCAAAATATTTTATTAAAACCATTACTTGAAAACCATTTCAAAAATCCATTTCACAGTGCTTTAAAAATACATATTCTTTTACTAAAAAGGGGGGAAACAATATTTTCTTAAAAAACCATTTCTATACACACAAATCAATCAAGCAAATTAATTTATAAAATGATTTTATAAAACAATAGAAATACATCTCGTATAACATTGGATAGAGATAGAACCACCTACCTCAATCTCAGGTTGCACATTCTCACAATAAGATCTTCCAATAATGAAGAACAAAAAGACAACAATGGAGGCTCTATGATTGATTCCCACATCTCATAATCAAATACATAAGAAATATGGTCGATAAAGAGGATAAAACACAACATACCTCAAAGAAACCTGTATTCCACACCACAACCAACACAAGGGTTAGCCTATTGAAGAAGACCATCCAAAATATCTATAATGGATCAATTATATTATCATCTCCAATGAATAGATACAATAACAAAACAAAATTGTTTTCCCATGGTCAAGGACAGTAAAGAAGCATAATGATTACTCACCTGGAAAAATGAACCACAACTGCAATAGAGATCAATCACTGAATGAATTAATCAAGAAGGAACAAATATCATTAAAATCATCATAGAGATCTTCAAGGTAGATAGGGTAGAATCCTATGGATGAATGAAAAACATATCATCCCTGAAACTCCTGGAAAACACAATCTTTGATGATTACATGGTTTAATCCATTTTCACGTTGTTTAATCGATGAAACCCTAATATACCAAAAAATGAATCAACTTGGGCTAAAAAATCATGATTTTACCCTTATTAGGTGTGACATAAACTCACAGAATTAAATCTTCATGCCATATAGTAGTTTGTGACATCTTTCCATCACCTAATACAGGGTTTGTAAAAACATTAAACAAACTGTAAACTTATAACGACATGTAATACCTTCACGTTCTGAATTGAACACCAGAAAGATTCTTGGTGATGAATACAGAACCTGTAAATACTTTAAACAACATGTATTTTTTCTAAAATAGTGAAAATCATAGTTTCCCCTTAAAAACCAAACCAACTCTGGTATTCTATGAACTTGGGGAGAACCCAAAAAATATATTAAAATATTTATAATTTAACTCTATTTATTGAAAAAATACATCTTAAAACATTAGGTAATTTTCTCCAACAAATTCACTTATCCACTAGAGTCTCAAAACACACCCAAAAAAATACGTAAACAACAACAGTGAAGGGAAATACCTAAAAGGGGGTCACAAGTTGTTATATAAAAATTTTTCTATTAATTTTCCTCCCTTTATGAACTCATGATTTGAAATGAATGTTTGTAAAGAAAACTGACATCATTTTTCTCTTCAGGAGAATACCCTTTTTTCTTTTATATCCACTTTTTTAAAAACTTTTTCCAAAATGTTTTTATTTTTCTATAGGATTATTAAATGTAAATTTTACCCATTTTGACTTTTTGAAAAAAAAATTAAATGGAATATTCATGTCATTTTCTAAATAATGTTAATTTAAATTTTACTATAAATATAAAATTATTTTTTGTTTTAAAGTATACAACATTTACTATCATCAAGACCAATCAATGTTTTAAATATTTTATTACATGTTTTAATGGTTATTTTTAAATAAATGTTTTTTAAAATGTTTTATGTTTTAAAAAAATTCAAAGTGTAATGTATATTTTCATCAAAAAATGTTTTAAATTATTTTTAAATATTCTTATATATTTTTTGAAGTTTATTTTCAAAGAAAATGATTTTCATAATAATTTATGAATTTGTCTTTTAAAAAGGTGATATTCAAAGAAATATTATTTTACTTAAGAAATGGACCAATAAAATTTTCTTTAAAAATCATTTTCCATCTAAGATTACATCATTTCATGTTACAAAATATTTTTTGGGGATATCATCCAGTGGTACCATCATAAATCCTTTTATATATGGTTTACGTTTATGATGAAAATATTTTAGTGAAATTGATTTCATTTTCAAGGGTTATACTATGATGAAATGTTTTATAAAACCCATTTTTTCATGGTTTTTGATATTATGAATGTTTTATGATATTGTGAGATAATTATGTATGATTTTCATCTTGTGATGAATGGGATCTATATATCCCTCCAATACATTTAGTAATGAATAATGTTTTATAATCTGTAAGGGTACACAAGAGTTTATCCCAAGAAAAAACTGAGGGTACACATGAGGTTATCCCTAGCCCAAAGAAGGTATACAAGTGGTTATCCAAAACTAACATGTTATAAATGTCTTACTAATTATAATTATACTACGGTTTTATATTCTTATTTGTTTTTTCTAACTCTATGTAATATTCTAATATAATGATCTCATGACCTATATTATTTTATTATATTTTTATTCATGTATTATGAACTACCAAGATTTATTCCATGACTCTAGATTATGATCTATGATAGGAAATGTATGGTTTTCCAATTTTATTATTATTTTCTCATACACTTATACTCATGATATGTTGATATATCCCACATTCTCCCTTAGTGAGCATACGAGCTCAACATTTCTTGTGTTTCCTTTCCCTAGGTTTTGTTGGAAGTCATTTTTTATAATATCTATTAGTAGGGTGTTATTTATAAACAAATTTGTGGGAGATGATGTAGTTAGAATATGAACAAGTTTTTTATTTTTCTATGCTTCCCAAGGAACTAAACAAAACCAAATCAATTGTGTATAATTGTGTAATGTTATGAAAATTCATCCATTAAAATGAAATATTTAGGTATTATATATTCATGTTTCTAAAGTTGGTATCATAGAAAGGTTTAGTTAAACCATTAGAATCTAGGATGAGAAAACTTCATTGAATACCCTAATGATATGTTTAAGTGTAAGAAAATTACCTTTTATATTTGTAAAGAATTTAGAATGTGGTTTAAAATAAAATACATCCTAGCCTAGATACTACAAGTGGATGTGATTCTAGAATAGGGATACTTATGGTTAATAAATTCAAAAATCATACATTGAGATGGACTCAATATTGAACTATTTCACAAAAATAGGCCTTAATTCACACCTGGATTGGTAGTCATGGGGGATATCCTTTGGAAGTTCAAAATATCTTTATGAACCATCTTAAAGGATCTAAAGAGATGATGATCATGGATGACCTTGTAGAAACCTATGATGTCATATATTGAAAGGTTTGTGTCATGATTTAGATAACCTATATATGATTTTTTATGATTATGTGGTTTCCCCACTCTGATTAGTGTTTCTAAGACTATGTTTTTTTGGTTTTAGTCAATGGATGGAGCCTGAAGGAACCATGTTAATGCTAAATAAAATAGTAAGTCTAATGATTATCCTCATGGGTGACCAAATGTTATGGGAGATGGAATAAAAATAATGTTTATATGATCAAAAAAACTTTTTAAGTTATGAATCATGTTAGTATTATGAATTAGAAAAGGTGGGAACAATGTTCTATTGGCCCATTCATGAGGATAATTCACATTATTTTGGTTTTTCTAGTGATCCAATCATTACTGAGAAAATTATTGGAAACATTAAAATATATCTTCCATCATAAAATGTTTGGATAATGAAAAAGTCATTTTTTATATATCATTTGGAAGGATATATAGATCAATTGTAGGATCTTATCAAGAATGCCATACAATAAGATGAAATTGACTCTATCTAGTGGGGTTATTTTAAGATATTTTTTTTCAATAATTACATCCCTTATATTTTTCATATGAAAATGGAGATGTAATTATGTTGTGTTCCTAACTTGGGAGCCACTAAACTGGTGCCCCAAGTCCGGTTGACACATGACCACAAGCACACATCCCCATATGTTGGATGTTTCCAACTAACACTAAGGGTCTAATAGGATTCGTGGGGAGACTATACCCTCTTTACAAGAGTAATCCACAACAGAAAATATTTAAATTGTAGAAACAATAGGAAACAATTAATAAAATATAGAAATATCCCACTCCCAAACTAGGTACAAACCACATCTAACAGTAAACATGTCATGTCATGCTATACTGCCTAGTAAACAGAACCTAAAAGAAAGAAAAATAATGGAATCCCCAAAATGGTTATGGATTCAAGTCATGAAACTCATCTGTGCACATACCGAACCTGACTCACTATCCAAGCATGGAGACCTAGCCCTTTTCATGACCTATGACCATTAAATATTGTCAGGTACCCAACAGCGATCTAAGTAGGTTGTGCATATAACTCAGTAGGCCACCACCAATAGCATATACAAAAATATAAAGTAAAAGTAGATAGTGCATGAAAGTGATGAATTCTGGTAAGTAAAGTTAAACAATTCAATAAGCCATTCTAGACTATCTTCCTATAAATTATAATACTACTGAATCTAGGTTCACTATTTTTTCACCCGATGGTTTAATCTACCTATTTCATGTGTTCAATAGATTGTGATATTTAAATATTCTCAAGAATTTGGGAATAAAAAAAAGCCCTATCTTACTGGGCATTACATTATAACAACCTCATAATCCTCACCTCGTTTCCTTAGTCCGAGTAGAATGTAACCATTAGGGGAATAGAACTCCATACCCTTACCTAAACTATGCATTTTGGGGTGGAACTAGATCCTCAGTAAAACTCAACTTGTGGGAATAAAGGCTCATGTTTATAACCCCACTCTAACAATCCATGTGCAGATGATTTTTTATCATCACTATAATTAACCACATTACAAAAAATCATAACTGATATCATTTTCATCATCACAAAAATATCAATAAATAGAAAAATAATATTATACCTCAATCCATCAACACAATTCTTACTTATATCACTTATTCATTTAACCCCAATTCCCATTCCCCATGAATATCTCAACTTTCATATTCATGTGTAAACATAATTCCTTATCATATTCCCAATATTACCATTTAACCTAGTTACATGTCAAATTAAAAATCCCTTATCCTTTAACCATGCAAGACACAACTAATCACAATCCATTCTAACTCATTGCATAAAATAATAAACCTCTTCTCAAAGTTTCTACACAATCATGTGTAAATTTATCACCTTATATTTTTATTATCCCCATAGGGTGGTCCAACACACCTAATGGATGGCCCTAATTTGGTCAAGTCATTCTCCTTGCATCCCATGGGGATCAATAGTGGTTCAATTAATCATTTAGACACCCCATAGTTTTCCCAAAACGTGCGCAAACTGTACAACATGCCTAGAAACCTTCATTCTCTCCCTCTTTCATGTTTCAAACCCCCATAACACTTCCGGGTCTTCACATGACCTTAAGAAAACACTAATTTTACCCAAGTAAGTAATTTAAACTAAAACGTAACAAAAACATACCTTAAGGGAGATTTGGGATCCTATAACCTACCCACATTATGATGGCTCACCTTAATCCACTCTTCCTGGGCATCATTGGGTTCCAAAAGAAAAGAGATCAGGACACTGCACCTACATATTTGATTCCCACTCCCAAGATTCCTCCTAAACATGTCCATATCATCATAGAACACGAAGCAAAGGCATAACATTTCTCTACAAGACCTTCTCACTACGATCCTCAATGAGAACCAGATGCTCCTCAAAGGAGGCATCAACCTCAAGCTCAACATACTCAGCATTGATCACATGATATAAAATAGGGTGATACCATCAGATTTGTGAAACATGGAAAACATCATGCATCCCACTATAACACTATGTAAGATATAAAAGGTAAGCCACATTCCCAATACTTTCCAAAATCTCAAACGACCCAACATACCTAGACACCAACTTTCCCTTTTTCCGGATATGGTGGTGACCCAACCTTGGTGACACCCAAATAAACACACCATCACCCACCATGAAATCAAGTGCTATACGATGTAGATCAGCATATTAATTCTCTATACTCTGTGATTTTTCCATACGCTTCCAAATCAATCGCAGCTTTTTTGACGTCTCCACAATGATACATTGTCCTAATATCTTAGACCCTATAGCTTTTAACCAACACAACAAATATCTACAAGGTCTCCCATAGAGTGCCTTAAAAGGTTGCATCTAAATTGTAACATGAAACCTGTTATTTTAAGAAAATTGAACAAGCGAAAAGTGTTTTTTCATGAACCAACGAAGTATAGAACACATGCTCTCACCATGTCTTCTAATACATGAATTATATGTTCTGACTTCTTGTCAGTTTGTGGGTGGTAATCCATACTCAAAAACACTTGGGTCCTAAGTGCCTTCTATAGTCCCTACTAGAAGTGAAAGGTGAAACATGGATCACAATCCGAAATTATGGTTCTCAACACACCATGAAACCATACTATTTATCAAACATAAAATTCTCCCAACTGGTCGACTGTATCGGTCTTGTGGATCAGCATGAAATGAGCCACTTTGGACTGCTGATCTATCACCTCCCAAATGGTATCATTCCTCTAAGGAGTCATCAAAATAACCAGTATGACATCTATCATTACGTCAATCCACTTCCACTTTGTAATAGGAAATGACTACAACAACCCACTTGGATATTGATGTTTATCCTTCACCTGTTGACAGGTAAGGCATCATGCCCGAAAACTCCGAAATTCTTTCTTCATCCCCGACCACCAAAACTACCTATGAAGATCATGGTACATATTAGTAAATCCAAGATTCACTTTCCACTTTGATGCAAGAAACTCCCACATAAACACATTTCATACATATGTCGGTACAACAACATGACCATGAACATAAGAAACACTATCTATACGGAAAAACTAACTTGAAGGTGACTCCCCACCTTTAAGTCTTTCATTCATAGGCAAACACTCTGGATCCACCAACTGACTCTATTTAACTCGGCTCAAATGTGAGGATTCAACTACTATAGAATCAATGGTCATCATCTCATGCCCACCTTGTACTCCAAATTAATCTCAGCAAACATGGCCATCATCTTCCACTCTAAACTAGATTCCTAAACTACCTGATTCTGAGTTTTTGGGATCAGAGCATGAACGACACTATTACATTTCCCTAGTGTGTATAATAACGTAAAATCAATGGAATTTAGTTACTCCACCCAACTTCACAATCTAAGTTTCAAATCCCGCTGAGATAAGACGTACCTGATACTTTTATATTCTTTGGACACTGTGAAAGGTTCTCTCAACATGTAATGCATCCAACAGTTTAAGGAATGAACCATGACTACTATATACAAGTCATTATTATGAAAATTCATTTACTGTGGCATCAAATATCTTATCCCATAAGTTACAACTGAATCATCCTACATCAACACGTCCCCATGTCCAACACCGGACGAATCATAGAACAAGGTACACCTCTTACCTGGTTCAGTAAGACCAAAATCAGTGTGGTAGTCAACTGCTTCTTCAGATCCTGAAAAGCATTCTTAAAATCTTATGACCAATAAAACTTAACCCCTTTATTGGTTAGTCCTGTGAGTAGTGCTACCAAATGAGATAAATCTATAATAAACCGTAATTAAAAACCATTCAAACCTATAAAACTCCAAACATCATAGATGTTATTGGGAAACTCCCAAGACACCACAACCTGCACCTTATCTGGATCCACCAACACACCTGACTCAGAAATGATGTGTCCTAGAAAGTGTACATCATCAATCTAAAGATAAAATTTTGATTTCATGGCATAAATCCTATGCACTATTAGTGTACTCAAGACAATTTCTAGATGTTTGGCATAATCTTCATGAGTTCTGGAGTATATCATTTTGTCATCAAAGAAGAAAACTACAAACTGATCCATGTATGGGTGGAATATCTGATTCATCAAGTCTATAATCATATCTGGTGCATTGATTAATCCAAACAACATCACCAAAAATTCATACAACCAGTACCTGATTCGGAATGCTGTCTGGGTATGTCATAAGGTCTCACCTTAAATTGTTGATATCCTGATATCAAATAGATATTATAAAACACCAAGTCACATCTAAGATGATCAAATAGGTCATCAATTATAGGGAGAGGCCATTTTTTCTTAATCTTCATCTGGTTCATCTTTCTATAATCAACACATATCATCAATGATCCATCATCCTTATTAGAAAACAACATTGGAGATCCCCAATGTGATTTACTAAGATAGATAAACCCCATATATTCCAAATCCTCAATCTAAATTTTGAGTTCATGGAGTTATGTTGATGATATTCAGTATGGAAGAATAGAAATTTGTTAATCCCTTGACCACAACTTGATTGTAAACTCAACATATCTCTTAGGTGGTAACCCTGGAAATTCCTTAGGAAACACATCCTGAAACTAGTATAGAACAAGAGTTAATAATGGATGCTCCTTCTCTCCATCATCCCACATAAGGCATGATACTTGGGTTGTGAGTTCTCCCAACTATTGGCATAACATCCATTCTCAGCCCGATCGATCATCCCAATCACCACGAAGGACATAAGTTCTTCGATACTGTGATGTGAATATTACCCGACATTGGAAACAATCGATATGGGAATGATATAAAACCAAAAAATTCATCCCTAAGACTAGGTCAAAACTTGACATCTCTCTGACATATAGATCCTACAGAAAACGATATCCACCAACCTCCATAGGACAACCCTTACACTGCATGATGTTCTTAACTAATACCGCCAGTGGAGTATCAAGTGGAATTAATCCACACAGAATCGCAATAGTCAAGCCCAACACAACTTTTAACTAAGTAGAAATAAAATAATTCATAACACATGTATCAAATAATGTACTTGGGAGCATGGAAGCTATATGAAAACTACCTCGAACAGTAGATGGTCTCACCTCACCACCTTTTGGTGTAATATTATCTACATGGAGATGACCTAGCCATTTACCTTGGGCTCCAAGTTGAGTACCCTGCAATGCACTGCCCTGTTGGTAAGGATGATCTCTCCTCGGAGTTCCATATCCACTGCCCCTACTAGTATGACCCGTGGAGCTCCAAATGCCTGCCTGATATGGGGCAACCAACTCCCTTCCTACACATGGAATATTCCTTTGACCTCCATTATTCCATGATTGTCATGGGTTCCTTCAGAACCTCTAAACATGGCACAACCTTCCACAATCTCAAAAGATGACCAGTGGGTGTGGACACTGGTCACGCTTGTGCCCCAGCCTGTAACACTGATAACAGAATACCTAGTCACCACCCTAAGAAGAAGACCACTTCTTCTGACTTCTCTGTGCACTTCCACCATGTGGAAATTTTTTGAAATGGTGCTTCTAACTATTGGAATCCATACCACATGTCCACCAAGATGGTACTACAAGTTCACTACCTGATGTTCTATTCAAATTCCCCTCCAAGATAAGGGCTTGGTCAACCAATTTAGAAAACATTTTCAGAATAAAGATTTTAACCTGAGACCTAATATCATGTCTCAAACTTACATGGAATCATATCTCTAAAGTTTCCTCATATCTTATAAACATCAGAATGATGCATCGAAAATCAATGGAACAACTAGTATAATCCATTACTGACATTATTTCATTGTTCAACCTCATAAAATCCACAGCCTTATCCTACCTCACGGTTTCTGGGTAAAAGTATTCAAGAAACTTCTCCTGGAAATCCTTCCACATAATTCCTTCAACTTGCTCTGTCTAAACCATGATATCCCACTAATTCTTTTCTTGAACTCTCAGTATATAGGCTAATAACTTGACTTTATTTTTGATGGGAGTCTCTAGAAGTTCAAGAATGGTTTGGATGGACTCTATACAAAACAGTGGTTCTTATGGTACACCCTCTTTGGTAATGGTCAGAGGGTGTTGTAGATGGAACTCCCTGGTTAGATTAAACATACTCGATGCAGACGTTCCTAGGTATCATTCCATCATTTGTATAAAACGAGAGAAGTACTCATGGAAATACTCTTCCATATATTCTTAGATCACCACATTCTCTTTCTACCCTACTAGAGGATCATTCTCGGCAACGTCCTCCTGTCACCCAAGAAGCACACGTCTTCAAGGTGGCATTTCTCTACAATGCCAAACATGAGCTTTAGAACACAACAATAAATCTTTTACAAAATGTAAAAAGATATAGGTTGTATCATCACCTTATATAACCAAACTAGTTCTCATACACTACCCAAACGAGATCACTCACAACCAGAACACTACCCTTGACCGTCTCTCATAAGGACATGGCTAACATAAGTATCTAATTCACACGGTTAAATGCCTTATTTTTTACACTAATTGAAAACAATTTTTATACACCAATTTACCTTTACAATAGGTTTATCCACTTTTATTTCTTTATCAAGTAAGGTTTTCTAATTACTACTTGAAATTTTCACTTCCCATTTTACCCATTCATACCATCTTATTAGGTAAAATTTGATTGCTTTTAAGAAAAAAAATTCATCCTATACATTATATCCCACACACCCATCCAGTGTGTGTTCCTACCATGATGCATGTCACTTACCTACATAGGTTCCCAGAATGATGCATGAATGCACATCCTCGTACTATTCCAACAACGAGAGAAATATCACAAAATTTCCAAATCACTCAAGTGCGTCACCCAATGCTGAAATATCATAAATATAACAATACAAAACAAGAAAAACAATCCCCTACTAGGGTGACTTGGGTTTTCCCTTATACATGGGTTAGTTATCCCCATGAAAGAGATAATTTCCAATGCCCAAAACATTCCTAACATCCTACCTACCATCCTAAAATAGTAAGAAAGAGAAAAGAAATCCTCTGATGCCACTTTGTAACATCCCCAAAATGGGATCCACTAAACAGGGGACTTGATCTGGGTCACCACATGACCTCAAGCATGTCTCACCATATTCCATAAGTTTTTGACTTGCAATGAGGGTCTAATAGGATATGTGGGGAGACTATACCCTCTTTACCAGAGTAAGTCACAGTAGAAAACAATTTAAATAGTGTAAAAAATAAGAAACAATTAATAACATGTATAAATAACAATCTCCCAATCTAGGTATAGACTATATTCTATAGTAAACATGTCCTGCCATGCTATAGTGCCAAGTAAACAAAACCCAAAAGAAAGAAAAACAGTGAAATCTAAAAAATAGGCTTGGATCCAAGTCATGGACCTCATCTATTCACATACCAAACCCAAAACACTTCCCAAACGTGGGGACCTTGTCCTTTCCTTGAAATGTGACCATGAAATCTACTTGGGTACCCAATGATGGCCTGATAAGGATGTGAGTATAACTCAGTTGGCTACCACCAACAATGTATCCAAAATATCTAGTAGAAGTAAATAGTTCATGTAAGTGTTAAATAATGGAAATTAAAGGTAAATAGTTTAATAATCTATTCTAGACTATGTTCCTTTAAATTATACTACCATTGAATCCATGTTCACTACTTTAGGTACCCCATGGTATATCAACCTTTCTAATGTGTTCAATTGATTAGGAAAGTTCAATATTCTCATGCATATGGGAATAAAAAACAAGTCCTATATCACTAGGAATCATATTATAACAACCTTATAATCCTCACCTCGAAGCCTCAGTCTGGGTGGAATAAAACCATTAGGAGAATAAAACTTTGTCCCCTTCCCTAACCTGTGCATTTAGGGGTGGAGATGAAACCTCTATCCAACTCGGCCTGTGGGCATGGAACCTCATGTATATACCCCACTCTTCCAAGCCATATCAACATGCTTATTTATCATCACCACAATTAACCACATCACCACAAATCATAACTAATGTCATTCACATAATCATAATAATATTAATAAATGGAAAACTAAAATTATGCCTCAGTCAATTGACACATTACTTACTTATATCACTTAACCATTTCACCCCAATTCTCATTCCTCATTCCTATCTCACTAAGCATATTCAAGTGTAGTCATAATTCTTTGTCCTATTCCCAATAATACCATTTAACCCACTTACATGTCAACCCAACAATCCCTTATCCTTTAACAGCCTTAGAAACAACTAATCACAATCCATTTTAACTCATTTCATAAACCAATTAACCTCTTCACTATGTCTCTACACCATCAAGTGTCAATTTCACACCTTATATTTCCATTATCACCATCAGGAAGGCCAGCACACCCCATGGGTGGACCAAATTTGGTCAAGTCATCCTTCTTGAATCACATTGGGATCATTAATGGTTAAATTAATCATTTAGACACTGAATACACTAAATATTTCTAATGGAATCAAAAATACATTATGAAGCGAACAATAATGAAACCCCACATTAATAAATATATGAATAAACTATGGAATATAACATATTGACCACTTACCTTGAATCTATTAGAAAACACACTCATAATTGAGGCCTTCGATCATGATTTAACCACCCTTTGAAGCTTCAAACAAAATCTCAATTGAAAATAAATGTTTTAGAGCTTTAGATGGAGTGAAGGAAGAGATGAAACCCCTAAACCAAAAAGAGAAGCAAGAGTGGGATTAGCCTTACCAAGATCTTCAATCTACAACCACGACACTCCAAATGACCCTAAGATGAGGGAGATTGATCCATGGAATATCTTGAAGATTTTTGGGCGTTACTAGGGTTCAGGGTAGAAGAATGGAAGAAAATACCGAGTTGGTATATGAAATCCCATAATGGATTTTTTGTAATTTTCTAAAAAATACTCAGTCAAACAGTTTACGCTCACAGTTTTCCAAATCATTCACAAATTTTATGAATGGTACTTTCTAAAAAATAGCCCCCTCTCACAGTTACATGGGATTTTCGAACAATTTTCCCTAATTGTGCACAAACTATGTTTCATGCCCAAAACCCCCTTTTCTTCTTATTTCCTATTTTGAACCCTCAGAAAACCCTTGAGTCTTCAAATAAACTTGGGAAAACACTTTTTTAACCAAAATAAGGAACTTGAACTGAAACATAACAAAAACATATGTCAAAAGAGATATGGGATCTTAAAAATTCCTTGAGGTAAAGAAGAAAGATGATGAATATATTCTTAAGTATGATGATAATTTTACAAGACTTGTGAGATATTCTTATGGTATTAAATTCTAACCTGAAATTAAGGTTTATCGATTCTTTAATGACTTAAAAAAATTCATTGAGGTGATTTATCCATATGGGACATCATTAACTATGAATACATTGTTTTTTGATCTATCATGGTTGAAATTATGATTCGATTGTACCACAAATTTCATGGTTTTGATAAAATAAGAAATATTAAATTCCAGGTAAAATCTAAGGATCATAGAGAGAAGAAGATAATATTTTCTTTATGATCAGAGTGTGGAAGGGAACATCCAAGAAAGTGACTCAAGGGGACTACAAAATGATTCAAGTGTGGAATATAATGTCATCGAGTGTATGAATAATGAAGTGATGGGATGGATTTTTATAATTATATGAACTAAGAGAAAGATCCATTGAATGCACCTTTCATAATTCAGTGTTTAAAATTATTGGTGTTTAGGATTTCTTTTAACAAGTGCCCAAATATGATGGTTAATGAAAATTAAAAAAATCAATAACCTTTTTAGCTATGGGACAAAGGGATATATCATGTGATATTCATTTTAGATGTTGGGTGATTTAATGATGTGGTGAATGGTAAACATACTATAAAATCTAGAACTGCTACAATCTTATTTTACTATGAGTATTTGAACTCTTTTATTTATAAATAATATTCTATGTGTATCAAAATACTAACTCAATTATTAGATGTTGAATAAGTAGTGAAAAACCAAATTCTATGATGATCATATGACAATTATATGATAATTATCCAATTGAAGTTTGTGGGAATATGATTCCTAAAAATATTATAATTCTTCATATGGTTGAATTTTATGTTATAATAGGCACATATTGTCTTTCTATAAATAAATCCCACATTAATTTATGGGAAAGAAAGCCATGTTTGATATTACAATACATATTATGATCATCTATCAGTTAAAAAATAAATATGAAATTCTGATGGAAATTGAATCCACTGTATGGGTGTTGATTCTTATTAAATAGGGGAATTTATATTAGATTGTTATAGAGAAAAGAAACATTGATGATATACCCATTTCAAGGGATTTTTAATGCCTTTTAGAAATATTTTCCTAGTATTACATTGAACCATGAAATTTATTTCTCAATATAACTCAAACATGGTGGTACAGTTATTTCATAGATTCTCTATAGAATGACTTCGATTGAGTTGTAGGAATTGAAGAAGAAACTCTCAAAGAATCCTGATAAGGGATTTATTTAGAAAAAAAATCAACGTGGAGTGAACATATTATTTTTATTGAAAATAAATATGAATATATGTGAATATTCATTGATTATTGGGAGCTAAACAAGATCACAACAGATAATGAGTATCATATACACCATATTGATGAATTCTATGATAACATGTGCATATATAAATAATTTTCTAAGATTGAACTTCAATATGTATAGCAACAATTAAGGATTGAGAACGAGGATATACACAAGAAAATATTCCACCCATGGTATGGACACTATGTTTATATAGTAATTACATTTGGTCTTACTAATTCCATCAATGTATTCATAGATTTAATGAGTAGAGTGTTTAGATATTACCATGATTAGTTTGTGGGGGTCTTTATAAATGAATTTATTATTTATTCAATGGCCATTTAAGATAATTAAGAACACTTGAGGATTGTACAAAAGACCCTAAAAAGGATAATATCTATGAAAAATTTAGGATAACTAAATTTTAGCTACAATATGATTCATTTTTGGGCTATATAATCTCAAGGGGTGATATGAGTAGACCCATGAAAGATAGATGTTATTTAATGTTTGGATAGACCAAAAACTACGAATAAAATATTAAATATTCTTGTATTGGTTAGTTATTGTCAATGATTTGGGTAGATTGTTTCATGACTATCTAAATCACTATCTATGTTAACTTGGGAGGGATAAAAGTTCCTTTTAAAAAATGAATATGAGGAAAATTTCAAGGAAATAAGTGAATATTAGTCAGCACACCTTTTCATACTTTACCCTATAATAGAGAATATTTTATAATCCATATCGATTTATTCAAGAAGGTATTGGGATGTGTTATTATGAAAATTGAAATGTTTATAGTTTCTGCCTCATGAAAATTGGAGGTTCATGATAAAAATTATCCAACTCATCATTTGGAATATATGTGGTATTTTTCTCATTAAAGATATGGAGACATTCTATTTATAGGGGAAATTGTAATAAATATACTGATAAAAATAGTATAAAGTATATATTCACACATTAAATGTTGAACATGAACTAGAGAATGTGGTTAGAGTTGATTAAAATTATGACTTATCAAGAAATTACCACCCTGGGAAAGTTAAGAATGTGTCTAATGATTTTAGTCGAAAAGGTTATTCCTGATTATCCACGATGAGGATCACAAAAGATCCAATATTTATATATTTCAAAAGGGTGGTTCTATAAACTTGGATGTAAGGGTAGAAATATTATCTTTCCCAAATTATTGTTAAATTAGCAATCCATGTGAAGATTAAATAGTCTTATTAGGAAGATATAAAGTTTCAGAAGAATATGATAAATGTTCTTGAGTTTAAACTTGTTTGTGATGGAATGATACGATTTATAAATTTTGTATGTAATCTATCCATACCATATTTGAAGGCGTTTTTAGTGTAAGATCATATTTCTTCATTATATATTCCTACAAGAAGTACGAAGAAGTATATAAATTCAAAAGAGTAGTTTTATTAGTATGTAATGAAGAGATAATTATAGAGATTGTATATTGGTGCTTGGTATGTTAGAAAGTTAATCAAGAGAGACAACATCATAAGGGGATGTTAAAAAAATTCCAATAATAGAATGGAAATAGGAAAAAATCACCATGGATTTTTTCTTTGTATTACCCAAGATCTCTAAAGGGCATGATGTCATATGGGTCATAGTCAATCACCTTACAAAGTCAGCACACTTAATCAAAATTGGAGAACACTTCTCTCTTGATCATCATGGGAGAGTATAAATTATAGAAGTGGTAATGTTTCCTGGAGTACCACATTACATTATATCTAAATGGGATATGAGGTTTACCTTAATGTTATGGAAATGTATTCAATAAGATCTTGATATAGAGTAATGTTTCGGTAGTGCATATCATCCTTAATCAGATATTCAGTCTGAGAGATTAATTCAAACCCTATAGGATTTGTTGTGATTTTATTATATGGATTTTATAGGTAGTTGTGATTAACACCTTCCTCTAGTTTAATTTTCTTAGAACAATATATTTCAGTCAAGCATTCCAATATATCCTTATGAAGACCTATTTGAAAATAAGTATATGAAGTTAGACAATGAAATCTATTAGTTCAAAAACTAGTTAATAAAACATTAGAGAATATTAAGACCATTTAGTATCACATAAGGGAAACACAAAGTTTATATAAAAATTATGTTGATAATCATCGATGTGATTTGTAATTTGATGTTAGTGAGAAATTTGTCCTTTGAATTTACCCTTGGAAGAAGTTAATTAGACATGTAATGAAGATAAAACTATGCCCTATGTATATCGATCCCTATTAAATACTTGATAGTATCAGAGACATATCTTATCTATTTTTGCTTCCATCGAACCTCCCTTAGATTCATGATGTGATCCATGTATCTCTCATGATAAAGTAAAAACATGATTCACAACTTGTGCTGAACTTAGAGGCCATACTTCTGGAGAATGATTGTTTTTTTAGGAACACCTATGGGAGATTATAGATCATACTGATAATGTTCAATGAAATAATACTACTCACCTAGTAAACATTTTGTAGACAAACCCTGAGTAATAGAAAGAAACATGGGATCATGAAGGTGTAATGAGAAAAAATTATCCTTAGTTTTTTTGTACAAAGGTGATAAATTTCAAGGTAAAAGATCATTTTAATGGGGTATAATATAATACCCTAAGAGTTAGTAAAACTTTTTTTTGACTAAATTTAAATTCTTTGATAGCTTGCGTTATTAGAAACACTCAGTTTTAACGAACCATGGAAAACTATGAATATTATTATTTAAACATGGAAATTATTATCTTGAAATCACACTTGTAATTATGAATATTAATAACTAAATTTTAAATAATAATTTTAGTCTTTGTATGTAACGAAATTATATTCATAATAAAGTACTCAATTTTTCATAAATTCATTATATGTTTTCAAAATACTATTTTCTCAAAAAAATGATGTTATTATTTTTATGAACAAATAATAAAATAAACATTAGAAATTTTACAAAATTTATTTAAAAGAATCAAAATCTATTTTTGATATCTACCTGAAAAAAAAATCTTAGGTTTATTTTTTTGTATTTTTTCCAAAAAAATTAATTTCTCCATAAATAGATAAAAATGTTCCATTTTATTGAAAACCACATTTTCATTTAATGAATGTATATGGTTGATTTTGTTTGAAATCGTTTTAAAGTAAAATTATAAAAATTATAAATTTATTAATATAATTTAGGTCATTTTAATCAATTTTATATTGAATTTTGATATAATTTTTTAAAAAACGTTTGAACTATTTATCATTGGAAAACTACTTTCTCCACAATTATATGCGACTAATTTTAAATTAAAATTTTCTAATTCCATGAATTGAATTTTAAAAAATGTATTTCAATTTTTTAGAAGAATCATTAATATTTTATAATATTTTATAAACAATTTTTGTTCAAAATTAAAAGAAAAAACAATAAAAACTTACTAGTGCAGTTAAGGTTAAAACAAGTTTACTGGGAGTTAAATTGAAAGGATAAGTTTTAAAATGACATATAAACTTGTAAAAACCTAAATTAATATATATATATATAGATATAATAAACTCTAAAGTTTTATAATGAACCAGTTTTATGTTTTTTCAATTGAAAAACACGATTACACATTATTGTTTTAAAAAATTCTCAGTGTGTCATCTCCCCTACTTATAATAGGCCACCCTATATCCTCCTCTATTAACACTTACATAACCCTTTGGTTCAAAAAATAAATATCCAAACATATTCCCAAATTCCCATTAAACATCATATAGGGCATAGGTTTTTTTGGATACCCTCCTATGAAGGCTTTATGTAAAAACCTAAAGAGGTTATCTAAAGAGGATGTAATATTTTTAAACATGTGTTTTTGTTTATTTATTCTTCCACCTCCTTAAAAATTTCAATAAATATGATGATATAATAACACCAGTATCTAATATATTCAATTATTTTATTATGTTAACGTTATAACATTTATAAATCTCCACTTCTATCAAATGGGAAATGAAATGGTCTCTCATGTGTATGACATACTATAGCCTTGTGAACTGTTGTTATTAATTTTCCATCACCATGTCTCCTAAGTGGAAATAATTATGTATTTAATTTTATATAATATTTTTATGATATTATTATACTTATAAAATTATAATATCATACATAACTTCATACATTCTAACTCGTCGTAATACAATAACATCGCTCGTGACTACGGTGAACTACCGCCTCACAAACATACGTGATGTTCTTTTAATTTTTATTTTACTTGGTTGGTAAGGATGATATATTAAATTAATTTATATTAGATTTATAAAATAATTATACAAATTTAATTATTATATCACCTTTACCTTCTTACATTCCATCCCTTAAGGGATATGATAACATCGTACGTGTGTATAGGGGACTACCGCCTCACGAAGTGATGTGGTTCATTTTTCATATACACTTTTCAAAGAAGGTAAAAGGTTAAATTTAATGATTATATATGATATATATGAAATAAAAATTATTCTTAAAATTAAATATATTATTTACATTTATTTCATTTCATCCACTAAGAAAATGGGAAAAAAATTCCATGCGTTCGTACGACCTACTATCTCCATGAATGATGTATTTAATTTTATATCTCTAAATTTTATGGATTGCACTAAATAAATATATAATAAATATATATGATATTTATAAAATGGTTAAAAATATGTATATGATGTAAAAAACTTCAAATTATGATGACTGAATATAAAAAATCAAATATACATGAAAAACGTTGTTATTGCATAAAATGTGAATTTAAGATAGAGTTGTTAAAAATTGGTCATAAATGGTCATCATAAAATAATTTTTGGTATGATATAAATAATTATGGTTATTTAATATATTTATTATAAAATTATATTTTTTATTAATGGGATTCTAACATGTATAAAGGAATTACATACTTAATGTAACAAAAAATTTTCTCATTTTTTCTTATTCGGGATATAAGTTATGAAATAAACCTATATTATTTAATGAGGTATATATAAATCCCCCTTTACAGGTTATATCATTAATCTCCTTAAATTAATTGTATTTAAATAATATTTTGATGTTATTTTAATGGGTCTTACCATTCAAATGTTACCAAAGTGGTAAGGGTTTGATGGAACAATCTCATTAGTCATCTCGGTTGTTTATGATTTTTCTTTCAATGATGAAATATTATGAATAATATATCAATAAAATATAGTATTTAATTCTCCACTACTTATTTATTGAGAATAAATTTTTCCCCTTTATTTTTCATTATTTATGTATTCATGATTATAAAATATTTTTTAATGAAAACTGAGCTAATTTCACTCTTCGGTCGAAAACCATTATTCCATATCAATATTTTCTAAAAATGTTTTAAAAAAATTTTAATATTACAATTGGAATTTTTTAATTTATTTCTACACTTTTTTTAGATGTTAAAATTTTTTTAAAAGAAATACTTATGTCAATTTTAAAACTAGGCCCATTTTGATTTTTCCTGAAATGTGAAAGGAATATTTGTTTTAATGTGTACAAAATTTCCCACCATCATGAACAATCAATGTATTAAAGATTAATTTATATGTTTAAAAGGATAATTTCAATAAAAATTATTTTTAAAATGTTTTATGTTTTAAAACTAGGCCCATTTTGCTCATTTATAAACAAATTATTTATGTTTATATGTTTCCAAAGGCACTATACCTAATAAATTATGGCATGGATCATTATTTTATATAGTGAAAATTCATCTATTAGGTTTTAATATTTTTGTATGATACATTGAGCTTTCTGAAAACATTGTTTTTTTAACTTCTTCAGCAAAAATAAAACATTGGTAAATTTGGGTGTGTCATGTTATAGAAATATAAAACCTTAGTGTGTGTGAAACCACAATGGGGTACTCTTGTGATATCTATAGATTATTTAAATACTTTATATCACTAATATTCATACAATATATGAATTAGTGTTCCTTTATGCATCTGAGTATGTATTCCCACTGTCTAGAGCCCAAATTTTGCATAGTTTTATACTTGATTCTATTTCTTATTTCTTGATTGTACACATGTTTCAATTATGTAATTTCCAAGGATGTTTTTGTTTATAATTATATTTTACCTTTCATATTTTTATCATAATCCTAGTTTATCTAAATATGTAATTCTTTAAAGGAAATAAAATATTTTTTTACAAAATTTGTATCATTTGAAATTTCATTATAAATTGTTTTTTCTATAAATATAGAACTAATAGTTTGATAGGGTTAGATGTTGTATATATTTTTGGGTGAAATCCTATTGAGATTTGGTGATCAAAACATACTTTCTTCCATTGGGTGTTAATAGATCTTGTTTTATAGGACTCAGTTAGGGGAAGGAAATCATGTAGTTTAATTGTTTCTCTAAGATGTAGTCATCTACATAGTGGTATTTGATGGTAGTGATGGATGGTCACATGGAGACTATTATTTTATATTGTCTTTTTTTAGTTTTATCCATTTATCATCACATTTCATGTCTCATGGATATGTACTATTCCTATCTTGTCGACCCCGGCTAGTTTGTTACAACACCTGAAATCTACCATTATATTATTTCAGTGTGTCCTCTAATGTTGAAATGTGTAATAAAAAACACCATATTTTTCAATGTGAGGATCCTGATGTCTTAAATAAATAAAACATACTGAAATTTTATTTATCCTTACATAACTCAAGGGAATTTTCCATTTTTTGACTTCTAAACCAAGTCACATCTTGGTATATTGTCTTACAACATGATTTGTTTAATATAATTATAGAATCATAATTATCAATATATATCTTGTAATTTTCCCAAATTCCTTTATCCACTCATTCATATTCAACTTTGTCACTATAATTTTCAATGTTATAAAAATAAATGTACACCATTTCTATGACCATAATAGATATATCAATAATGGTGTCACTTATAATTCCTCTACAAGTGTAATGCTTCCATGAACTTGTTTTTCATATATTCAATGAACATTTTATTATCACCACGTCTTTATTTGAATTCATCTTTTGTTATAGTCATTACATCTATCCTTTAACTACTGTAAACAAATCCGACATAAATTGTATTTGGTTTAAATAAAAGATATTTCAAATCTAATGGTTAGGGATATTAGTTTTTTATAAAATAGGAGGATACTAATATAATAAAATTTATTACATCTTTTTTTTGTAATGAAGATAAATTGCTAAAATATATTTTTATTTGTTGTAGAAAATTGAAAGTAAAACAAACTGAAAATTATCCTTTTGCTAAATATTATAGAATAAAATATTCTAACTAACATGAACTTCATAGAGTTGTATATGTCACAAACCATCCCAAATACCCTGGTCCCCTGATACCCAAGCTGACACTGACATATCCCGAAGGGAATTCACAATCACCATGGATTAGTAACTAGAACATAGAATCATACAATATAAAATATTAAATGAAATTTTCATAAAATAATAGATGACAAAAGATTAGAAGTTAGTATGCTCAACACTCCAAGGGTAGAAATTACCAAAAACCAAAAAGGTAAGACAAGCCCAAAATATTACATCATCAAAGTAATCATAATATTTCTAGATAAAACACAAATATCAGAAAAGAAACATAATCCCACTCCATGATCCAAAGATTAAATAGCATACACCACCTTCATGTGGTGCTTTCCCATTACTCGAACCTATCATAATAAAATCTACAATCACAAAAAGTAAAATGTAAGATATGATCTATTTATCCTTTTATGGTCTCACCACATGTTTCTTAATTTATAACATAAAAATTTACAATTAATGCTATCAATTGAAATAAAATAATGCATAGAATATCAATTTTCATATTTAAATACAAAACATTATTTTATTTCATAAAGATGGTAGATATGTAAAAAAACATTCGAAATAGTCTTAAATGAATATTTTATATAAAATAGTTTATATAAATCAATTGGAATAGATAAAATAGTTTAATAACCAATGACATGTATATCATGTCAAAAAAAATATTATTATTACAAAGCAAGAACCATTACAAAACCCATGTGTTAAGTTATTATAGTATGTAATAAGATCCTCACACATCTCATAGCGTTCATGGATCATGTCTGGTGCACACACACAAATATACTCCAATATAGGGAACCTATAATAGAAAATCTACACACCAATAGGGGAACACATAATGTAAAGTCTAGCTACAATTATTTTAGTAATAATTGTCATCTTCAATCCATTTGTATAGAGACAAGGTCCTTTCATGCTTGTACCAGTTACCACTAACCACCAAACATATCATTTTCCCCAAAAATCAACAAAATTGGCAATTAATCATTTCAAATCATTTTAAAACATAATTTTCTAATTTCAATTTTCAACATGCCTTTCACTTTTCAAAACCAAATAATATGTTTTCCCATTCCATTCCATTTAAAAACACTTTTCAATTTAATAAATTTTCTCAATATTAATCATGGAATCATTTAATCAAAAAAATATCTACATAAATAAATCATTTTTTATAAAACCACCATACAATTTCAATTCCATTGGAATGGGTGTTTTAATCAATTTCCATATCCCTTTAAAATCAAGAATAAAATCATCACAATTCTATGTTTTTAAATAAATTAATATCTAAATTCAATTTAATCTTGAAATTCAGGGTTTTAATTGTATAGAAAATAATCATGGAACCTCATACCTTTAATCATAGATCGAGTAAAAACACATGCAACCAGATCCACCAATGAAGAATGATGGAATTAAAGGTCAAAAAATCAATTCTATAATAATGATCCCCAAATATAGAGTTTATATCCATATGAAACGTGATGTAACATCAAAAAATAAGGAGTAAAGGATGAATAATTGGGATAGATATAAGATTCACTGACCAAAGAGGGCTCAAATCTTCCACCAAATCATTGATTCGCTAAAGGATGGGTTTTATAGGAGCCAAAAAATTCTTCTAGGGGGCCTTCTCAACCCTAGAAATCAAGTACGAAGAAGTGGGGTAGGTTAGGAAGTATAAAAAAATGATAGAAAAGAATTTAAACTCTTTTAAAAATATTAAAAACTAATGCATACGGTTTTATGGGAAGGCCAACATGATTAAACCAATTGTGCACCCTAATCGAGAACCTCTAAACTATGGTGCACAATTTATACTAGGGGGTGAATGGTTTTTAAAACCATGTTCCAAGCATGAAAACCCTCACTTTCTAGGGTTTCATAGGTTTCTATCCAGGTAACACGGTTTGGTAAAACTATGTGCCAACCGTGAACAACCCAGAAAACCTCCAAAAATTTCTATATTTCACTAGTGGCACCCTGAAACAAGACCTTAACAAATTGATATCATACTAGGGTCAAGGAATACACAAAAATAGGTAATGTTATGTTACAAACTCCCCACTAGGAAATTATTTTCCCCCATAAATCCTATTAAGATATTTTTATATCAAACAGATGAGGTCACTGTTATCTCATCAGTGCCTTCCACTCCCAAGTCTTATAAGAATCCGAAACATTATTCCATAGCATAGAGACCATTGGTATCTTCCTCTAAAAAATTACATTTTTTCTCATAATCAATAACCCTGATGGGATTATCAATCTTAAATAAATCAGGTTCAACATCTAGACGCTCCTAGCACTGATATGTGATGGTATAGAAACATACTTCTTATGTTGTGATACATGGAACAAATTATGTATTGATGTAAAGAATGGTATAAGTTATAAATGTTAATCCAATTTCCTACCCGATCAATAACCTCAAATGGTCCCAAAAAATAACAATCAAGCATCTCTTACCTCCCAAGATGTCGGTGACCCAACTAAGGTGAAACATTCGAGGACACCTGGTCAACAACAAAAAACTCCAATGATCAACGACGATGATATTCATAGGATTTTTATTGGATATTTATTATCAACATTATCTGATGAATAAACTTTATCTTAAATGTTATTTGTTTGACCAATCTTGGTCCAACTAAGGAAGTTTCTCCAATCTTAGACCAAAATAATAAATATTTACATGGAGTGAAATACAAGGCCTGAAAAAGAGTAGTTCTAATTATGAAATGGTAGCTATTGTTATAACAAAACTCAACCAGCCACAAATAGTCTTCTCTATATCCACCAAAATCCAAGACTGAGACCCAAAGAATATCCTTAATAATTTTAATATCTCTCTCTGCCTGGATATTAGTCTGTGTATGGTATATCATACTCAAATGAACCTGATATCCCATTGCCTCTTGAAGGTCTAAAAATGAGATGTAAAACATGGATCTATATCAGAGACTATAGCTAATGGAACTTAATGAAAATTATCAATAACTCTCACATAGATATTTCCAAACTCCAAAAATTTGGTTGTATCACAAATGGGCATAATGTATGCTAATTGGGTCAGTTGATTGATTAAAACCAAAATCACATTATTCTTGCATAGAGTATGTATAAACATGAACTAAATGTCTATAGAAATGTCATCCCACATCCAAGTTACCACTGGATGTTTCTTAAGTAAACCTAGAGGTCTCTAGAACTCAGCCTGGACCCATTTGAAAATGTAACAACATGAGACAAAATCTTAAATTTACCATCAAATTATTCACCACCGGAATAAATGTTGTATTTCATTGAAAATATTTTTAGTTCCTGGGTTTATAGCCTAAAGAAAATAATATAAATCCATCATAATATCTTTTCTCACTAAAAAGATACAACGTACTAGTTCCATAAATACATGATACCCTTCGTTGAGAATAACCACTCAACAACGGTCTTCCCACCATAAAATGCGTTCTTAAATCTATAGAATTCATCACAAAGTTGATGTAATAGAATAATAATATCAAGAAGAGTGGAGTAAAATTGATAAATTGTTACGAAAACCTTTTACAAATCCTCTTAGATTCCTAAATGAAATAGTACACATGATCAATCATGTTACCCTCTTTAAATGATTATTTCATGTACCATATAGAAAGTTTACTACTCAAAGAAAATATGATGAAATTACCATTCCTTAGGATATAGACAATTATTAAATTAGAATATTTCAGGAAATCCACCTAATGCCTCTACTGAAGGTTCAAATATTATTGAAAGAATATATAACTCCGGATTTTATGGTCAGATAACATGGTAAAGGTTTCTCCAAAAATGTAATTCTCCTAACTCTTAAGCGCATGAATCACAACTGCATGTTCAAGATCATGGTTCAAATATTTTTTCCCTTATGGACTATGTTTTCAAGAACCATATACCAAGACGTTATTTACCTGTATAAGAACAAAAACCAAAACCAAACCATATGTGTCATAAAAGAACACATAGCTATGCCCAGCCGCTATAAGAGTCAACACAGGTGAAAGAGGAATTTTTTTTCATCTCATCAATAGAAATATAAAATTTATCCTAAAAATTTAATTTACTCCCTTCTGAGTGAGAGTGGTTATTAAGTAAGACAACATTAATAAATAAATTATGAACTGGTGATAAAACCATACTAAACCCAAGATGATCTGAATCTCGAAAAACTTCATGGTTATTACCATGTCATAATATTTGTTTATCTTCTTAGGGTAAATTGAAATACCATGTTCAAAGAACATGTGAACCAATAAGTTCACTTCAAAAATCAATAAATCAATTTTGATATCTTGGAATAATGTTATTAATTTATCAATAATTCTAAAATTTCTCTCACAAGATGCACATGATCCTCTTCCTACTGAAAGTAAACTGATATTTCATCTAAAAATATCACAATGAACGTATCAAGATACTCATGGAATATCATATTGAGAAAAGATATAAAGACTCCAGGAGAATTAATTTGACCAAATTCCATGAAAAGATACTCAAAATTTCCACACATTCAATATAAGGTGATTTTATGAAGGTTAGATTATTTTATTCTCAACTGGTGAAAACTAGATCGATGATCAATCTTTGAGAACCGCTTCACCCCTTTAAACGGGTCAAATATATCATCAATACATGGTAATAGATTCTTGTTATTTATTTTAACTTTATTGAGTTTCCGATTATCAACATGTAGGAAAAGTGTTCTATTATATTTATTAGTAAATAGAAAAGGTTCCACCCAAGGTGACACAATCAGTTATATAAAACCTTTCTCTAATTGATCATCTAAATGATACTTCTACTCTTTTATTTCAACTAGTTCCTTTTGGTAAGAAGGTATAGATACCAAATGAGTACTAGGAACTAAATTAGTATAAAACTCTATATAAATTTCAAGTGGAAAACTAAAGAAATTTTAAGTAAAAACATTATTCAACTTGACGATAATAAAAGAGAGATCATCACCAAAACACTCCTTGATGTCAAAATAGATCAATGATATAAATTTCCCCAACTCCAGATACAGGGTCTGACCCTACTCAACCTTGGGTACCATTCTCCCTAAAAGGCATGAAACACCCCATTAAGAATGGTAAAGGAGAACCATTACAGATAGTAGTAAATTTAGGCCTTATTAGAGATGAGATAGTCCATCCCAAGAATAAAATCAGGTGCTTTCATATTTAGAACAAAAAATACCACGTAATCTCAATCTCTGAGAAAGTGAAGATACTAGAAGGGAAATGGAGACCCTAGTTTCTCTTAATTCTAAGGGGCATAGTAATACCAATCACCTAAGAGAAAATATCTATATGATGATTTAATAGGTTCATAATATGAGCTGATATAAATGAACAAGATTAACCAATATAAAATAAATAATCCATTAAAGATGAAGCTATAGTTATGGTACCTATCATAGTTATTAGGCCTGTATCAGCTTCATCTAGTTACTCTTCAACCACGTGAAGAATCTTCATTCCAGATTCTTATGGATGAAACCCATTGTTTTGTGAAGTATATAATTTCATCACAACAATTTTAGGTGTTTATGAAACCGTATCAATACCCAAAGCAGAAAAGAAATGGCATAATTTTTTTATCTTTCCAAAGAAACAATAAGAGGTGAATATCTCTAAGACCTCGGTATAAACACATCATTAATACCCACGATTTCCACACTAGAGGTAATTCAAACAGACCATTCCAAGAAAATCAAGATTTTGGAGGACTCTTAATGTGGATAACCACCAAAAGATACATCATGATTCTTCTTTACACTAAAATAACTCATATAACTACCACTGGGAGAAAAAGAATATTGTGATAACACTAACATACCTTCTAGGTCAAGATCTACCATCAATTATGTATCCATTATGTTAGTATAAGAATATAGATTCAATAAGAGAACCTAAGAATGAATATCTCGGAAAATAACCATCTCAAATTTTCATGTCTTAATCTTCTCATTTGGTATAATCTTCAGTGAAAACGACACAAGATCAAAAAAGAAGTCCACATACTTTGTCACAGTCCTAAAAGGTTACTCAAGTTTAAAAAACTCCATTTTATTTTATTTAGCTATAGAATCTATATAGAATTGATAACTCAAAATACCTTTAAAACCATTCCACTTTAAACCATCGTGTTTCTTTACCATCACCATTGAGTCCCACAATATCCTACTTGGTCCTTCCAGATTGATGGTGGCACATTTCACCTTGATAATATGGAGTTTCCAGGAAATAAAATAGAATCACTATCTTTATCAAATGATTCTCATACTCTTGGGGATCATTTGATCCTTGGAACATTGGTGGATTCTATTGAAATAACTTCGGATCAAGATTTCAAGATTCATCCCTCTGAGGTTCCAAAATTGGAGCCTGAACAGAAACAGGTGAAGGTGCATGTCCCAGAGTTTGGACAACAGACATTATAATCTCAATACAATTTTGGTCTATTTGAGGATCCGCCCACTGTGGTTCACAATCAGTTTCCTCCTAAGGCCTATTTACATTCATTACTAAAGGCATTTTTCTACACAACATCATCAAACAACATTTAAGAGACAAGAATATTACATATACCAACAACTCAAACAAGTTCAATTGGAAAATTAATCCCATGAGATAAGATATGAAGATTTTTATTCCAACATTAAAAAAATATATTGTAGGTAAAATACTAGAATGAAATAAAAATTTTACTCAAGATGGATTTCCCAAACCATCCATGGTAACATAAGGTTGATTATATTGAGATCTGTCTAGAGAATCACTTGTAACTACCACCTATGTTTCAAAAATATATTCCAAACTGTATAATCACGTAAATGAAAGATACTAAATATGCAAATTTGAAACCCCCATTTTATGGACCGGTCTGAATGACCTGGTAACCTATTACCTAAGCTGACATGGATATAGCGTGAAGTACATTCCTAATCCCCACATGTGAGAGATATAAGGACCCAACCTTAAACATATCATAATCAAGCTATTTCAATTAGATATAATTTCTTTAAATTACCAAATACCTTTTAGGTTTATAGTTTTATAAAGATAGGAAATAAATCATACATATAAACCTACAACATAAAAATCTTGTACAACTAAAACAATGTCCTTTTTTCAAAAAATTAATATTTTAAAACAAAACAGTAACATGATTTCTTTGGAAAACTTCATAACATTTAATATGACTTCCTTATTTATCTTACACATCCTTATAACCTATGAAAAACATTTAATAATTTGGGATGACTATGAAAGTCTTTTTAATGGATATGAAAATAAGTAAAGTAACAATTAGTCCATGAATACTTATAAACAAATGAAACCATTTCACAAAGACATACATCCCACCCATATATACTTACTTTGAAAAACATGAGATCTCCATAAAAAAAATAAGGAACATATATATAAATCCATAAATATATCTTGGGGAATTAATTACTTAATATTTTAACCATCATGACTACCTTATGATTTGGAACCATTAAAACTACCTTACAATGTAACCCTCATGACTACCTTACTGTGTAACCATCATAGTAACTGTTGGAGTAACCATATGACTGACATCCAACTTACACACACCCAATACATTGGAGGGAGATATATTTACCACCCTTTATCATAAATAACGACCAAGAACTAGAGAATAATCAGAAAAAATTAATAATTTAATAAAACATTACTTTTTAATTGTTTAAAACAGAATTTTAAAAGAGAAATTTAAAAGAAAAGTCTCTTAATGATATGATATAATTGAAGTGAGAATTTATATAATGAAATGAATATGTTTATAAACTATAGATACCCATAATAAAACATTATATGAATTAAATTCATTAAAAATATAAATTTGGTACTGTAACACCCCAAAGACTAGTGTTTCACATAATGGTAACTTAAATAATTTATATTGTCTATTAATTGAATGAAATTTTTTCTTATAAAAATAATAAAATGATGCAATGGAGTAAATCACACGAAACAAACACAAGGAGTTTTATTCAATTAATAACACAATGGTGTTTACAACTAACTGAGATTAAAATGGGAAATAAAGCTGACCAAAGATACCAATTAAAACCCCTATTGAGATTACCGGAAGACCACTTAAAACAACGAGAACCCCGAGAAGATAATAGGGGTCCTTAGCATCCACCATAACGAGCATAAGAACGGATAGAACCACTAAGGCCACACTAAGAGCCAAAGCTATGATGTGAACCATCTTCTTTATTCAACTTGAGTGTTAGGACACTCAAAGTGCTGGTTTTATAAGACTCTAATGTGATAGTTGTCGTGGGAAAACCATGGAACTCCAATGACTATAAATATAGATGTCGGCCTCATTGGTCAATTAAGTGAAAACTTATAAGAATATTTTAGTCCATTGTGTAATTAAGTTATGAATTGGAACAAATTATAAAACTAAACCTAACAATGAACATTAAAAGGGCATGGAGGAATTTTTCAAAATGTAATAAGAAATACAAAACATGTTGAAATTAACTCAAAGGTGTTGTAAATATTTTTATTCAGTCCCTTAAGATGTGTTTAAATATTTTTTAATTGGATTATATGTTTTTAATCAAATTATGTTTTAATCACTATGACCCTAATATAAGAATTTTCATGCAATTTATAACACTCTATGTTTTTATAAACATCTATAGGAAACACCTAGGAGAAAGATTAAGTTATAAAATTTAAAATTCAAAAATTTTAATAGAAGCCATGTAAAAAAAGAAGAATCTCTTTATAGTGTAATGTTTTCCTTTTATGTTTTTTTAGATTATTAAAAAATTGGGCCAGTAAGGGCCAGCCCTTGGCTGGGCTAGTAAGGGCCAGCCCTTCGCTGGGCCGAGGGAGGCGGCACACCCTGGGTGGCTGAGCCTAGCCCTCAGCCCATGCCTGGACCGGCCCGAGCTCAGGCATAGGTCACACGAGGAGTGCACAAGAGCACTTGTGAGTGTTGAGTGTGGGTGTGGCTGCGGTGTGCATGGGTGCACGCAGGAGCGCAGGTGCACGCAGCGCACACGCTTGGGTAGGTCGCGACATGTGGGGAGGTGGAGGCCCTTGTATAAGGACTCATGTGTGTATGTTGTGTTATTAATAGCACTACGGGAGGCCGAGGCTTATAAGGGAGCTCGGCGCGCTCCACCATTTCGATGTGGGAACTGAATTTTCGAGCGAGATGAGATCCTGGCCGTCGGATCACATCGCGCGCGATCTGAGCGGTTGATCTCACCCCCACGTCTGGCCTTCAAAAATTGTGGCATATCACCGTGTCATGGTGAGCTGTTCGATCAAGATCGGATTAAATCCGAGCCATACACCCTTTAAAAAAATCCACGGATGTGCCCAGCCCTCGGATCAAAAGCAGGCATGATTTGGACCATCCATTTTCTTCTGATTTTTCTTCCAGTGGTGTGGTATTCTTGTCTGTGGCATGCCCTGAACTAGTATCCCTACTCTCCTATTTTATCACCATTTTCTTCACATTTTCAGCCGCTGGACCCTCCATGCTCACGATTTCCACAAGGGATCTCTTTCGAATTTTTTTAAGGCAAGTGGCCTCAGAATCCCTTTCCACTTGTATTAAAATACATAGGATTAGTTTTTTATAAAAAACAACTAAGACGTATGAAGAACCTCTCGGTTATTTTCACTCGGCCTCCAGCGGATCTCTCAAGACCTCCGAGTTTCCAGTGTCTCTCAATCACCTCCCCTCCTCCTCAAGCTAATGTAAGGGTGTTTTCTTTTTTTCCTTTTTCATGCAAACATGTTTCATTTATATACATATACATAGCTTTGATATATTTATATATAAATGAATATGTACACTTCCAACCTCTTTAAAAACCCTTTACACACTCTCTGCATTTAAGGTTTCAAGGCTTTCAAAGGAGAGTTCTTATTAGTTGGAGTGAAAATGGGTTTTTAGATAAGTATATATATTTATATAGCTTGAATATATATGTATATAAACGTTTTTATCCATGTTGAAAACCCAGAAATTCCTTTGTTATTTACTATTTTGAGGATCTTAAATTTGGTTTAGGATGTTTACAATTTTTATTTCTCATTCAAATAAAAGTTTAAATTTATGTATATATATATATAAATATATATAGGTTATAGTACATGCCATGTATGAACTTTTCGGGATAGTCTACCATCTTCCATTTTCCAAGAATGTTTTGTTTTAAATACCCTCTAACTAGTAAAGAAGATATGCCCTTAGAATTACATACAGATTAAGTTTTACACATATATATTTATATATGTCTGCATGTACATGTAAATGGCATTTAAAATTAAACATTAATCCCCTAACCCTCTATCACACTCTTTTTTCTCGTTTTCAAGAGCTATATATTTTTTTAAGATAATTTCATTTAACTATTCTTTCAAGAAAATATTTTCTCCCAAGGTTGGGATGTAAAAATGCATAAATGGGTGTATAAGTTAACATGAATATTTTTTACTTGAAATTAAGGTTTTAAAATCCTAAATCTTATGAAGAACAAACTAAGTTCATGCTTGGGGAAAAATTTCAAATTTATGGTTGTGAAAACTTTAGTTTACAAAATATTCACAAACTATTATTATATATATATATACTTGTATATGTTATATAAAAGTAATTTTGAAAATGATGTATATGGTTGAAATAATGATTATGAATACATTTACACATATTTGTCAATAACCACACAATTTTATGATCAATGATTAATTTCCATTTGTGTCAAAGAGTTTTTCACCTTTGTAATAACTTAAGAAGAAAATGTTTAAAGGGCCCGAGTAGAGAACCTTAGTAGGTTTAATATCTCGGGCTGTCTACTTGAATTCAAAACCAAGACTTTATGATCATTGTAAAATAATAAAACTATGCACCTTGAGATAATTACATAAATTCAAAATCATGTACCTATATACACTTGCATCTTGAGCCATTTATCAGCATGCTCTATAAATGATACATGTTAATTCTTAGTAGATTTCCCTTATGTATAAATTGTGTATACATTTCTGACATCTAGCACTATGTATTATGAATGTTCCTCTTTGTCATCAAGCATGTGTTTCCTTAGTAATTTCCATATCATATTTTGTGTATTTTTCCTGAAAACATGATCACCAAATAATAATTAATGAACTTAATAACCCGTTATTTGGAGTGGTAATGGACACCCCAAATAACAACACCTTAATTAAGTATCCAAAGTGGTATGGGACGCCTTGGATACATAATCCCTCTAAGACTTAAGAGGATCATATTGGACTTATTCTATGATGGGTGAGGACCGTTATAGCCCCTCGATGCATCGGTAGGTCTCATGAGACAAATCAGTGTCATGGAATGAGTCCTGACAACAGTTACGGTTCAGGTGAAATTCCTGGACATAGATGATTAAGGTCTTGGAACGAGGCCCTGACACAGTCTGGCATTATACCCTCCTCTAAATGTTTTAGTAAGTGACCAACCAAGGGATTTTCCAACTAATATGATATCTCTAGTTTATATCCTTTTGTGTGCATAGGAAGGATTAATGGAATGACATGATATGTTTCATTAGTTTTGGACATGGACCATTTAACAACAGCTTTATGTCATTTCATGTAAAAAGATATGGATATGGCCATCCTGATTTGTGCACCTGTTTATTATCATTATTATAGAATTTTGATTATGTCATGTGCACTAAGATATTCCTTGCTAGTTTTTTTCATTACCCTACATGTTTTTAATGGTCATGTATTATTCAATCATTTTATTTCCCTAGTTGGAACTGTGTACTCTGATCATGATTAAAGTCTATGTTAGAAATTAAACGGTTTTATTTTAAGAAGATGTTTAAAGATTACTTTCAGTAGTTATTATATTTCAAGTAAAGAAAGTTTATTCTCGAATGGTTTTAAAACCGTTTACAGAGCATAATTTTTCTCTCCCCATGTTTTAAATAAAATACTTTTAGGTATCTGTCATGTCTTCATTGAAGTTTCAGAATGCAGATGGTTTTCCAGAACCTGAACCTCACGATCCTCTTTAGTATGGGACATGATGTGATATTTTTAAATAAATGTAATGTAATAATTATGGCACATCATATCTAATTGGCACCGGCTATAGGCACTCTCAGTCTGGGTCCTCACATGTACCATGTAATTAATTAAATAGAAAGGTAACCCAAAGAATGGAAATTGGGTTTAGAATTTCTTTACTTTAGGTTCTTCTTACGTAAAACTTGTTTAAACATCCTGTATAATGGTTAAAAGGGTGTTATTAATATTGTAAATAAAAATATTATTTTCTGTAACATGTTACACGATCATTTTATAATATCATTAGATACATTTATTAATAATATTTTGTTATTTACATTGTTTCGGGTGCGTTTTTTGCAAGGTTTCCATAGTTAGTTCATAGAGGATTTTTTTTCAAATGGAAGAGTAAATCCAGAAGTGGGAATGAATGGTTTTAATATGTTTCCAAATTATTAAATTATTCCATAAATAATTTTGGTTATATTTTATGAGGATTAATCATTAATGATATTTGTTTAGATCATTTTGGCAGTTCTTCGATAATCAAAACTTGTTTAATTATATACAAATAATATTATGCATATAAGATAATTAAATAACATGAGAGAGGTCATGTAATACACATTAAAAACTATTTTAACCATTAAAATGGTTTTACAACTAGATGTAAAGGATGTAATGGAAATTTAAGTCACATCGTCCACTATGTCGGTAAATCGACACATCACGGATGATGTTTTTTTAGAATAAGAGGAATAGGAGAGGAAGAATGATGACGGATTTTTACATAAATATGATAAAAATAAATAATATATATAATATTATATATTTAATTCCTCTTGTTTAAATGTAGTATAAGAGGGTATAATAAATGAAAATAATTGAAAAGAAAACACAATAAAATAAAAGAGGATCTTTACCTATTGATCTCTTCTCCTTGAGATCCTCCTTAAGGACATTTTTTTGGCCTTTGGTGAGACCAAAAGGTCTTGTAAATGGGTGAGAGACTTGGGAAGGGGTTTGGGAAGAATTTATACAATTCTAAAAGCTGGAGAGGTGTGAGATGGGGGGTACGGGGGGTATTTATAGTAAAAGTAAGGCAGTTTTTAATTAATATCAAAGGAAACCTCATTACTTGTATTTTCATGACCATGGGCTTGACCATGGTTTTTTTCCCTGGTATTTTCCACATAGGACACCTTATATAATATTTTATTCCTCAATATTCTACCAAAAAGATTACATTATTATTACATTATTATAATTTCATTAAATAGCTGAAAACTTAAAACTATATTTTTACTGTTCACTAAAAATTAAACTATCTAAGAAAAATCCCAAAAAACACCCTAACCATTTTTTGACGTGTAGAATTCACAAATGAACATCTTTTTTGAATTAATTTTCTTAATATGATTAATTTAATTTCTAAAAAAAATAATTATTTATTAGAAATAGGAATTTAAAAACTATAACTCATTTTATATCACCTTAAAAAATTAATCAAGATCTCATGGTTTTATAACCTTTAGAAAATAAAATAATATTATTATTTTCCATTCATAAGGGGAATATTACTATTCATATTACTATTCATATGGGTATGTTACTATTCACTAAAAAAACTTGTTGGTTCTATCATACTCTAAATAATTTACTGATGACAACCGTTGATGTCTATTTTTAAAAATTCCAAACATATAAGTAGAAAAATTAGGTTTAGCTGCTATTTTATAACGATCACCTTAAAAAAAATCATCATGTAGAGATTCAGTGTTTCATGCATTTCAATTTATTTTTAAAACCTTTGGTCGATACATTATCCCCACCTTCTAGAAATTACATCTTAGAAATTTTATTTAGTTATTAAAATGTGAGGGTAACGTTCCTTAATAGAATTTTAAGATTACCATTTTCCTTCTTCAACCATGTGGTTTCTCCACAAAACCATTACCTGGGAATTAACTTATTCTGTAATACTTGTTTTCCTTGATCCGGAATCTAAACTTGTTTTTCTTTATAAGAAAGGGTTTCTTCCAGTTGAACTCCTTTTGGGCTAAAAACATGAGATGAATCTGGATCATACTCTATCAACATTAAAACATGAAAAATATTGTGTACCTGAGATAAAAATAGAGAAAAAACCACTCAGTATAAAACTGGTCTAACTTTCTCCAGGATTTCATTTGTTTTAGTGAATTGTAGAATTTTCTTTCATTTCTTACAAAAACGCACATAACTTTTCCATGGTGAAATTCCTAGTAAAATATGATCACTTATCTTGAAAAAAAAATCTTTCTTCTAGTTATCTATATAAATATTTTGTCTTCTATGATCTTTCAACATTTACTGTTTGATCATCTTAACTATCTCAATCAATTCCTCTAGCAAGTATGGTCCCATCCACTTTCATTCCCTGAATCCATCCCAAAAATCTGGAGTTCTACACCACATCGCATATAATGTCTTAAAAAGTTCTATCTCTAAACTGGAATAAAAACAATTATTATATGAAAATTCATCTAAAAAAATATGTTGTTCCAAACTTCCCTGGTAATCCATTGAAAAAGCTCGAAGCGTATCCTCTATATTCGAAATCCTTTATTCTAACTTCCCATCTAATTGAGGTTGAAAATCTATACTGAAATTCAATTGTATTCCCAATGACTTTTTAAGGAATTTACAAAATTTATAAGTGAACCCAAGATCATGGTCATATACAATGGAAATTGGAACTCTATGTAACATGGAAATATCTTTGATGTACATTCGAGAAAGATGTTCCAAAGAAAAATTATCTCATCTTAGAAGAAAATGAGAATATTTAGTCAATTGATCAAAAATAACCTAGATTGCATTGTTACCTTGAGCAGTCTTTGGTAGTCCCACAATGAGGTTCATGTATATATTTTCCCATTTACACTCTTGAATTGGTAAAGGTTGAAGCATCCCCTTCGGTAACTACCGCTCTGCTTTAACCTATTGACATGTCAAACATTTCACGGTAAAATATACAATATCTCTTTTCATTCCATCCCATCAGATGTACATCTGAAGGTCTCTGTACATCTGTATTCAATTAGGATATTCTGAAAATGGTGAACTATAAGATTTTCACAACAAATCTTTCATCAGTTGAGAATCAAAAGGAACGCACAATCTTTTTCCACATATCAAAACATAATCTATGACAATGTTAAATTCTAGAAACAAACACATTTTATCTAATTATACCTTTTATTAAACTCCCCTTCTACCTTCTGCATTTTCATAATTTTTTCTAACAATATTGAAGGCACCAAAACCAAAAAAATAGAAGAATTTCCTGCACTAACAACTTCTAAGACAAAATTAATCATATTATTAATCAAGGGATTATGTTCCATTCACAACATTATTAATGATGCATGATGTTTTTGGCTCAATAAATCCACCACTTTGTATTCTTTTCCAGAATGGTAATTGATAGTGAAATCATAATCCTTTATCAATTCAAGACACCCTCTCTACCTCATGTTTAATGCATTTTTTTGTGAATACATACTTCTGTCTTTTTTGGTCAGTATATATTTCAAATTTGGATCTATATAAATGATTCCACTAAATTTTTAAATTGAAAACCACATATTTTAATTAAAAATAATGTTTGGGAAAATTTAACTCATGAGGTTTTAAGTGTATTAAATAATAAGAAATTACATAATCGTTCTACATCAAAACACAACAAATTCCCTTTAATGAAGAATCAATGTAGATGAAAAACTCACTATTTCCAGAAGGTAGGGTCAGAACTGGAGCATTTACCAATTTATTTTGAATTATTGAAAACAATCATCACATTATTTTATTCATATGAATTTAACTCTTTTTCGAGTTAACTTAGTCAGTATACTAGATAATTATGAAAAGTTCTCAAAAGGCCTTCGATAAAATCTTACTAGACCAAGTAAGTTACTAATATCAATAATATTTGTGGGTCTTTGATATTATTCAACAACATTAATTTTAGCTGCATCAATAGTTATACCATATTTAGAAAAAATGTGACCAAGGAAAGAAAATTATTACAACCAAAATTCACACTTGCTGAATTTTCAATACAGTTTATTTTCTTTTATGTTTTTAAAAACTCCCCTTATATGTTTTTAATGATATTATTTACTTCAATAATATACTAGAATGTTATCAATAAACACAAAAACAAACATATCCAAGAACTCATAAAATATTTTATTTATAAGATTCATGTATAAAATAGGTTAATTAGTTAACACAAATGACATAAAATAATTAATCTTGAACATATCTAGTTTATAAATATGTTTTTGGAATGTCAGCCTCCTTCACTTTTAGCTGATGTTACCTGGATCTCATGTCAATCTTGAATAAATATTATTCTCCATTGAGTTGATCAAAAAAATCATCAATGTGAAACAATGGATACATATTCATAATATTAATGTTTTTCAATGCTCTATAATCATGTAAAAGTCTCATGGAAGCATATTTATTTTTAAAAATCAAAATAGGTTCTCCCCATGGTGAATGCTAGGAAGAATGAAGCCTTTATTAAGTAAATCCTGCAAATGATTTTTCTAATCAAGAAGTTTCATTTAAAAAATTCATTAAAGGGGTTCTGAAATTAGCTTAACTTTAGGAACTAATTCAACTGTGAATTCAACTTCCCGATCAGGTATAACACTAGGTAACTCAATTGAAAAAACATCACGGTATTCATTTACCACCATGATATAATTAATCTGAATAGTTCCCTTATTTTCAAGAATATGAACAAGATTACATTCATTTTCATCTTTAAAAAATTTATCATCTTCTTGATAGGTTATCAAATATGTGGGTTCATTCTTGAATACAAAATGAAACAATTTTAGAATGAAATATTATTTATCTCTACAATCAATCCTAGTATGATAAACAGAAATCCAAGCCATACCTAGAATGACATCAAATTCTATTAAGGGAAAACAACAAGGTTTTGGGTAATGGATTTCAATAGATAATAATAATAAGATTATTAAAATTAATTTTTTCTGTGACATTTTCCTGGGTGTTTTAACAATAGGTTATGGTCTCAATTGTTGAGGTTATATTTTTAATTTACTAGAAAATTTCTCAGAAATAGTGTAGACCCCATATCAAACTAGATTATATAAAAATATGAGTAAATAAAAAAGTACATGATACCACTTCATTGGTTGGCCCAAAATCTACTAATGTTGTGGTAAAGGATCTCACTACACCTTTCTACTTATTGTCTAGTTTCTTCCCATCACTCAGATCATTATTTGGGCATGCATTTGCATAAAGACCCATCTCACCACATTTAAAATCCTATGCATTTTTCTTATAAGGATAAATCTGAGGATCATTTTCATTACAATCTTGGGCCATATGTAAAAACATACCACATCAAAAATACTTCTCAATTTTGGTAAGACATTCCCTAGGGTTCTTTTTACCACACTTTTCACAAACTGGAAACTAAAATTTCTTACCATCAGATTTATTTGATTGATTCTTACCCATCGCTTTTCATATGGACATCTTCTTCTTTTTATTTTCAATTTACAAATTTTCACCAAAAAATCTATTTCTACACTCTCAACACATCAGATATGTTCCTCATAAATTAATAACTCGCTGAAATCCAATTCCCTTCGATATCTTGGATTCAATCCTGAGTAAAACGGTTAATTTTTCTATCAAGATCCAGAATAAGATTTGGTGACTACCTCATTGGTGGGATGAAATTCTATTCACACACTGCCACTGAATCTTCCACTTTTTTCTTCAATTCATGGAATTTATTCTCTAACAAAAGTCCAACCATGTTAGGAAAATATTTTTCACGGAAAATTCCTTCAAATCCATCCCACTCTAACGATTCAATCTCTTCTCTATCCCTGATATTATTGACCATTGACCACTACTGATTATCTTCACCTTCAAAATGATAAATGTAAATACTATCCATTTGATTATAAAAGAATCCCATTACATCTAATATGTTTTTAAAGGATTTAATCCATCCTTCGGCCGCTATTGGGTTAGAAGATCCACTTTAAGAATGAGGGTTTTGCCTCATAAAATGTTCCCTTATCATCATGTTCCTTTGTGGTAGCTCTGGTTTCTCTTGTGCATTGATGGCACCACCATTTATTTTCGGCATCAGCGAAGACATTATTTCCATGAACTTCTCTGTTCCAATTCCCACTATTCTCTGTTGTATATTCGGAATGATATCATCCTCTCAGTTCCTTCCATCTTCAGCTTCCCCATTTATTCTATGGAAAACCATTCTTAATAGACATATATTAGATGAAGAAACATGGTAATATTAAACACAAGGTGAAAATCATTTATGGTATTCTATTAACATCATCTTAAAACTTAAAGATATCTAAATTGTGCTCTGATACAAACTATAAGAACCCTACCTTAAGCATATCATAATCTATTTTTTCCAGTGAGATTTCAATTCTTTACATTCCCATATATCTTTTAAGTTTTTATTTTTATAATGTTAGGACATAATTCAAACATATAAACCCATAACAAATAATTTAGGTACACCTTAAACAATGTCCTTTTTTTTCAAAAACATAAATCTTATAAAACAAATCAAAAACATGATTTCCTCGACAAACATCATAACATTTAACTTGACATCCTTATTTATCTTACACAACCTTATAACCTATGAAAAAAAATTAAAAAACATTCTTTGAGCATAAAAATCATATTATGTGATATAAAAATAAGTAAATAAACCATTAGTCAATGAATACTTATAAACATATGAAACCATTTAACAAAGACATACTTCTCACCCATATATACTTACTTTATGAAACATTAGATCTCCATAAAACAATAAGGAACATATATATAAATCTATAAAGGTATCTTGGGGAATTACTTACTTAATATTGTATCCCTCATTACTATGTTATGATTTTTAACCCTCATGGCTACCTTACAATGTAACCCTCATGACTACCTTGTTGTGTAACCATCACAGTTACACTTGGAGTAACCGTATGACCGACCTCCAAATTACACATAAACAATGAATTGGAGAGGGATATAGGTCCCATGCATAATAAAAAACAATTCCCATGAACCATAACCTAACCATTAAGCATTAATAATATCATAAAAACATTGATTTTAAATGTGGTAAAATATAATTTTAAAAAAGATTTTTTTAAAAAAATTCCCTTACAAATGTCATATAATTGAAGTGAGAGTTTATATATTGAAAGGGATAATAAAACATAATAATAATTAAATTCAATATACAAATAATATTATTTCCTCATAATTAATGAAATAAAAGGTTCATCCAAAGAATAGAAACTGGGTTAAGAATTCCCTTACCCCGGGTTCTTCTTACGTCAAACTTGTTTAAAAATACTGTATAATCGTAGAAACAATTTTATTAATATTGTACACAAAAATAATCATTTTTATAACACCTTTACTGATTATTTTATCACATCATTAGACAAATTTATTAATAATATTTAGTTATTTACATTGTTTCGGGTGCATTCTTTACATGGTTTCCAAGGTCGGTTCATAAATATTTTTCTTGTCGAATAGAAGAGAAACTCCAGAAGTGGAAAGAAATGGTTTTAATATGTTTCCAAAATATTAAATTATTCCATAAGTCATTTTGGTTATATGGTATGAGGATAAATCTTTAGATACATCATTAGTATTATTTGTTTAGATCATTTTGGCGGTTCTTTTATAATCACGAACTTTTTTCATTATATAATTTTAATATTATGCATATAAGTTAATTTTAGAATCTGATAGAGGTCATATCATATACTTTAAAAATATTATTAACCATTAAAATGGGTTTACAACCATCTTTGAAGATATTTAAGGAAATTTAAGAAACATCATCCATGATGTCGGTAAATCAACATGTCACGGAAGATGTTTTTATTTTTAGATTAAGAGGGAGAGGAGAGGAAGAATGATGATTAATATTTATATAAACATGATAAAAATATATAATATATATAATATTATATATTTCATTCCTCTTGGATAAGGGGAGGAATCGATAGTATAATAAAAGAAATGAATTGAAAATAAAATTAAAGAGGATCTTACCTCTTGATCTCTTCTCCTTGAGATTCACCATAAGGCCTTTGGTTTTGGACTTTTGTTGATATCAGTAGGTCTTGGAAAAGTTTATGAGACTTGGGAAGGTGTTTTTTAAGAGGTTAGAAAATTATAAAATCTGTATAGGTGTGATAGGAATAGGGGGGTTAGGGTGGTATTTATAGTTATAGTAAGCGAGTTTTTAATTAATTTCAAAGGACAACTCGTTATTGGTATTTTCATAACCATGGGCTTGAACATGTATTTTTTCCATGGTATTTTCCAATTGGAACACCTCATATCATATTTCAATCCTCAAGAGTCAACCATAAATATTACATAATTTTATGTCATTAAACTCCCGAAAACATAAAACAATATTTTTACTATTCACCCAAAAATTTAGCTATTTCAAAAAAATCACAAAAAATAACCTAACCATTTTTTGACATGTATAATTAAAAAACAAACTCCATTTTTTGAAAATAATTTTCTATATATGATGAATTTAATTTTAAAAAAAAATACAATTTCTTCAAAAAGTAATTTAAAAACTACAACTCATTTTATATCACCTTGAAAAAATAATCAAGATCCCATTATCTTAAATCCTTATGAAAATAAAATAAAAATATGATTTATTATTCATAGGGTTGATATTACTATTCATAAGGTATTATTATCATTCAAATAAACAAGTTGGTTCTTTCAGACTCAAAATAACTTACTGATCAAAACCATAGATAACATTTTTTTCAAATTTAAAACATAGAAGCGACACAATTATGTATAATAGATAGTTTACAATTATGATCTTAAAAAAAGTTTCATTGTGTATATATTAATTGTTCCATTAATTTCAATTTATTTTTAAAACCATCATTTGTTAAAATAGACTAGAATTTTTCATTATACAAGATAAAATAGGTACCAAATTTTCCATAAAAAAATAGAAGATGAAAGATTATAACTCAGTATGATCAACACATCGAAGGGAGAAATTACTAGAAACCAAAAATGTAAGACAAAACAAAAGTATTAAATCGTCAAGGAACCTAGAATATAGATAGATAAAACTTAAATATCCTAAAATAAACATCACCTCACTCTATTGTTCAAAGGTTTAAGAGACTCCACCACATTTAAGTGGAAATTTCCCTCTACTGAGACATGGAATAATAAAATCCAAAAACCCCAAATTAAAAGTTAGAGTGTGAGATATGAAGCCTAGAAGGGTCTCACCAAGTTTTATTAAAGATTATTTGTGATGTTTTTCCAATGTTTTCTATTTGTTAATAACTAATTTCTTTAAAAATAATGTTAATGTGCATCAGGTGATAAATGTTTTTTGGAAATTTCATTACAAGTTTTCTAAAATTTTATATAAATATGATTGAATAAATACATTTTTTAAGGAAGGAAATAAGATTAAAAAACGGTCCTAGTTCATCAGAATCAATTTTTTGTATGAATTTCAGAATTTTATAAAGACTTGATTCCAAAAGTTTTCTATTTTTACTAAGTGATATATTTAGAAAATTTGTTTTAAAATTTATTGATGAGATGTTTTAGAACATTCAAAAAAAATATGATTATGATTTTCTATTCATTCAAGTATCTGAAATATCATGAATAAGCCATGATGTAAGAAAACATTAGTAGAAGTAGTTACAAGAAACTAATACATCAGAACGATGTTGATGCCTATAGAAGGAAGTCAATCCGAATGACCTAAAGAAGTTCTATTAAATTAAACTAGGAATGTTCCATCAGAAAGAGATGAGTAAGTTCCATCAGATAGACCTAAAGAATAAAGTCAACCGAACCAAGTGGAGGAAGATCCATCAGAATGGGATTAGGCTGTTCCATAAAACTGAGCTGAGGAAGTTCCATCAGACTTAAATGAGAATGTTCCATTAGACTGAGATGAGGAGGAAATTTAATCAGACCGAGGTGGGGAGGTTCCATCCGACTGATCTAAGGAAGTTCTAAAAAATTGAGTTGAGGAATTTCTAATAGAATGTTTTTTTAGAATATAATTTTTGATATTTTTTCTGAGAATTCTAGAATATATTTTGGTGAATTCAAGATGTTTTGAGAAGATACAAAAAGAGTTGATAATGTTTGAAGTAGTTAAATATGATGTTCAAATGGACATCAAATTCTAGGTTTTGTAATTTGGGTGAGTAGGAAAAAAATTATTTTATCAAATTTTTTATTTTGGAAAAATTATAAATAGATTAATAGTACATATGTACTTAAAATTTGTTCACATGCGAGAAAAAGGTGTAAGTGTTTCAAAGTTTTTACCAAAAGTGTTTTCTAGATAGAGGTATCATCAGAATATCAGACTAGAGTATGTTTAGATTAGTAGAATGAGAAAATTAGACTGAAGATAATCGAACTAAGTTCAAGAATAAATGTGGAATGTACGAATTGAGAGAAGGAAAATCAAATGGAGTCAATGAAACTGGGTTCATTAGACTGAGGGACATCAGACTCAGGGTCATCATACCCAAAGACTTTTGTGGATTAGTTTGAACAATGTTTTTATAATTTTTTTTATGGATCGTTTTTTAAAGAAAACTTTTTAAAATGATAGAAGTTAGTATAATCATTCGTATCGAGGGATATAGGGTTTCTAATGGTAGTTTAATCAAGTTTTATTCACTTATTTATAATAGTGAATTTCTATAGACCCATGGGAGTGGCTATCGTATGGATATGGGTTCCCACACTAAGAACAAATCTTATAAATCATTTGTGATTTACTTTGTTTCCCCTATTTCATTCATTATTATTTACTAAAATATGATACAATAATGAACATTAATAGGTTTCATGGGTTAAGTATCTGAAAATTTAAAAATTATACAATTTTACAACGAATTCAACCCACCCTTATCTATTGTTATTCGATCCTTTTGAACATCAATTGGTATCAGAGCCAAGTTTACCTTTTTTTTAAAATCATTAAAAATATTAATCCTATCAAAAAAAGAGGAATTACAACATTTTGTGAAAAAAAATTATGGTTGAAAAAAATGACGATTCTATATCTCCTATCTCTTAGACCAAAAGTTGTTGATGCCATTGTAATTGGTTTTCCACCAATTGAGAAATATTCTTTAATATAATTTTTTGAAAATGGAATTATTATAGTTAATGAAAATGATATAAATTGTATCCTTATGCATCTGTTAGAAAATGTATATATGAAGCTGATGGGTCTCAAAACGTCAAAGATTGTATGGGATAAGATGGAAAGTATTTTTTAAGGGAATACAAATGTGAATGACGAAAATCTACCAATCTGGAAAAAAATTTGAATATTTAAGAATGAGATATGAAGAAACTATTGATGAAACAATTACTATAGTATATGATTTTTTTAAACAATACAGGTTTTAGTGATGTCATGGAAGATTTTATAGTTGTGAAGAAACTCATGAGAATTTTTCTAGACAATTTTGATTAAAAATTTCATCTTTAGAAGATAAAGATGATTTATCTCTTGATTAAATTCATAAATTTCTTATTTATTATGAAATAAGAAAATCACTACTATTTAAAAAGAAGATGAAATATTAAATAGATTTCGAATCTTTGAGAAACATGTAAATTCAAGATGTTGAAAATGTTGATCCTTGTGACTCTAAAGATAAAGACGAAGATGAGTGGAATTGGAAAATAACGTCACTTATATATTAGAATTATCAAATTGGAAGAGAAAAGTATATATTAAAACATCCTATCATGTTTTTAGAGTGTAGTGTAATTAGACACTTTTCTATAAATTTTCCCATGAAGAATGTTGGATAATATCGAGATGATTCTGATGAAAAAACTCTATGGAAGAAGAAGAACACAAGTTGTAAATATGAAAAGTCATCCAATAACTATAAGAATAATATAACTGGAAAAAAATAGGTATTATGAGTAAGAAAGACGAATTAGACCCAACTAACAAAAATTCATTAGAAGATGGATGTTTAAAAAATGCTAGAACATTCTTTGGAACATTTCAGAAAACAAAATACTCTTTATGTAGTGAATAAGTGTAATGTCCCAGTTCCATGTTCCGCCCAAAGGTGACCCATACCTTCTTGGTCACATGGCCTCAAGTTCATTTTCCAAAATTTCAGAGGCTCTTGACTAGTAGCGAGGGCCTTGGGTATGATAGTGGGGAAACTATGCCCTTATAGGCATAGTAACACAACAGAAAAAATAATAAACAGTAGTAGAAATAGTAATACCAAACAACATAAGTAAACAACGTAAGATAGATGGTAACAAAAACAAGAAGATATATATAAATAACAGATGCATGTCACATGAATCTAGGAAAACATCCAAACAAGTCACAATTCTGGAAATACAACACTCAATCCAATTTACAAGGAAAATAGTAAATCCAACAGCATCACAAGCCTCATATTGGTCTCATGCTCTCTATCTCTAACATCACTCAAGTACCTGATGAAGAAGGGTGATTGACCTTATCTATACCTACAACCATATAATATATTTGGGTCCAAAATCATGACCCAAATATGGTGTGAGATGAATCACAGTAGATAACCACCAAAATATATGTTCCTAACTTTCAGTGAATATATATAGCAGGTGATATGCAGAAATGAAGGAATAAACTAGGAAGTACTCAAAAGTAATACATCCTATAGTTTTCAATAACATTAATTTACATTTATAAATTATTCAATCCATTGAATAATGAAACCTTGGGATCTAGCCTAAGCTATGTATCCCCATGTATAACAATAACAACAGACATCTCAAAAGATCATTTAAACATCCTAGTAAGACTGAGTCCAATATTGTGTTTTTCTTGGTAGACTCATCACAAAAATTCAATTATTCACAAGAAACCCTAAGGGAAATTTTTCAAAGTATAATCCCCTTTGGTTTCACATATCAACAATTCTATAAATAATGACCCTCTAGGAAAGCTCACACAGTCTATCCACTTTCATCCAAATAGCACTAATCATTTACAAACGACCACCTGGTTAGCTCTCACCGTCAATACCCCCTTGGTCTACATAGAAGAAATATAAAAATACAATGAACCTCTAGAAGATCTCATATTCATTTCCCTATGGTCCAGCATTAATTTAATAAAGACCCTCTGGGAAACACTCATGGTCTAACCTCTCTATTCAATGACCCCATAACAACTCTCACAGTCAATACCTGTGGTCATTCATAACAACAATTCATAATTAAAAGATACTAACTCCGGAGGCTCTCACAGTCAATTCCCTTTGGTCATAAATTCATAATTTTAAATACATTCATCCCATATAAATATCAACGCCATCCTGACAACACTAGGCATGGAATGAAATCATCCTAACATGCTTTCTAGACCCAACATCCATAACCAGAAAAACATGGGAAACACAACCATAATCACAATAATAAGACTTATTCATAATCAATAACCTTTTATCAAACAAACAAACCATAGAAGCAATTTAACATGTTAAAATTAAAAAACACGCAATAACCTAAACATGGGTATTCGTCACTTTATGAATATATAATCCAAAGACAATCAAAGAAAGTCACAAACCACCTACCTCGATGTCATACGATGATCCCTCTTGAACATCAATCCTTGAATCGGCCTAGAATGTCATAGATCTACAAAAATCTCAAAAATCATTCAACCCTAGATAACTTAAAAGATATTATAAATCAGGATGGTAGGCTCTAGGGAAATATAGAACTTACCAGTGGTAATCCAACTCACCTTGAAGCATCTCAATAGGAGATATAATGGAGGAATGGGAGGAGATCGAATATTTTCAGTCATACATTGCTCTCCTGTATGAGACAAGGGAAGAAGAAGATGCTTATGGAGATTAGATGCGACCCTGGTCTGATTAATAAAATAGAAAAGAAAAGTACACAGTGTGTTCATATAATGTACACACAGTGTACTTGCCTCAACTGGCCCTCGCTTTAGGCAGTCTGTTAGGTAACCTACACGACCATTACATAGCTACCTGCAGCAACCGGATACATAGCGTGTACCTATAAAATTTCCAAATTCATCCTTTTCCTCAAAACAACCCAAAATAATGATTCATACCTGAAATAAAGATTTGGGTTCTTAAAAACTTCCCCTAAAATAAATTCATCCCTGAATTACCCTTCCAAGGGTGGTAAAGAAGTAACTTCAAACAACCCTAGCCAATGTGATTGTACGTCGACCTCCCTCTCCCAAGTCTCATCATGTACTCTCCAATGCTATCATCGCACCCGTACTAGAGGAACAGACCAGCCACGAAGAACCTTCATACTACGATCTAAAATCTATATAGGGCGATCCTAAAAGGATTCATCCACTCCAACTCAACCTCCATGGGTTATAAAATTCAAGACTTATTGAAAAAGTAATGTATTAGCTGAGAAAACATGGAAGAAATCATGCATAGCCTGGTACCTTTTATGTAACTACAACTGATAGGAAACTGGCCAGACCGTCTCTAAAACATCAAACGGGTCGATGTATCTTGATGAAAGATTTCCTTTTCTCTCAATGCTCCTATGTCCCAACCTCGGTGCAACATGTAAAAAAACCTGATCTCCGACATCAAACTACAGAGGTAATCTCCATCGATCATCAAAAGATTTATGGTGAGACTGTGTAGTATCCATTCTCTTTCAAATCTTCATAAGGTGTTATATGAATCATGGTATGAAAACTGTTATTATAGGAAATATCCACTAGGGGTATGTGTCTCCCAAGACCCTCCCCCCCTGAAATATAGGATAGATGATGGTAACATGTCCTCCAAAACCTGAATTGTTCATTCAGAATGACCATCTAACTAGGGATGATAAGTTGTACTCAGTATTACCTTTGTATCTAAATATCTATATAGTCCCTTTCAGACACATGAAGTAAAAAAGGGTGTCCCTGTCTGAAATAATAGAGTGTTGAACCCCATGAAAATGTACAATCTATAGGATTTACAACCTTCCTAGCTCATGAACACTTATAGTTTCCTTGATCAGTAAGAAATGTACAACATTCTTGAGTCTGTAGACAACATAACATACAACATCATTATCTCAAGGTGACCTTGGTAAACCCATCATGAAATCCATCGCAACATCATTCCACTTCCACTCGAGAATAGTTAATTGATGTAAAAGCCCTTCTAGTCATTGATGTTTCACCTTTTCCTTCAAATAGGTGGAACATCCCATAAAAACCCAACAATATTTCTCTTCATACCTAGCCACCAATAATTATAGTGTAAATCATGATACATCTTGGTGACACCAAGATGAACTACCCAACCTGAGGAATAAAAATCTTGAAAAATATCCTTGTGTATGTATGCTGACACCCATATGCACCCATGAAAATGAAAGATCTCATCGTCACCTATAGTCTATCCAGGAGTAAAGACCTCTCTTGACACACTCTACCATAGGACTAGGCCATAATAATCTGATAGCTGCCTCATTCGCACTCGATCCATAAGAGTAGAGGTAACATCTATAGAAGAAAGAAAATTCTAACCCTGCCTGTCATATACCTCCAAATGCTTCTCAGAGAACACAACCAAAAGTTTCCACTCATTGCTGGCCTCCTGAACTACCTTTATCTAAGTCCTCATACTCAACACATCAACAAATATATTTAGTTTTCTAGGACAGTAGGCAATCTCAAAGTCAAAAGACTAATAGTACTCAACACCTTCACTATCTCAAATTCAGATCACACCAAGTAAAGATATACTTGAGGCATTTGGTGGTTATTGTATACCATAAAATTGTCTCCCAAAAGATAATGTCTCAAAAAATTTAAGGCATGCACAACTGCAGCTAACTCGATATCATGCGTCTGGTAATTCCTCTCATGTGGCCTCAACTTCTGAGACCCGTACGAAATGACTCCTTACCATTGCATAAGCACTACTCCCATCCCAATACCCAATACATCATAGTATATGGTGTAACTCTTTCCCAACTCTTGAAAATTTTGTATCGGTGTTGAAGTCAATTTCGCTTTCAACTGTTGAAAGGATCTATCGTAGGAATCCGTCCACAAGTACTTTTCACCATTCTTAGTTAGGCTCGTTAGTGGTGCTGCTAAGTGTGAAAAGTCATGTATAATGTGCATGTAGTAACCAACCAGCCGAAAAAACTCCATACCAAAAAGAGTTCTTCAACTACTCCTATGAAATTACTTCTCTCACTTTCAATGGGTCTATGGATAGTCTTGTATCTAATATAAGAAACCCTAAAAAGTGAATTGGGTTCATCCAAAGGTGGAATTTTGAGAGCTAAACATATAACAGATGCTCTATCAGTGTAATAAATACGATCTCAAGATGGGTGGAATGGTCATGTTGAGTGTGAGAGTACACTGAGATATCTTCCATGAAGACTTCCACAAAATAATCCAAATAAGGATGGAACACTCGCTTCATCAGTGCTATGAAAATTTTTGGCGTGTTCATGCGACCGAATGACAAAACCAAATACCCGTATAGACCATAACTACTTCGAAAGGCTGTAAGGGGTACATCTGATGGTCTAATGTGCAACTGATGATTTCCAGATCCCAACTTAATATTTGAGAACACCCATCCTTCCTGAAGATGATCAAAGAGATCATAAATATTCATCAAGGGATATCAGTTCTTGCCATCAACTAGATCAGATTATGATAATACACACAAAGTCTGAGAGTACCAGCCACCTTCTTCACAGAAAAAGTACAGGCGAACCCCAAGGAAAAGTACTGTGTCATATTAAAAACTTTCCCTACAGCTTCTCCAACTAATTCATGAGCTCCTATAGCTCTGGTGTAGCCATCTTATAAAGAGTAATGGACACTAGTGCCACTCCTGGAACAATCTCAATAGAGAAATATACCTCTCACTCTAGAGGTAAACCTAAAAAGTCATCTAGAAAGAAATAAATAAAATGATCCACCACTCGAGGAAAGTCCATATGTAAAGTCCCCTACATAAAAAAGAGTAGAAGCTAAAACTAAGGCAGCTAGAAACGTACCTCTAACTGTAGAGGGTCTGGGATCCTGACCTTGTTGGGTCTATTCCACTATAAATGTCTGACCTTTACCACGACCTTGTGACCCTATCTGACCACCCTGTACTGATCTGCCCTATTCATGTTGAAAGTATGATGTCTAGATATAGCAACAATGACCTTCCACTTGGCTATAATGGATTTATGAACTCCAATTCCCCGAATGATGAGAAACTAGTGGTCCTACACCTGAATGTGGAGTCATAACAGAACCCCAATCACTAGTTGTTGGCGAGAAAAACCAAGAAACACACTTAAGGTGGCCCATATTTCAGCATTATAGGAACTCGACTAGGTCATTAGGATAATGTGGTATTGTATGCCCACTCTTCCCACACTGGTAACATACCACTTGGAAACCTAAATAAACAACCCTTCTACTGGAATCACCATGGGAATGCTCCCTATGGTTCTTCCGGCTGTCAAACAAACGAGTACAAGCCATGTATGTCGAACCGACTGAGATTATAGTTCCTAACTACCCTAGATTAAGTTTGATAATCAGTTCTTGGTTCACTATAGCCATCATAGAATTCTTCTTGAAGACATTCACATGAGATCAGATGTCATACCTGAGACCATACTCAAATCGGATTGCAAAAGACAACTCTTCACCACCAAGAACAGGTTTGAAGTGATGATGCTCTATAAAACGGGATGAGTAATCCATAACTGAAATATTTCCATATTCCAAATGCATGAACTCTTGGGCAGGATCAGCCCTCAACATTGCATGGTAGAAGTAGTCATAGAAGGTCCTATACAACTATTTGAAATCCATATCCTAATGATGTCACACCTATGAGATAACATCCCACCATCTCTTGGATGAATCATGTAGCATGTACGTAGGAATATTTACACTCCTCTATGGATATGTCTCCAAATTCTCAAAGATATCATGTATGGACTCCAACCATGACTATACATCTGGTGGTCCTCCATCCCCAGATAAAATGGGAGGATGATGCTGCTAGAACACCTATGTCATCTCTTCCATAGACTAAGTACGATGTTGTTCTCTATAGAAGGTCTGTGACATCCTCAAAAAGACTTCACAAAACTGTGCATCAGCACCTACGTTCGGTATAACAGATTGTTCCAAAATAGTCATGATGGAAGGATCTACTGGTAGTCCCTGATTTATCCTTTCTGGTGTCTTGTCATCACCCTGCACCTGACGTACTACTGGAGGATGTTTCAATGGAATGACTCTGAAAGTTCAATCCCACTATTTATTTCAAGATCATCAAGGAATAAAAATTAGAATTTCAAGAAAGGAACACGAGAAAAAATATTCAATTTTTTTAAAAAAGGGCTACACGGCCTTTATACCCTCCACACGAGATGCTCCCTTAGGTTTCCACATGGGTGTGTACTTCTTCCAAACATGGTTGTGTAACACCCCTACACACTAAGTGTTCATCCATATATATGGTGTGTACTTCAATTTTCCCTCTTTTCCAAGTTCTCCCACACATCTTGAACTACGCTGTTCTCTCCTAGGTAACACTACATGGCATGTTCACCCTTAACACGACATTTTCTACTTATGTTCTAACAACCAGTGTCGTTAGTCACATGGTTAGAGACAATGTCGACTCTACATAGCGTGAAAGAATGTGACACAACATGTACCACCTATGTTTCATCCACCTGTGTCATTAGTCACATGATCAGATATACAGTTCTTACAACGCAACATGTATATACAGTACATGACATGTTCCACCAATGATTTCCCAACACTATGTCTCTCCTCACACAATCAGTCACACGGTCAAGCCCTACATGGCATATACTCCAAGTACACGGCGTGTACTTATGAAAAGTTGTTTCTTCTAGAACAGAAGAACACATGGCATGTTTTCATAACACGACATGTTGTGTTGTCTAGGTTTCCAAACATTAAGCCTCTGAAACATCTCCAGAACCCCTGAATATTTAGAATTTTGTCCAAGGAATGACAAATTATAACCCATGCAAGCCCATACTCTCGCGAATCAAAGTTTGGCATCCTTATTCATATTATAACTTGTAAAAATTCAATTAATGTTTAACATGATCCACTAAATTATGATCCATGAGGGCCCATAACACCTCAGGGACTAATGTTTTTTGTCCATAAAAATGAAACTTTACAATTTCCAATAACCTATCAAAATAGTAGGTATTCTATCATGACCTCTATCACAACAAAATGAATATCTAGAACAACATATATAAAAATAGAATAAAATCATTAATTCACCCTAAATTTAATGAAAAAAATACATGACATGTAATATCTAGAAAGTGACTATATAATCCATGATATGGAATACCCTAATCTCATCAGGTTTCAAAAGTAATAAAACCTCAATAATATCAATGATAACAACACAATACAAGTGAATCACCCAACGGTGAAATCAAATCAACTGTAACAATTGAAAACCAGAAAAATTAAAATATTCGAGGTGAATTATATTTTCCCTATAAAATGGTTATCTAATCTCAGGAAAAACAAATTACCAACTACATATTCTTTCCTATCTTGGTCTATATGATTCAAACACTAAGACAAAGCCTAAAAGAAGCAACTCTGATACCACATTGTAACGTCCCAATTCCGGGTGCCGCCCAAAGGTGCCCCATAATCGGTTAGTCACATGGCCTCAAGTGCATTTTTTCAAATGCCAAAGCCTAATGACTAGCAGTGAGGGCCTTGTGTGTGATAGTGGGGAGACTATTCTTTCATCGGAAGAGTAACACTGTGTAAAAAATAGTAAGAAGTAGCGAAAGCAGTAATACTATACAACATAAGTAAACAATGGAAGATTAATAGTATCAACAACTGCAACATATATATAAATAACTAATGCATGTCACATGTATCTAGGAAAGCATCCAAACAAGTGAAAATGCTGTAAATACAATAATTAAACCAAATTTCAAATGAAAACATTAAATCCAACATCATCACAAGCCTATGCTTGGTCCCCTGATCTCCAGCTCTAATAGAACTCAAGTACTTGATGAAGAAGGTTGATTTCCCTTATCTATACCTACAAATGTGTAATATATTTTGTTCCAAAAGCATGACTCAAATAGGGTTTGAGAAGAATCACAGTAGACAACCACCAAAAGACCTATTCCTTACTATCAATGAATATATATAGCAGGTAATAGGAAGAAATGAAACAATAAACTAGGAAGTACTCAAATGTAAACAATCATATTGTATTCAATTATATTAAATTAAATATTTTTATTTATTCAATCCATTGAATAATACAACCTCGAGATCTAGACTAAGCATTGTATCCCCCTATATAACAATAAAAACAGATTTCTTAAAAGATCATCTAAAAAACTAAGTAAGATCGATTCTAAGCTTGCGCTTTGGCATGGAAGGCTCATCATAATAATTCAATTATTCACAAGAAACCCTCTGGGAATGTTCTCACAGTCTAATCCCATATGGTTCCACATATCAACAATTCTATAAACAATGACCTACTAGGAAGTCTCACACAGTCTAACCCCTTTGGTCCATGTAGCACTAATCATCTAAAAACGTCCACCTGGGTATCTCTAATGTTCAATACCACTTGGTCTTCATTACAGCAATATAAAAATATAATGACCCTCTGGTGGATCTCACAGTCATTTCCCTATGGTCTAATGTTCATTTAATAATGACCATAGGAATATCTCTCATGGTCTAACACCTCTGTTCTATGACCCCATGGAATCTGTCACAATCAATACCTCTAGTCATTCATAACAACAATTCATAATTAAATGACCCTACCTCGAGAAGCTATCAAAGTCAATCCCCCTTAGGCATACATTCATAATGAAAAACACATTTATCTCATATAAACAGCAACTCCATCCTAACAACACTAGGCATGGAAAAAAATTATCCTAGCATGCTTTCTAGACCCAAAGACCCTAACCAAAAAAAACATTAAAAAAACTTTCATAATCATGGTAATAAGAATTATTCATAATCAATAACCCTATTTCAAAAAAACCATAGCAGGAATTTAACAGGGTTAAAATTCCTAAACACGCAATATCCTAAACATGATTAATTATCCCTTTAAGCATATATAATCCAAAGAATATCAAATAAAGGAAAAAACTTCTTACCTCAATGTCGTACGATGATCACACTTGAACGTCAGCACTTGAATCGGCCTAGAATGCCGTAGATCTATAAAAAGGAAAAAAATAAAACTTTTATAAATTACGAGAGAGGGGAAATCAAGAAGAGATGCTCTAGGGAAAAGAGATAATTAACCAGTGAGAATCAAATGCACTCGGCGGCATCTCAATCGGTTCTCGAATGGAGGAATGGGAGGAGCTTGAAGATTTATAAGAATATGTTACTCTCCTATACGAGACACGGGAAGAAAATAGACTTCAAGAGATTAGATGTGACCTCAATCTGATTAATCAAATAAAAAGAAAAGTACATGACATGTTCATTTAATGTACATGCCATATATTATCCTCAATCGTCCCTCACTTTTGGTTGTCTTCTAGGTCACCTACACAGCCATGTACTGGTCATTACATGGCCAGTACATGGCTACTCGCATCATCCAGATACATGGGGTGTACTCAAGAGTACATGGCATGTACCTAGAATGTTTTTGAATTATTGTTTTTTCCAGAAAAGCAACCCAAAATAAAGATCCATACCTAAAATGAAGATCTGGGTTCTTACAAAATTCCCCCTTAAAGCAATTCGTCCCCAAATTTCTATTCCATGGTTGGTAAATAAGAGAATTCAATAAACTCTAGCCACTACGATTGTAAATCAGCCTCCCTCTTGCAAGTCTTATCTTGTACTTGCTCGTGCTTCCATATCACATGTACTAGAGGAACAAATCAGCTATAGAGAACCTTCGTACTGCAATCCCTAATCCATATAGGGTGCTCCTTGAAGGATGCATCCACCTCTAATTCAACCTCCTTGGGTCGAAAAAATGTGAGATGGGCCCAAAAAATAACGTCGTAGCTGAGAAACATGGAAGACATCATGCATATCCTGGTACCTCTAAGGTTACTGCAACTGATAGAAAACCAAACCGACTATATCCAAAACCTTAAATGGTCTGACATATCTTGATGAAATCTCTCTCTATCCCCTGATCCTCCAGTGTCCCAACCTTAGTGTGATATGTATGAAAACCTAATATCCGACCTCAAACTCAAGAGGTAATATCTGTTGATCATTATAAGATTTCTGGCGAGGCTATGCAGTAGAAATCTTTTTCCGAATCAACTCCACATACCCAGTGTTCTCCTAGACAAGATGAGTTCCCGACATAGCAGACTCTCCTACCTCCAGCCAATATAAGGGTGATCATCCTGTCTTACTGTACAAATCCTCATAAGGTTCCATAGGAATCATCACATGAAAACTTTTATTGTAGGAAAACTCCACAAAGGGAGAGTGTCTCTCCCAAGACCCCCAAATATCTAGGAAGATTCCTCATAGCATGTCCTCCAAAACATGAATTGTACCCTCAGACTGGCCATCTATATGGGGATGTTAAGATGTACTCAAAAGTACCTATATACCCAAATCCCTTTGTAGTCCCTGCCAGACATCAGATGTTAAATGGGAATCTCTATTAGAAATGATAGAGTGCGGAGCCCCATGAAAATGTATAATCTCTTAGTTGTACAACATTCCAAGCTCATCAACACTAAATGTTTCCTTGATCAGAAATAAATTTGAATCCTTCGGCATTCTGTCAACAACAACCCATACTACATCATTCACTTTAGGCGACCTTAGTAAATCCATCACGAAATCCATCGCGACATCATTACACTTCCACTCATGAATGGTTACTATTGTAAAATCTCTGCTGGTCATTGATGCTCCATCTTCACCTGCTGACATGTTTAATATCTCATAATAAAGCTTGTAACATATCTCTTCATACCTAGCCACCAATACGGATTGTTTAGATATCAATACATCTTGGTGAAACCAGGATGAACTGCCCAAAATGAGGAATCCAAATATTGAAAAAGATCCTCAGATAGGTTTTCTAACACCCATACGCACCCATGAAAGTGAAAGATCTCATCATCTCCTATGGTCCATCCCAGAGTAGGGTCTTTTTCTAACACACTCTCACATAGGACCATGACTTTATAATATGATAGCTTCCTCAATCTTACCCGATCACGAAGAGTAGAGGTAATAACTATAGATGAAAAAAAGTCTATTACTACCTATCATGAACCTCTAAATGAATCTTAGAGAATAAATCCTTAAGTTGAAACTCATTACAGACCTCCTAAAATTCCTTTATCTATGTACTCTTACTCAATGAATCAGCAACTGTGTTGCCTTTCCCGCACATGTAGGCAATCTCAAATTCAATAGACTGAAGGTACCCATCCTACCTTCACTGTCTCAGATTAATATTTTGAGTAGTAATTATATACATGAGAATTTCTTGGTTAGTGTATACCAAGAAAAATATCCCAAAAGATAATGTCTTGAATAACATAAGGAATAAAAAAATTTAGCTAACTCGAGATCTAGTGTTTGGCCATTCATCTCATGTGGCCTCAACTGTTGAGACCCTTATGAAACATATCCATCTCCTTTCATAAGTAATGATCCTAGACTGATACCTAATTCATCACAATCTATAGTGTAACTCTTTCCTGGGTCTTGAAAAATCAGCATCGGTACTGAAGTCAATCTCCCTTTCATCTACTAAAAATAAGTATCATAGGAATCTATCCACTATTACATTACACCCTTCTTAGTCAAGACCATCAGTGGAAATGGTAAGCATTAAAGGTAATGTATAAAGTGCCTGTAGTAACCATACATCCCTAGAAAACTCTGTACCTCAAAAACAATTATTCAGATTCTCCCAAGAAACTATTACTCTCACTTTCTCTGGGTCTACTGAAACTTTTATATCTGAGACAACATGACCCAAGAAGTGAATCTGTTTCATCCAAAAGTGGAATTTTTAGAGCATAACATATAATTGATGCTCTCTCAGTGAACTGAATACTATATCAAGATGGGTGGCATGGTTGTGATGAGTTTTAGAGTACACCAACATATTTTAAAAGAAGACTACCACAAAAGAATCTAAATAATGATGGAACACTCATTTCATCAGTGGCATAAAACATGCCAGTGTGTTTGTGAGACTGAACGACATAACCAAATATTCGTATAGACTATACTTGCTCCGAAATAATGTAAGGGGTATATATGATGGTCTAATGTGTAATAGATGATAGCAAGATCTCATTTCAATATTATATAACACCCAGGATCCTCAAATCCAATCAAAGAGATCATCAATCCTCAATTAGGGATATCGGTTCTTGACCATCAACTAGTTCAGCTTCCGGTAATCCACATAAAGTCTGATAGTACTGTCAACCTTTTTTTGTATAAAATAAAGGTTAACCCCAATGATAATACTTAGTTAGATGAAACCCTTTTTCTTCAAATCCCCCAAATGATTCTTAATCTCTTGTAGATCTAGTGTAGCCATACTATAATGAGAAATGGACACTCATGCCACTCTTGGAACAAGATAAATTGAGAAATATATCTTTCACTATGGAGGTAAACCTGAAAAGTCATCTGAAAAGACGTCTCTGAAATGATCAACCACTGGAGGATAGTACATCTGTTAAGTCCCTTTTATCAAAAAGTGTAGAAGCTAAAACTAAGGAAACTATAAGCATACCTATAACTATAGAGGGTCTGATATCCTACTCTTGTTGGGTCTTCTCCCCAGAAAAAGTATATTCTATTCCATGGCCCTGTGTCCCTCCCTAACTACACTGAGAAAATTCTACTTGCTTTCACTGAAAGCCTGCCATCTGGAAACCATGGCCATGACTTAGTCCTTAACCTGAACGGCCAGAAGAACTCATGTTCCCTAACTGATGAGAAACTAGTGGTCCTGATCTTGAATGTGGAGTCATAAAAGTACCCATATCACTAGCTACTAGTGAGAAACACTGAAAAAATGCTAAAGGTGGCCCATCTTGCGGCATGATTGGCACTCTATTGGATCCTTCAGGCAATGTGGTCTCGTATTCCCAGTCTTCCCGCACTTGTATCATACCAACTGGATAACTAATGAAAAATCCCTACTACTGGAATCACAATGAAAAGGCTCCCTACGATGCTTCTTGCTATCAAATGAACGAGTACTAGCCTTGGATGTTGAACATCCATAGCTCACAATTCCAAACTCTCTCAAATTACACTTGGGAATCAGTGCTTGGTTCAATATAGTTGTCACAGAACTTAGCTTGAATAAATTCACCTGTGATAAGATGGAATACCTTAGACCATCCTCAAATCGCCTAGTCAAAGATAACTCATCACCTCCCAGAACAGTTGCAAAGCACTGAAGCTCTATAAAACAGGATGAGTAATCCATCACCGAAAGAGTGACCTACTCCAAATGAATGAAATCTCAAGCTTGATCGGCCCTCAATGTATTAGGGTAGAAGTAGTCATAGAAGGTCCTATGAAACTCTTCCCAATCCACATCTCGATAACTTCCTACTTGTGAGATATCATCCCACTATCTATTGGTGGAATCATGTAGCATGTACCTAGAAAGAATTAACATCATCTCCAGAGGCATCTCTATATGCTCAAGGATAGAAAGAATGGACTCTATCCATGAATCTGCAGCCTGTGGTCCTCCATCCCCTAAAAAATATGGCTGATACTGCTATTGGAACACCAACATCAGCACTGCCCTATACGGGGCACAATGTCGTGCCCCCTGTAAGGTTTGTAACATCCTCAAAAATCCTTCACGGAAGTGTGAATCATCACCTACATCTGGTATAATAGCTGGTTCCAAAACAGGTACGACATGAGGAACTACTAGTAGTCCCTGATCTACACTTTCTAGTGTCTGGTCATCACCCTGCACTTGGCATACAACCTAAGGATGCCTTGGTGGCCTAAATATGTAAGGTCATGAACACACCTCAGTTTAAGATCATCACAAACTAAATCTTAGAAGTAAAAGAAAGGAACAAGAGAAAAAACATTCAAATTTTTCAAAATAGGGTTACAAAACGTGTATACCCTCCAAATATACTTTTTCCTTAGGTTTCCACATGGGCATGTAGTTCTTTGAATCTAGGTCATTTAACACCCCTACACACGACATGTTTATCTATATACATAGTGCGTACTCTAATTTTCCATCCCACCCAAGTTCTCTTACATGGATCTATGGTTCTCTCCTGGGTAACTCATCATGGTGTGAAAGAATGGGACAATACGTGTACCACCAATGTTTCATCCACCCATGTCCTTAGTCGCATGACCAGATACACGGTTCTTACGAAACAGTGTGTACATCCTGTACACGGTGTGTTCTACCAATGATTTCCCAACCCTGTGTCTCTGCTCACACAGTCAGTCACATGATCAAGCACTACACGACATGTCACGACCCATCCCCTGGGGCCTGTGCCGTGACTACCCCAACCCCGTATTCCATAGGCCATGGGCTGGGGACTAGCACCGAAAGGCGTATTCCCTAAAACTAGGAAGGCATTACCTTTATAAAATGTAAACACACACAACCAAGAACCCAGAAAGTTATGAACGTAAGTAGACTATATAGAAAAAATATTTCTGAATGTAAGTGGGCTTGGAATAAAAGCCCAACAGTAAAGGTACAAGTAAAACTGAAATACAATGCAACTGAAGAAAGAGAATGATATATATTGGGTCATCCTCTGAGGTTCCTACCTGAAGGCTAGGTACAGATCGCCTCCTCATCACCCCACGTCTGCCCATCTCCTTTTCATACTGACACACCGTATGGTCCACCTACAAGACCTGTCTAGTCCTAGTACCCTCATCCTCGATCTATTTTGTTCGTCGTTTGTACCAAACACAATAAGGTGTAGGCAAAGCCCATGCAGGGGTGAGTATAATGATACTTAGTAGGGACCCCGAGACCCTGAAGGTCTCAAAAAATCCACAAAGGATAAACCACAATTCATGAAATCAACTGACAACCCTAATTAGGTATATGCCCATACATATACCTAAGTTATCAAGTATTACCATCTCAATCATGAGGAAACACAGAGTCCAAATCAAAAGCCCAAGCTCAATGGTTCCACAAAGGAAGGAGTGCCACGATGGTAAGTACCACTCTGGTACACCACAGAGAAGAATACCACCAAGGTATTACCACAAAGGAATGTACTACTTAGGTATGAACTCAGCTCACACCAGGTATAAATTAATTACAGAAGTATGAATGATTAGTTGTAAAATTAGATCATCTTATTATATCAAGGGGCTCTATAGCTAACCCACAAAGGATCTATCGGTGCTGACCCATAGAGGATCTCTAAGTAATGACCCATATAGGATCCCTCGGTGCTGACCCGCACAGGATCGCTCAGTTCTGAACCACACAGGATCACTCGGTGTTGACACACAAAGGATCAATAAGTGATTACCCACATAGGATTGCTCGTTTCTAACCCACATAGGATCTCTAGGTTCTAACCTACACAAGATCGCTATACATTCTTCATGTCACAGCTAGATATAGGGTTCCCGCACTATGCTCGCTTGTCTCTGATAGGGTCCGCTCCACAAGCCTATGGTCGATTCTCCAACTACCAAAAAGTCTCAAGAAGAAGTATCTCAAAGGACCTCCATGTCATTGGGGTCTCAACACAATAGACGATGCGTCAATAGGATGCCCGTTTTGTGAGTTATTAGCATCTTAGTCCCGAGGGCCCGATTGGATTCGGGCTCAATCCAAACCAACCATACTCCAAATTTATCCAAATATTTAGTTAAGCATACTCAAGTGGACAGTTTTTCTCCAAGGTTTCTTGTGCCACTGACGATTCTTCAATTGGATGCCCGATGCCAAAATAATGGTCGGTAGAGAAAAAAGTTCAAAGTTGGCATGGGTCTGGTCCAACCTGATCAGATATGACATGTCCCAAAAATTGGACCTATCGGATCCAAAACTTGCACTTCGAGATTTTATCATAGAGCTAGTGATCTCGGAGTGTGTCCAGTACTACCTAAAAATGATAAGCATGCTCCTCCTCATTAGCCTAGTAGATGAAAATTTCATCGATGAAGACTACTAAAAAGTGATCAAGGTATGGCTGAAAGATCATGTTCATGAGTCCCAAGAACACTGCTGGAGCGTTGGTTACACTGAATGGCATAACCAAGAACTCATAGTGGTCATACTGATATATGAAATTCATCTTCTACACATCCCCATCTTCTACTCTGAGCTGGGGATAACCGGATCTAAGGTCTATCTTCAAGAACTACTGTGCTCCCGTCAACTGATCAAAGAAGTTTTCAATCCTTGTAAGTGGGTACTTATTCTTCACAGTCACCCGGTTCAGGCACCGATAGTCGACATAAAGTCTCAAGCTCCCATTCGCCTTCTTGGAAAACAAAATCAGGGCTTCCCAAGGAGAAACACTAGGCCAAATGAACCCTTAACCCTACAAGTCCTCCAGCTGTACCCATAGCTCACGAAGCTCTGCGAGAGCCATCTGATACACTGGTGTAGATATCTGTGTCATTCCGGGGTACAAGTCAATGTAAATGTCCACCTATCTGTGAGAAGGTAGACTGGGAACATCATCAGAGAAGACATCCGCACACTTGTCCACCACTACAGGATAACTTGGACTCTCCACATCAAGTGCTATGAGGGTAAGGCTAGCCAACTAATGAGTGATTGGCTGCACTCTCCTCTGGGTATGTCCATCCTGTGCTGAAAAGGCTCCCTTCTCACTGGTAAAGGTAAACCTAGTCCCATCCGTGCGGACACACTACATGTTGTGCCTAATATAGTCAATATGAGAATGGACTGTAGATAATCAGTCCATACCCAATATGACATCGTAAGGCCTCGACGTTGCTACTAGAAGATCCCAGCCTAATCTCTTGCTTCCTAGAGTAAGCTCGAACTACCGGAACTAGTGTGTAATCATCAAATATGATCCAGTAAGAGTCTCTAGCCGTAAGTATCAACCCAACGACTCTGTCGGAATATCTGAGCTAATATTGAGGGCATTGGAAATAAAATAATGACTAGCACCTGTGTTTATAAGTACTGCAGCTAAGGTCGAGTATACTCAGATCGTACCTCGTATCATCTCCGGAGCACCGTGATCGTAGGCCTCAGCTGCCTCGAGCTGATCTTTCCCTTGTCCTTCTGATCCCTGTTGTTGGGGTGGAACACCTGGTGGTGGTGATGGTAACATCTCGAATCGTCACCCACTGCTAGCTGCACGGCCAAATCCTCTACCACGTCCCCCTTCTCTCTACGGACCTCCTTGGTTGAACCTTTGTCTCTTCTAGGGCAGTCCTTTGACCATCTTCTGATCATCCGTATGGTGGTTCAGATAGTCATGAGCCATGTTAACCTACCTACATCATGTGTAACACTACCTTCTCCTAGCATGACTGGCTCTGCCTTGGGTTCCCCGCATAACCAAGCCTGAATCCTGCAGTCGTCCACCTGTAGGTCTGGTTCTCTTAGACCTCTACGACATATTTCTGCTGCCATCTATAGAGGACTCCTCTATGTGACGAATGATGGTGGGTCTCACTGTTGGTGACTACTCATCAAGGAAACTCTACACTAAGAGGGGTCCCACTAACACCCCCGCCTGCGTTGGTATGCTAATAGAGATCATCGAAGCCCTGATATCTCGCCTGAGTCCCTGCTTGAAGGTCCGAGCCTTGAATAATGGATCCTACACCATATCATTGGAGTAGCGTGAGAGGTATGTGAACCTCACTGAGTATTGAGCCACATTCATGATGTCGTACTAAAAATGAAGAAGCTCATGTATGCGCACTGCGCGAAGAGTCGCTAGAACAAACTCTGCCCGAAGTAGGCTCTCGAAGTATGCCCAGAGAAGTATCACCTCGTCGTGAACCTGGAGCATCAAGATCCACCATCTGACTGCTATTGCCTGTAGAAGGCTGGCCACAAGGATCACCGTGAGATCAGCCGGTGTCCCTACCAGTTGAAAGACTCCCACTACATCCTCCAGCCAATCCTCAGCCTCTTGTGGGTCCATCTCTACCCTGCACCTGGGTGGCCTCTGGCATTGGAACTCATGTAAGAACTCAAGCATCATGCAACCTCTTCTACTGGGGCTGGTGGAATTGGTGTACCAATGGTTAATGTTACCGCTGGTGCCTTTACTAGAAAAAGGCCTTGCACTGAGGCCTCATACCTCGGTGGGATATCAGTGCGTACTATATCAGGAACACTAGCTGGCTATTTGTGTAGAGGCATCCTGAAAAGAAAAAGGTGTGCCATGGTCAAAAAGTTATACCTGGTGAGATGACTCAAATAGATCACAAATAAAACTCTTCAAAACACACATGCAATCAGTGTTTTCATGCACTGAGTCAAAAATTAGAAATCGGCGTCCTGGTGTATGGATATGCCAGCCGCCGCACCAACACTGGATTCCCTAAACTGATAATCACACTCACTACACTTAACATTATTTCCATTAAAAATAAAGACCAGAGTCTTATGTTCTACGGTAGAACCGACTCCTCTGATGCCAATTTGTTATGACCCGTCCTCCGGGGCTTGTGCCGTGACTACCCCAAGCCCGCCTTCCATAGGCCAGTGGCTGGAGACTAGCACCGAAAGGAGTATTTCCTAAAACTGGGAAGATATTTCCTTCATAACCTGTAAACACACACATCCAAGCACCCAACAAGATACGAACATAAGTAAAACATATAGAAAAGAGAGTTCTAAAAGTAAGAGGGGTCAGATTCATACTCAATCCAACCCGACCGTACTCCAACATTATCCAAATCTCCAGTGGGTTATCTTTAAGGGGACCATCTCCCTCCAAGGTTTCCAGCAACGCTAACGGTCTGTCAATCCGATTCCCGGTGCCAATGATGTGGCTGGTAGAGAGAAAATTTCGAAGTTGGCCTGGGTCAACCTGACCTGACATGGCTTGGGCTGGCCAGACCCGATTCATGTCAACCAGGCCTGGTGGGTCTAGTCTGACCCGGGCCGACCCGGCCCAACACGGCTTGGGCCGACCTGACCCGACCCAGCCTGGCCAGACCCGACCCGATTCGGGTCAACCCAGCCCACTGGGTCCGGCCTGACCGCTCTTGGAATCCCGGCCCATGCTGGGTGGCACGAAGGCTGCAGGGGGGCCGCGAGGGACACTCAGGATATAAGGACATGGGGCGAAGAGGCCTATTGGGGGCCGCGAGTGTCACAGGGGTGGTGAGGCCGCGGGGTGGCACGGAGAGGTGCGAGGCAGCAAGACTGTGGGGCGGCACGTGGGGCTGCAGGGCAGTGAGGCTATAGGACGACGCATAGGGCCAGAGGGTGGCAAGGAGGGTCACGAGGCATCGAGGCTGCAGGGCGGCGCGGAGTGTCGCGTGGCACCGAGGGAGCGGGGCGGCGCAGAGGGTCGCAAGGTGGTTGGGCTACGGGGCAGCGCGGAGGGCCGCGACGGGGCAGAGGCCGCAGGGCAGCGGAGGCCATGGAGCGGCGGTCTTCCGCGGCTGGCCAGAGAGTGAGTCGTTCTCTCCGCATGGTGCGATCGTGCGTTGCGCATTCTCTAGTAGCTGGTTCGGTCGGCCACTCTTCCTTCCTTGTCATGGCTCGAAGCGGCCTTCTTCTATCATGAAGAATACACCATTTGAGAAGAATGGTGGATGGTTTCGGGCCATGTTTTTTCGGCCCACACCCTCTATGTTAGAGTGGTAAAAAGCAGCTCAACAAAATCTTGAATGAAAAAGTTCAAAGCCTACAACCTCCCACAATGATTATTCCCAAACCTGAAAAAGAAATCATTTGCAGATAAACTAGTTAGAGAGTTGATCTGTGTTATTTGTTTATAAGGGAGGAACATGGGAATCCAAAATCACACATAATAAAAACACTACCTCAAATACTTGTTGATGGAGTTAGAGAGGAAAGAGATGAACTCGTTGGGGATAGACGGGTGTCGGTGATGTCGGGGTTTCCTCGATCGTTGGTTCGTTGTCGTTGAAGATGTTCCTCATCGGCGTGAGCTTTCTTCATTGGGGAGCATGTTCTTCATTAGAGAACATGTTCGTCATTGGAGAGATTAATACTCCAAAATATTCCCCCCTTCCAATTCCACCAAAATATAAAAGTACCCCCATTATTTGTTTAAGTTTATCAAATTAAAAGGTTGGCATAATTAATTGTACCATGTGGGGAAAATTAATTGGCTCCAATTAATGAGAAGAAAGGATTAATGGGGAGTTGAGAGGTTTCTCCCCCATTAAAAGGGGTTAGGTGGTCCCTACCCCTATATTCAAAATTGAGAGGTTTTGAGGGCTCGGGTGGTCCCCACCACCATAACCCATGTTGAGAAATTTCAGAAAATAAAATAAAAATGATAACATTTTTATTTATTTAATTCTTTCACGAAAAACACAAAAACAATCTTTCACTCTCGACCCACTACGATTGATATGAAGGTACCTTTAAGCAAATATTGGTGCTGTGATTTCAGCGGTGCTGTCAGATTTCAATTTTGAGCACCGGTTCAAATGTTTCAAAAACCCGCTCGTACGTTAAGTGAACGTACCAGAAAAAAAAGTTCAGAAATTCATTCTGGGCACACCGGGCCTCCGAATCACACACCGTCAATTTTCATGGACTCTTAAAATTCCCAAATATTTAAAAAATATTACATGGAAATTCCAGGTCTTTACAGGGCACATACTCCCATTATGCGGCGTGTACTTATGAAAAGTTTTTCCTTCCAGAACAAAAGAACACATGGCTTGTGTTCATAACACCACATGCCATGTTGTCTGGGTTTCCAGACAGTAAGCCTCTAAAAGTTCTCTAGAACACCTGAAAACATAGAATTTTGTCCAAGGAATGATAAATTCTGACCCGTGAGAGCCCATACTCTCGCGACTCAGAGTTTAGAACCCTAATTCATATTACAACTTGAAAAACAAAATCAATTAGTGTTCAACATGATCCACCGAATTCTGTTCTAGGAGGGCCCATAACACCTAAGGGACAAACTTTTGACGCCCATACAAATGAAACATTACAATTTCCAATACCCTATCAAAATAGTAATAATTCTATTACGACATATATCACAACAACATGCATATCTTGCACAAAATCTATCACAACAACATGAAATCAGTAATGAAAATTAAATGACATGAAAATAATGCATGACATGTGATCTCTAAAAAGTGCCTATATGATGAATGATATGGAATACCCTCATCTCATCGGGTTTCAATAGAAATAGAACCTCAATAATATCAACGATAACAACACAATATAGGTGAATCACCAAATGGTGAAATCAAATCAATTGTAATAATTGAAATACCAAAAAAAAATTAAATATTCGAGGTAAATTGTCATTTCCCTATACAAGGATTAACTACTCCTGGAGGAAGCTTATTAACCACTAATTATTCATTACTATACTTATATATAGGCTCCAAAGAGTACAAAAATCAGAAAAGAAATAGATCTAATACCACTTTTTAATGTCTCAGTTCCAGGTCCCGCCCAAAGGTGTCATGTACCCGGGTGGTCACATGTCCTCAAGAAAATTTCCCTGAACGCCATAGGTTACCATCTTTCAACAAGGGCCTTGAGTTTCATAGTGGGAAAACTATGGCCTCATAGGGAGAGTAACACAATAGAAAAAAATAGAAAATAGTAGAAGAATTAGTAATACCATACAATAGAAGTAAACAACGGAAGACTGACAGTAACAAAAACTATATCATATATATAAATAAATGAGGCATGTCACATGTATCTTGGAAAAATCCAAAAAAGTCACATTGATGGAAATATAATATTAAAACCAATTTACAAAAGAATATAGTAACTCCAACAGTATCACAAGCCTCAGTTTGGTCCCATGCTCTCCACCTCCAACAGCACTCAAGTACCTGATAAAGAAGGGCACTTTTCCTTATCTATAACTACAACCATAGATTATTTTTGGGTCCAAAATAATGACCCAAATAGGGTGTGAGATGAATCTATTTAGGAAACCACCAAAATATTTGTGCCTAACTATCAGTGAATATATATAGAAAGTAATATGAATAAATAAATGAATAAACTAGGAATTACTCAAAAGTAAACAATCCTACATTTTTCAATTACATTTATTTATTTATTCAATCGATTGAATAATGACACGTCAGGATCTAGGATGAGATCTGTATCCCTCTATATAATAATAACAATAAACATCTCAAAATATCATCTAAACAACCAAGTAAGACCAAGTCCAAGCTTTTTCTTTGGCTAAGAAGACTCATCACAATAATTCAATTATTCGCAAGAAACCCTCTGAGAAAGTTATCACTATCTAATACCCTATGGTTTCAGATATCAACAATTCTATAAACAATGATCATATGGGAAAGATAACACATTCTATCCCCTTTGGTCAACATAGAACTAATCATTTACAAATGACCACCTGGGTAGCTCTCACGGTCAATACCCCCTAGGTCTACATAACAACAATATAAAAATATAATGACCTTCTGGTAGCTCTCATAGTCATTTCCTTATGGTCTAGTGTTCATTTAGTAATGACCCTCTCAATATCTCTCATAGTCTAACCACTCTGGTCTATGACCCCAGAATAGCTCTCACAGTCAATACCTCTGGTCATTCATAACAGAAATTCATAATTAAAAGACCCTACATTAGGAAGATCTCACAGCCAATTCCCCTGGGTCATACTATCATAATACAAAACACATGAATCTCATATAAATAGAAACTCTATCCTAACAATGTTAGGAAAGGAAAACAAAGCAGCCTAAGATTATTTATAGACCCAATGGACATAAAAAACAAACATGGTAAACACATCCATAATCACATCGATAATCCTTATTCATAATCAATAACCCTTTCTCAAACAAACAAACCATAATAAGAATTCAATAGGGTTAAAATTACAAAACATACAATACCCTAAACATGGGTATTCGTCACTTTAAGCGTATATAAACCGAAGACTATAAAAGAAAGGCACAGACCACCTACCTTGATGTCGTATGATGATCACTCTTGAACGTTGATCCTTGAATCGAACTAGAATGTCATAGATCTACAAAAAGGTCAAAATAATTCAACCTTGGATAAATTAAAAGAGTTGAGAAATCAATAAGAGAGGCTCTAGGGAATGATATAACGCACCAGTGGGAAACCATCAGACCTAGAGATGTCTCAATCGATGATCAGATGGAGGAATAGGAGGAGCTAAAAGATTTTTAGCCATACAAAGCTCTCATGTACGTGACACATGAATAAGAATATTCTTCTAGAGATTAGACATGACCCCAATCCAATTAATAAAATAAATAGAAAAGTACGTGACATGATCATTTATTGTACATGTCATGTACTATCCTCAATTGGACCCCTCTTTAGGCGGTCTACCAGGTCACCTACATATCCATGTACTGGCCATTACATAGCCACTACATGGCAGCTCGGGAAAACTGGATACACAACGTTTACTCAAGAGTACATGGTGTGTACCTAGAAACGTTTCAAATTATTCTTTTTTTCCTCAAAATAACCCAAAATAGAGATCCATACTGGAAATGAAGATCCAGATTCATACAAGAAGAAATACGTAAAGAATCTTACAAAGAGTATCAAATCAGAACAAAACCTATTTCATGTCTTGATAAAAATAGATCAATCAACAAATCAATCAAAATGATAATAAAATATAAAAGCAAATTTTTTAGGGTAAAAAAGATGTTTTCAATAAATAAGGATAATACTTTCTAGAGATCTTAAGTAACAACCATTGGATTGTTGAATAGGGAATAATGGAGGAATATATTTTTAAGAAGTTCACAGTTAAGGATGAAAAATTTAAGAAGTCTCAAAAAAATTATTTATAGAAAAACTAAATTAATAAATATTAATGAAAATTTCAAAATATCTTTGAATGTGGGATATGGGACTTCTAATGTTGTTGAGAAAGATCAAATCAAGAATCAGGTGAAATCCTCACCCTTGAAAAATAATGTTTAATCCAATTTTTCTATCATTTCACATGAGAATAAGAGTGTTGGGAAATCATGGGTTGATAAGGGATATGAGAAACATATAACATCTAAATTTTTTGAAAACCCCATATGTAATAAATATGTTCTATTCTCAGAGTATGTTAGAGATGAAAAAAGTTATCAAAATCTACAAGTTTTTTAAATAGAAAGATCTTACATTTAAAAAATTGAGATTTGATTGTTTTTATAGTGCTATAAAATTTATGGTAACGTGTAATATAATCATTGTCGCAACTTATCACATCCTAGAATAAGGTTTCAATAGAGTGGAATAAATGATGTAAAAATAATGAGTAATTTTTCATACAGTCAACAAGTTCTAAAAGTAAAAAGACAATATGTTAGAAAACTTCAAATGAAAACAAATTAAAAGTCTAGAAGACTCATATAGATGATGTGACCATTATAGTAATCTTACTGAAAAATGAATGACACTTCATTTGAAAGAATTTTCCTATAGTAGAAAAGAAAATGAAGTAGGAATGAAGCTAGTTGAGGAAGGAGCTTTTGTTTTTGAGGAAACGTTGATTGTAAGTAAAAAATAACAAACCATAGATACATGATAGTTGTTCTTAATCACAAGTGATATGTGATTTTAAAATATTTAAAGATATAAAAAATAAAAATAGATAATCTTTCACCATTGGGAATTATAATTCCTAAATAAATAGAGGAATTGGAATGACTGATTTTGAATAAAAAAAAGATCAAATCTAAGGAAGTTCTATTTATTGTTGGAATAAAATATAGAATACTTTTTCTATGTAAACATTGTGATGATAGAAAATAAGTGATCTTTAGAAAATATTCTTTCCTCGTTATAAGTGTGGAAGATGGAAATTTTGTTATAAGAGGAGAAAGAACTAGTACAAATCTCTTTCATATTAGAGAAAGTTAAAACTCCTCTAACTTGAGGGCTAAAGATGAAAACAATTAGTGAACCTAGAGACCTGAGAATCTTGGATTGAAAAATATGAACAAAATTTCTAATGTTAACGTCGTTCAAAATTTTCCAGAATTGAAAATAAGAGATGAATATATTTGTATGACATGTAGAAATGGAAAATAACTAATAAAAGTCAAAATAATGTTGGGAATAAGTCTCCCATACCTCTAGAACATATTCATTTAGATTTATGTGGGATTATGAGACATAATTAAATAAAAGGGTATTTGTACTTTATCACTTTCATTGGTGATTTCACTCAGATGACTAATATACTATTTATGAATCATTATCCATGGGAGTATCAATGTTAAGGGTTTTCTGAAGAGAATTTGAGAGACAAATGGGTGTTTATATAAATAATATAAGAAAAGATAATGGAATAATGTTCATATACAATGTTTTTGAACCATGTATTTGGAAGAATAGTATTAATAATCAGTATAGTTCATACCATAATCCATAAAAAAATAGAGTTTCAGAAATGAAAAAATAGAATTTTTTTGAAAATGGGTAGAAGTATGTTAGATGAATAAAACATTCAAATATCTACTAGAGAGAAGCTATTAGTTCTTATGTAAATGTTTAGAACAAATGACTGTTGTGGCTAGAGTCCAACATGTATTCATATGAATATGGTAAAATAAAAAACATTATTGAATCATTTCAATGTTTTTAGAATTATATGATTATTAAAAATCAAAAATATAGATCTTGGAAACTTTGTTAAGAAAAATAAAGAAGGAATTGTAATGGTATATTCAACATAGGAAGAAGATAAAAATTTTGGAACCAAATTCTATAAAATTTGGTGGATTCATATGATGTAAACAATTTTCAAAATCCAACCTCCTTAAAAAAAATATGTTGATAATGTTGAGGATGATAAACTGAATATTTTAAATGAAAATGAAAGTGAGTAAAATAGACATATCAGGATTCAAAAGAATCATATGATGAAAAAAAGGAATTTGGGAGAAATTTTTTGAACTTTCCTACCTTAAAAAACATGTTTATAGAAAAATCACTATAACACCCCAAGATTCCATGGTACCCTTCTCTTTAATAATACAGTAGCGTGTGTTGTACACAACTTCGAGTTCTAACACACACCACAACCAATCAAATTAGCCGTTATGAATAGTAATACCCACATTTTGAAATTTTATCCATTTTATCTTTCAAAATGGACTTCATTTTTGGATTTGGAATATCAAAATTATCTTTGGGTGAATTTTTGGTACTTTTCTGATAACATTAATATTTTGATGAATAGTGAAAATTGCTAAATTTTAATTGAAAACAACTTTTTTAATTGAAATAATTAACAGGGATAAATTATGAATTTGAGTGGTTAAAAATTATATTTAGAATATATTTTTACCATTTAACCAATTTTGGTCATTGGACATAATTTCACATTTAAACAGGACATAAACAAGTGTCAATCTTTTTATTGTTTCTTAAAAACACGCTTTTTGTTTTGACAGCGGGAATTAATTTTAAATTAATTTCTTCCACTTCTCTGTTTTGAATTTAGAAAAATGGATTCCATATTTTTAATTAGGATTCCCAAATTTTGTAAATAGGCAACTTTTATTTTTAGACATTTTGAATAATTATTTCGGTAAATATTTTATTTACCATGGTTAAAGGGTAAATCTGGTAAATAAGGGTAAAAAATAATATTATAATAATAATAAATTACCCTAAAACGTTTTCTAACAATACTGGTTGATACATTTCCGACCATGGGCATCTTTGGGTCTATTTTGGGACCCCATGGATCCACTTGTAAGTGATAATGACACTTAATATTAATAAAGTTAAAGTAAATACAAAAATGACATAAGCATATATCTTTTAGAAAAACAATTTTTACATAGGGTTATATATGTTATATTTTCAACTATAAATATTAATTAGAAATATAAAAATATATCATAAATAATTGTATTTTATTAATAATTTTTATACATTTAATAATTAAATTTATATATGACACAATAATGATGCAGTATTGTCCTTATTAATGAAAGAATAAAATAATTACTATTATAAATGTTAAAATAAATATAATTTAATGTTTTTATGCCACCCACGAATTTTATTGGTTAATATTACATGTTATGATTGATTAAATGAATTTTTTTTGAATTAATCACATTTTTAAGACTTTAACAAAAATCAATTATTAAATATTGTCAAAATTGACATAAATGAGTTTTTAAAACAAATATTACATTATTAATTGACATTCTATTCTTAAAAATATAAGGTTCATCCAAAAGACTTATATAATGATATATGTATCATTAATGGACCACTTGGGGGTCTCTTTGAAGTATATTGTAAGTTTATGAACAATATAATATAAAAATACAAAATGAAATGGTAAATGTCAAACTATTTAACTAAGAGTTAAATATAAATGATAAGGTTAATATAGTGACCAAAACCTATCTAAAATTTGTTGGATGAAATTATTTCGACCCATAACCACCATATACTTTTAATAATCAACTTTTGATCCATTAGAAACTGAATATGAATTTATTATAAATTAATACTTTAAGTTTTTTCTAAAGAGCCCCTCCTCCCCTTATAAAAAGACACCACTTCTAACCAATTCTTCATACCTTCAAAGACTTTTTGTTCAGCCAACCCCTGACATATTATCCTTTCAACTTCCCTCAATTCAACTTATAGGCCTTAGTCTGATAATAAACCCAACCTAAGTATCCCTTTTGATCAAATAAATAGGATGAACCTGAAGAAGAGGTAATGATTTCACCGCCCTCTTTCAAGTTCCATTCTTCTTCCACATCTTCTTTCTTTGTTATTTCCATTATAAAATAATCACTCCAGTATCTTCTATATACTGTGATGTTATTATAAATATTGCACAACTATATTCATTATTCTATCAATATTATGAATGATAATTTCACCATGTGTGCGTACGTACGGCTTATCGTCTCCACGTCGTGGTGTAATTTGTTATTCAACACTATGTTATTTGGATGGATATAATAACGAGTAATATTTATATAAATAATAAAAATAACATGATAATATCTCTGTAACATTAATATACCATCCAATTCCACACCTTTAAGGAAATGATATTTTCGCTCATGCGTACATACGGATTACTATCTCCACGACGCGATGAGATTTATTTCCACATTCACCATTCATCGACGATTATAAAAATATATATTACTAATATGTTTGTAATATATGACATAATAATGCTACTGGAGATATATATATATATATATATATGTACTTACATATATTTTATTCACTTATTTTCGTTCGATACATTATGAAAACAGAAACAGCATTTATGCGTACGTACGGACTACCGTCTCCATAAACGGTGTTTTCCATTTCATATATATATATCTATTATAAATATTTATATTCTAAGTATATATGATATATAAATCATTTTTTATATTGTATAAGTATTTAATTTATGATCTAAGTGATAAAATCAAGAGTAACAAGTAAAAACACGTACAATAAAGAAAACGATTATTACCCGAAATGTTAATTTAACATGGAAATTATTTTTAAATGGGTAGTAAAAAGTCATAAATGAATAATTTAATATATAATAAATATTAATATGGTTCTGTTATAATTTAATAACATACTACGGTCTTCATACATAAGGTTATACGTACACTCAACTAAAGGAAAGTTCAAGGTAAGGGGTTTTTCATCTCAGTCCTTATTCCCGTAAGATTTGTGCCATGTTGCCATTATTACCTTTTGTGCGGTGTATATACTACCCATAAATGTATTATTTATGTAATAAATTTTAATTTATGTTTATTTACATATTCATTCTATGATACCTATTTCATGGGGTTTATGTTTCGTAATTTACCAAATTGGTAAGGGTTTATTTCACAACCTCGTCATTATCCGAGGTTGATTATATGTAATGATCTACTGGGACCTCTTTATCATCCACATCCATGTTTCTTAAAAACATATTTAAAACCATTCTTACTTTTTTACAGACTATGGGATAAATTAATTTATACCCTTGTTTTAATTTTTATAAGGTGTTTATAAAGGAATCTTTCTGTCATTTTCCAAATAAAGTCCTTTCAACCTTTTCGATAAAATTAAGCTAAGAATGTATTTTTTTTACTTACACGGAGGGTGTAACTATTTTCTGCCATTATAAAATCATCAAAGTTTCACTTACAAGATTATAAGAATATTTTCAAATTATATGTTTTATTTTATAATTATGTGACTTTTAAATGATTTCAAAATGAATATTTTATGAATTTGTGAAAGGTACTCTTTATCAAGATCAGAATTTTAAATTTTTTTAAAGATTTATATTTATAAATCTTTTTAATTAATGTCTATGTTTTCAAAAAGATTTTTAGGATTTATTTATATGGACATGAATGTTTTGAAATGATATTTCTTTTCAAAAGTTTCAAAGTGGTATGGGACACTTTGATTCAAAAATCCCTTTTAAATTACTTCTTTTATAAATGTGTGACTTTTCAATGATTTCAAAAATGAGATATTTCTCTCAAATAGTTTTGATATCATCTATTTCAACATCGGTTGATGGATTTTAATCTTATTTGAAGTTGATTTATTATGATACAAAACTACCATATTGTATTGAAGGTTTTGTGATAAGTTTGACTGTGGATGTGTTATTTTTATACCATTATTGGTTTATGGAGAAATTAATGACATTTTGTATGCTAGTTTTAATACGAATGATTATGTTATGTTTAAACCTATTCTTATTAAGAATTAATTGGACTAAATAAGTGACAAGTGGAGCCCTCTATAGCTCCTCGATTCATTGGTAGGTCTCATGAGACGAACTAGTGTCTTGGCACAAGGCCTTGACAAAATATTATTTTTTAGTCTTGGCACAAGGCCCTGACTATGTGGTTATGATAGTGTGGCATTATGCATTCCATCATTATGAAATTGGTTAGTGATATTTCATGTGATTATTCGACTAGTAGAATATTCATGTGAATAATTAAATGGCATTACTTCATTTTATTTTTTCCATATTATGCTGAATTTCAAGTTTTAAAGGATTTTGTTTTAGTTATACATTGCCTTAAATTTTTATGCTTATTTATGAAATTTTCCGCTGTATTGTTATCCTTACATAAAATCTGAGCTCACCCCTTTCTAGGTTTTAATTTTCCTATGATTCCAAGAAGTTTATTGTGATTGATATACAGGGTTAAGCCAAGGGAATAATGGCATTCATAAAGGATTATTTATGTTGTTTTGTATGTTATAAAGTGTAATGTAACATTCATGTATGTAATCTATTTTCCAAGACTGCTAAACTGATTGGTCCTTCGGGACTTGATTCCTTGTAATCATGAAAATGTATTAAAATAATGCACCGACTCTGGATAACTAGGGTCGGGGTGTTACAATTACTCTTGTGAATTATAAGGCTTTGGTTTAGACAAGAATAAGTGTAGGATTAGAAAATCATATATCGAATATTTCAAAAAATGATCAGGTCTCATATTCAGAATCTATTCAAATTAAATAATGGGTAAATTCAATTAATGAAGAGTTGGATCAGATTGAATAAAACAACACAAGGGAACTTGTTGCATGACTGGGAAGTAAAAATGTTATTAGAATAAAATGGGTGTATATAAGAATGTTAAATGTGCATGGAGATGTTTCAAGAAACCGCGAAATACTTTTTTTCAATGTTCATGCATAGGTGGAAGTTTTTTATTTTAAATAAACCTCTTCCCCAACTGAAATACTAAAAACTATAATAATGTTCCATTAAGTGGCTGACAATTTAAATTAAAAGTTTATGATATGGATGTTAAGTTGGCCTTCCAAAATGGCTATATTGAGGAATATGTTTATATTGAGAATCCTTGTAGGTTTTTTACATGATGAATAATAATGAAAAGTTCTTAAATTGAAAAGGTACTTTTATGGGTTGAGACAATCCCTATGTGGATGGTATTCTAAAATTAAAAATTATTTTATAATGTTGAATTTCTCTGATGGAAATGTTTATTTTAACTTGTATGTGGAAGAAGTTAACTACAATACCTTTATTTTAATTTTGTATTTGGTTAATATAATTTTATATGGGTATAGATAATTTTTTTTTAAAACATTTTCTTATGAAATGAAGAATATCTTTGATATGTGAATTTTACAAGAATTAAATTTATTCTTTGGTTTACATGTTCAATTAAATGAAATATATATTTTCCAATATCATGAACAATATTCCATGGAATTGTTAAAAAAATTGTTTTTTGAAATCAAAAGAAATTTCTAAACCAATTTTAGTTTGGAATAATAGGAATAAATATGAATATAGAAAAAGTGTGAATAAAAAATATTTTCAGAAGCTGATTTAAAGTTTGGTTTATCTCACAACCTCACGTCCTGATATTGTTTATGTTGTAACATTGTGTTCTCGATCTCGGAGTGACATGAAGGAGTCTCATATCTTGGGAATGAAGAGAATTCTAAGGGATGTTAATGGAACAACTCTACATGGACTATTATAAAAAAAATTATTTACATGTGCTCTAAAAGTTATATTGATGCCAATTGGTCTGGAGATTATAATGAAAGATGAACATTTTCTTGGGAGATATTGTATAAGATGGAATAGTAAGAAAAAAAGTTCAATAAATTTGAGCACAACAGAGTCATAATATATTGAAGATACCCAAGATTGTTTTAAAATGTTATGGATGAAGGTTTCATTAGAATACTCTAAAGGTAAATTTTACAAACCATTGATGATACATTGTCATAAAAAGAGTGAAATTTATCTTTCTAAAAAAACTATCAAAAACTCAAGATCGAAACATATTGATATAATGTTTTAAATTTTAAATAAAAAGGTTTATGGTTCAAAAGGTTTTCTAGAATAAATTTATACTAAATATCAAATTGTTGATATCTACACAAAATCAAGTCCGAAAGAACTATTTATGGAATTAAGGATACAAATTCATGTTCAAAATCCACCATGGTATTCTTAAAAACCTTAAGTATTTCACCTAATATTATTTGGATTATGTTGGAAAAGTGGGAAAATATGTACAACATTATCCTTCAATAAAAAATGAACTATTTTTCTTACTAAAATGAATATGAACCTGAGGTTATAATAAAATGGTGGTGAGAGAAAAAGTGAAAGGAAAAGATAAAATTAATGGAGAGTTTATCTTAACATTTTCACAAAATTTTATTTTCAACAAGGAATGAAATAACTTTATAAACATTACATTATTTATTAGTTTTGTTTTAGGACACTCTCTCTTGATAAAGGATATTCTTTAGTAAAAGATAAAAATATGATTTGTGAAAAATTCTATGTGTTTGAAAGTTTATTTTTTGAAAATTTTGGTTAAAAATATTCTCAAAAAATAAATAAGGGTAATATTAAATAACCTTCATTATGATTTTGTTTTTACAATGTTTTTTATTTTTTGACAACAATTGTTTTTGTAAAAGAATATTTTCGTAATCATGTGAAAAATGTGTTGTTGAAATTTTAAAACATGTAATATGAAAAGTTACTGATAATATACTTAATAAAATCTATTTTTTATAATTAGAAATTAGATGAATCCTATTTCTACCAGTTCATTGGATTGTATTTATGAATAAATTTCATAAGTTACCAAAGATCTGATTCATATATTTTTTTATTTTTGTGAAGTTTGTAAGATAAAAAATGTGTTTTGATATTTTTTATGGGAAGTATTAGAACATTGCAAAAATATATGATAATTATTTATTATTATTTCAAGTCTTTGAATTATCATTAATAAGTCATGATAAAATCACAAGTTAGTATAATGAGTTTCAATGAATTTTAAATTAGAAGGATGTTGACACCTATACACTGGATTCATTTTCTAAAATAAATTCTGTCAGATTGAACTAAGTACCATTAGATTGAGATGAAGAAGGAATTTAATTAGATTGATGTAAAGAAGTTTCATTAGATTGAGCTGAGGATGTTCCATAGGACTAAAATGAGGTAGTTTCTTAGAATAAGTTAAGGAAGAAATTCAATCAGACTGAGCTGAGGAAGTTCCATCAGACTAAGCTATGGATGGTCTATAAGACTGAGATGTCTAAGTTCCATCAGACATAGCTAATGAAGAATTTCAATCAGATTAATCTGAGGATGTTCGATCATTCTAATTTGAGAATGTTTCATCAGACTGAGTTGAGGATGAATGTCCATCATACTGCACATTCCATCGAACCGAGATGAGGAATCTTTAATAGAGTGACATGATTATGTTTTAATATATTGATTTTTTCAAAATACATTTTATGATCTTTTGTTTCGAATTCAATAATTTGTTCTGTAGAATTAAAGATGTTTCAAGATGATACTAGAATAAATGAGAAGGTTAAAGTGGTCAAAGATGAAGTTCAAAGGGAAATGAAATTTTGGTTTCTATAAGTTAGGTGATTGTGATTGGAATTTTAGTTTCCTGCCTTTTATATTTTGAGTCACCCATAAATAGATGCACATCACATATATACTTATAAGTTTTCCACATGTAAAAAAAAGGTGGAATCACTACAGAGTTTGTATCAGAATTGTTTTCTATACATATATATCATCATAATATCATATTGGATTTAGTTTTGATTACCGTACTATTAAAATTGGACTAAATAAGATCATACTATGTTCCATTAGAATTTTGAAAGGTCCTTATTGAGAGAAAGAAAATTATATTGAGTCAATCGGATTGGGTACATCGATCAGGGGGCCATCAAACTCATGATCATCTGACATATGGATTTTATTGAAGAAGTTTTAAAATGTTATTATACTTTTTTTATGGTTCATTTTATTAAGAAATTGTTTAAAAAATATAAGTGATAGTATAATCATTTCTATTGAGAGATAAAAGTTGTCTAATGGGTTTTGACACAATTTTTATTCATTTATTTAGAATAGTGAATTTAGAAAGACCCATGGGAGTGACTATGGAAAAGATTTACATTCTTAAACTGAAACCAAACATTATAAATATCGTAGAATTTACATGATTTTATCGTTTACATGAATAATTATTTACTAAAATATGACACTACAATGAAGTTTAATAGATTGTAGTGGTCATTTTTCCAAATGTCTAAAACTTATAAAAAGTTACAAACTAGTTTAACCCCCCTTCTTAGTTCATATTTGATCCTTTGGAACTTCTGTTCGATAATAAATACAATAATAATTTACCATTAATTCTATAAATTTAAATAAAATAGTTCATGGACTCTCACTTTTAATATTTAAATCGAAATCTTTCTTTTATTTAAAAAATATGGAAGGTATATAAAAAAATTTCAAATTGGGCTTAAATAAACATTTTATATAAAATAGTTCATAAAAATAAATTTGAATTAAAAGAATACTCAATAATCAATGACATGTATACCATGTCAAACATCTCATATTATATGAAAGCAAAAAAAAATTGAAAAATCACATTGTTATGTTAGTTTAGTAGATAATAGTAACCTTTGATATCTCATAGTGATCATGGCACAAGTCAGGTGCACACACCTAAATATACCCAAATTTGGGGAACCCATAATGGGTTGTATACACCCCATTATGGGGACCCATAAAGGGAAGTATAGACATAATTGTTTTAGTAATAGTTTTCATCATCAATCCATTTCTAGAGAGGAAAGGTCCAAGAATGCTTTTTCCAATTAACACTAACTTCCTTGGCTAACATTTTCTTCAAAAATAAATAAAATTAGAAGTTAATCATTTAAAATCAATTTAAAACACAATTTACCAATTTCAATTTTCAACGCGCCATTATCTTTTCAAAATAACATAATCAGTTTTTATCATTTCATACCATTTCAAAATATATTTCAGTTTAATCTATTTTCTTAAGAAAATAATGTAATCAGTTAATCAAAATAATTTACAAATATTGTCGAAATTTTTCATAAATCCACCACAAAATTCAACTTCCATTAGAATTTAGTTTTTTATCAACTTCCTTATCCCTTTAAAATCGTGAAGGAAATCAAAACAATTACGTATTTTTGAATCAGTTAAAAGATAAATTAAATTTAATATTGAAATTCAAGGTTTCAATTTTCAGAAAATTAATTAGGGAACCACTTACCTTTATACATAGATTAAGAAATGACACCTACAATGGGATCTGCCAATGAATAATGAAAGCATCATATATCAAAAAATAAAACCCAAAATCAAGATCCCATAAAAAGGATTTTAGATCCATCTAACACATGATGATACATCAAACGATAAGGAGGAAATAATTATAGATCAGGAGAAACTAAAAGAGAGAAGATCCACATACTCATAAGACATCAAATCTTCCACTGGTGGTTTTATTCTCAAAAGGAGGGGTTTGGAGGATCCAAAATTGCATTTTGGTATCCCTCACAACCCTAGAAATCGAGTATGTCCAAATGGGGAATGTTAGGAAAATTAAATTTGGGCTCTAAGAATTTTAAAAAAATCGGAATATTAAAAACATGTAAGCATGGTTTACTGAGCAAGACTGCAAGGTTAGACAAACCATGTGCCCCTACACTGGGGTGAAAATTTTCTATTAAATGGGCCCATGATTTTTCTAACCATGCACCAACAATGAAAAATCTCACCATATAGGGTTTCACATTTTTCTTTGGGGGGTAAACGGTTAGGGAAAATTGTGTTCCAATCATCAAGAAACCATAAAACCTCCAAACAATTAAAAATTTCACCCTAAGAACCCCTAAAAAGACCCAACCAAAAAGAGATCAAGCTAGGGTCAAATAGTAACTGATAATAGTTTAAGGGATGTTATAATGCAGGCTCTTGTGCATAATACTATTCCAAGAGAGGATGTTTTATGTGATAGAGCCCCAAATCCAAAAAATACTTCTATGGAGGATAGGAAGGGAGATCATGTTGTTTTATAGAAGTAGGTTGATGATATATTAGATGTACAGTGACTCATACTATCATCCATGACTAGGGAGTTTTATAAGATTCAAAAATACATTGAAACATACATAATATGTCCTATCTATGTGTTCATTTTCAATATAAGGAAAAATAGGAGTGGTATGAGATATCCAAGGTACTATTTATGTGAATTGTTTGAGAAAGTGAACTAGTTGGGTTTCATATAGTTAAGATGATTAGATATATTAAGCATCTATAAATTATATCTTTCTAGATAAATAACACTTTTTGAAAACACTATTTCTCTCCTCTATACCTTGGATTTTCTTTAGTTTTACTTTGAATTTTAATAACTTGGATTCTATTATATCATGAGAACATTAAGAATGAAAAACATGTAGTCATTATGGTGAACAAGATAGAGGGAAATGAGAAATTACCAAAGGATAACATAAAGTTTAAATCAAATTCGAACCACCCTAATAAGTGGTGGAAGATCAATATATAGGCTCAAAAATAAGATATAGAATTTTTTTCATGTGGAAGAAGGGACACTAGAAGAAGAACTTCACATTATTGAAGATGTAATGGGAAGATTCATGTGTATTTTTTATTAAATTTAACCACTCCATTATAAATAATTTGTTATTGGTTATAGATTTTGGTGAAAACATTTGTATCCAAATATAGAATAAATGTATATTCAAGAACATGTCATATGATTTGGTGGATCTTCAAGATACCAATATAGATTTACTAACTAAATTATTAATTAGAGAATACAATATCACCTTGAAAGTGTGTTTTATTCTTGATTTAATGAGTTTTCATTATGTTTCTTTTGTAAGAAAAAATATTATATATTTTTATAATTTTGAAATGGATGGATTTTTTATCATGTTTTAAAATAATAGTTTCTTATTTTATAAAGATATCATATGTTATTAGATCGAATATCTCAATATATGTCTTTATGTATTATAATTTTAAAACCAAGAGTTGGAAATAAAACATATCATGTTAGCAAGACTCATATAACACCTAGTTGTAGAATCACTATATATTTCATGTAAATGAGAAATAGTTAATCATGATTTATCATGAAGAGATTATAGAATATTTTAAAATAAACCATCTTGATATATGAAACACTTATTTAAAATGTGAAATTACTCGATATTTATTTAGTGGAATAACTGAATGGAAAAAAGAGCTTCATCAATTAGTTCATACATATGTGTGTGGACCGTTTCAAGTTGATTCTAAATGTGGATACTATTACATTATAACATTTACCACTGAATTTAGTAGATACATTTTTTTCTAGTAAATGAGGTCTAAGTATAAATATATTGGAAAATATAAAGTGTTATATAATTATGTAGAGAATTATCTTCATTATAGTATAAATAAACTTCACTCAGACAATGGTCGAGAGTATAATAAGTAAGATTTTAATGATTTTGTAATGGTATTTTGAATACTATCTCAAATCAATCCTTAAACACAATAATTTTATAGTGTTTGTGAAACTAGGAACCAAAACTTATTAAACATGGTGAGATCAATGATGAGTCATGAAATAGTTATATTTTATAATTGGGGATATGAATGAAAATATAAAACACATTTACTAAGCTGATTTTAAATAAAGAAGAATATAATATTCCTTATGATATTTCATATGTGAATAATTTTTTTAAAAAATTAGAGTGTGGGTATGAAAATTATATTTAAGGATATCTTTGGAAAGAAAACAAGCACCTCAAGTCAAAAAGTGTTTCATTGTAGGATATACAAAGAAAAATGAATAATATTATGTATATAATCCTTTTATAAAATTATCATGGTTAACCGGCATCCCTCTTCTCTTGATAGGGATCCTATCTATAAAAGGGATTTTGGAAACAATATCAACCTTAATTAAGTCAAGGATCCTGACACTCAAGTGTTAAAATAAATAAATTCCATAAACATATATGGAAGATGTTTTTATAGAGGAAAAAACATCATGTAGTATAACTAGAGATGTTTGAGAACTGGATAGATATGGTTTTTATGTCACCAATTATAGTTACTCATTATTAGTTGATAATGATGAAACTATATCCTATAAAAAATCAATAAGTAACTCATAAATTTGAAGGTGATGATAATTTAGGAATTCTATTACAGATTCCACATATTAAAATTATTTAAGGTTCTTGGTAGATACTCTTGTTGTTGTAGAATATTTTGGTGTAAAAGGGCATTCATGAAATAGCATGACATGGATGGTAAATTAAATAACTATATAGAATAAATAATGGATAATGGGTTTAAAAAACATTGAGTAATAGAATATGAAAAAAGTTTTCTCCAACCTCCCTAGTGAAATTTATTAAAAATATACATTCCATAGTAGCTATTGATGATTATGATATTTGGAAAATAAATGTAAAAATAACATTTCTTAAAGAAAACTTTGGGGAAGGGTTCTATATAAAATAACCATATTGTTTTTTGAATCTAAAGGAACCAATATGGTATGAGTTTTATATATCCATTTATGTGTTGAAGTAGCTATCTATATCATAGATAATTTGATATTATACATCCATAAGAAAATTAGGAGTCATAAAGGATGAATCTTATCCCTATATCTGAAAATGTTTTAGTGGGACTATAGTATTTTTCAAAGTAGAACATATTCATGATATATTATGGATGGGATATGAGATACTAGTCTTATAGTTCTTTTAATACATGGTTAAGAAAATTATTCTCTAAGAATGATTTAAGTCAAAAAAGACTTTATTATTAGGATATCATTCATGATAGATCTAAGAGGCCACCATAACTATTTTAGAGTACATACATTGACAATGTATTGGAAATATTCAATATAATATATTCAAGGAGGGGATTATTTACAAAGTCACATGGTATGTATATTTACATGAAAATTATGCTCATATAAATGAGGAATTATTGGGGATGATAAATATTCCTTATGAATCAGTGATAGGATCTATCTTGTATAACATGATATGTAGTAGTGTTTATGCGGCCTATTACTTTATCATTGTAGAAAGATATGAACTATCCCCAATATAAAAACATTAGATCACTGTTAAGAAAATCCAAAATAAACTGGGGTGTAACAAGGGTATGTTTCTAGTTTATGGAGGAGATGGGGAGCTATTTGTTAAGGGTTATATAGATTCTAGTACCTACATATTCTAGAATGATCCAAAATCATATTTGGGATATTTATTCTTCCATAATGGTGTAGATATTAATAGGAAGATCTCAATTAAGCTATTGGTAACCAATTCTATAGTAGAGTCTGAGTATATTGCAACATTTTATGGTTCTAAAGAAGCAGTATGGGCACAAAAATTATCTAGGATCATGAGGTAGTCTTTAGTAGGGAAAATTATTTCACACGGTACTATGATAATACTATAGTGATGGTATTAGCTAATATTCCATGATCACATCAATGGAGGAAATATGTACATCATAAGTATCATGTCTTCAGGAATTTTTCTCAGAGTGATAAGTTAATAGTCAGAAGAGTTCCCATTGAAGAAAACATGGTAGACTCATTGGTTAAAACGTTATCTCAAAAAAATAATGAATATCATGTGAGATCATTGGACTTGATATTATTAATAGTTCCATCTAGTGAATGTGGTAGTATGTGGGAGTTGGTATCCTATACAAAACCAAAATTTTACTACCAAAAGAATGTATATTCAAAAACATTTATATCAATAAATATCTTATCATATGATGAGTATTATTATACAAAACATTAATATGATAATTTACTCAATGTATTTGTCTCATAAAATGGTCATAACAATTTTTTCTAGTATAAGAACCTAGAAATTTCATGATTGTATTGAAAAACAAATACCCTATATTTAAAAAAAAATATTTTTTATAGGATACATGATCTTTTTATTTTCATGTGTTTTATGAATATATACTGATGAGACATTTTTTATAAAGTTTCACACTTTGTAATCTAAAATAAGGGAGGTTATGATGACATACTAGCCAAAAATAATTTCACATGTTATATGTGTCATTGGATATTCCTGTTTATGGTTTTGTGTTTTTGAACATAGACTAGAGATTATTATTAATGTATATCACAGATCATATATTGTGTTGTATCATTGAAAGTGATGATACAATATGCTCCTTATGAAGTATAATATGTTGGATGTGTCATAAGTAATATAAAATTAATTAATAAGAGAATAAATGATTTGTGACTTATATAATAATGGAAGTAGATATATTATGAAATTTTATTGAAATGGAATATATCTTATTAACTCCAAGGACCAAAATAATTATAATGTGTATATTTTATGTTGTCATATATATATATATATATATATATATATTCATGTATTTATTTTTATTACATACGATGGAAACCCAATTCATGATATATCATGTGAAAAGGATTATATTACAAAATGAGCATCCAAATGGGGATGTTGTTTTCACGGCCATATAATATTTCTCTATGGGTTTCTTAATGTGTTTCAAGATACAAATCTTGGAATTTATGCAAGATCTCATAATTCCATTGAGAAATAGGGTAAGAGGTCGGCACACTAAGTGTATCTCAAATCATAGTTAAACACTTTTTAATTTAATATTAGAATAAATATTATTCTCTTAGATAAGAAATAATAATTATTAGTTTTATGTAGGTCACAAAAGTTCAATTACTAGTTATTCTATTATGGAATATGTGTGAGTTAAATATTAAATAAGTTTTAAATGAAAATTTATTAAATAAATTATATTTTTATTTATTGAATGAATAATATATTGAATTTTTTTTTATAAATATTTATTATTCCATGATTAATAAATTCCAAGGAGTACCGAAGAACCCATATAAGGGTTTAAATTAAATAGTATGTTATTTAAATCACTTTAATAAATATAGGATTATTTACTTACTAACTATATTTAAATAATCATGAGATATCAAATGTCATAGAATATGGTAATAATATTATTATTATATATTGACATGAGTTTTATTTGGAGTGAATAATTTTATAAGGTCCTCTATTCAATTATTAATTTTCTATACAAAAGTAAAATATCCCTATTATTTCATTTTTATAGAAGTATATATTTGTTGTGAAATGCGATGATCTCTATAGAGAAAACTACCTATTCCCAAGATAAAACCATTAAGTAACATTCTAAAGAATAAGTGGTGATCTCCATCCTAATACCAATCAATTCCCTTTAGAACTAGATAGAATCCATTTCGAATTATTGAATTCTTGTTATGATCAATAATGAATGGTGGAATATGTGTGGATCTTTTATTGTGTAATATTATGTTCCAATAACGATGTTCTTTGGTTTGTGGAGCATGTTAACATATCGCAATAGGAATTGATTCTTTGGATTATTCAACACAATGAATATATGACAATAAGGTTAACCAAATCCATTCCACAAATAAAGGATTATCAAGAGATATAATTCATATATAAAAATTAATTATAAATTATATGTCAAAAGATTATATGTTTTAATATTTTGAGGTTTCATTCACATAGTTTTGAGGATCTATTCTAAAGAAAATGATGAACATAATTACACATCATGGTTCAAACTTCTTCTATCGCACCTTTAAACCATTAAATTCTCATTATTTCTATGTACTCTAAGTTAATAGAAGAATTAACAAATCTCTTAAAAGTCTTTAAGGGTTTTGGAGGAAAACAATAGAGTTAGTATGGGAGCCTAACTCACTCACATACGTAAGTAGGTTTTAAAATCTAAGTAAATTATATATTACTCTTGACACATGATATTTTATTTATTAATAAAATTACAAAGTTAAAAGTTAAAAAATGATACTATTCCATAAATATGTACATATAATTTAGTTAAAAAATACTAACTTCACCAGATTCATTTAGGAATACTAAAACTCCCACTAGCTAACAATTTGTAATTCGAGGTGAAATGTCTAGTATATTATCTTTTATGAATTCAAATGAGAATATAGAGGACATAAATATAAGACATCAAGTATGTATGAAATTTATTTGAATATTAATTATGAAATCAATATCAAAAAGTGAAAAATAATATTAAATTTATTTGTTATAATTAATCAATTTATCATAAATAATATAAACCCTAATTTAAAACCAAACAAAGTAATTTATTAATGTAACACCAAAATTTTCTATTTAAAATATTTTTTATTGTAATGATAATTTGGTTATTATATAATGAGGTATTTAAATTTTTATTAAATTTAATGTGTTGCATGATTAGTGTGCAGAGTCTTTGTCAACATAAAAGGTTATTGCGGATTCCAAAACATGATATGAAATACTTAATTCCATGACTAAACATTCGATATGTGTTAGGCTTATCTATTACATTGTTTTTATATAAAAAATGGATGTTTAGTGTGTTTGTGTAATTAATCACTTATTTTTATTTCAAATATTTATCTTAAATATAAAATATAAAATATTTTTATTATTAAAAATTATAAAATATTTGTATTCAATGTGACTTATATATCTGGGATTATAAATATTATTATATTAATAATGTTCGTATTTTATTATTATAATTTAATAAAAATATTAATTTTTTAGTATGATAATTAAAATATTTAATGATATTTCTTTTAGGTGTCTCTGGGAGTCTTGTTGAATTATTTATAGTTATAATAATAATATCTTTATTATTATTTAGCCTTGAAATATAAAATAGATGGAAACTCTCCCTTTCCCTTTTTTGTTTATGTTACACACAAGGGGTTATTCCCTCACCTTTCCACATTCTTCATCTAGGTATTTCACTACCATTATCCATAGGGATCCAAGGTAAACTTCGCTTCAACCTCATTGTCTTATTCTTTGAATCTTCTCTTAATCATAATATATATTTCAACCATCTATGGGTTTTTTTAAATATATACTTTTTTCAATTTTAAGTGAAACTTATCATTTACCATGGTTATATTTCTTTAAATAGTATGGGAAACCCCCTATGTATCTTTTATGCCACATTAGATACTTCTATTTCAACCCATGATTCATCGGTAAGTGTTCCCACATCTCAAGTCTCCATATATTGTTTGAATATTAATATTTTGGGTTTATAATTAAATTTTAATGCTTCCTTAGGTCTCTATGTATAGTGTTATATTGACAACACCGAAATAAATTATTAAATAAACCAAAGAGTTAGGTGTCCCTTTGTTAATTCCATTTATATTTTCAACCATGAGTTCTTGAGTTATCTAAAATATTTTTTTATGTAATATCAGGTTTATATTAATATTTTTTATGATCCCTTTGGAATATTATCATATTTTATTTGGTGATTCAAATATATAGATGTTTCACATCTACATGGTTATGGAAGACATATTTTAAATGTTATTCCTACCATATGTTTGATGTAAAACCTAATATTGTTCTTCATGGAAAAAAAGATGTATTGTTTCTATAGGAAGTTGGATATTAATTCTTTGGTTTTAATAAATCATTATTAATTAAAGAATTTTAGGGTTTTCCTGATATTTGGATTAAACCTAATTAGTGATAAATGATATATTAAATGAGTATAATTTCATTGGTGAGAACATTATGTGCTTTGGAGGGATCCTAGGTGGGTGTTAATATTTGGTGTTTTGATTAAAATTTGACTTGTAAGTCCTATAATTTTATATTATTGGACAAAACACCACATGGATATCTACTTATGGTACACAACACTCCCCTTTTATCTAGTTTAACAAATTTACATGTGGTTCTTATTATAACCTATTTCTAAAATTATAATGATTATGTAGATACCCTTGGATTCAAAATCCTTATTACCTTGGTATATATCAATAATGATTCACTTTATTTTAATTATTTTTAATTAGTGTTCACTTTTCTTAGTGTTTTTTATTTTACATTTAAATGATACCCAATCTTATATAGGATGACTTATGTATTTTTTTTTTCATAAAATCCTAATGTGATAATTTTGTATTTGTATTTCAATGTATCAGGAATTTTATTATTGTGGTAAGGTTTAAAAATATTTAATTAGTGAAATCCTACTAGGAATGTTCCTCACATGTATTTACACCCTCATGGGTATGTAAATGTTTTTCTAGTAGTATTTTGGTTGTTGATGATAATAGCCCCCCTTTATCAATATTAAACCATTATCTCATTTTTAGAGAAATTTAGGTGGTTAAATATTTGGAGATCATGTTCAATAGGGTGTTATTTGGGTTTATTATTTTCATTTATAGTTTTTTATATTTATGCTAAATTTTTCAGGTATTTCTTTATTTTTATACATTGAGATAACTATAGTACCAATTAAGCTATATTTTGACGAATTAGTTAAAAAAAATTTCTTTTATATTTTTATATAAATTAAGGGATAAGTAATTATAAACATATATATTTGAGGGAGTGGACACTTGTTTCTATCTCAGAGTAATCATGAACGTATCTTGAGCCCAGGGACAGGCTAACTTAGGCATTTATAAGGGTTTCCCAAGGATGGTTTGTGATAAAATGATTTTTAAGAGTTAGTAGGAAGTTAAGTTAGTGTAAAGTGATGGTAGGATTTTTAAAAAATTAAAAATAAATAATAATCAGGACTTATCATACTCATTATTATCACATATCATATTATTAGGGATGTCTGGAATTGAGTGTTATTATTCAACCCTTTAGTCGACTATGTATTATTTTTTTCAAAAGACATGTGTCTTAAACATTAAGTTTCAATGATAAAATTTTATTTCTTGTTTCATTCTATATATGATGAATTATGATGACTAATATATTCTATTAAGCATTCAGTGTTCACCAAATTTTTATTGGTTTTAATATGATCAATTATTTATTTATCAATAGGTTTTGGATTATTTTGATGTGTTTTGCCTTTGCCATTTGAATCATATATATATATATATATATTAATAATCAATTAAATGTATAAATGTATATGGTAAATCAATATATAATATCTTTATTGTAAATTTTGAAAAATATGAAATATTAAACTTTTACAAGAACATTTTTATATAATAAATTAAGATGAAAATATATTCTCGACTAAAAAAATATTTTTACTACTATTTTTAATGGTTTTATTATAAATATTTGGATTTATATTTAACATAAATCGTTTTTTATGAATCAAATGTTTGGGAGAAAAATTTGGAAATGATATATTTTATGCCGTTATGATTTCAATAGTGAAAATTATAACACTTTAATAAGTAAATTTTAACATGTTTGGAAATATATATGTTTGAGTTAAAATATTTATAGTTTTCTTATCATTTTTTTAATTAATTTTAACAATGTTGTTATATGGTTTTATTTTGTTAAACATATTTTACATATAAAATTTAACACTCTAAAGGTGTTTTGTTTGTTATATTTTGATTTGAATATATGTTGTGTAATTAAATAACTCGGTTTACCTATGACATTTCCCAAAACTAATCACCCAAAGGATTTAAGTGTTTTTCCAATCCATACGACCTAACAATAACTACCAAGGGTATCAAATACAACCATTGGGAATGATTTTACCCTAAATTCACATAAATCGTATCACATACTCTACCCAAAAATCAGGCATGATATTTTCATAACACGGACATAATTACACATCAAAATGAAATTTTAATAACATAAATGAATTAAAAGAGAGAGAAAAAAAATGGAAATGATCAATATTTGTCCTTAATTTGATAACAAATAGTAAAGTTAGTAGTAAAATCAAATAAAAATATAACAAATCTCATAATAAATTAGGATGAAAAATAGTTGATACATCAACATCCCAAAATCATTTCTTGAGGATCCCCAAAATTCTCCGCATGAGACAACTAATCATAACCCATAGTCACCATTAACGATCATACCATGAGTGGTGATGAGCACGAAGAAGTGAAACCACATGATTTAGCTCTATTATTTTACTTATATCATACATAATCTGATCTATATACACCAATAGATGTAAATAGGGTGTGAGGTAAAATCTTAGTAGGATGAAAAAATAAATCTATAATATATATTTCATAATTAAAATCATTAGTAATAGTTTTAAAACATTATTTGGAAAAAACCCATTTTAGTAAATTATATTTTTCTCTAAAATAAGAATACTGTAATCCTTTGGAAATCACATTGGTTTTAATAATTAAAATGAAATATAAAAATTCCATGTGGAAGTAAAGTGGGAAACATAATAAAAAAGCATAGTATAACATTATAGTATTTATATAAAAAAGTCATATCATAAAAAGATATCATATCACATGGGATCTACCATATGGGTTATGTAAATATATAATAAATTGGGTAACTCAGACTTCAATAAAGGATCATCAGGACCCTGTGTGAATCTAGATGACCAACCCTAATTTTCCCTCTTGGTCTTAGATGGTTCCAAACCACAACCATTGAACTATCTAAAATGGTATCTAGTTAAAGCACTATATACACAAGTGTACCACACATATTGTTAAAAAAATATCTACCCAAGGTATTCAATGTCAAACTTGTATAAGAAAACTTACATAAAATTAAAGGCATTATAAATTATAACAAGAATCACTACAATTCACCAAACATGATCTTAGAGAGATACCTAATATCAATATCAAATAATCACATATTCAAGAATACCTTTTTTTGAAAAAGTATTATAAATCTATTAATCATAAACCTCCTTCAAAAAATACTTTGAAAATCCATTAGGAGTTAAAATACTATTTAATTTTTAATCAAACACCTCATAGGAATAAATACGATTTTATAATGAAAACCTTGTAAAACTCTAAATTTTATAAACATAAAGATAATAATCATAGGTAATGAACATAAATCAGTCATAAAAACATATTTGAATTGTAATATGTTTTGAAACCCATATAAAACTCAAGTAATCAAGGTATACTAATGGAAATATCCCTTATATAGAGACATCAACCTCACACAATTATTAAATTCATCCACTTCCTAAAATACTATATGAGAAGAGAAGGTGTGAGCCTCAAAAGTATGGAAACTAACATAAATAATTTATTAAACCACACATTGTCTTGTTATTCCCATTATGATTTCTCAAGAAATATAAAAATAATAAAATCAAAGGAATACGATACTAGGATATGGGGGAATAAAAAATTTACAAAATATCTTGATTTTACCATGATGGAACTCATATGAATTATTTAATAGTCACACAAGAAGCATAAATAATGATCTCAACAAATATTAGGATCATCTTTGTAAAATTAATAAGAAAAATGATGGAGTAATGTGTTATAATTTTATTCAAGAATAAGTGTAGATTCTATTTTTGTAAAATGTTGGGTAGAACACATTTTTTCCATATGGTTATGAAAATATGATTCCACCCTATGATTTACATTAGTTGTAAATCCCCATGTGTAAGAGATAATCACATCGTTTGGCCACATTATTTCTCATAACCATGTACCAAATATGAATACTACCCTTATATATCAGATAATGTATTAAAAATTTTCCTAGGATTCTAAATTTTTATTGGAGTTGTGCACCAAATTTACAAAAATAATTAAAATACACATTCCTACTGTATGGTTTGGGTTCATTGTTATTTATAACATTATGCTAAACTGTGTACCCAATCATGAAGTTATACTTTATAATAAATTTATCCTCCACCTCTTTAAGTATTCCAAAATAAAAATAAATAAAATAAATAACTAAAATAAACACATATCAGTGAGCCCGGGGTGTCATAATTCTTTCTAAAATGACACTTTCAACCCCAAAATAACCCAATGATCCTCGTCATATAATAAGTGATTATATTTATCTCACATCAAGAAATTGTGCTCCTACATTTCATGAATACTTCAAATCATACATATCACATTGACTAATGAAATTTATTTCCCAAGAATTACAATATAAAAAGGTTCCAAAACACTGTTAGGATGCACAATCAAAGTTTTTTCTAGGATCCAAACTAAATCCTCCCACTCAATCATGTGATACAAGTTCTAATGATACCTTTTTAACATTGATACATGAAAAAAATTATGGAATTTATTTAAACTATTATGGTAATACCTTAAGTTATGACACTCCCTTGATATGATAGACTATCTCAAATGGACTAATATACCAAGAAATGATATACACTTCATAAATAAAAAATGATTTCCTAGTCGAGGAGAAACTCAATGAAATCCCTGATCATAAATTGAATATTCCAATGGATGATGATGATGGTTGAAAAATTATTTATAGTGAATCTAAGGAATAACCAATATTTTTATTTGAATCATTTGAATCTTAATCATCACCTCCTAAACATTTCTTGATCCTGGAAAGTAACACTCACCCAGTTCCAACCAAAAAAAGGATAATGACTTGGTTATCCATATATAGATTGTAGGGATCCACCTTTATCATTTCCTAATAGTTGATATAATATGAGAATTCATTTAATGATAAATGTTTATCCCATTATAAACTAAAATCAAGAATATGGGGAAAACATATTCTATATTATTTGAGTAGTTCTCTTTATCAAACTATCCATTTTGGGATAATAGGAAGTGCTCAATTTTATATGCCAATAGATCACGTACTTATTTCCCTAAAAAATAGTAATTTAATCACAGTTCTCGATGAGAAATAGTGGATGAAGAAATTCAATAAATATCTATAATATCATAGAATTATAATTTCCATATTTTCCCATTATTATCAAGTCATTTAAAAAATTGAAATGACATAAATTCCTTAAATTTTCAATAATCAATCATATAGAATTATTCACACATTAGATACTGAGGATGCCAATAAAAATGTCTATAGATATACCAGACCATTTCCACACTGGAATAGGAATACGATAGAATAAACCTTTATTATTCTGGTGCTAGACATTGATTTTATGATGGGTGTGGTAATGTGACATAATATTTGAAAATTTCATCTTCGTATCGGGCCACAGATTCCAGTGTTTCTGATCATAATATATATTTTTTATCCCCATGGTGCATTTACCAACTAGAATATTTTCCACCTTTTAATATCTCTATCTTGTAGTCTGAAGTATCCACTAACCTATTTCTAAAATAAATGGCACCACAAAGTGATTTATACCAATAACCCAAGGAATCCCCAAAATTTATAATTATCCTATATGTTGAAAATCAAGATATTCAAGCTATTATAGTTGAATATAATCATCAAAGGAGGGTGTTACTTATACACTATCTAATAATACTCAACAATACCCCCCTTTCATATTTAGTTGAAACTCAATAATTAGGTTCATAAATTTCCAATACTTTGATTGTTTCACTGTATGAGTTAGAAACATCCAAATCAATTCTTTAACTACTTCATTCAACTTTATATGGGTGTAGTATAAATAAAAACAATGGTCTAGAGATACTAAACCCAGTGCCTCTGTAAAATATTAAAATTCCTATAGAAGAAGATATATTTTATTCATTTATGGAAGTATATATAGAAAACTTCTCCCAAATGTGACAATGAAACCATGATTTAAAAGAAGGAATCACTTATAAAAACTTAAGGTAATGGGTGAGGTAGTTCTTATGATGTGGGTGTAACCAGCGAGACTCATATAAAACAACATGATCACACTACATCAACACACAATAATTCCCCACACATAACATATCACAATATATTAAAAATCCCTCTCTTATCTCCAGAAGAATCAAAATGAAAGTTAATGTCAATTCCACCTTCTGTTATTACAAAGGATATTTTAAATCTCTAATCCCAATTAAATCTCACTCCCTTTAGGGTTGAAGCCTTAAAGGTTGGTTCCAACATCAAGAAATACCAAAAAAACCACCTCTGATATCTAGTTTAGAACAATAAACTTATAATATTAAAACTTTCCCTAGTTCGTTTCCTAATAAGTAACTAGTTGAGCCTTCTTTGGATCCAATGAAATTCCTTTTTCAAATATGAAATCCCCAAAAATATTAACTTCTTGGATCTAAAATTGGCATTTAATAAAATTGAAATACTTATGATGTTCCTTGAAACTCCCAAAAAACATACAAATAATCTCCATTATCATCTATAATCTTAGAATAAACCAAGATATCAACCATAGACACTACAAAAAATTCATCGATGTACCAGAGAAATATTTAATTCATAAAAACCAAGGAAATAAAAGGAACGTTTGTATGGTAAAATGGCATAAATATATACTTTTAATATAAAATCATGTTCTAAAAAGTGTTTTTTGGAATATATGATTCATTATAATTGATATGGTCTTATCCCAATCTAATGTAAATATTTTAAATTCATCATGTTCCCTTTTATTTAATCGAATATATCATTTATCCTAGGAAATTGTTACTTATTCTCGATAGTCACCTAATCGGGATTTGAGAAATCTACCAAAAGTAGAAGATTTCAATTTTTCTTTTTTTCATAGAGAACCAGTAATTAACATGGTGATATTAAAGGATTAATACATATCTTTCTCTTGAGATATTACAACTGAACCATTAATTTCATCAACTCACATAGACTCATTCGACAAGATTGAATGAAAATGGGGATTTTAACTAAGAGTAGAGCCATAGAAAATTCAACCCCCCATTGAGGTGTAAAAATTGAAAAATAATCACGAAAAACCTTGGGACACCAATCCAAAAACATAAGAAACTAACCATATGTACTCTAATAAAAAAAATCAAAAAACAAACATGATATCTGGAATGAATTGATACAATATATATTCAATAGGCCCTTCCCTACTAAGATGACATGAATCGTTCTATCAAGATAGAAGAATATAAAATTCCAATTGTAGTATTGAATCTGATATTTATCACGAAATATAAAACTTATTCCTAAAATAAATAATATTATATCTTGATTAAATATATGAATTTCCAAAAAATCTCAACATTAAAAAAAACATGGAACTTTCAATACATGAATTGATTATCCCTCTTCATTTTGAAAGGTGTGAAAAATTACATCATACATGAAATTATCTTAGGTAATAATCCTAGAAAAAAAATAAATTTAGATGTGATAAAAGAGCTGATAATACATTTTTGAAATAATTCAAGATCCATAAAAGAAGTAATAAACACCCTACTTCTCACTGTCATTAGATTATATTTATATTCCACATGCATATTATTTACCACAAATAAATTCTTAAATTTATTACCTCTATTGAAATTTTTAGGTAGACAAGAATCTCCAATATTCTAGGGATGATTTCCTTATTAATTAGATACATTAGATGTCACCATGGAGCCTCTATTATAAGATAACCCAAGCTTACTACTATTTTGATGGTTCCAACAAAAATGTTACAGATTTCCCAATAATCCACACCAATGGAAAATCATATGAGATGATTGGAAATATTGTTTATTGTTCCATGAATTTTCAAATTGGAAGAAAATCATCAAGATGATCCATGAGGTAACCATGGGAGTAAAATAATATGGATATTGGATACCCCCACTATTACCATATCAATATTCCTCACACATCCACTTCTCACATTAATAAGAACATTTACTTCCTCTATTATGAGTAAAGGTACCACCCAATGAAGTCAACCCCACCATATTTGTCTCAAAATTTTGTACCTTTTCAATTATCTCAACATAGGTCATCATGTGGATACAAATAGTCAACTATCTATCATCCAATCTTAAACCCACCTAGAAACACTAATTCATGGGATAATCATTTATTAAGAGATTAGGAGAAATGTAGGATGACTCAAAAAACTATGTAGAGTACACTATCATAGAACAAATCACCTACTATAAAAATTTGGAAATCAACATAAATGTAGACTATGTGAGATATCCTTAGATCTTGTCATGTGTAAAATCTTTCCACAATATCTATCTCAGTCACTCTAGTAAATAAGTGGAATAATCGACCTTATAGGTCTCATGAGTTATAATTAATCCAATTATAAAAATTAAATTTCCCTTTAATTCCTCATGTTTTTATGGTCATCAATCACTATGTAAAATCAGTGGATTCTTCTTAGTGAACTCTTGAGTATGATCTACCCCTCAAGATTTCTCTCACCCACATTCCAGATTAAGTAATTTAATGGTTCAAAGGAGCAAATTGATGATATTTATGTCTAAGTAATGGTTATCTAATGATTTATTCTCCGCATTTCCAAATAAAAAATTCAATAAATTCATATAGGGTGGTATGTCTAGGTAATTAAGAAACATAAAATTTGATCAAAATATACTTTAAATCCAAAATAAAAATGTATAGAATAAAAAACTAAACCCATTTACTCATAAATAAGTTTTAATAATTAAAATAACAACCAAAAATTATAATGGAGTGAAAAAATAATAGATTCCAATATTTCATCACTACACGTGATTTTACTACACATTTAGGGGAATGGTGCATTGAACGTACAAGTGCCACTGAGAAATTGTCTTGGTATAACAACCCCAAACCTGTACTCCTGAATCCGAGACTAAATAAATAAGATCTAAATTTATCGAATTTATATTGATAAATTTGATCCAATTATATACATCCAAACATATAACTTTAAACTAAAATATCTGATCACTTACATACCCAATATAAATTTTAGGATTAATGTTTTAGAGAGATAAAAAATATTATATGATTCCTTCGATACAAAAATAAGATGTTAATCAAATTATATATTATATCCTAATATGTTCATCACATCTAGTAAGTTTCTTAGGCATACCACACATAAAAAATTTCTTCACAATAAGGGGAAAAATAAATATTATTAGGTTGAGCACAAACGCTTAGTAAGGGTAAACATAATCATTAGAAATTGAATGTAACCAATGAGAATAAGATGAGCATAAGGATATGAATACAAAGTCAAAGTGAATGATAATTCCTACCCATAAAAACATAGATAGTATAATAATTATTTAATATAATATAAGAGTTATATAAGTCATCAATTATGAGCCCTGTGAAAAACTTCTTGAGCAAAATATCTATTATAAAATCATAGAAATTATGGAGAAATCGTGTTGTTATCCTGTAAAAATATCTTAAAAGAGCCCTTAAAAAAATCCTTACATATATGACAAATATAATTGGTTAATACCAATAACATTTTTAGAGTAACTTGTTAACTCTGTTATCTCTAAATATTTACTTATATTTAGTAAATTTTTTCATTATTACCAAATCAATTGGAGAGCTATAATAAACCCACCCATAATATATCAGAACATTTCACTTATGTATTTGGTTCTACACACCAATATATCTATCACCATTAATTTCGATATACCATATCATGATTGAAAAAATTATAATACTATACTTTTAAACATTATAATAAACAATATTATTTGTTTATAGCTTGATTTACCCATGGAAAAGAAAAGATTTCCATGAATATCTCTTTGAAATGGTCATAATCTATCCAATGAAATAATTATGATGGTGTCATTAAAACATATCACCAATAAATAAAATATAAAATCAAGTGTTTTTGTTATTGGTAAACATAAATACAAATTAAAATATCATTAAATAAATTTTTTAATGATAATACCCATCCCACATTGAAAATAACTCTTTAAAAAATAAAATTTGTAAAATATTGTGAAAATATATTTTTTGAAAATAAACATGGAAATATATAATGTAATATTCAAAAAAATAGTGAAAATGATGGTATAAAAATAAATTCATGATGTAAGTATTAAATACAAATATTCTTTTCCAAAATTTGTTAAGAGAGTATGAAGTTACCCATATAGAAATCATTAAAAAAAATTCCATTTAAATCCTTTTAAAATAAGGGCACAGATCATGTAAAAAATATTTATAATTACTTTATGTTTAAAAAATTACATTATTAATGTTAGTTTATAAAACATATATATCAAATAGAAAGATTCATGATATATAAGAAGATAAAAGACCTATAACAAATAAAATAAAATTTATTAATGTTTATTTAATAAATAATTGACTAAATGGAAACATAAAATTTTAAATAAATTCATAAACATAAGAGATTAAAAGATATACTCTTTCATAAAATAATATAATATTATTTCCAAAAAATAAACTTTAACCATAACTAACTTGAAATTAAAAGAAATTTTAGCATAAAGCCTTTGTAGATTTATTAATGTTTGAATCAAAAGTAATTAAAAGATATAGTTTGATATGGATCTATAAATAAAATTAATTTCATAAAGAAATATGTTAAAAATAATTCATGATGAATTATGTAAACAATACAAGGAAATCAAGATACAGGATATGAAATATGTCTCCAGAAAATGAGATGGATATAAATAAAACTCATGAAAAGATCAGGACATATAATTGAGAATTAATAAATGGAGTGATTCTGTGAAAAATATTTAATTGAAAAAAACTATTGGAATTAACACATAAATCAAAAAAGGTCATTTTATGAATAATCATGACATATTATAAACAGTTAATAAGTGATATAGCCCTATGAAAGGAAATCGAGTTATGAAACCATTTACCACATTGTAACGTTCATGTAAAATACCTTTATAAGAAAAAATAAGGCTTGTAACATAAAATAACATGAATTATTATGTATTTATTATATTACATGTAAAAGGGTCATTATATACAAAATTGAAAATAAATTATTTTCATAATTTTAAAACATGCCTCAATGAAGTGATATTGAGACAAAATTCCTTACATTGAGTCTAGAAATGCTATATATGTCCTTAAAAACATTTAGAATAAACATATATAAATTATTTTATTTCTTAGGAAGATTTTTTAGGATTAATTCATTGCCATTAAACCATGTATTTTTTTATTACATATTTAGTTACTTACTCAGTTAAGTACACATCAGGTGTTCTGAGGATATTCAGTTCATAGCATCAAAATGGATTCGGTATATTGACAAGGGTCAAAGGGATTTTATTCCCATATTCAATATAATAATAATCATTACATAGTAATAAATATAATACATTCTTTATACTTTTTAAACAAATAATTAATGACGATTATAAGAAATTAATTACATTACAATCACAAAGACTGTAGGTCACATGTATGCATGAGTAACAATTCCATTTTCAATGAAAACAAGAGAAAAAGGTATGTATTATTTTAACCTCATATAATTATTATTATATATTAAATATCATATTATCTATTTAAATAAACTCTTATATACCATCCATGTGATGAAATGATGAAAAATGAATCAGATCACTTCGTGGAGGTGGTAATCCACATGTACGCATGGATGATGTTATCATTTTTAAATGGATAGAAAGGTAAGAAAATTTAGGACATATGAAAATTATATAATTATAATTATTTCATTAATATCATATATATATTCATTAACTCTATCATTATAACCATATTATGTGAGGTAGTGATGAAAAATTAATTACAGCAGTTCATGAGGTGGTATTCCTCAATACACATGAATAATTGTTTCATTTCCCATTCGATAAAAAAATTAGATGGTTACAAGTTATTAATTTTATATAATAATATCTAATTATACATTATATACTTATGTTATCAGTTATTCATGGATGAAGAATAATTTAATAAGGTAGATGAATAAATAAAATAAAAACTTTCGGTTATGAATTATACCTATTCTTCAGACAACCATTTTAGGATTATACCTAAATACTATATAGATTGGTTATATGATCAATATGAGGAATATTGGATGTCGTTAGGTATGTCAATATGAAATTTTTTATGGTGTTTTATGAAAAAGTCTCTTTATGTTTATATAGAATAAGAGAGGTGGTTTCAATTTATAAGTGGTGGAGATACCAGAGTTAAAAAAAATTAAATGATTAAAATATATTGATTTATTTCTCAAAAATAATGGATCCAAAATAGACCATTTCAGAATATGATACGATATAAGGTCTAAATATGTCTATAAAATACCTTTCAGATAAGTTCATAGATCATTATTACCCTTATATATTTTGTTTAACCACCATAGAAAATTTGTTTTAACCATAAACATTTTAACTTATTTTTAATAATTTTACTATTAATTATGAAAAAAGTTATGTTGAAATTAAAAAATTATATTAATTATTATTATTTTAAAAATATAATATATTTTATCTAATTAAACTAATAAAAGTGGCAGAATTTTATTTAAATTAATCGCATAAAATGTGATGAAAAATGATTTTTCCAAAAAAAATCATTTCAAGAATAAAAATGTTTTAATACCAACTTCAAGTGAAATTTTAATTAAAATAATTTTTTTGGATTATGATTAATAAAAATGATATAATTAAATGCTAAAAATAATCTAAAATATAAGACAGAATTGTAAATACTATAAAATAAAAGATATTTTTTAATGAAAATTAATTGTTTTCACTCAGCGTTGAAAAATCTATCTTTTCAGATTTTTTTTAAAACTAATCTAATTTTTTCATGATGAATTTAAATAATTATTTAATATTTTATAATTTAAATTTATCAATTTTTAAATAAAGATGTTAAATAAAACAATATAATTCATGAAACCCAAATTTGGATAGAAATAAATATTTTCCATTTGAATGAAAAATTACATAATATTTCTATAATGAATATAACTCCATAAAATATTATTTATTAATATTAATAAGGAATTTAATTTAATTAATATTAAATATGATTTGGTTGTTTCATTATTTGTCTCTTTTTAATATTTCATCATCATAATTATATATTATGATTGATATAAAGGGTTCTAAACATTTTAAAAATAAATTCTATAGAGTGGAAGATAAAACATACAGATATAAAAAGAATTTTCTTAATATTTAAAATTATCATTACTAAAAATACACATCACCAAACTCGATAATTAAGATTCTTTTTGAAATTTGGGGAATTTAAATTTGAAGTACATCTATAATAACACATAACTATGTTTTTGAATATGAGAAAATTAGTGGAATGTGAAAATATGGAAATGGATGAGGAATATAATATATAAGTAATGATTAAGAGTGAAAATGAAAATTGATCACAAGAATGTAAATGATCATGATAATTTCAATGAAAACATATCCATAAATCAACGAGGTGTGAAAAATATAATCAATTCATTAGAAATAAAGGCAATAAGATAACATTTTTATTTTAAAATTCTTTTATAAATGTTGAGTAATTCTTTTAACATAAAGTCTAAAAAATAAGGACATATTCTTACATAATAAGTAAATTTTCACAATTTCAACTTTTTCTCTAAATAATGTGTATTAATTGTTACTTTTATATTCCTAATACACTAAAATCAACATCTAACAGATCACATAATACATAAAAGGATAACAAAATATTCCTCTTGTATTTAGATATTAACCAAAACATAACTGATTAATAGAAGTTAATATGACATCCAAGATTAATAAACCTTCATATGATTAAATAGTGAATTAATATCTAAAGTTAATAAATAAAACCAATGTTTCAACATATATCATTAAAAAAATAAATAACCATATATCCTAAATAACCTAAATACCATCATGATTAAATATTTTTTTAACTTCAAATGTTTTCTCATAAATATAAGGATAAATCCAAATAAATGAAACAGAAATATTTGAAATTAATATTCAATTTAAACTCAAGGGTTAAATATACCTAAACCTAAAAAACACCCCCAAAATATCATTCGTTACATTAAAACCATATAACATAAAAACTAGAAAGGGTTATCTATAACTTTGAAATAAAATTTACCATAAACATATAAACCCATAATGGTATCCATAACTCATAAGTTAACCTCACATGAAAAAATTTTAATCTCCAAAGAAATATAAACCCTTATATCATTCCTACTATAATAGCCTCGAATGAGTACTCCTAGATTCAGTTCAGAAAACCACAATTTTTTCATTTATGGATATAATACCGATAAACATGACACAATTTTATCCATCCATAACATTTAATTTAAAAATGAAATATTGGATCCCTTATGTACCCAAAGACCTTTTCAGTTTAGATTTTTAGATAAATATGAAAAAAAAATTATATGAAAAATTAGACACAAAAAATTAGTTCAAAAAAATGTACTTCATATCACACTAATTTCTTCACATATTTTAACCTTAATAGACATTACATAATTGAAATGATTCTTCACATCCTAGAGATGTGGAAACCCAAGAAGAGTGATCTCAAACAATTAGTATGGATACACATAATCATTAACAATTGAATGTAATCAATAAACATATGGTTATGATGAAATATTTAATGTGAATGATCATAATATAAGAGAATTCACACCAATCAAAACATAGATCATGACATATTGATTTAACAAAATTAAATACTCAAATATGTTAATATTTATGATCAATTTGAAAATAATATTTCATTAAAGGATCCATTAGAAACTCATAGCATGAAATGAGAAAACATATTGTTTTCTTAGAGTATTATCTTTATATAATCCTTACAAGAACACTTATATATTGGATAACCATAAAATTTTAATTCCCATAATCTATTAGGAGTAACATATAAATCTTTCAACTCTATCATATCTAAGGATTTACTTATATTTAGTCAATCATTCATCATTACCCAATGCATTAGAGGGATATAAATGGATCAATCATAACATATTAAAAAAGGTATCTAAAGTATATACATTAACTCTTTAATACTTATTTCTTCAATAATTTCCTTATACAATATCTTGAGAAAAAAAATTATAAGCTTTCACTTTTAAATATAACAATAACCATTGATCATTTATATCATGATTTACCTATGTAAAAGTAACATGTTTCACTAAAATCTATTTGATACCATCATAATTCATCTGGATAAATAATTTCAATGGTATCATGAAAAAATCTAAAAAATTAAGCATAAGTAATATCAAGGGGTGTTTTTTGGTTTTTTTGAATAAAAATACCATTGAAATATCATTAAGATATTCTTGATGTATATACCCTTTATATTAGAAAATAAATTTTAAAAAATAAAAATTTATAAAACATTGTGAGAAATATTATATTTGAAAATATCCTTAGAAAATTATTTGGGATGTTTTTTAGAAAAAAATTGTTATGATGTTGGGAAAATTATTTCATCACAAAAATGTTGAAAATAGACCTTCTTTATCGATCTTTTGTAAAAAGAGTCAAAATTAACATAAGAAAAATAAATTAAGAAATTAACTTTTAAAGACCTTTAAAATAAGGAAAAACTATTTAAATTAAAAACATTAATTAATTTATGTCTATAAAAGTACTTTGTTGAAATAATTTTACAAAACATTGATATAGAACTGAAATATTCCCAATCCAAAAAAAGACAGGAGATCAGTATCACTAACAAACAATTTTTTTATATTTCACTAATAAAAAAAGATGGAAATTAAAGATAAAAATGTATAACATATTCATAAAAAATTGGGAATAAAATAAATTTTTTTCAAGAAAATAAGAGAATTTAATTTACCCAAAGGAACCATGAAAATAAATAATCATAAAAATAAAAAAGATTGAAAAAAATCATTTAACGCTTTATTAACTTTCGAATCAAATGAAATTGAAATCATAAGTATGATAGGGATATGTGAGTACCATGAATTTAGTGATGTAATTTTTAAAAATTCATTCATTAGTCATTAATTACACCATAAAAGGAAATTATGGTTCATGATAAGAATCGAGTCTCAAGAAAATGAGATTCAGACAAAGAAAGCCCTACCAATAGTCGTAACATTGAAATGAGAATAGTCTGTGGAGTGATTATGTATAAAAATTTTAAATCCAGAAAAAAATTCTAATTATAATTTAAATCAATAAAGTTCCATTTCCCATATAATCATGACATATTTTAATAAATGAATTATTGATATCTCCCAATGAAAGGAAATAGAGTTAAGAAACCACATACCACTTTGTAACATTCAATTCAAATAAAATTAAATGAAACAATTTTAATTTTAACCTAAATTAAAATTATGTATGCATGTTTTATGATATAATAAGTAAAAGGGAAATCATATTAACCATATAAAATAAATTAGGTTCATAACATAAAAAATGACTTAATAAAGTGAAATTGGGATGAATTCGCATACCACGAGTACGTAATTTTTATGCAAACCCTTCAAGAAATATATAATAAAATTACATCAAATTTTTATTTCATAAGAACCATTTAAATTATCCATAACTTATCCTTAAACATTATTTTTCATTTATTTAATAAATAATTACTTAATTAGTTTTTTCTATATCAGGTGTTTTGAGGATATTTAGTTCATAACTTCAAAATGACTTTGGTATGTTAATCGTGGTAGAAGGTATCATTTTTATATCATATCCTAAATAATAATAATAATAAAATAAATATATTTTTGAAACATTAATATAACTATAAAATATAACCTTGAATGATATTATGTAAAATTAAACACATTACAATCATGGAGATGGTAGGTCGTATGTACGCAAGAGTAACATTTCCATTTTGAACGATAATGTGGGAATAAGGTACACATTATTATATATTAAAATAATTATAATTATATCAGAAATATAATATTATCTCTTTAAATACACTTATATATCAAATCCATGTGACATAGTTATGAAAAATGAATTATATTCCTTTATGGAGGTGGTAATCCTCTAATACATACAAACATAGTTATCATTTTTCAATGGACGGAAATGGAGGAAAATATAAGATATTATATCTTTAAATAACAATAATTATTTCATGAATATAATATATATACATTGAATCCATCATTTTACCCTTCTGTGAGATGCAGTAATGGAAGATGAATTACATCAGTTTACGAGCCAGTAGTCTTCTATACATATGAATGATGGTTTGATTTCCCATTTGATGAAAAAAGAGATGGTAATAGGTTAATAAATTAACATAATAAAATATAATTATATATAAGATACTTATTTTATTATTTCAACATGGATGAAGAATATTTTACGGAGGTTGAAGAAGAAATAAAACGAAAATGCTCGGTTATGTACTATACCACTTCTTCAAACATCCACTTTAGATTTATACCTAAATACATCCTAGTATCATATTTAGATCAAAAAATGGGTAGTATGATGTGAGGAGGGATGTTATGAAGGTATTTTTGAAGGTATTTTCTAATCCAAAATCCTCCTTATGTGTGGATAGGAGAGAAGACAGGGTGTCCTTTCATAAGTGGTGAGGACACACTTTGAATTTTTAAAAAGATTAAATTATATTACTATCTTACAAAAGAATAATGGCACCGAAATGTAATATTTACACATATGATATGATATAGAGTCTATATATGGATATAAAATAGGTTATACACAAGTTTTTATTTCATTTTTACCCTTACCACCTTATTTTAACACCACCGATAAATCTATTTTAACCATAATCATGTTAAAAACATTTTACTATTTTTTCTATATACATTATTAAAAAAATCAAGATAAAATTATTACCTAAAATTTATTTTTCTTATTAAAAATATTTAATCTATTTTATAAAATTTAATTCATTGAATTGATAGAATTTAATTTGAAATTAAATTTGAAAAACATGATGAAAAATAGTAATTCATATAATGTGATTTTAAGTATAAGAATTTTTTTACAAAAAATTCAATTATTTTGTTTATTAAAATAAAATTTATTGGATTATTTTTAATAAAAACTAAATAATGAAATTTTAAAACCAATCCAAAATTAAATGTTACTTTTTAAATACCTGAAATGAATGGAAAATATTCATTAAAAATAATTATTTTTAACTATTTGTGGAAAAACATAACTTTCTATAAATTTTTGACAAAATAACCCAATGCTAATTTTTACATGATTAATTAAAAAATAAATTTATTTTTTTTCAAAATAATAATCTGAAATTTAAAAATTATTCTTTTAAATCAAACATTATAAGGCATGAAAACCAATTATAGCTAGAAATACTGGTTTTCCCCTTTTAACTAAAAAATTACATGATATTATTATAATGAATATAACTCTATAGAATTTAATACATGAATATTAATATGTAATAAAATTTTTTAATATTAATAATAGTTGGTTTATTACACTAGGCCCATTAATATGATTTTTTTTTAGGTTTTCCAAGCCATGAACTTAAATAGATGGAATATGTCTTACATCCCACTTCCCCCCAAAATAAGAAATTTCAATAAATAAATCATGGGTTTCCCTAAAACACATAATATTAGTAAAAACAAAAAATAATACCAAAATTCCCCATAATAAATCTCAAATCATGACCTAATTCCAAACTATCGATGGTAAATAAAGGTATGGAATGAAGTAGAGCTAGCAAGGCACTACCTCATGACTACCCTCAATCATTGAAAATATTATCTATAAACAGCCAACAGTCCCCAAAATAAAAATATTGATATAATACTATTTTATAACAAAACATATTAGTTTAAACTTCCAAGTATCCCCAAACAATTCACTATAGGCATAAAAGTTCTTTTATGATCACCACAGGTTTGTGACATGCACTGAGGTTATAAAATACAACCTTTAAGAATGATTTATCATTTAATGTCACATTAATAAAATAAAAAAATCTACATGGAAATTTGGAATGATAAATCCATATCTTGTACATACAAACATATTATTAAATGGTTTCAATAATATAAATAAAACCAACCTATGTGTAAAACAATGAAAATAATCAATAATTATTAATGTAAATAGTGTGATAATGTTTCTCATACATGAATATCCCAAAATCACCGCTTGAGGATCCCTAAATTTCTCTTCATGATCCAACCCATCATAACACATAGTCACTATAGACAACAACATGAAAAAGAAATTAGGGAATCAAGAAGTAATAGAAAATGTTGTGGGTCATATCTTATTTCTTGTATGAGATATAATTAAGTCTAAATACACCCAATAGATGTATTTAGGGTGTGTGGTTAAATCCATATAAAATACCATCATGAATATACCTAATATATTTCATGATGAAAAATTATCTCACTAGTTTGGAAACATAATATTGAAAATTTTGAGTACAACAGATGTTTTCAAAGATTTTTTAGCCCATGAAAGATAAAATTACTCAAATTATGATATGATTTTGAAGGAGTATCATCTAAAATGTGTTATGTTTCTAGGTAAGTAAAATTTAATATGGTATGTTGATATGATTTTTTTTGTAGTTTTTACAAAAAAATTGATATTAAAACACACATGAAATAAATTTTATTTTGTGAGGTGAAGGTTGTTTAGATGTTTTGGAGAATTTAATTAAGTTCAGAGGATGATTAATGGGTTTCAGAGTTATTTGAAATTACTTTTTTAGATTTTAGAAGAATGGGTTCTGTAGTATTCCAAGTAAAAAATATATATAAATCAATGAAAAATATAAATTATATTAACAATGTCTATACTGTATAAAAATTATAAATGAATAAAACATCCCTATATATATAAAGTTAACTCTGAATAAAAAAGTGGAAATATAGGAATTTTTGGAATTTATAAGTGTAATTATGGTTTATTAAGAAAATTTAAACCGAGAACAAAAATGGAAATGGGAAATTTTTTGGATGTGTATGAGTGATTATGAGAAATACATAAAAGTAATGTTATCAAACATTATAAAATTCAACAAACACAAAAATATACCCTGTGTACGTAAGATTAATTTTACGCATGCATAACTATCATTTCCAGGACAATACTGTATATTTAAAGAAATCATCAATAATCAAAAAATATATATAAGGGTATTTCTAATTATGAATAAGAGTAATATAATTAGTCAAAAAATAGAGTTAATGTATGGGAATCAAAATGTGGAAAACCACACCATAGTACTCAAATGTTGTAATTTTTTCAATGTATTTAAAATATAGATGAGGCTTATTAAAAGGGAGTAAAATGGGTTGGCTATTTTTTGTGGTTTGAAATGAGGAGAACCAAACTATTTCATATGTCATGGTGTGAGTGAATGTATATTATTTGAAACAAAAATGGGTATTACATATATTTTTTAAGAATGAGATGGTGTGTAAAATATTTGTATTCTTGAGATGATATTTTATAGAGTAAATATCATGATGGTATTTAATTATTCTAATATTAGAGAACATTTCCATTATATAAATATTATTTCCACAATATAATGAAATCTATCATTTTATGATTTAAAATAATCCATTCCTTAATTGAAATATTTGAGAATTATGCATCATGTTATTTTGAGGGTGTATGAAATGCCACACTGCAATGGATGGTGTTTCATCATGTTTCTTCTTCCTTGTAGAAAAGTGAATAAGATCTCACACCATGAATAAATATTTTATTCTTTGAAAGGATGAAGAAACTACATGAATAATTTTATTTCATAGTATGAGTTATACAATCAGACCCTAATGACCTGGAAGATTCCATTTACTTAGGAATAAGTGAGAGAAATATATGATAAGTTGAGAATAATTAAATAATATTTGAATGAATTTGGTTGTTTAAATTTAAATATGAAGAATGTTATGATATTATGTAAGATAAATTGAACAGGGATACTTTATGCATGTGTAATGGATAAATGTGCTTTATTTACCACTAAAGAGAGAGTGTGTGTGTGTGTGTATTATTTTGTAGCACAAAATAATTGTCTGTGAAGTGTATTTTTCATAGGTTAAAGATATAAGTGGAATAAAATAAATTTATTAGTGAATATATAAGAATAAAAATAGAAAAAACACACTGGTTTTTGTGAAATCATTACAATTGTATCATGTTTTTTGGAAAAAAAGGGACATCTCTTCTATTTAGTGAAGAAGAGAATGAGAAATATAATATTTTTAGGAGAAAATCATAAAAAATGAAAATAAATTCCTTAAAAAATAAAATAAAATAGAGAAACAATATTTATAATGGTGGAAACCTATGTTCTTGTGTCAGGAGATAGATTTTGTTGATCATCATGTAACAAGATTTCAAGGATATTCCAAACCTGTAGTATCCTTCATATAAATTATACTATATCATATAGTATTTAATGAATCTAGATTATTAAAATTCTTAAATTCTCATTTTCATTAGATATTCAGGTATATTGAGTGCCATTTGATTATTTCTTTCTACAGTTGGTATTAGTTTATCTATAAAACTTCTCATTCTGATAAGTGATGAAAGTTTATTTGGAAAGAAATCAAAAATGAAAATAGGGTTATACAGTTCAGTAATTCACACCCTCTCAATACACCACACCATTCTTGGTAAAATTACTATTTTTATATGTGAAAACATTTTTCTTTTAAGGATTATAAAGTTTGAAATTTGATCCTTTTGTGGTTTTTGAACATAGATTGTATTTGAATTCTTTTAACTCTTTCTAAATAGTGGTAGTATCCATGTTTCATTGATGTAAGGGTTCAATGGTTTTTGAATTGTCATATATATTATTCTATCTATTGTGGATAACATTAATTAAGTGGACTGTAAAGTAACTGACACATTCAATGGGAAAATTACAATATTAAAAAAGAATGAATATTTTTATATGCATTTTCCAATGGGTTAGGTGTTCAAGATATTATGACTGATTATGTTCACCTATTAATGAATTATAATCTATAACTCAGGCTACTAAGAAGTATTTTTATATTAATTTAAATAAAAAAATTATTTTTTTCCTCACATATATAGGATTTATTTCTAAATTATTGGGGGATCAAGACTATAAAAGTAATTTGGCATAACTATAAAATATTTATGAAGAAAAGAAAAAATTTTAAAGTGACAAATAAAAAATTTGTAAACTAAAGTATAAAGGTATTTGTATCCTTAAATTATAATATATCAAGGAATTATATATAAGGATCAATGAGATAGTTATAACCATTATAGAATTTTGTGAGACACACAAGTATTTAGTGTTGGTCAAAAAGATAACTTGTATCATATCACACAGATTTGGTACTAATATTTTGGCTCAAATGTTTCATGGTCTTGATACACTTCATTTATATGATTTTTACTATATTTTGGTTTCATATGTAATGAAATAGGATTAAAACCAGTAGAATAATAATTAAACAGAGAAGGAAATATCATAAAGATCAGTGAAGAATAAAATAAGATCAATAAAAATTGAGAATAAAGAGGAATATGATGCTGAAAAATCTTAATTTGATGTACATATTGATGTGAATTATGACATGATCATGTCACTCATCTCAAAAGGTTTCAAAGAGGAAACTTTATTTTTCATGGTACATTACCATTTAAGGGTTTTAGCTATTGGGTATTGTACATTTCACTAAAAAAATTCTATACTTAAAAGAATATGAACGTGAAGATGATGTGGATTCCTCTCATGATGTTTGAAGGAAGAGTTTGAAGAATGTCATGTGAGATAATTTTACAAATAAATTTTCAATAAAGACATTTTTATTTAACAAAATATGGTGTTATTTATTGAATAATGATGAAACATCAAGTGACTATATAGAGAGTGATTATTCCTCAAGTATTTTAGGATAAAAGATATTTATTTAAATAATGGATACAGATGAGTAATGTCGTGATGATGACTCAAACATATAATTGGTTTCATCACATTATTAGGAGGATTTATGTGAATATCAATAAGATTTTATTTTTAATAAGTTATTAAAGATGATCATATCCAATGTTAATGAGATCGAGAATGAAAATAGAAGATTAAAGAATACATCCAATCAGGTTGAATTCGATAATTTTTGATTTAGAATGATTCTTGTAGAGTTACTCTTAAGTGTTGTGAAAGTACTTCGATTACTCAAAAAGGATAAAAGGGTTTTTTAATTAGTGAAAGAGAAGATTCTTACACAAGGGAATGATTAGAAATATCTCAAGGTATATATTCTAGATAAACAAGATTATATAAATAAAATTATTTTATGACTTTTCAAAATCCAAACATGATGTGTGAGATTTATTAAAAGAAAAAAGAATATTTTTTTTCAAAAGAGATACTTAAAAATCATTATAATAAATAGTATTATAAAAAAGAATTTATAAATATCAAAAAATACCTAGATAAAGGATTGTAATCAGATAATGATCAGAAAAGTGAATAAAAGTGCACAAGAGTTCATTATTTAGAATCTATTTTATTATAGATGTTTAACATTAAAGGAAAATATACTATTGTATGTGAAGATAAAAATTCATGAAAAAATATATAAAATGAAGATGAAATTTTGTAGAGTATATAGGTGTTCCATTTCATAAAAAAGAGGTTAATATGTATTTAAAAATGATGAATTTCATAGATGTATCACTACTTTATATGAAAAAAATTTAAGAAGACTATTATCCTTTTATGGTAATTAATGATTCTATAATGGCTATATAAATATGGTGAAATTTATCTATTTTATAGGAAGTGAATTCCATTACATGAAGAGTGATGAAATTCATAAATATAGGGGCAGAAATCCATTATAAATAAACAATTTTATAAATATTTTTATTCAATTACAATTTTTTAGGTTGAAGAAAATTTTGGAAAATAGAATGAAGTGTCCATGGGATGTGAGAAATAATGCCATATTGGTAAATAATGGCTCATTATCCAATAACATAAAAAAATTTATAAATAATATCCTAAATTATTTCATGTTATATATATATATATATATAAACAAAACATTGAAGAAGATTATGGATCTAAATAATAATACATACGTTGTAAACACGATTATGATTATTGAGTCAAGAATAGGGTAAAGCAAGCCTACCCAAGGAAAATGTTAAATACGTTATTTAAAGAGAAATATATAATTTTATGAAATAGGAATAAGGTCATTCTATTTTAGGAGATAAATTTAAATCATTTCATAATGAAATTAAAGTGAAGAGTAACATGAATAAAAACATTTACCATTTTATATTACTAAAGTGATGAAACATATGGTTTTTACCAATTATAAATGGTGGTGGAAAACTAAGATGGCTGATAAAAGTTGTTTCAGTAAAAATGAGGGACGAATAACTATTAATTGATGTTGAATAAGAATTATCATCATTAATTCAATATAGGATAACAAATAATATATTAGTCTCTTCTCTATCCTTTTTTGGATTATTATTATCAAAGGAGGGGAATGGAAAAGATAGATCTCTTTATATCTATGACTTTAATGTATTTAAAAAGAGGGATAACAATAAATAGGGGAGAATAAAAATATTTTAATTTAACCTAATGGGGAGAGATATCTTATTTATGTTAGATAATTTATTTAGATAGAATTTCTAAAATGGGTAAGCTTTATGGTAAGAATGTGAACAATTCTATCATTTTTTGTTCGAATTAATGTAGGATAATTTTATCCATAAGTTCAATGGAATGTTTTGAGAACTGGAAAAATTTTAGAAGTAGATTATTAGTTTTTATCCCATGGAATAAAGAATTGTGAAGACAATGATATAAGTCACTATTATGGACAATATGAAATTATTATTCAGAGACTTTTTTTTCGACACAATGATTTTTCATGTAGGAATAAAATTATTGAATGATGAATTATTTATAATTTTAATGAGTTTGAAAGTGATTTATGTCTCTTTGTAGACAAAAATATCATGTAGTGTCACATCCATTTTTTTAAATTAATTTTTATCTTAATAATTCTTGACTCCGGGTTCTCGTACCATGGTCCGAGCTGGGTCTCGTCTTAACCTTTTTGTCATTTAATATTTTTAGCAGGTTTCGAACCCGTTCATGGTCACCACATGGTGAGCGGTAGCCGCACGATTTCCCTAGGTGTTTATGCGGATTCCCAGGTGGTCTCGGTTGAGGCGCGCATCTTCCGCACGGTTTATTAAGTTGTGCGACGAGTGTGCAGTGACCCGATTTTTCAGAAAAAGATAAATAAACAGATTAAATTTTTAAAAGAAAAGAATGTTTGATAATTATAATAATATGATGTTTTTATTTTTAATATTATTATGATTATTATTAAAAAAATTAAAATTATAAATTACATTATTATTATTTATATATTATTATTGTTTTCATTATTATTATTCTCATTATTATTATTATTATTATTATTATTATTCATTGTTAATAAATTTTATTAATATTACCTTTATTATTATTATTTTTATTATTATTTTTTTTGGTTTTATTATCTTTATTCTTATCATTTTTATTATTATTACCTCTAGTTTTATTATTATTATAATTACTATTATGTTTGAAAGAAATAATAATAATAATTAAAACCCTAAACCTAATCATCCCCCCTCATTCTCCTTCCAGTGTGAGGCGCACCCTGTGTGAGTCACCTCCAAGCCCCCCCCCCCCCCATCGCCTTTCCTCGATCCCCTCCTCCTCGCCCCTGCCTCCAACCTCCCCCTGCACTGCGCTCATCTCTGCGTCTCCAACCCTGTCATACTAATGCGCTCCGACCGTGGCCATCAACACCCCTCACAGGATCCCCGATCGCCCTCCTCCTTTCCTCACTTCCCTCCCACGATCTTTCCCTTATGTGATCCCACCGCCAGCCAACCCTCTGCCTAAATCCGGCTCTGTTCTCCCACACCCCCTACCCTCGTCTGCTCCCTCCCATCGGCCTGCCTACCCACGCCACCCCCCAGCCTCCCTTCGCAGTGCCACTCCACGGTCCTCCCCTCTATAACCATTAGCCCTTCCGTATTTTACCCTCCACCAGCTAGCCCTGCGCTTCATGTCCAGCTCCTATCACCTAGTAGCAACCCCCCTCCTCTTCACCACCCCTAATATGCCCTCCGCCTATTGACCCTAACCCTCCCAGGCTTTCGGCCACCTGACTGAGTCAGCACCAGTCCGCTAGCGACACAATGCCCTTCGTGCTCTAGCCTGCTGACCAGCCTCCAACTACTAGCTCCCCCTTCTGGTCTAACCTTCCACTCACCGGAGATCCGAACCCCCTTGTGTGGTGCCCCTGCCTTGCTCTGGCATGGTCGCGTCAACCCTTGTCGACAACTGTCTCTACCTGCAGTATATCTATTCATTCATTTATTTGTTTGTTTGTTTGATTATTTGTTCTTTTATTTAATTAATTAATTGTTTGTTTGTTTGTTTGTTCTTTTAATTAATTAATTATTTGTTTTTTATTTGTTTATTTATTTATTTATTTATTATTTTAATCATTTATTTATGTTTTTTATTTTTTTCTTTATTTATTTTCCCTTCATTTCATCTTTGGTTTTCTTATTTAGTTTAGATAAATTCTAATATGGTCGCGGGTTGTGTATTTTTATCATTGTTCAGCGGGCGCGGTTATTCTGTGAGGGATTTTCATACTTCCATTGAGGTTCTGTCGTGTCTACTCTTGTGTTGAGGTAGGTAATTCAATGGTTTTCTTTTCCACAGTCTAATTGATGCTTGGGTGTTTCGATAATTTTATTTTATGTGATTCACATCTTTGATATACCCATAATTTTCCTGCTATAGTATTTTTAAATTTTTAGAATTATTTAAAATAATGTTTTGAGTCAATTTCTAGTTCGAGTCTGCAGTTATTTGATTATGTGCCAAATCCTACTTTGATATTGTTTATGGTTATTTTGTTGGGGTTTTTTTTATATTTTAATGCAGTTTGATAAAATGAAATAATACATTGTAGGTGAATATTTTATTATGATAATGTTTATGTGCACTTGGCACATTGATAAAATACTATACCTTTCAAAGTGGAATTGAGGGTTTTTTTGAAATGTTTAGCCTTGATTATGTTGTGTGTCGACATTGGTTATTTCTAAACATGGTTTGGATTATAATTTTGGTATTTTTATAACATGATAATTGTGTTCAGGTGTTCCAATAAAAAGGGGGCTCTTTGGTTTTTATTGTGGCAGTTTGAGTTCTTTTCAAATAAAGTTAGTGGTTGGTTTTAGTTTCAAAACAGTAGTTTTGTGGGAATGGTGTTGGTTGTTTTCTTGGAACACAGGTGTTCCATTGGATGTTGGCACATCTATGGGTGCACTCGGTGTAACTATGGACGTTCCTTCAAGTGACAATGACACCTTTATACTAGTGTTTCTTTAAATCCTTGGTTTTCTAATTGGTTTTTTTTCATAAGTAAGATTTGGTACTTTTTGTGGCTTTTGTGAAAGGTTTGATATGTGATCTCAAGAGTGTGATGTTTTGTCTTTGAAAATATAAAAGTTGTGTTTGTGTAATGTTTTGGGTAATGATCTTGGATATGACAACTTAAAGGCCCATTTGGATCTTCTAATTCATGGGTGGAGTTGTGTTAACTTTTAGCATGGTTTATGTTAGGAAATTGTGTTTGCATTTTTAGAACATTAAATTTTTTCAGAATAATGATTTCGACGTGGGTGTGTCATGACGCCCCGTTTGGCACTTTCAGCTTTAATGTATTGTTTTTGTTCACTCTTTGAAATGATGATGTTTTTATTATTGTAGGCCCATATAACAACTTTAGTATTTTGAAAAAAGTATCAAACGGTTTTAATGATTTCATGGTATGAAGGCCTTTTTTCCACCTTTGATGATATTATATATATATGTTTGTGTGTGTGTGTGTGTATATACTGGGGTACCTCAATAGGGGGATATCCCTTATGGGTTTTCGTATGGAGTGTCCATGTTTGGGGTAGGGAAGTGAGGTGAGACGAGTCATGCGTGCGAGGGTCTCCTTCTTACACAGTATTATTGTAACCACCATGGGTTCTTGGGCATCTTTTAGAGATCGAGTGACGATTTCTGACCAACCCTGATTAGACGGTTTGGTACCCCCTAGATTTGTTGTTAGGCCAGACGGGCTTTTCCACTGGATTGGTCAATTAGGGTGGCCAGTTTGTTATAGACTTAGGAGCTTATCCATACATCGGCAGGTGGTTCCAAAACCGAGTACATCCAGGGGTCCTCTAGGGGTGTTTAGGATCACCCATGGTTATTGGATTATTTTCATTGCTTGTTTACTTTCCGTGCACTAGTCTTGTTTACTTTCCGTGCACCAGTTTTTTTCAGCTTTCACTCTTACTCGTTTTGCTCTGGCACAACATTGGTATATTCTTTTTTGGATTTTATTTAAAAAATGAAAAATGATTTTTGGAAAATGGTACGTAGCATGTGTTGGTTTTTTTTAAATGGGAAAAATGTGTTTCTTATATTCAAATAAGAAAACCCTACTTTTATAATTGTATTTCAAACTTGTGTTAATGGATTTTTTCAGGAAAGGAGACCTTGGATTCAGTGGTTTACTTTTGGCATCCCTATTGAGCATTTTAAATGCTCATGCCTACTTTATCATTTCACTTGAAGGTTTCCTTTGATCAGGTTTATCTCAGTTGAGTTTAACAGTGTTGGAGGATGGTCACCTTTTGGTTGGGAGGTGACCTGGATGGTCACAGAGAGCTTTGTTTAGTTGTTCTTTTTATTTTCTTGTTATGCTGCTCGAGTTCCATTTTATTATTCCTTTTATTCTTTTTTATCTATTTATCTTTTTTGTGGGCCAAATCATGTACAACTAGTTTATTTTGATGACCGGAACTAGTTTCCATCCCATAGGGATCAGGAATGCCCTTCAGGCCATGTCGCGGAATGACTTAGGTGACCAGTTCAGGGTCGACCCAGGTTGGTTCGTGACAAAATGGTATCAGAGGAGACCTTGTTATTTGGGGTATCCGGTAGAAAGAGATTAGGACTGCTGGGACTCGAGAGCTAGGTATGGGAAGGACACCATGATCCCTCACCTATTTCGCACCTTGATTCGCCAGGGGTAGTCTGGGAATTGAGTCCTTGTTTCGTTCTTTCTTGTTTTTTATTGAGGGATTACAACAGAGGAAAGAAGATGTTACATCGTGATTTCATATGGAGTAGTGATCCATGTGGAGTATGAGTACATGGTTTAAGTTCCTCTTAGTTTTTAACTCTTATTTGGGGCATGACCCACTTACATGTTGTCAGGTTAAGCATGACTACTAGTCCCTCCATTTGGTGATTTGATGTAAGTTGAGTATCGTCTTGGTTTTGATTGGTGTAAGTGAATTATTGAAAATTAAAAAGGTTTTTTGAAATGAGAATGATTTATTTTATATGGATTTAAATTTTTGAAATGGATTTGTTTTAAAACTGAAAGATGTTGGTCTAAAATCTGGTGGTCGCTTGGAACGGGTAGAGATATGGTTTGGGTGCATCCTCAGGTACTCTTTTTGAACATTTTCACATGTGGGGGAATGCATGGGATGTGTGTGTTGGTGCGTATGGATTAAATTGGATGAAGACATGGGAAATGGTTCATGGGATTACTAGGGTGTGCACTTGGAATTAAAAGCTTGACCTTGTTTTCTTAAAGCGATTTTAAAAAGGGAAAATGATATTTGGAAATTGAAATTGGATTGAAAAGTGGGTTTGGTATTTGGAAAATATCCTTCAAAGAATGCGGTTTTGAAATATAAAATAAAAAGTGGGTTTTAAGGAAGAAATTTTTGGTTGTGTTTGCATTTGGTTGTTCTTCTTTGAGCTGGTTGTTTTCGGATGATGGTGCTTTCAATGATGTTACTTTGGCTTGATATCAGTTTTGGTTCTGTGTTTTATCTGTTGTTTAGAAAATCCCACCCAAAAAGGTCTCCAAGGTTTTTGATAAGTCATGACCAGTTTTTGGTCCTTCTTAGACATTCCCTATCCTTCACGGTGATCAGGGTCCGTTAGAGGCAGTAGAGTGGCTTGAAGAGGTCGAACGCGTCTTCAGGGTATTGGGAACTCCCGAATATATCAGAGTCTATGCTGTTTTGGGTTTGTTTGAAGGTAAAACTCTGGACGAATGGGAGTTGGTCACCCTAAAATCAATGCAAGTTGGGATGATGTGGGATTTCTTTAAATCCATCTTCGTCCAATGGTTTATACCTGAAGAGGTGAAGGCAAAGAGGAGGGAAGGGCTCATGCATATTCAACAAGGCCAACGGACGGTGAAGGCATATGTTAACCATTTCAAGGAGCTTGTGTCCTTCTCTCTAGAGGCATCATCACAGGATTTGATGAAGACTTCTCTCTTTATCAGGGGTCTTCATCTAGAAATCAAGGAGCGCATCCTCCTTTCTAAGGACCATTTTTTTGAGAAGCTGGTGGATGAGGAGTTCTTAGCTGAGTTGGTCTTCAGAGCAGAGATGGTTGGAAATCCAGCATATCCAGTTGTTCGTCAAGGTTCTCCATCTAGAGAGCAGGGTGTTCCAGAGGGACCTATTCCTATAGAGTCCTCTACAGTGGTTCTAACTTCTAGTTCATTGGACTATTCAGTGGTGTGCCACCAGTGTGGCCGGTTCGGGCACGTGAAGCTGTTATGTCGTATCCCTATGAATACATGCCATCGTTGCGAATGTCTGGGTCTTCTAGAGAAGTTTTGCAGAGAGCATCGATTGAAGAAGACGCTGTGACCAAGAGATTCTCGTTCTTGACTATGAGGTAGGAGATGCTTCAACCATCAGAACCCCGGCCAAAGGTCTTGGGGTGAAGCTCGCGTGCAGTCAGAATTTTCCAGGGGGTGAATCCATGATCTGGGTTTTTTGTTCCATGTTGTTAGTGGAACATTTAAAGTCTTTTCATCCTTTCTTTTTTCTTCTGTTAAAGTTTTGATGTTCTTGTAAGTTCATTGCTTCGTTATAGAGTTATATTAGACATGTTCTGTTGTAATCAAACAGTTTTGTTTTTCTGATCATGGATTTCTAAATCGTGTGTTTTCTCAAAAGTGTGTTTGAACCTTTTATATGTTGGTCTTTGTTTGGCAGCGTTTGTTTTGAGATGTAAGTGCCTGTGGATGAGTCAAGGCTTGTGGTTATACTCGGGTTCATTATTGGGATCATGTTCTTCTCCGAAGTTTTTCTCTAGTGTTCGGGGTTATTGGTATGGATCGAGAGTTCCAAGTCTCATAGGAGGAGTTGTTTTTCTTGTGCTATAAAAGATAGTTTGGAATGGATGGGATTTCCTACGTCGCCCCCCCCCCCCTCCTGGGGTGGTATGATTAGGTGTTAAATTTCTACGCTAGTTGAATTCTTGTGGTTGGGAGAACCCTCTCGTGTTCTCCCGTTCTCTTGTGGTGTAGTTCCTTTCAGTTTCAGTTGGGCATGGATTCATACTTTGTACATTATTCAGATGGGTGACTTTCGGGGGGAAGAAAGTGTCTGTGGTGGGGAGAATTGTCACATCTATTTTTTTAAATTAATTTTTATCTTAATAATTCATAACTTCGGGTTCTCGTAACATGGTATGGGATGGGTATCGTCTTAAAATTTTTGTCGTTTAATATTTTAGTGGGTTTCAGACCTGTGAACGGTCACCGCATGGTGAGAAGTAGCCACACGATCGCCCCAGGTGTTTGTCCGGATGCCCAAGTGGTCTGGGTTGAGGCGCGTAACTTGCGTTCGGTTTGTTAAGTCGTGCGATGAGTGCGCAGTGACCCGATTTTTCAAAATAATATAAATAAACTGATTAAATTTTTAAAAGAATATAATGATCGATAATAATAATAATAATATGTTGTTATTTTTATTATTATTATGATTTTTATTAAGAAAATAAAATTTATCAATGACATTATTATTCTTTATATATTATTATTGTTTTCATTATTATTATTCTCGTTATTATTATTATTTTTAATTATTATTTTCATTATTATTAATTTTTTTTAATATTAACATTATTATTGTTAATTTTATTTTTATTATTATTGGTTTTATTATCTTTTTTATTATCATTTTTATTATTATTAGTTTGGTTTTATTATTATTTTTATTACTATTATGTTTGAAAGAAATAATAATAATAATAATTACAACCCTAAACCTAATCACCCCCCCCCCCATTCTTCTTCTAGCGTGAGGCGCACCTTGCGTGAGCCGCCTCTAGGTGCCCCCCCTCTCACCGCCTTGCCTCCTTCCCCTCATCCTTGCCCCTACCTCGGGTCTCCCCCTGCACTGCGCTCATCTTCGCGTCTCCTACCCTGCCTTACCAGTGCGCTCGGACCGTGGTCATCAGCCACCACCACAGGATCCCTGACGGCCCTCTGCCTCGCCTCACTTCCCTCCTATGATCTCACCCCTATGACATCCCGCCACCAGCCTTCCCTTTTCCTAAATCCGGCTCCCACCTCTCTCACCCCTACCCTCGTCTGGTCCCTCCCCTCGGCATGCCTACCCGCATCATGCCCCAACCTCCCTACGCAGCACCGCTCCCCGATCCGCCCCTCTATAGCCACCAGCCCTTCCGTATTTGCCCCTCCGCTAGCCAGCCCCTATTCCACCTGTCCTTCTCCCCTCACCTGGCAGCGACCCCCCTCTTGTTCACCGCCCCGGACATGCCCTGCGCCTGCTGACCCTCACCCTCTCACGCTTTCGGCCACCTGACCAAGCTAGCACTAGTCAGCCAGCAACACAGAGCCCTCCGCGCTCCAGCCTACCGACCAGCCTCCAGCTGCTACCTCCCCCTTCAGGTCTGACCTCCCTCTCCCCAGAGATCCGAACCCCCTTGCGCGGTGCCCCTACCTTCCTCCGGCGTGGCCCATCACCCCATACTGGAAACTGTCTCCACCTGTGGTATATCTATTCATTCATTTTTTTTGATTGTTTATTTGTTCTTTTGTTCTTTTATTTATTTAATTATTTATTTATTTATTTATTTATTTGTTATTTTAATTATTTATTTATTTATTTATTTATTTTGTTTATTTATTTATTTATTTATTTATTCTTTTAATCATTTATTTATTTGTTTATTTATTTATTTATTTCTCCTTCATTTCATCTTTGGTGTTCTTATTTAATTTAGATAAATTCTCATATTGTTGCGGGTTGTGTGTTTTTATCATTGTTTAGCAGGCGTGGTTAGTCTGCGAGGGATTTTTATACTTCCGTTGAGGTTCTGTCGCGTCCGCTCTTGGGTTGAGGTAGGTAATTCCATGGTTTTACTTTCCGCAGTATAATTGATGCTTGGGTGTTTCGATAATTTTATTTTATGTGATTTGCAGCTTTGATATACCCATAATGTTCCTGCTATAGTATTTTTAAATTTTTAGAATTAGTTAAAAGCTTGTTTTGGGTCAATTGCTGGTTCGAGTATGTAGTTATTTGATTTTTTCCCAAATCCTGCATTGATATTGTTTATGGTTATTTTGTGGGGGTGTTTCTTTATATGTTAATACGGTTTGATAAAAGAAAATAATACTTTGAAGGTGAATATTTCATTATGATAATGTTTATGTGCACTTGGTGCATTGATAAAATACTATAGCTTTCAAAGTGGAATTGATAGTTTTTATGAAATTTTTAGCCTTGATTATGTTGTGTGTTGACATTGGTTATTTTTAAACGTGGTTTGGTTTATAATTTGGGTATTGTAATAACATGATAACTGTGTTAAGGTGTTCAGATAAAAAGGGGATCTTTCGTTTTTAATGTGGCAGTGTGAGTTTTTTTCAAATAAAGTGAGCGGTTGGTTTTAGTTTCAAAATGGTAGTATTGTGGGAATGGAATTAGTCATTTCCTTGGAATACAGGTGTTCCATTGGATGTTGTCACATCTATGGGTGCACTCGGTGCACCAATGGACATGCCTTCAAGTGACAATGAAACCTTTAAACAAGTGTTTCTTTAAAACCTTGGTTTTCTATTTGGTTTTTGATTCTGAAGTAAGATTTGGTTCTTTGTGTGGATTTTGTGAAAGGATTGAAATGTGATATCAAGAGTGTGCTGGTTTGTCTTTGAAAATATAAAAGTTGTGTTTGTGTAATGTTTTGGGTAATGTTCTTGGACATGACAATTTAAAGGCCCGTTTGGCTCTTTTAATTCATGGGTGGAGTTGTGTTAAATTTTAGCATGGTTTGTGTTTGGAAATTGTGTGTGCCTTGTTGGAACTTTAAATGTTTTTAGAATAATGATTTCGGTGTGGGTGTATCATGATGTCCTATTTGGAACTTTCATCTTTAATGTAATTTTTGTGTTGACTCTTTGAAATGATGATGTTTTGATTATTGTATGCCCATATAACAACATTAGTATTTTAAAAAAATTATCAAATGGTTTTAATAATTTCATGGTATGAAGGCCTGGTTGGCACCTCTGATGATATGTTATATATATACTGGGGCACCTCTATAGGGGGGATATCCTTTATGGGTTATCGTATAGAGTGTTCGTGCTTGGGGTATCCAAGTGCGGTGAGATGAGTCATGCATGCGAGGGCCTCCTACTTACACAGTATTATTGTAGCCACCATGGGTTCATGGGCGTCTTTTAGAGATCGAGTGATGGTTACTGACCAACCCTGATTAGACGGGTTAGAACCCCTTGATTTTTTGTTAGGCTAGGCAGGCTTTTCCATTGGATTGGTCAGTTAGGGCGGCCAGTTGGTTATAGACTTAAGAGCTTCACCAAATGCTAGAAGGTGGTTCTGAAAGAGATTACGTCCAGTGGTCTTATAGGGATGTTTACGATCACCCATGGTTATTGGGTTATTTCCATTTCTTGTTTAATTTCTGTGCACCAGTCTTGTTTAATTTCCATGCACTAGTTTATTTTCAGCTTTCACTCTTACTCGTATTGCTCTATCACAACATTGGTATATTCTATTTTGGATTTTATTTAAAAAATGATAAATGATTTTTTAAAATGGTACATAGGGTGTGTTGGTTTTTTTAATGGGAAAACGTGTTTCTTATATTCAAATGTGAAAACCCTACTTTTATAATTGTATTTCAAACTTGCGTTAATTGATTGTTTCGGGAAAGGAGACCTTGGATTTAGTGGTTTACTCGTGGCATCCCAACTGTGCATTTAAAATTCTCATGCATATTTTATCATTTCAGTTGCAAGTATCATTTGATCAGGTTTCTCTCGGTTGAGTTGCTCAGTATTGGAGCAAGGTCAACTTTTCGTTGGGGTGACCTGGATGGTCACATGGAGGTATTTTGAGTTGTTCTATTTATTTTATTGTTGCGCTTCTCAAGTTTCGTTTTATTATTCTGTTTCTTCTTGTTTATCTATTTATCTTTATTATGGGCCAAATTGTTCCCAACTAGTTTATTTTTATGCCTGCAACTAGTTGTCAGCCCGTGGGGATCAAGAACGCCCTTCGGTCCATGTCGCGGACCGGATCGGGTGACCGGTTCAGGGTTGAACCTGGTTGGTTCGTGACATGTAGGGTAGATCCATGAGACCAATAGGAGTTTTGGGGAGATTTTCGAGCTCATGAATTAATATGGTAACATTATTGCGATCTAAAGTTGAAGAAGACTCCCTAAAAAGTTGTTATTTTGTCATGAGAATAAGAATTAGATAAGATATATGGATATGGTTCTTGAGTCATATTTTGTTACCAATGTATAATGAATATTTAAAATCACATTAAATAAGGTTTATTTGGTGTGGTGGAGGTTATTTATAGATTTTATAGTGTTTAAATGTGTTTCTAATATGTTTAGAGATGTTTGGAAGTGTTTTGGGAGCTCAGTAGAATTATATATATAATATTATTTTACTCTCAATACAAAATAGTCATTATTAAATATATATTAGACTAACTCTATGAATAAGATACAAAAATAAAAAGGTAATACCCATCCTTATTTCCATAAAGGTATATCATAATAGACTAGTATAAATATGAAGATTTATGGAATACATAAGAGTAGTTATGCTCTATATGTAAATATAACTCTATGCACATCATTAGAAATTAGAAAATTTTGGAATGAGTTAGTGTAATTGTGATCAATACATAAAAGTACCTATAAATATATTTTTTTAAATTCATCAATGGAATACAAATACACAATATATGTTAGAGAAATGTTACTCATAAATATATGTCATTTTATAGATTGTAATGAATATTTTGAAAAGTATTCAATGATCGATTGAATATGAAATTTAATTTTAATTGATTCATAATATTTATACACTATGTTAAAATAGTGTGAATGTATTGAAATAAAAATTGTGAAGACCGATCCATGGTACTCAAATAGTGGATGTTTTGAATGGTATTTGAAATATAATAGAATCGTTATCCTCAGGTGTAAACTTGCTTAGTTTTTGTCTGTGGTTTAAAATAATGAGTACCATAATATTAAAATAGGAATGGTTTGATTGAAATTTTCCTTTTCAAAATGGAACGGGGTACAACATTCCATAGTAAAGAATGAAAAGTCATTTTAAATATAAGGGTTACTGATTTGATCTTTTATAGATTAAGGTATTTCATGATCCCACCAATGGTGAAATTTTTCACGCCATGAAGATGATTTCCACACTATGACAAAATCCATGGGTCTCTTACTTAATGTAAAAAAAGCTGTATGATGATACGACAAGATTAAAATGATTTTTTTAATTTTGGGATGTAATAATTTTCATGCTTTAATTAATAGTGTCACATATTGTTAATACAGTCCTAGTGGAAAGTGAACAAGAGATAACTATGTGGAAAAAACATTAATGACCTGGAAGGAAGACACAACTATAAGAATATATATTTCCAAACCACAATGTATATTGTAAAAATGTGGTGAACTATAATATTTCATTAACTAAGGAAAAAGAGGTGGAATAATCAGATACATTGATAAAATGTTAATAGTTTTAAAGGAATATAGTTGTTCAAATTTGAATATTATGAATATGATTATATTGTGAGAGATAAATGGAATAATGATCTTGTATACATGTGTATAAGATCAAATTTCTAAATGTTGTAATGAAGAGATAAAGAGATAGTATCATATAAAAATGATGTCTGATGTTTATTATGCAAAGGGTAAAGGGATAATATGAAAAAAATACTAGTAGTAGTGAATTTAGAAGAAGAAAATTTGGAAAAACACATTGGTTTTTTGGGATTCTAACAACTATATCATGTGGTGAGAAATTATAATCCACACCAGTTCTATATAATGAAAAATGATTGGATCAATAATATATTTTATAGATATAATCAATAAAGTAAAATTATAATCTATTCCTCATAAATATAAAATAGTAGTGAAACAAGATTGATCAAGGATGATACCTCTATTATTCTATCAATATATAAATTTTTTATCTTCTCATTACACAATTTCATCCATATTCTCAACTCATTATATCCACCATAGTAATTCTAGTGGGTCTTATAGACATGGGTGAGTCTGAATCAAGTTAAATATTAGCTACATGTATTCAATATTGATTCTTATACCTTAATTTTCCTTTGATTGTTTCTTACTTTAATGTGTGTTTGGTTATCGATGAGATTTCTCACATTAACAAGTAATAAATATTGATTTCTAATTAAATCATAAAATGAAAACATAGTTTTATTATTCAGTGATTCAACCTCCCCCTCAGTAATCGTCACTATTTATGGGGACACATAAATTGGTATCAGTGAAGATATATTTCTTTTAAATAGCATTAATTTTAGCATTCACTACAATCAAGGTTATTGAACATAGTTATTATTTTAGTTCTTCTCACTATTTTTAAATTAAAGTAGTATCCTAGATTGTTTGATGACGTTTTTTATTTTATTTTTGTGTTTTAATCAATATTTTTATATTTATTATGGATAAGAGTGATTTGGTGAATAGTAAATGATTTATTTTAGTCAATGGGGAAATTAAAATATTTATAAAGAATGAATAATTTTGTACTAACTTTCATTGGATTTGTATGCTCAAGATATCATAATTGATGGTATTCAATTATTTCACAAGGGTCATATTTAACTCTAGATACTAGTAGGAGTTTCTTTATTGATGGGAGTACATGAAATTTTATTCTATCCTCACTTTCAAAGATGTGATTTTCAAATGTTATGGGGATCTATAATGAAAAAATAAGTTGGGATAAGCTACAAAATATTTATGAATGAATTTTACTTGTCTAAAAGGATAAATAATAAATTTATAGAGTTATGTATATAATATGTGTATCCTGAAATAATGATATATCAATGAATTATTTACAAGGGTCAATGATGTGGTGAAAAAAACTAGAGGATCTAGTGACACATTTAGAATTGTATTGGTGGTTGGGAATATAATCTTTATCTTACCATAAATACAAGATTCTAATATTTTGGATCAATAGGATCATGATCTTGAAACACTTCAATTAGATTATTTTCACTACATTATTACATCATATGAGATGAAAATGATTAAAATGAAAATAATGATCTTTTTTATAAGAAGGAAATCTCATTCAATGCCACCAAGTAGGAAAGGACCTTGACGCAAATTAAGGATGAGTATTAAGATTAAGGTGGATGATAAAATTAAGATATAGATATTGATGTTCACTGTAAAGGTTCACGTCACTCATCTTAATATGTAATCTTAATATGTATCTTAATTGGAAAAGTAATGTTTCATGCTATGAAACAATTGATTTTTATATCTATGGGGGTATTTGAAATTTTTTTGCAACTTTTCCAGAGATGGAAGAAAATGAATGTGAAGACAAAGTGGAGTCCTATCATGGAGCTTTAAGGAAGAGGTATAATAATTTTATAATGGATATTTGTTATATTAATAGTTCAACAAAAAATTATTAATTTACTAAAATAATGGCTGATTTATTGTAGAATTGTAAAACATAATGTAATGATAGTGATAGATATTATTCACCATGTAGAAGAGTAGTGAATAAATTAATTTTAGGATTGGATTCAATTGAGTCAATCCACGAGGATGACTCAAATAGGGAAGAGGATTCTTCAATATTTAATAAAGAGTTACATGATTCACAAATGAAATTCAGGTATAACAACAATTTGATATATATCATCTCTATAGTTGTTAAGTTGGGGAAATAAAATAAGATTTTGAATAATGCATACAATCAGATTGGACTGGAGAATGATGTATTCATAAATAAGGAAGTCATGTTACTATTATTTTTTGTGTAATAAATACAGTTATTTACCAAAAATAAGAATAATATTGAAATAGTAATATAGAATATTCCTTCTCAAGTGAAATATATTTCATCTCGAAAGATATAATTTCCAAAGAATAAATATTAAATCAAAAAAATTAGGTATTATTTTTTTTAATTTCAAGCATAATGTGGGATATATATCGTTGGATTAGAAGAGTATTGTAGATAAAGACAAACATTAACTTTTTTTAATCTAAAATATTCAGAAAAAAAATATTGCTAAAGACCATGGAATAAATATATAAAAGTCATTTCCCAATAAGAGATGAGAAAAATGAATTAAATAGTACATTAGATAATCATTAAGAGTATATTCCGATTATGGAAAGTGTAACATTAATAGAAAATATTTTATTTTGTGTGAAGATAATATATAATAAAAAATATCTATAATGATGAGGAATATTTATAAAGAATATTTTTTTATAATTCCTCAAACATATTTTAATGATTCTATAAAAATGATAAATTTCAAGGAGTTACAAATTATGGAGAGAATAAAAATTTAGGGAGAAGAGTAAGTTTTTATTATCATCATTAGTTCTTAAAAGACTATAGACGAATAATGAAATGTTCCTATTTTAGAGGAAGATGATTTTAGTCAATATATAGTGATATAACAAATTCAAATACGGGGATATAACCCTCTACAAATAAATAAATTCATGTATATTTTTATTCAATAAAATATTGTAAAGTTGAAGAACCATTTTATTGACATGAATGAAGTGTGTATGAGATGTGAGAAATAATGACGTATTGATAAAAAATGTATCATTAGCAGATATGTTAAATATGTTCAAAAAATGTGCCTAAATTATTTTTAGGTGGAGAAAAAAATAATGAAAAATGTGAAGAAAAAGTTTCCTCATAAGTAGAACAAATATGTTGTAATGATAGAAAAGATTTTTGATACTAGGATATGTGGAAAAACAATTATAATCAAGAAAAATATTGAATAAATTATTTGAATATGAAGAGGTAATTGAAAGAATGATGAATAAGGTGATGTAATTTTAGGATAAAAATTTAAATTAATATTTATATAAGATGATTTAAAGGGAATCATAATGAAAAATCCATCATAATTCCATATGTAAAAGGTGAAGAAGAATATCAATTATCCCAATTAGAAATTATAGTAAAATAAGAACATGTATGATCAATGTTTTCATTAGTAAAAATGAGAGAAGAATACATAGTCCTAGAGTTTGAATAAGAGTCATAACATTCATTCATTGAAGGATAAGGTGTACTTAATTAGTAACATCACTCATTGTTTCGGATTATTATTTTCAAAGGGGGAGAAATAAAATATAAATATCATTATATTTAAGACCATAATGTATTTTAAAAAGGTAATAAAACAAATTAATTTGAGAAAACCTAAATATTTAATTATTTAATGGGTAGGGATGCTCTAATTTTTGGTAGTATATATTTAGGGATAATTTTCAAAAGGGTAATTTTATATAGTCATCATTTGAAATTTTCTAATAGTGTTTTTTATCGTTACTAAATGAATTTTTTAGAGGTTTAATTGATATTTTTGGGAAGTGGAAAAATTGTGGCAGTGTATTACTAGTGTGTATCAAAGAGTATCAAGGGATATATAGAAATGAATTTAAGTTACTATTATGGAAAACATGATTTTATTATTCATTATTCATGTTTGCAACATAAATATTTCTCATGTACGATTAAAATTATTGAATTGTTGTTCATTGATAAGTTTAATGAGTTTTAATGTGATTTATGTTCCTTAGTTGATAATAAAATCCTATGTGGGATATGTTTTATACCAATAGATGTATAGGGTAGAATGTTGAGACCATGAATTAAGAAGGTACAATTATTGATATTAAATGTTGATGAAGTGACATCTATAATATGGTATTTTTCTTAGAAGATGAATTGGAGTTGATAAGTCCATATGGTTTTTATGTTTGATTTTATTTCCAAAAAATAAATGAATTTTAAAATCACGTGAAATAATGTTTATTATGTGAGGTACAGTCTCTTTACAGTTTTTGGAGAGTTTAAATGTGTTTGAGATAAGATTGAATATGTTTTTATGTGACTTGATTGATGTGTAGAATTCTGTCTAAAATTATCCTATGTCCACAATTTTAAGGAGTAATTATTCTCTATACATAGGAGTAATTATGCAAAGAATTTTTAAACATTTAAAATGACAAAACTATCCCTATATCTATAAAGTTAACTCTTAATATACTAATGAATATATGGAAAAGTCTAGAATGAGTAAGAGTAAAAAAAATTATCTGTAAAAGAAACTTTGAAAACATTGATGGAAATTATATATCTTGAGATTCATAAGTGTAAATTAGATTAATATTTTTATGTAATTAGGAGCATAAATTCTAGAATTTAAAAAAGGTAAAAATGCATCTTAAATATGTATGAGTAATCCTTCTCAATTGTAATGGTCCTTTTAAAGTCTGAATACTTTTTTTGAAACGTATTCAATATTAAATGAAATTTTTGATAGTCTTTATAGGGATGAATATATGTGTTATATTAAGTCAAAAATAGAGTGAATTTATGGGAATAAAAATGGTGGAGACCATAAAATGATACTAAAATGGTTTTTATTTATTAAAGTTATTGAAATATCAAGAAATATTATTCCCTGTGAGTGAAATGTCTTGGTTTTTATTTGAGGATTGAAATGTGGAGTTCCCACCATGGAACATATCATAGTGAGATTGAAAATTTTATATCTATCATATACATGGGTATAATATTCCAAATAAAATAATTAAAATTCATATTATATATGGTGATACATGACATAAAATTTTATAGACTAAATATTGCGGACAGATTTCATAGTGCTAGTAGTGGAGAAATTTACTCTCTATGAAGATGATTTCCCCACCCTCATGAAATTCATTGGGTTATGAATTAAAATAATTCAGGATATGAATAGAATCTTTGAGAATTATGATTCATATAGTAATGAAGAATCAATTAGTGTCCCTCCATAATTAATTTTTTCACATTAGATTCAAGAAAACCCAGAGAAGAGAGAAGAAGATATCATTGTATGGAGAAATATTTCATTCTATGAATACAATAAGAAGTTGCAGGAATTGGTTTTTTATCATTAAATGATATATACAGTCACATTATTATGACCAATGAAATTAAAATAACTCAAGAAGAAGTATGAGAGGAATAATATAATCTAAGAAGAGGTTAAGATTGGTTTAAGGTAGTTTTTTGTTTGAAATTTAAATTGAATTTCAAATTTAAATGTGAATAATATGTTGTTTTTGTTGATATAAATGAAAAAATGATCTTCTATGAGAGTGTAGTAGAAAACATGTTGATTTTTTTAATGAATAAATAGATAATTTTGTATTGAAGAATATTTTTTGTAGTCTTGGTAAAATAATAAAGATGGAGAAGAGTGAGATAATACTAGCAGTAATTACAATAGAAGAAGAAAAAAAAGAATACACTAGTTTGTATATAGTATTATCATATATATTGTGAAATGAGTAAGAAGAATCAACACCTACAATATATAGTGAATATTTGTGAGATTATGATAATTATATTGGGAGACAGACAATAGAGGAAATGAAAAATCTATACATGAATAAATATAACAGAGTAGTGAAACATGTTTGATAATGGTGAAAACCCATATTCTTATTTTTGAACCAATCATTGTTTATTATATTAAATAAAAAATTATGGATATTACCTTATTAGTGAATAAACTATAGGGATTATAGTATATCATATATTATTGGTTGAATCTGGATAATGTAATTCATTAGTTACTCATTTTGAATAGTTACCAGTGTTTATTGACTGACATTTTTTTTACTTATTTCCTTACTGTGCGTGAACTTATTAGTAATATCTCCCATTGTAACAATTATAACTGGTTTATTTCTCAATAAATAATTAATATAAGTATAAGTATTATTTTTTATTAATACCCTATCTTAGTGAACCTCAAAATTTCTAGGCCACTATAGAAACCATCCTTTTATGGAAAGTAGATTTTTTTCTTTAAGACAAGAAATTTAAAATATTGTTCAAATTCATTAAATATATATATATATAATCAATGAAATAACTAAGATCAAGAGAAGTTCACAACATATTATAATCAACACAATATCTCCATCATGTTTCAACATGAATAATGGAATATCAGGGAAATATATCAAAACATGTAGAATCTAACATATGGGTTAATATATATAATATTAATGTGGGTGATGTGAACTTTTCTAAAGGATAATTGGGCCCTATGTAAATCCTAGAGATCAACCATTTATTACCCAATAGATATTACTGAGTTAAAATTCATATCCATAACATAATCTATACGAAGTATTAGTCATGGGAGAATTTTCACTAGTATAGTACTCATGTAATTCTCCAAGTACATGCCTAAGGTTTCCCACGTGAAACTCATTCCAATCAACTTATATAGAAAGGATATCATCATAATTCATTTCAGGAAACATAAATAGACACAAAAAAAAAACATTCCTAATAAGACACAAAATATTAATATAATATATTGAAATAAAAAAAAGAACCATAGCATAGAAACAAGTATTATAAATAAAGAAAATATAAATCTCATTAAAAAAATTTTTAAAAGTTCATTTGGAGAAAAAATACTCATAATTTGTTTTTATCAAACACATCATAAGCATAAAACTGTTTTTATAATCACTCATATTTTTGCAAACAAAATTCTTATTATCCCAAGGAATGAACATAAATCAGTAATCCAAAACATATTTATATCATAATATGGTGAGAAAGAAATAGAAGATTCATGTCCTAATGTACTCCAAAGGAAATATCCACTATGTAATGAAACATACCTCATACTCATCGTAACATTGTTGACTTAATAAAATTCAACCAAAGAAGAGAAATAAGGATCCTAATGTGTCTATAATTCCATATAAGTTACCCATAAAACTATCCAAAGACAAAAAATTTCTTTTGTGATTATCTAGGGAATTATGAAACTAATAATTTATAAGGAAGATCAGACTAGTATAGGTGGTAAGAATAAATCCATTAGATATCATGAATTTACATTTAATATACTCAATAGAGTCAACGAAGAATAACTAAGGGAGAATATAGAAGGAGATCGCTAATGATAATGACTGTCTAGGTTGAACAAACAAGAAAAAATAGGAATAAAGGGGTCAAAATTCAATAGGCGAAAACAAATAAATTCTTTGTTTTTAAAAAACTATTCAAACAGCATGGTTTGAGAAACTATAAACCATCTCTATGGTTCCCAGTGGAGGGAAAAATACATGTAATAGAGTTATTCACATGGTTTTTTCATGTGGTTTTCCTTATCTATAAATAAATCATAACATCTACCCTTACATATCAAACGAGGGATGCATAGTTCTCCTTGAAAACCATATCGTTCATAGAATGGTATGATAACCATGGAAGCCATGTAGGAAGAATCCTCCCATAACCAGATACTTTCATCATATGGTCTTTAATAACTGTTTTCTAAACCATAATTCTAGTCCCGAAACCACTATTTTGAGTATTTTTTCATCCAAATCCAAAAACCATCCAAAAATAAAATAAATAATAAAATCAATACATACCAATGAAATAGGGGAGTCACGTGTCTTTTCTGAAGAGTATTTAAATTTTTTATTTAACAACCACTATTTGGATACCCTAAAATAGAGTGAATCCAATGTAAATTTAAATAACATGGGGATAATATCATAATTTTTTTTATATTTTAATTTATATGGAGACATAATTGGAAATATGTAAAATTACATTTTAATCAATAGTGTTTTTTATATTTAATGATATGAAATGATATTAGTTAGATTATTAATGTTCGTGCAGGTTAGATTTTGAATATTTAATTAGTCCCTTGTTCATCTATGGAATTTCAAATAGTTTTTTGTTTATGTGAATGTATTTTATTGAATACAATCGTATATTTCATTATTCAAAATAAGGCATTTTAATAGATATTTTTTCAAAAAAAATTGAGCATTTTAGGATACCAATATTGTATTAATTGTTTTAAGGGTTCATTTTAAAATAATTGTAATGATGTAAAGAATAAATTAATTAACTTCCAAATTTCATGAACTTGTTCATTATTTAAGAACATTATTATAAAATCTATAACATATTCTCTTCTAATTATTAAAAATTTATAACTAAAAAATTTTGATGTAGCATTGTGATATCATGTTTTGTTAGGTGGTATTTCTATTTTCCAATTAATCTAATTTATAATTTAATCATTTCATTATTCTCAAACCATATGCAATAATTTTTTTTTATAAAATTTTATGTTTTTTGTATATCCCTTAATAATGTCACTAGATGTTCAGTTATTTTATTTTCTTTAGTTTTAATATTCATGTTTCAATTTATGCTTTTCAGGTTTTTTTAATATAAACCACTACATTAGGGAATTAGGGAGCATTAAATTAAATGTTTTAAGGTCTTATAATGTAAAATTAAATACATTAAAGAAAATAATTGATTTTTTATTGATTTATATATTCAATAATACTAATTTTAAATTTTATAATTTTTAAAATTTAAATTCTTTCTTTGATTCCAAAATTAGTTAAAAAATTATGTGCATAATTTTACCACATATATTTATTAAAATGAGTCATTTAATATTTTTAGTGTGAATTTTTATCATATTCATTAGTTTATTTTAATATTTTTAGTTTTATTTGGGATATAATATTTGGATTTATTGAAATTTATAGTTTATAATGGGATGGTTTTGAAAATGGTAGTTATATTGAAATTATTTTATGGAAAGAGTATGAAGGGTTGATGGAATAAGGCCTCACATAGCTATATTTTATTTCAAAAAAGAGTTATTTTATGGAAATATTGTTCATAAATTCCATTATATTAAATATCATATTGATTTTTCTTTATTTAAATAACATATAGTTGAGTTTTGAATGGTTTGAAAAAATATTTGATGGTTAAAATGGTTTGGTTTAAGTTATATTTTGTAATGGTTTAATTTAAAGTTCCTTTTGTTTGAATGAACTATGACTTGTTATGAAATTTTGTGTTATGTCATGATGGTTAGTTGTGTTTTGTATAAACGTATTTATTTTATATGTGTTAATTGGTTAAGAATATTTTTGAGAAAAATGTAAAATGATCTAAGTTATAAATAATTTGAAATGTAACTCTAGTTTATTATTTATTGTTTCATAATTTTAGGAACCTTTCCAAAAGTTATTTTTTATGTGTTTAAAATTTTACACAAAGGATTGTTTGGTTTATAAATATAATGTGAAATTTATTTTCCTATATTGTTTTCATATGGATTAAATCATATGTATTTTTTAGGAAAGATTTTTGTATGAATCATATGATTTATTTTTAAACCACGTGTAATATTTCCAAATATTAATATTGATATTTGGTTTTATCTCATTTGGAAGATAATTTTTATTTTAATATATTTAATTCTTTAAGAAACCAACAATGTAATAGATTTTATGAAATTTTCTAAAGGAAATGAAATTTAAAATGATAAAAAATAAATGGGAATTTTTTTAATGACAAAATATCTATGTTATGGATTTATGTTTTAGGTTTATAAAGTCTTGGGGATTTTTCGGGTTGAATGTTAGAAAACTGGGCACAAAAATGGACATTTTTGGCACCTACATAGGTCTTATAAGGTTATGGTGCATGTGTACTCTTCACTTTCAATGGAAACTCATAATTTATTTTACCAAATAGATAAGTTTCACATATAAATTTCATGGGTGTGAAAGTTACCCATGAATGTTAAAAGAACACTTATTGTATGATGTTTGTTTAATAGGTATCATATATGGTTCGGGGATTGTTAATAGTAACAAAACATTGTGGAAAATACATCAAAAAATCTTTGTGAACCTCCTTTGACCCTTGAAACTCTTCTAGGTCTAATTATTGGTTTTTAAAAAAAATTCAATTCCCTTAATGAAGTAGGAAAATTAATTATAAATCAAATTGGCTTGACTAATGATCCATATGACTGTTCAAGATCTATAAGCTATCAAATTACTAATTTTTAGTGATATAATATATATTATGTTGAAAGTATCTAGTAACTTTTTTGGAAAATAGAGTCCCAGAAGTCCTTCATGTGTTTTAAAATTTATAGTTTTAAAATTCCAATGTTTGGTGGAGAATTGGAGGTATTCATGTGGGATTATATAATATTTTTAAATTAACCTTTTTCATATCAAAATTTCATTTTAATACTTTTTTTTAACTTATGAATGTGAAAAATATTTTTTATGGTGTCTTATTTCCTAAAAAATATATTTCTATCATTGTACATGTGTGTTTTATTAAATGTGGAGTTTTAATTTTATAATTTTTTAATTCATACCAAAAAAATGGATACTAAATATTGGTAATTATAATTAATTTAATGACTATATATAGTTTCTAATGGTGGGGGAGTATTTACCTGAGTTATGGAACAGAACCACTTGATCTCTTTCCATTAAATCATTGAGTAATGTGGGTAATTTAATATTCTGTTTTGAAAATTGTGTTTTTGGGTTAATAATTATTTATTTATAATTTAATAAAACCAATATTTTTTATATAATTAAACATAATAGTGAATTTATGGGAATGAAATGAATTTTCATGGGGAGAATTGTAACACCCTAATTCTACATTTTTAATATTATTTAAATTTTATGATAATTTTTCGGGGTAAATAATGATATATTTGTAAAGCCCCAACCCCAGTTACCCAGAGTCGGTGCATTATTACATAACATTGGAATGATCACAAGAAATATAAAATCCCGAAGGAACGGTCATTTTAGCAGTCTTGGAAAAATATATCACATACATGAATGTTACATTTGCACTTTAAGACGTACAAAACAACATAAATAATCTTTATGAACACCATTATTCCCTTGGCTTAACCCTACATATCGAACACATTACACTTCTTGGAATCCTGGGAAAAATAAAACATAGAAAGGGGTGAGCTCAAATTCTCAATAAGGGTAAGCAATACAGTGGAAACTTTCAAAAATAAGTATAAACATTTAAGGCAATGTATAAAACTAAAACAAAAGCCTTTTAAACTTGAACATCAGCATAATATGGCAGAAATAAAATGAAATAATGCCATTTACTTATTCACATGGATATTATACTAATATAATAATCACATTCAATATCACTAACCACTTTCATAATGATGGAATGCTTAATGCCAAACTATCATAACCACATAGCCAAGGCCTCGTTCCAAGACTACAAATAAGATTTTTCCAATGCCTTGCCAAGACACTAGTTTGTCTAATGAGACCTACTGATGCATCGAAGAGCGATAGTGGGCTCCACCTGTCACTTATTTAGTCCAATTCATTGCCATATGAAAAGGTTCAAACATAACATAAACATTCGTATTAAAAATAGCATATGAAATGTAAATACTTCATCCATAAACAATGAATGGTATAAGAATAACAGATCCACAGTAAAACACATCACAAAAACTTCAAAACAATATGGAATTTTTGTATCATAACAAATCAACTTCAAATAAACTTAAAATCCATCAAATGATGTTGACATAGATGAAATAAAAACTATTTGAGATAAATATCTCTTTTTTTGGAATCATTTAAAAGTCACACATTTATTAAGGAAGTAATTTAAAAGAGATTTTTGAATCAATGTGTCCTATACCACTTAGAAACTTTTGAAAAGAAATATCATTTCAAAAAATTCATGTCCATATAAATAAATCCTTAAAATCATTTTGAAAACATGGACATTAATTAAAAAGATTTAGAAAGATAAATCTTTAAAACATTTAGAATTCTAATTTTGATAAAGAGTACCTTTCAAAAATTCGTAAAATATTCATTTTTAAATCATTTAAAAGTCACATAATTAAAAAACAAAACATTTACTTTGAAAATATACATATAAGCTTGTAAGGGAAGCTTCTAAAATTTTATAATGGCGGAAAATAACCGCACCCGCCGTATAAGTTTAAAAATACATTCTTATCTTAAATTTGTCGAAAAGGTTAAAAAATACCTTGTTTGGAAAATGACAGAAAGATTTTTTTAAAAACACATAAGGGTATAAATGACTTTAACCCATTGCCTAGTGAATACTAAAAATGTATTAAATACATTTTTAAGGAACATGGATTTGGATTATAAAGAAATCCCAATAGATTATTACGTATAAACAACCTCAGATAATGAAGAGATTGCGGAATAAACCCTTACCAATTTGGTAACTTACGAAACATACAATCCATGAAAGAGGTATCATAAAATGAATATGTAAGTACACATAAATTAAATTTTATTACACAAAGAATAAAATTATGGGCAGTACATACACCACACAAAAGGTAATAGTGGCAATATGGCATGAATCTCATTGGAATAAGGAGTGAGATGAAAACCCCTTACCTTGCACTTTCCTTTAGTCGAGGGTACGTTTAACCTCTTGTAAGAAGATCGTAGTATGTTATTAAATTATAACAGAATCATATTAATATTTATGATATCATACATGATTCATTTATGACTTTATATTACCCATTTAACAATAATTTCCATGTTAAGTTAACATTTTGGGTAATAATCACTTTCTTTATCGTACGTGTTTTAACTTGTAACTCTTGGTTGTATCACTTAGATCATGATTTAAATACTTCCAGAATATAAAACATGAAAAATATATCATATATATTTAGAATATAAATATGTATAATATACATGTATATGAAATGGAAAACATCGTTTATGGAGATGGTAGTCCGTACGTACGCATAAACGTTGTTTCTGTTTTCATATAGTATTGAACATAAGTAAGTGAATAAGATATATGTAAGTACATAAATCCTTATATATATAAATATATATTTCTCTAGTAGCATTATTATGTCATTTATTACATACTTATTAGTAATATATATTTTTATAATCGTCGATGAATGGTGAACTTGGAAATTAATCTCATCGCGTCGTGGGAAAGGTAATCCGTACGTACGCACGAGCAAAAATATCATTCTTTTGATATTAAAATAATATATAATTGGATGGTATATAATATATACAGAATAATTATCATGTTATATTTATTATTTACATGAATTACACATCATTATTATACTCATCCAAATAATAATTTATTGAATAACAATTACACCACGACGTGGAGACGGTAAGCCGTACGTACGCACGTTTGGTGACATGTTATTCAAAGGATGGATAGAATACTGAAATATGGATGTAAAATGATTATAATAACATCAAAGTATATATAATATATTGGAGTTATTATTTTAGAATGGTAATAACAATTAAAGAAGAAGTGGAAGAAGAAAGGAACTTGAAAAGTGGTGGTGAAATCATTACCTCTTCTTCGGGTTCTTCCTTTTTATTTGATCAAAAGGGCTCCTTAGGTTGGCTTTCTGAATAAAGTAGGGCCTCTAGGATGAAGTTAGGGAAGTTGAGAGAGTATGTGGGTAGAGTTTTTCTGAACCAAAAGGCTTTTAAGGTGTGAGTTAATGAGAAGGGAGAGTACCCTTTTATAAGAGGGGTGAGGGGAACCTTTGGAAAAGTTAGCAATATTATTTTATAATAAATTAATATTCGGTTTCTAATGGCTCCATAGTGGATTATTTAAAGGTTAAGGTGGTTATTGGTCTAAAACCACTCAACTAATAGAATTTATACAGGTTTGTGTTACTATATTAACCTTATCTTTATGTATTAACTCTTAGTTAATTAGTTTCACTTTTACAATGTCTCTTTGTATTTTTATATTATATGGTTACTAAACCTACTATATACATCCAAGATACCCCCAAGTGGTCCATTAATAATACACCTATAATGATATAAGTCACTTTTCTGAACCTTAGATTTTTAGGAATTTAATATTAATTAATAATATAATAATTTTTTTAAAAACTCTTTTTTGTCAATTTTGACACTATTCAATAATTGATTTTTTAAAACTTATAACAGAATTATTACTTCGAAAAAAGTTAATTAAATCAATCCTAACATGTCATATGAAACTATAAAATTAGTGTAATTCATAAAAAGACTCAAATTATATTTATTTGGGTATTTATAATATCAATTATTCTAATTTTTCATTAATTGGGTAATTACTCCATCATCATTGTGTCATAAATAAAATAAATTATTTAATGTTTAAAAATTATAAATAAAATATCATAATCTATGAAATTTATTTATCTTTATAATGAATATTTACAGTCGAATTTATCTTATGTATAACACTATATTAAAAAATGTTTTAGTAAATGAACTTTGATTTTAACTCTTTTAACTCTTCTTTGAATTAAATAATAATAAATGTCCTAATCTAATTCAAGTGGACCTAAATGATAATATTATGTAACTAAGGTTGTTTTTGGTCGAGATACACTTGTCCAATAGAATTAGGACATGTGTTAAGGTAATATTAATATCATTTTTACCCTTAATTACCCTATTTACTTTTAACCGTGGTAAATAAAAGTAAAAAGTTACTATTCACCAAAAATTAATTTCATCTCATTGAACCACATTTTACTACTTGATATTAACTGTGTCTCTCAGATTTTTGAAATTCCATTCACAGATGGGCAGGCCAGCCCTATACCTCGTTACCCATACAACACGTTTGATGTATTGAACCAAGCTTGGATGAGCTGCAAAACCGAAAACTTACTGATATTCCTAACATGAAAGAAATTCATGCTTCCCTCTTTTCTCTGAACATAGATAGTGTGGCTGGGCCTGATGGCTTCTCCAACAAATTTTTCATGTTCTACTGGGACATCCTCCACGAGGAAGTGACAGAAGCAGTCCGGGAATTCTTCTATCATTCCTATATGCCCTTTGGAATGAATTCAAATTTCATTGCCTTATTACCCAAGAAGGATAATGCGCTCGATATCAAGGACTTCAGACCAGTTGCCATTGGGAACTCCATTCCCAAAGTCATTAGCAAAATTATTGCAACAAGACTTGGTGTTATTGCTCAGTCCCTCATCTCTTTTAATCAGTTCGGATTTGTGCCTGGTAGGAATATACAGAGCTGTCTATTTACTGCTTCAGAATGTGTCAACATCATGAGAAAAAAGGTTAGGTATGGAAATATGGTGCTCAAGCTGGACATCTCAAAGGCTTTCGATACTATCAGATGGGATTTTATCTTCTCTGTTTTGAACATGCATGGATTCTCAAGTAAGTTTATTGTCTTGGTTAAAACCATTTTGGAAAGTGCTAGACTATCCGTACTGGTCAATAGTTCGCCAAGGGGGTTCTTTCAGTGTTCTAGGGGTGTACGGTAGGGTGACCCTTTATCTGGCTTGTTGTTTTCCATGGCCGAGGACTATTTGAGCACCTGCCTTCATTATCTTGTTAACTCTGGGATCTATTAGAGAATGGTGTATGGGAGGAACTGCTTCACTCCCTCTCATCTATTCTATGCTGATGATATCCTACTCTTCTCTAAGGCTGACAGAAAAACCATAACTTCTATAAAGACTATTTTTAATCACTATGAGGAAGTCTCAGGTCAGGTCATAAGCTGGAGTAAATCCTTTGTTGTTTTTGGTGAAGGCGTTCGAACTGTTAAGCAGAATAAAGTGGCCAGAAGGCTTGGAGTTAAAAGGGGATCCCTACCCTTTACCTATCTTGGACTGCCTATGTTTTGGGGAAGAGTGAAGAGGGTCTACTTGGAGGATATTTCTCTTAGAATCACTAATCAATTGTCCAGTTGGAAGGGGAAATCAATGTCACAGGCGGGTAGAATTTGTCTTGTGAACTCACTCGTCACATCAATGTTTGTGTATGCATTCTCACTATATATGTGGCCTGTCGCTTTGCTCAGGGATCTTGCTCGCTTGATCAGGAACTTTATTTGGACTGGCTCAATTCAGCAGAGGAAATTGGTTACCGTTAAATGGATGGACTGCATTAGGCCTCTTTCAAATGGTGGAATGGGAGTTAAAGACGTCAGGGTTTTTAATGAGGCTTTGCTACAAAAATTCACTTGGAAACTCCTCGCTGGTTCTGATTTTTCCTTGGAGTTTCTTTACAACAGATTTTTTGACAGGCTCTGTCGAAGGTCGAATGTGTACCTGAGGTCCTCTGTATGGCCCGCAATTCGGAGCACCTATTCCGAAATCATGCTGCAGTCCATGTGGCTGGTCTGCTCTGATTCTCATCTGAACTGTTGGACGACAAAATGGTTGTCATGCCCTATTGATAATGCTGCTACTATTCCTTTAAACCTGCGGGATCTCTCTGTTAGTGATTTGCAGGTCAATACACAGGCCCGAGCTTTACTTCCTGCTACTCTCCAAGTGGAATTCTCAGCTTATGATTTCATGGACACGGACACTCTGATCTGGGAGCCTGACACGGCTGGTGTTTTCTCCAGCAAGCTGGCTTATGCTATGCAGTGCGACAACAATAATCCAACTCCTGCATGGGTGATGGAGGTGAGGACAACTTACATCCCGCCGGCTGATTCCCTTCTCATATGGTGGATTTGGAAATGCAGACTTCCAATTCAATCTGCATTACAAAAGAGAGGTTTGAGTTTGGCCTCAGTTTGCTCACTCTGCCTTGCTGCGGATGAGTCTATTGAGCACATTTTTATCAACTGCAATTTTGCTGCTCGGTTCTGGCTTTATATCACAAAAAATTTTCACTGTAGCTTGGATCTAACATCGGTTGGTTCATTGCTGAATTCTGCTATACATCAGGAAAATAGTGAGCAGGTTCATTCCTTGCTTATTACTGTTGTTGTGTCTGTCATTTTCTACATCTGGAAGGCTCGGAATAATACTGTTTTCAACGGCGGCAGACCCTTTTTCAAAGAGGGATTGATGGAGGTTCACCGAAACATCAAGCTTGCTTTGGAGAATCAAACTGGCTGCATGCACAACAACATGTCTGATCTCATCTTATTAAGATCTCTTGGTGTTTGTGGCAGGGAGAGGAAGCCGAAGGTGATGAAACACATTAGATGGATTCCTCCAATTGCTGATTTTTTGAAGGTGAATGTGGATGGGGCAGCTTCTGGCGCGCCAGGGCCTGCTGGTTGTGGTGGCGTCTTCAAGACCTGTCGAGGTTTCGTAAAGGGGTGCTTCTTTCATTACATTGGCAACGGTTATGCTCTTGAGGCGGAGTTATGGGCGGTGATAAAGGCTATAAGGTATGCTGCTCGTTATGGCTGGAGGAAGATGTGGATTGAATCAGACTCTTCTACTGCTGTGAAGGTTCTCAAAGAGCAGTCCAGGATGGTTCCATGGGGGATGCTCCCTGCTTGGATCGGCGCTCTCAAAATTGCTGAATCGTTTTCTCTTGAGGTTTCTCATGTTTACAGAGAAGTGAACCTAGTGGCGGATGCATTGTCAAAAAGAGCAATCCTTGAGGTGAGTTCTAGCTAGTCATTTGTTCTCCCTGAGTACTGCAATGATTTTGTTCACAATGATAGGATTGGTACTTTGTTTACAAGGTTGTGTAAGGCTCCCCCTTGGAGCAGGCCTCCTGGCTCTCGGGCTTTTTGGGTATATATTAAAAGATTGACAATTGTTTATGTTCAATTTCAAAGTGAAATTAATTCTAATAAACACCATTGGATAAAATGGTAAAAATATATTACAATTATACTTTAAAACCACTAAATAATATTATTTATCACTATAAATTATTTTGATTAAAAAATTTCTTTTTAATTATTTTTCACTATTCATTAAAAAGGGAAGTTCTCAGAAAAATACCAAAAATTCAACTTAGGATAATTTCGATATTCCAAATGAAAAAATGTAGTCCATTTTGAGAGACAAAATTTCTAAAATTTTAAAAAGTAGGTATTATAATTCATAATGGATACATTGATTGGTCGTGGTGTGTGTTAGAACTCGAAGTTACGTACAACACATGCTACTGTATTATTCAAAGAGAAGCGTACCGTGGAAGCTCGGGGTGTTACAGTATTCAAATTTTTATTAAATTTCTAAAGTTTCACGATTGGTGTACATGTTGTTAGTAAACATCCATAGTGACCCTAAACCAAAACATTAATGCTTTTATATTCTAAAATGTGTTAATATTATCAATTATTTTGTCATTATAGTGTATTTGGATGATTATTGTATTTGTAAAATTGATTTATAATAGTATTTTAAATATTCAGTTTATGGTTACATTATGAAGTATTGGCATTATTAAGTGAGATGTATATTTTTCATTAAAAATATTATTGTATAAATAACATGGTTTACTAATTATTTTCATGAAATAAAATTATTTGTATTATTATTATGATAATTATAATTTTTAATGATATTTTTATTAGGTATCATAGGGAGTCATGTAAAATTATAGTTATTTTTTATAATATTAATCATAATATTTTTATTTATAATTTTAATAGAAATGAGGTTGACACCCTCTTTCTATTTTTCAATCATGTGATACCCAAGGAGGTATGGAAGATCATCCCTTTCCAATAATCCTTCTCCTCTTAGATCTTTATCCACTGTTCTCTTTGATAATACAAGGAAAGTACCCCTTCATCTCCCACTTCCATTTCTATTAATCTTCCCTTCACCCCCTTCACCCCTTATTATATTTTTATTTTGTAGCATGAATGATTTTTTCCAGGTCACAAAAACCCACCATTTTATATATTTATTTTACTATTGAGAGTAATAGATACACACTATGCACCCACCTCACATTATTAGATGGTTTTCTTTTATCCTATAGCTTAGTGGTAAGTGTTCTCACTTTATAGGCCCATACAAATTATCTGATTCTTATAATTTTTCATTTCAAAATAAATCTTATTTTTTCCTAAGGAATCTTATTATGGTATTATAAGGATAATACATGTGGATATTATTATGAAATCTTAAATAGGTAGGTGGACCTATTTTAGTTCCATTACTTTTTTAACCATGAGTTTTTAAGTAATTCCAAATAATATCTAATGTTAATTCAAGTTTATATTAGGTGTTTTCTGATTATTGTTTAATATAATTAGGTTTTTCATTAGTGATACAAATTATTGAATGTTACAAATTTGAATGTTTATGGAAATACTTCAATAAATTTGATTCCTACCATGTTCTCGAGGAAATTCCAAAATTATTTTTTCATAATTTGAAGTAATTTTTTAATAGGATGATTGATATGATTTATTTTAATTTATTGAAAAATTATCAAATAGTGAATTCCATTATTTTTATGATGTTCGTATTTTTGGTTTTAGTACCATAGAAAAAAATAATTGTGTACTTTTTATTTTCATAATTTTATTATACTTATTTTTATCACATAGTGATTCTTGTTCTATTTAAAATTATTGTGATAAGTTATTCTTGTATTCACTTCGTTAATTGGTTATGTTATTTCCCCACAACAATGAAAACCTAGAGACTATCTGATGATATTTTTAAAAATATCTAATGGTCTAGATAACTAAATATAATGGAGAAAGGTGATTTACAAATATCTATTATAGGAGGTTAGGAAGACATTGATACATTTTCTCCCAATGTTTTCACCAGCTGATCTCCATGTTGTGGGTAGATAAGGCTAGAACTGCCAATAGAAATTCCACATGTTTATATGTCATTGGAAATTCCAATATATAAACATGTGTATTATTCTATAGAATTTGGATGATCATTAATATAAATCATGTATCACATACATTGATGTATAGATGAAAATAGATACAACATATACTCACAATGGGTTAGGATGAGTTGGGTGTGTCATTAGTTATACGACACTAATTTTTTATGTAAAATAAAACATGTGTCCATTACATTTTTTTTGAATATTATATCTTCAAACCATATATTGAAATGGAAAATTTTGATGAAATCGCTAACCAGGGTAGCTTCTGAGAAAGTTCATTTTAGAAAATCAAAGATAGATAAATCCATCCAGTATAGTGATGAAACAAGCATGCATAATACTTGACGTGATATCGATAAACAAAGGGATTATATTACATAATAAAATTCATAAGAATGATTTTGTAGTTTCTATATTTTCATTCTTTATTTATAGGTGACATTAAATGTTTCAAGAGGTCAATATATTACTTTAGTTCAGTTATCTTATTTATATTGGGAAATAGGCCTTGATTTTGAAACACAATGTCTCTCCAGAATCTCCTTAAATTATATTTAATTTATTATAACTAATAAATTTATTCTCATTATGTGGAATAGTATTTAATCATGTATGATTGATCACATAAATTCACTGACAATATATTCATTTTCAGAATATCTGATACGAATTTTTTCTCCTATTTAGTTATTTAGAAGGTGAGAAATAAATATTAATTTAATCACTATTTTAGTGAATAGATTAAAATTAAATATTTATTTTTTTAAGTGACTATTAAAATAACTATTTATTAGATATTTTCATGAATATAATGTTTATTTATTTTATTGAATGAATAATATTTTTGTGATTTAATAAATAAATGATTATTTATGTATTTATAATTTCCATGGGAGGATAAATTGGACGAATTAATGACCTAGTTCAAATGATATATATTTTTTAAATATCATTTAAATAAAAATTACTTAATTAATTTAACAGTTCATTTTAGATGTTACATGGAAGTAGTAATAATAATATTATTTGAAATTCGTTATTACATAGAATAAATAAATTGATAATGGCATATATAAAATTACCTATTTTTTCAAATCTATGTTTATAAAGAATAATATATCAAATTTCCAATGGTGGAGTTATTGGAAAAAGAGAGACACATTGTAACACCACCAGATATAGTGAAATATATATTTTTAAATGTTTTCTTGTTATTTAGTGTGAAAAAAACATTGAGTATATATTTCATTAAATTCAACACCGATTTAATCTTTTTTTAGAGAAAAACATTTATTTGAAATCATGTGTGGCACAAGGCACCAAGATTCAGCGAACCATGAAATAATATTATTTTAAATATGAACATTTTAACCCAACTATTAAATAAGTGGGTATTAAGAGTATTGACTACTTTATAAAATGTAAACATAAATAATATATTAAATATAATGTTATTTATATATTCTTTGTAAATAATCAATCAATATTTAGTAAATTAATTATATTCATGAAAAATATGTTTTCTTCAAAAATATTTTTTATTGATTTTTCTAAAAAAAAATATTATAATTAATTTATATAGATTTTAGATAATTTTTTTTAAAATTAACATAATTTTTTAAATCATCATATTGAAATTAAATTATGGGGAAATATTTGGATTTGTTCGGAAAATAGTGATTTTTTAGTTAATAGTGAAAAATATAGATTTTTGTAAAAACCTCATATCTTTTCAATAAATTATTTATTTTTAATAAATAACTATGTTTTAATGAAAACTAATTACTCTTTATTTTTATTTATTATACTTAATTACCTTTTAATCATCTTTATACTGAATATTAATATATGTTTATTTTTGGGTTTAAAAACAATTTCTTATCAAAACTATTTTATAATGTGCAATGTTTTTCTATATCAATTAACTAACATTATCCCTAAAGAGGAATATTTTAAATAAAGTATATATATATTATATCAATAAATTTTAATTTATATTTCTAAAATTTTAACTATTATACATAAAGTTAATATATAATCATCATATGCCTGTAAAAAATTCACTTCACGAAACCCCGCTTTTTCATCTCTTCTACGAGGTTTTTTTATTTTATCACAATTTTATCAAATTATTTTTAAAAAATATAATTTAGTTTTGAAATAATAATTTAAAATCATAATCAGGTTGATTTTTTATAATTTTATGAAAACAATATTTTTTTTGATAAATAGTAAAAAATACTGAATTTTAGTTGAAAAATGCCTTTTCATTTAAATTAATTATAAAGATATATTATATTATAAATTAGTTTTAAAGTATAATTATTATATATATATATTAATCCAATTTAGTCCATTTTAATAAATTCATGTTGAAATTGGATTCAAAAAACATTGTACAATTTCGAACATTTTCCCTTTGAAACCCAACTTTATCTACGCGTTCGTAGGATTAATTGGAAATTAAAAAATTCAAATTGTATGAATGGAATCTGGAAAAATTTATTCCATATTTAGAATAATAATAACTTATATTATATATTAATTTCAACTTATTTTCATACAAAATTAAAATTAAAATCAGTAAAAATTATTCACTACGGTTAAGGTAAAAATGAGTTTATATGGTGGTTAAGCTTAAACAATAAGGGTAAAAATGACTTAATGTTTTTACTAAAATATATTCTAAGGACATATTTAGACCCTTTAATTTATAATTATATATAATACAGCATTTTTTATCCTTTTGACATTATAAAAATGTGGGTATACATTTTTTTTCAAAAAAGTACATATTTGTCACTCACCTCACTTACAAAAGGACACCCCATCTTGTATCTTATTCACACCCTCAAAAAAATTCATCTAATACCTTACCAAATAACATCTAAAATTCAATCCTCTCATCCTACAAGCCTTATTTTGGTTATAATATTAATATAGGAAGGATTTTTGCAAAACTAATGAGGTTACTCGAAGAAGTGGTAACATTTTTCAATGATCATTTACATTATATTTCTTTATAAACCTAATTAAATTATTATCAAAAAAATATTATATAATAAAATTAATTTATTACATGTAATTAGATGTTTTTTTGTAAATTTTAGGCCCAACAACCATGTACAATTCTAAAAAATGTGTTATTAAATCACCATTCATGTGTACAACGAACTAGTGCCTCGCATATTGATGTCATTCATTTTTCCATTACCACATATAAAAGTGGGGTATGAGGATGGATCTAAATTATATATATGATATTTATAACATAATTATATCAATTTATTTATTATATCATATATAAAATTTTACTTTAAATTTCACAGGTGACATGATATCGTCACTCATGTGTACAGAAGACTACTACCTCACGAAGAGATGTAATTAATTTTTCAATAATGATTTATATGGAAGAAAATGATGATAAATATATGTGATATTAATGAAATAATTATGATATTATGGAAATATTTATCATTACAAAAAAATAATATATCATTTTCTTGGTTACCTTTTCTGTCACGACCTGTCCCGATGGGGCCTGAACCAGGACTCCCAAAGCCCACCTCTAATTGGAAAGGGGTTGGAGTCAAGTTCCAAGTAGGCATATCAAAAACATTTTGGTCCTTATTCTATGGTAACTATACCCAAAATCACATATACATATCTATGTAAAAGTTTAGATACAAAGAAATCTTTAAACTATAATTCATGATTGCGTCTATCCCACAAAGTGAGTTGAATAGAAATACCCAAAAGGAAAAATAAAAGCCCACAAAAAAATCTATAAAATAATCCAAACTACTCAAAAGAAGGAAATCACTGTCAAAATAAACTATAAGGATTCTCCTCTGCCCATATTTGGTTAATACCATTATTAGTCTAGTTCATTAAGCCTCACCATCATTTAGTCTTCTTAGGACTTCATTGTAAGGCCTTTGGTTTGCAAAAGAAAAAACATGTGTCTGATGATACCATGCAGGGGTGAGTATAAAAATACCGATCAATAACCCTAAAACCTAAAATGGAAGGAAGAAACTAAAAGGAAACATTCAGTTTAACCCATATCGAGGGAAACCAAACAAGAGAGAAACTCCATCTCAAACATCCTCAGATATAAATGATAAGTTAGTTTATCCCACATGAGGTGTCATCTAAGATATGTGAAAACAATAAAAGGACTAAAAAAATTTAAAAAGATATAATCATATCATACTCCATGTTTCATGAGGTTCCAACCTTATATCCAGCTATAGGATTCCACTCAAGGGTTAAAGGTAACTCACATATAAGAGAACACAATCCATGAGATTAGCCAATTTAGATGGATCTCTTCCAAGAGATAAAATCCATAGATTCAAACTCTATTATCCCTAATGGTACATATGAGAGATTCCATTCCATCTATTACTTCAAAGCCAATGCCACAACCCCACCATACTAGGTCGAATACATATGAGATAAAAAACTCATTATATCTCTCCATGAATAATGTTACCCTAGAACCCAATGGATATCGATACTCAGATAGGGTATCTCCTCCTTCCTAGATGGGGGATTCTAAAAAACCTACTAGAACCACGAAATGTATCCCCACTTAGAATGGGGATCACTCTCAGAACCACTGGGGGACAATATGAACCCAAACTAGAATGCTAAGGACTACACCACATTAGATAGTGGATTAGTCCTGAGATAGTTTTCTAAAACCATGATCCTAATCCGGTAACTATAGATTTCTAAAAAAGGGTATCACACCCAATACTATTAAGGGATAAAAAAATATGAAATCCCAAATATCAAATAACTCATATTGGGGATCATTTCATGTGTTGTCTTGGTCATGATGATTCCACAAACCCCACATGGTACAACTCATTTAGTAGGGGATCGTATAATCGATGATTCCAAAAACCTTATTAAACCAGCCTGTTGAGTCGGGGAATATATATCCAATGATTCATTAACCCTACTAATACCAACCTCTATGTATGAGATCGTATAACCAATGATTCAACAAATTGTATAGGTATATGCTACTAGATAGGGGATCACCAATCACATAGTGTTGGTCACAATGATACCAAGTGCCCAATCTGTGGAATATGAAATTATATAGGAACACAACATGACATCCCAGGAGGGATAATATAAATCTATCCAAACTCATCATACTGAGGGGATCAAAAATCCAATACTGAGGACATAATGACAAATTATACCCTCGTAGGGATAGATCAAGGGACTAACTCAACTACTAATGGATAAATATTGATAAACAAAGTGACCCACAAAATCACCTCATATATATATAAGGCTAAAACCATGGATACCATCTCATTCTTTGTGTAAAAATTATTAGGATAGTCTAATAATAGAACTAAATTAGTTACCCAAATAAATAGATACATATGGCAGAAGATCTTCCAAAATGGAATACATATCATGTATGGGGGGTCCACATAAAATGTGACCCCTCTTCAACACCCATCCATCCCCTCATATACATGGATTGGATATCAATGTATGAATACATGTTATGTACAGGTTTTACATGATGTTTCTTTCCTCCCTCGATCCCCTGACTTTGTTCTTCCCCACACGGCTCGGCCAACCATGTCTCAAAGATGATGTGTACCCCCTGGTACATGGCATGCCCAGGTGAAATGGACCATAAGCTATAACTGCTGACCATGCCAATTTTTGGAACCCTATGTGCATATAATTTTTCCCATTTACTTCCACACTACCATGTTCCATCACATGGCTGCCCCGATCATGTCCCTTGGCCACACGACATGGGTTCACTACATAGAGTGCAACCCTAGTAAACCATATGTAGTCCCAAAAAATTGACTATGAAAAATAGTCTTTTAACTGATATATAATATTAAAAAATAGTCAAAATTGTGTAATGTACTTAAAAATAAAATCATCCGACCTCTTGGAGAAACACTTGAGCTTTGGGTTCAAATTAACACTCAGGAGTTGCGGCGACATGATCTTGGAGTGGTAACCATCATGATCAGATATCAGCGGCACCTCTTATCCTTGGGTTCTCATCGGTTCATCTATCACTACAAATGGGATGAGGGGTTTAGATCCACTATTTATTTCACAAAAGGGGTTGGGTGCGGGGGAATTCATTTATTTTTTTAAAATCAATAAACAATCACTAAACACTGCTCCAATACACATCCTTAACTAAAAATATAGCACTGGGACATTTTATGTCATGCATAGGGTAAACACCATTCTATGAACTCAACCACGTTATCATATTTATGATTTGAGACTCATCTTGGTATTTATTACACATTTTAAAATATAACTTCTTATGTGTGATAATATATATTTAATATTTTAAATATCACAACACCGAAGCCCTTCGGGCCCCAGGATCCAATGCCAACTTAGTGCCTAGATTTAGAAATATTCTTATAATATTCCAAATATTTACATGTCAAAAATCAAGTCACTAAATCTTCCCCACTAAAAGGATTTTTTCCCCAAAAAGAAAAATCCTGGGATGAAGGTGAAAGACTAATCTAAAAATTAGGACTCCCACTCCAGCGTGCTCACCAAGGCCGCCACAACGGTCACCAATGGTTCCCCTCCTACCCACTAGAACAAACTCACCAAAAATATCCAAAGGGTCTAGTGGAATGACACCCCACTAACCCATGAAAAAGATAAGGAAATTCTGCACCACACCGTGATACTATCCGATTTGGGTGACACTGGCTCACTTCAATAATTTTGTATCATGTATCAAGAACATGTATTTTTTTGGGAAGCATCACTCATTATTGTGATTATGAAGCCATGTAAAACCGAACCAAGTACTCAAGGATCTCACATAAAAAGACGATTCCAAGCATACGAGGGTACCAAATAACAATCAGGGGCTACCTAAGTATAAACACTGGGTCTTACCATCCCTTCGTCTATAAACCACCAACACGTAACTCCACCTTGAACACACAATTTTGAGGGAATTGTCCACCACACCTTGACACAACTCTCTTTGGGTAGAATGAACTCTCCCACATGGTTTCACTTATGTTAAAAAAATTAATCTCATTTTGGGAAGAATCCATCCTTCTCTTGAATCTAATGATACATCAAACAACACCAACACAAGGTTATAGTGATGCCTCGCATCACCCTCGACAAACCTCAAGAAAGAAGTGGGAATAAAAGAGTACCTCACCATTGTGTGTAACAATACTACTGAAGAAAGTAGAAATGAAATAGAGAATACTTATAATAATCCTAAGAACCTTTGGGTTAAAGGACTCTATAGCATGTAGATGTCCTCACCCCATCCTCTAGTTCCTCGAGCCTAGCATTGACCACTAAGGGGGTAGTGAATACATAAATCGCCAACCACGTCATGATGGTATCCTCTAATTTACTACCACATACACCATCATTCAAAACACCATGATCTAGATGTTGTATCTTCTATGGTGGTCCATCAACTAGCTCTACCTTAGAAGCATGATGGGTCAGAAAATCTCAAGAAATATTCCCCCATATATCAGAAGAAAAACACTTCCTCTCCTATGATTGACCAAAACCGATCTGGACTCCCTAATCCTTGGAAACTATGTCATTGGATTGTCTTCTAAAGTATCTCATGAGCTCTGATCCCTAATACTGACATCAAAAAATAGTTATCAAGGTATCATATCCTATTTTTTATTCTATAATAGTCTGTTTCTACTAAACCAGAAAGCTCTCCACCAGTAAGGCCCTCTCAAGAACTCCAACATAGGTGTGAGTGAAAAATGGTTCCACTAATTCCCTAACATCCTCGGATAAGACCTGGTTAAAGGTTAATGAACTGAAAAATGTATATTAAACAATATCTATAGAGTATATCAATAGGTCTATGAACCTCACCAAGTACTCAACCATAGAAATGCTATCTTGCTGAAGCTTCAGAGACACCAAAATACACACCAATCTCAACATGGTTGGATAAAACTCTTTCTAAAATAGCTGATCAAACTCTTCCAAATTTAGTGTCACCTTGTTGTGGGTCTGCATCACTAGACTCCACCATCATATGTGAGAACAATGTATAAGTATTGCCTCTAGTACAACTATCTAATCAGAAGGTTTCCTTACAAGGAAAAAACAACAATGAATACCTTGATCTAGTCATCAGATACTTTGGGGTTTGGATCACCCCAATAACAATGAGATCTCTGCCTCTGAAATGCATACAATGCACTCAACTTGTGCACATCCTTGACCTAAATTTAGAGCATAACCATCTACTTGATGGGTGGTGGCTCAAATGGATTACCTCCCATAGGTGAAACCTCATGATTTGTACCCTCCTATGAAGCCTCATCGCTAGATGGATCATCGTCACAATCCCACTGTGGAACCCTAGCTGGTTGTTGTCATAGAAGAATCCTAAAATAGGATTCAAGAACCACAATGAGAAAATTGAATACGTGAGGATATGAATCAAAAATTATTGGAAAAACCGCAACCCAGTCCAATATGATGCATGTAAAAAACATCCATCTAATATGTTCCCTAATGAACCAAATCAACATGAAGGTTTTAAGAGTCATATTGACTAGATACATCATCCACCGCACCAATACTGGAGTCTCTATCTTGAAATAAAAACATGAAACACTTTAACAATATCGTTATAAAACCTCAACCATGATCAAAACACTACAGTCTGAAAGTGGAACCCACTCTGATACCACTTTGTTATGACCCATCCCAGTGGGTTCCATGTCGTAACTCCCAAAGTATTACTCCAATAAGCAGGGGCTAGAGTCTAGCACTGAGTAGCCATATCACAAACGTGGGATTCCTTATCTTAATTTACCTATACAAACACACCCAAATACATCTCTATGAAATAGTGAAGAGATATAGAAATATAGAAACTAAAATACATGCATGCATATATCATACATCAAGAGTACAACAGAAGTAAAAAAGGGAAAAATAAAATCCTACAAAAAAAACTATATAAGCATTTGACCTGATCATAAGGATGGGGTCATAATCAAAATAAATTGAAAGAAAGCTCCTTATACTATATTTGATGATCACCTTAGTTGGTTTAGCTCCCTAGGCTCTACCTGCCTTGAGTCCTTATGGGAATCCGTCAAAATGCTTATGGTATGAAGAAGACACAACATGTGTGGGAAAATCCTGAGTAGGTTTGATTATAAAAAGAACTATTAGGTTCCCCAAAACCCAAAAGAAAGGGAGAAACTAAAAGGAAAAAAATTGATCGACCCATATAGAGGGAACCCAAACAAGAGAGAAACTAAATCTCAAACATCCTCGGATATACATGACTAGTCAAATCAGTCTACATGGGGTGTCGAATGAGTTTTTTTATAACACCACAATGAATCCTTCAATCAACCCAAATATACTCATCTCATACTCCATGTCTCACGAGGTTCTAACCTCATAGAAATATATATGATTGTACTCAATTATCAAAGGTAACTCATGTCTAAGAGAACACACTTTGGGTGCTCGACCACCCTAGATGGATCTTTCCTTATAGATAAACTCCATTAGGTGAAAATATTCCATTCGTGATGGAATATCTGAAATATACCCATCCATTGTGCATCACAAAAACAATGGAACAACCCCGCCATCCTAAGTGACATATGTCTGAGATAATACATTCACTGGATATCGCTATAATGAAAGTCATGATGGAATCTAGAAGATCATGATACTCATATAGAGTATCTCAACTATCCAAGATGGGGGACACCACCAACCATAATGGAACCACAAAAGGACTCATCACTCAAAAATGGGATGTCTACTTGAACCATCAGGGGTACTATGAACCCACACTAGAATATTGAGGATCGCACCACCTCAGATAGGGGATCACCCGCTAGGATCATTGGGGGACACAAAAAATCAAATCAAACATTCCATATATCATATCACTCGGATATGGGATTATAGCATGTGTAGTGTTGGTCACAATGGTTCTAAAAACCCAACTCATACAACTCACGTAGTATGGGATCGTTTAACTGATGATTAGACAAAATCAACTTAACCCTTTTGATAAGTATGGGATTGTATATATGATGATTTCATAACCCTACTTACATGACTCAAATATAGGGGATTATGTTACCAATGATTCCACAATCCCTATGGGGATATCTTTCTTGTTAGGGGATCATCCCCTATATAGTATTGGCCATAATGATACCAAGAACCCGATCTATGTAATACAAAATGATATAGGATCCTACTCCAACCTCCCCAAAGGGATGCTAAAACTCTATTAAATATCATCCAACTGAGGGGATAAAAATCATATACTGAGGATGTAATTCCATATTGTACCCTTTTAGAGATAGACTAAGGGACTCACTGAACTGATGCTAGTCCAAAAATCACTCATTGAAGTGACCCACAATATCCCCTTACATCATATTTATAAGTCAAAAACCATGGCCACCATCACATTCAATGCAAAAAAAATGTTCAGGATAGGCTATTCAAAAAAAAAATTTCGAGACCGAAGAATGAGATAAGGTAGGAGAAAGATCCTCAAAAAAGGACTACATGCCATGTAAGGGGGTAAAAACAACGTGTGACCCCCCCCCCCATAAAGACTTGTCCATGTCCAATGCCACACGACATGGCTATCCATATGGGCATATATGGTGTTTATAGACTATACACAATATTTCTTGACTCATCCAAGCCCCTGACCATGTTTTCACCACATGGATCGGCTAACCGTGTCTCACACACAACATACACCCCTTAGTACATGGAGTGTCCTGAAAAAATAGACACTTGGCATGCCTCTTTAATGCACATATGTCAGGCACCCCATGTTTATGGACATTGTCTATGTACATCCATACAACCATGTACTATCACATGACAACCCTGACCATGTCCCATTTCCACATGACATTGCATCACTACACGACATGCAACCCCGGTACATGGCATAAAGATCCATAAATTTATCTTCCATAAATTGGAAGAACATGTGGCATGTTACCCAACTCTATATGTTTTGTGATTAGAAATTTCATATGTAAATTCCCTACAAGCCACCCAAATCTCCCTTGTTTCCCTCGAAACACACATATCAAGCCCCAAAGGGTCCCTAACAGACTTCTAAGGACTACATATCCTTAAAAACACATAAAAAGGGAGTTCAGTATTTAAAACTCAAATATTCCTACCATGTGGTGAAACATTAAGGATTTTTGTACAAAAATGCACTCATGAGTTTTTACAACATGATCTAGGAGTGATCACCATCAAGATTTAAAATCGATGATACCTCTTCTCCTTGGTTTTTCCTCTATTTTCCCATCAATAAAAAAGTGTATTAGGGTTTGGGTACTATTTATAATGTGAACCAAAGGGCAGAGTTTTATTCATTTAATTTTATTAAATGATTAAACCTCCACTCAACACCCCCGAAACATAGACCCTCAATTTAATACCTAGCGTTGATATATTTTACAACATTCCTATGGTAAACACCATGTTATAAATTCAACAACTATCTAATACTTCAATTTTAGCACTCCTATCAGGTGTTATTACATGTTTCTAAAGAAACTGTTCACCCATGATAATATATATTTAATATTTTTAATATCACCTCACCAACGGTCTCCAGGCCCCAGGATCCTGTACTAACTAAGTGCATGAATTCAGAAATATTCATAGAAATACTCAAAATTCTTAGAGATAAAAACCCTTGTCACTGCATTTTCACTCACTGAATGATGATAACATTGTTGTGTAAAAGTGGACTACCGACCTCACGAAGCAATGTGACTCTCTTTTCATCACCACAACATATTGATTATATGTCTAAGTATATTTAAATAATTAATGTTGTAATTATATTATTATGATCATTATATAAATTTAATGTATTAATTATCTATTTTACATAATGATTCTTGAAAAAGTGGAAATGTTACTCATGTGTACATATAACCTACTGTCTCCTTGATCACAACACAATTCATTTATCAAAACGATCTTTCATGAATGTTCTTAAAATTATAATTGATGTATAGATATACTAATTTTGTTATGATTATTAGTCTGGATGTGATGGAACCATGATCAAAGTAAGACGACAAAAATAAAGAAAATCTAGACAAATATGAAAAATAATGGAGTTATTATATGAAATGCGACATTAAAATGGAATTAATAATAAATGGGAAATAATAGGAAATAATTAAATAATATATATAAATTTTTTTATATGATATATATATATAATAAACATATATTTATAATATATGGTGCTCATACATGTATGAATGCATATTAGAATTTAGGTAAATAATTCCATATCAAATTTATTTTTCTTTGAGGTGCATGCCATATTCACCATGTGTTAATTTTATATGGTGTATATACTGAACATGAATATATTTTAGTATTCTTGTACATAAATTTTTGGAGATTTACATATTCATTTGTCCATCTCTCTTTCATGGGGTTTTCAGTTCAAATGTTTCCAAAGTAGTAATGGATTGTTGTCTCAATTTTCCTTATTTGAGACATATGTTATGTTATGTACCTTTATTATATTATAAGGATTATATATAAAGAACCACTAAAATTTTATATCATGAATTTATTTATTCTCATAAAATTATAAGTTTTATATAATTTTAATATTTCATGGGGCTTATGATTCAATGCTTTCAAAGTGGTATGGGGTTTATGTAGTAATTTGATTATTTATGAAGATTGATCATGATTATAATCACAATGAAGAAATGTTATGATATATCTCTCAAGAAACTCATGAATTTTATTATATTATAGAATTAATTATATTTTCATGTACTAGAACCATTTTTAACTCTTTGGTACATAAAATAATTAAGAATGGGTTTTTAAGAAAAATTGTCTTTATTTATCTCTTTGGTTGAAAACCTTTTTCTTCGGAAACAATGTTTTATGAAACAAAATTTAAAATTGTTTTTATCATATTTAAATTTATTTATTAAATACTTTTTTATGATTTTTTTCATTTTTTTTTAAATTAATCTTCATATATTTTTTTAAAACAATTCTCATTTTTCATTTGCTAAAAATATAAAAGGAATCATTATTATAACATGTATGACAATAACAGAATTTCCAAAATCAAGAGGATTATTTTTTTAAAATATTCCATTATATTTTTTCAAGTTTATTTTAAAATAAATGCAATTAGAATAGTTTTTATGATTTAAAAATTATTTTCCACAGTGCAAATTATATTTTCCTTAAGAAATGTTTTAAATGGTTTTTTAAGAATACTTTATATTATTTCAAGGTTATTTTCAGAGAGAATTTTTTATAAAATGTTTTATATCTTAAATAGTGCTTTTAAATCAATATTTATTTTTCTCATAAAATATTCCTATTGATCTTTCAAAATAATTCTCTATATAAGATGACATCATTTGATGCTACATATTTCTTATTGGTGATATTATCCAAGGATACCATTATTTTTATTTCTATGAATGGATTATGTTTATGATGAAAATATTTTTATAAAACCTATATATATTCCATTGGTTATACTATGATAAAATCCTAATGAAAACCACTTATTTTAATTGGTTATGGTATGATTAAATGGAGAAATGATTATGAAATAAGTCACTTTTTCACAGGTTATGATATGATAAAATGTTTATTAATATAATTTCATTTCATGGGTGATGATAAGGGGAATGTTTTGTGATATTGTGAAATAGATATTTATAATTTTAATTAAGTTAAGGGTGGGAAATATATCTCCCTCTAGTAAATTTGGTATGGATTTATAACTCATGAAATAGACATGACGAGAACAAGGAGTGTACTCATTTTAGTAAGGGAATTTGTCCTCTATGATGGTCTAGGGGTGAACATTAAATACTATGATGGTTTGGAGAGTGAACCCATTCCACTATGATATCCTTGGTAGTGATCCTTGAAAACTATTTAAATTATTTTATATTCTTATGTGTATTAAAAATTTCTTTGTATTATTCCAATGTTATACTACCATGGCTCATGTTTTTCATTCTCTTATCATTCATGTTTTATGAACTATCATTATTCATTATTTTACTCATGATTATGATCTACTATATAAAGTTTTTGGTTTTAAAATGGCATGATCTTACTCTCATACACTTAGGCTCATGTTATTCTTATTTATCTCCCTTTTTTACACTAATTTATAATTTGAGGTCAACCTTTATTATGTTTACTTTCCCTAGGTTATGGAGAAAGGTTTTTATGTTGAAGTACTAAAGGGTAAGACGTTTATAAGAGACATTGTATTTTTTTTTTGAATTAAGAATATTGTGTTCCAACTTTTTAATGAAATTAAACTATCATGTTCATTAGGTGTGTGATTGTGTAATAGAATAAATTTTCATCAAAATCGATATAACATCCATATATGAGAATCCCGATTCATCACAGTTGGTATCATAGGAAAGTTTTAGTTAAAATTTTGAAACTAGAATGAGAGAACATTATAAAGATCCCTATGAATATTTCTAATGATATGTCTAGGGATACGTCTAAGGATAACTCTAAGGATGATTCAATGTATATGAAAATGTAATAGAATTTTGGTAAAGGAAAGAGTAAGTGGTTTCTATGGAATCACATCCCTGTATGGATACTAAAATTGGATATGGATTTGTCACAAAGGTACCTAGGTGTAATAAATCCAAAATGAAAACATTTAGTTGTACTTGAACATCACCCAGTGCATGAAAATAGGCCTTGTTGCACACCATGTTTCACAATCTCATGGGATATGCTTTGGAAATTCAAAAACTCTTTATAAAAAACCTTGAAGGATTTAAATAGATAGTGACCATTAGTGAGCTTCGATAAATCTATGGTTTCAAATATTATAAATAAAGTATCAAGAGGTATCCATAATATAAGTGATTTTCATGATTATTTTTTTCCCATTATGATTAGCATTTATCACACTATTCTTTTTGTTTTAGAAAATAATGGGAACCAGAAGAAACTTGGTTAACATTAAATGTGATGGAGAATTTTTTTGATGAGGAGATAAATGGGATTATGAATGGAGCAAAGTATGTTCTGATTATTACTTTCTAGTTATAATAATATCTGATTAATAATATTCACATTAACCAACTCTATGACTCGCCAAATAAGAGAAGGATATATTTTGCTCATAATTTGGGAAATAGAGACCATGTAGGAAATAATATTCAGTTTCCGATAAACTAATAATATTGGAAGAATCACTCTAGGGGATTTATTATAGGGACAGGAAGATTTTGAGTGTGGAAAAGAAAAACATAAATCATTTAATTATAGAAGAAAAAATTAAAAGTATGGTCAACACAATTGTTGAGAATAATGGTTGCACTGAGCTATCATTGATGGTTGAATATTTAAATTTTTGAAATTATGTGCACTATACAAATCGATTTCCTAAATAGAAATATCATGAAGACAATCAACAAGTTTGTACAAGTAATGGTTATATTTCTAATGATGAATATACTGAGAATGACATATGAAAGGAAAGAGGTAATAAGAAATTTGAAAATAAAATTTAATTAATGACATGATAAGTAAGTAAGATGATTGAATTATTTATGTATTGGAATTCAATAATTATGAAATATGAATAGATAAATCTGTATAAGTTTTTTGTTATGTATTTTCAGGAATATTTTTAATGGTTCTGATGAACATGAAAATTTATTTAGTGGAAAGGTGATATTTCATGAAAAACAAATGATTAAGGGAAAAATAACCCTTAATATATTCCAAATATTGAGATAAATATATTTGTATTAATATATTATTGATAGGGATGTTTTAAATTGGATAATATAAATTACCTTAGAACTAATTAATGATTTTTTGATGAAGTGGTTTATGTCATCGTTGAGGGTGTTTACCAAGTTATTGATTTTATGGAATGTATTAAATAATATTTGGTTTTATTCAAATTATGAGGAAATATGAATGTTTTCAATGAGTTTTTATGATAATTATAGTCATTACCATGATTCAAGAAAATATATGACTAATGCATTTACATATTGCATATGTGAGAATAAAGATCTACATTACCATAAATCAAGGATCAATGTTATGTTTATTTTGATAAATTTAGTAAACTTATTGATAAATATTGAATTTTGGAAGTGTTATAAGGTTAATCATTTACTGAATATTTTAAGATGAATTTTGGATGAGGTTTTAGATCTTAATTCACTATATCAACATATGACGATTTATGCCTATTAAATCACCTATACAAATAGTTTTTTATGATAAATAAAAATATTTAATTATGATTATATTTATGGATCTCGTGGTCTATTAGTGCTTTAGGAATATATAATTACCATTTATTTATTAGAGAATGAAATGAAGTGGAAATTTATCAAGGCATAAAAAGGGTGAGATTTTGGTTATGAAATTTAATTAAATCATGTAAGTAAATCTTCTAATTAAAATTATTCAACTTTAGGAAAATGATCTTGAAATATAATGTTGTCTTGTAGTCATCATTTTTTATGATATAAATGAAAATTATCTTGTCTATTTGTTTTATGGTTTTTTTCATTAACCATCTCTGGATCACCAAATTTTTTGTGATCAATGATCTCTATCACTCTCTAAAATTATTTATGCTTTCCTTCCATGTCAAAATATTTACTTAGCAGCTATGTTATCCTGCGTGAAAAATCAGTTAAGAGTTACTTTAGGTAACCTTTATGTCTCCAACATTTCCTTTTTAATGAATGTTTTATTATTCATTTGTACGATGTGTGATTTTATGAAGTAATATTCAAATGTTAAACCTTTGGTGACGAAGATAAATTTCTAGTGAGAGATTCTTTTTATGTGGGGTTGAATGTAGAACAACAAAATTTTTTGAAATATTTTTTTTCAATGGAATTTATTATTTTCAATATTTTTTATTACATGAAACAGTAAATGTATCTATCATTATATAAAACAATTATTTGAGATTGTGCTATATGAAAAAACAATTATTTGAAAGTATCCATGACACACAACACTAAGCTTCAGTGAACCATATAATAATATTATTTTAAATATGACCATTATGATATAGTCATTAAATTGAAAGGTATAAATAGTATTAACAACTTTATGAAATATAAATATAAATTTATTTTTAATATAAATTTATTTATAAATTATTGGTAAATAATAAATGAATTGTTAGTAAAGTTATTATATTCATTAAAAATATGTTATCTTCAAAAAAATATTTATTTTTCAGATTTTTTTTTAAATTATTTTATATATATATTATAAAATTTATTTGATAAAATTAAGATAGTTTTTTAAATAATAATTCTGATTTAACTTATGCTGAAATATTGGGATTTTTTTCCATAAATATTTATTTTTTAAGTAATAGTGAAAAGTATAGATTTTTGTAAAACTATCATCTCCTTTCAATGAATTATGTAATACAAATTCTCCATTATTTTTTAGTAAATATAAAGGTATTATTTAGTTATATTTAATCTAATTAATTAAATTTTAGTCATATTTATTTTTTATTTTAGTATAAGTTTTCTTTGGGTTTAGAAAAGGGATTTCTTTCTAAAAATTGTTTTAAAATGATTAATGTTTCCCAATTTTAATTAACTAAAATAACATCTACAGAGTAATGATTTAAAAAAACCATATATTTTATATCAATAAATTTTAATTGAGATTCATACCATTATTATTACTCAACATTGATTTAATTTAAAATCAACTTTTTCTTATAAAAAATTCACTACCCAAAAAAATGTTTCTTCACACGTCTATAGGGTTTGTATTAAAATGTTATTTTTTCAATTTTAGAAATTTTATTTGAAAAATGAACATAATTTTTGAAATTATCATGTAAAAATTATATTAAGGTGACTTTTTTAAAATTTTATGAAAATAAAAACTTATTTGATGAATATTGAAAAATACTAAATTTTGATTGAAAACTGCCATTTAGTTTAAATTAATTATAATGGTAAATTATATTTTAAAATTTTTTTATGTGAAATTAATTGAATTATACATCTATTATTAATTTATTTCATTGGAAACAATTTCATATTGAAATTAGACACAACAAACATTTTATACTTTTTAACATTTTCTCTATGAAAATCCGCTTTCTCGTCACGTCTCTGAGATAAGTGTTTAACTAATTTTTTCCAAATATGTGAATGGAATTATAAAAAATTGTTTCAATATTTGGAATCAAAAAAAAATTATATTATCTAATAAAGGAAATGTAATATTTTTCCTAAATGAATAGTAAAAATAATAAAATTTATATACCATGATTAATGTAAAAATAGGTTTACCAGGGGAGAAATTAAATAGATAAAGTTTAAAATGACTAGAAAAATTATTCAAAATATATCTTCAATGTAAAACATCAATAAATTTCATTTATAATAAGTTTAATTTATTTGATCACCTATTGGACATTCTACCCCAAGCCGAAATGAATTGTAATATACTATGACATTATATCCTAGATGTTAAATTGGTGGGTATGAGTAATAATACAAAAATATGAAAAATATATATTTTACATACATAATTTTTTTATCTTTTTATTATAAATTAAAATAAAATATTTTAAAATATTTTTTTTTCTAAATGATATTTTTCTAAAAGGATGTTTATTCACACTTAGGCGCATGATTTAAAATTAATTTATACCACTTTTATAAAATTTATTTGATAAAATGAACTCAATTTTTTAAATAATCATATCAAATTTTCTTAGGTTTATTTTTTGGTATTTTTTTAAAGTTTTCTTTTTTGATGAATAGTGAAAAATAATGAATTTTAATAGAAAAATGGCTTTTCATTTAAAAAATTTATATGGTTAAATTATATTTTGAATTGGTTTTAAATAATAATTAGTTAAATTTTTAATAAAATAATCCAATTTAGTTTATTAAAATTATTTTCATATTGAATTTGTATATCAAATCTTTGTACACTTTTCTACTATTTATCTTTAAAAACCCTCTTTCTCATCATGTATTTGAGATTAAATTTAAATTAAATTCTTCCAATTTTATGAACATGTTATCCCAAATAGGTTAAATAACCTGATGGTGGTGAATCTGGGAATGAAAGGTTGAAACAACTACTCCTTGAGATCTTGTTTTTTCGTTGAGGACAATTTCTTTCTCCTCATTTCCTATAGCAATGTATGAATAAAAATTAATGTATAAATGAGACACAATAATTTTACATGCTTCACCCCCACTAGGATACATCTAAGGAGCATAAAATGGTAATTCTCATATGTACCTAATCCATTAAGGCTCACTGCCAAAAATAATGTTTAGCCAATATCAAATTATTCCCAGGCTCACACCTTTTACAAGGTATGGGGCTATATCACTACTTTTATAAGAGTCACTCCCCATGTCTCTTTCTATAGACCACTACTGGTGGTTAGGATCACATTATTCCTCTTCCTTTTCTCACTACTCTTGTATGGTCTTCGCCGAAATGTTATTATAATATAGGTCTCATCATTACCAATAATGAATGCATCATCAGATGAAGATATATGATCTATTGAAGTCTCACATTCATCCAGTTTATTAATACCACTTTACCGCCGATTTATTAAGAAATATCATTCTAAACAATTTCACGATTCTCACCGCCCACACGAAGCTAACTTCTTTTATGAAGATAAAATAGGTTTGAAAAGTAACATACTTAGCCATTACGGAGCACACAATATTCAGTTTTATTATAACCTTCATGAATTGTATTACTTTCATTATGCATATAATTTTCTATTTGAATTTATAGCCTTCATGAACCACCTTTCTTCAGAAACATTTTTTCAAAAACAACCTTCAAAAAACACCTTGATGAATCTGGATCCTTAGATTCTTTGTTAAGTCTTGCTCTTTTTTGAAGGGGGTATAGGACTATTCATAGGTGTTTCCAATTAGTTTATGAGCTTACATCGATGACATATCCATTTCGTAATGATGCCTTATTTCATTTGTGATGCCCCCTATCTCGTGAATCTTCAGAAAAATTCTCTATTTACAAATCTCCTCATAATCACATAGATCACTGTCAAACTTTTTATGTATTCACAAAATTTCCTTCACGATCTCCAGTCATCATGAAACTAATTCCTTTTCCATATTTTTACAAGGCCTTCAAAAAATTTCAATTTTTCGATGTTATCCATCGTCCAAATTTTGGACCCCAAAAATTTGGCACACTGGGAAATGGTGTCACCTTTCGTACATGAATTTCTAGACCACATCCAAGGAATCCAATCATTTTCCATAGATATTTTTCAATATTCATATTCAAAAATATCTCTATGACTCCACAATTGATCCTAGAAATGTACTTTATCAACAAATATCATCAACCCAAAAATAATACAATATTACCTAGAGGATTTTTTTCCCAATAGAAAATAGTTTAGAAAAATATATTCCATATTTATAATAATAATAATTTATATAATATAATAATGTAATCATAATTTTCAACCGAAACTAATAGTGAAAAATGTTAAAATTATTTTCCAGGGTTAAAGTAAAAATTGGGTTTTCAGGGGGGGTTAAACTATCAAGGTAAAGATTAAAATGACCTATTAAAAAAATAACATTTTATGAAAATATTTCCCCCTTATACATACAATTTTATAATCTCTGGTCATTTGGAATCTTATTTAATGTGAATGACTATAATTTTGGATTCTTTTAGGAAATTTCCAAGGAGGTATCCTTTCCCCACTTATAAAAGGGAATTTTCTATCCTAAATTCATCACGCATCTTAAGAACTTTGTATAAACCAAACCCTAATAAATTCTACCCCAAAATTCCATAGTCACATTTTAGAGCTTCTGGTCCTCCCAAAAGACATTCCCTGAGGTCAATAAGAGGATATCCAAATAATGTTTCTCTTAGAGATAGTAATTATATTAACAAATATCATTCATTTTTATTCTTCTTTTCCAACTATAAATTATGTAATAAAACATCCATTATAAAAACAAAATATAAAATATACATAGATATTATTGTGTTTATAAAATAATATTTTGTCCATTTCCATTTCCATTAGATGGGACATGAAATCATCAATCATGTGTACAACAGACTACTGCCTCTCAAACCGATATAGTTTGTTTTCCATTACCACTTTAAAAGGATAGATATAATTATGGATTTAAAATATTTATATGATATTTAAGATATTATAATAATAATTTGAATATCACATGTACCTTTTTATGTTCCATTCTATTTAAAATGCGATAATTTCACTCGTGTGTATGGTGAACTACAACCTCACAAAGTGATATGAGTTGTTTTTCCCTAACATATAACATGGAGGGTAATAAAGATAAATTTAATTAATTTATGTGATATAAATGATATAATTAGGATATTAATGCCATATTTATAATTATTTGAAGATAATATATCATTTTATTTATTAACTTTTCTCTCACTTAAATATGATAACATCGTTCGTGTACTACAACTCTTCACAAAGTGATGAGAATCTCTTTTCATCACCACATAACATGGATGATATATATATATGTGTGTGTAAATTTAGAGAAATAGTATGTTATTGATGATTTCATGATTATTCTGTAAATATGAAATAATACTTACCATCTTTCCATAATGATCGTTGAAAAATTGAAACATCACACATGCGTACGTATGACATACCATCTCCATGATCATAATGACCTCCACTTCTGAAAAAAACATTAATTATTGGTCTTAATAATTGGTGTAAAAATAAAATAATTATCTTATGATTATTATTCTGGATATGATTAAACTATATAATACTCATATGAACCATAACATTCATGAAATACAATGAATGAGAAAACAAGGCGATTAACTCCTGAAACAATGAAAATAATGTAAGATTATTAACAAATGAGTGATAGGATGTTATAAAATAATTATATATGATATTATAAATATTTATATAATAATATTATAAGTTAATTAAAATTTTAAAACCATTATATAATAGTTTAAATCATGTTCAATCAAAAGGAATCATGAGGTAAGGGACTTCATTTTAATTTCACTTCATTGAAAAATATAATATATTCATGCACCTAATTTATTATATATTGTGTATATGCTAACCCATTGACATATAATATCATGATTCAATCATAATGCATAGGATTTTATGCTTTAATTTTGTTTATTTCATCCGATGGTATTTTTCATGAGAACTTTCATGTGGTAAAAGATATTGTAAAATCTCACTTTCTTTTGTGATTATTATCATTCTCTTGAAAAAATAAATTTCTAGTGGTCATTTTTTATTTATAATTACATTTATCTTAAATATACATATTATTTTAAAATTTATATGATTATTCCCTAAACATTATATAATTTTTTACATATGTTATTTACTTTGAGAGTTATTTAATTAACTATGGAAATATTGATAAATTGGTATCCATTAATAAATATATATATTTGACGGTAAGGAAAATAGTTCATGAATTAAATAAATTATTTTATATATTATGAATTATTTGTACGTTTATAAATATTTGGATATTAGTTATAAATATCCCCTCGATGCATCAATAGGTGTAATGAGACAAGCCTGTTAGCCAAATCAGATTGGTATTTAATGATTAGTTTTAAACAATCACAAGGATGGATCTTAATAATAGAGGTATCATGTGCATGAGACATAAATTCTAATAATTAAGAATTTATTTTATTGATAATACATTTATTATCATTATCTATGATATTTTTACTATTATATTATCTAATGACGCATTTTATACTCATTTATTGATAAAATGGAATGTTTTTTTTTGTAATTTACCTTACCATATTGATCATTAGTTATCTCATCATGATAGTATTGTTATTTGAATGGAATGTGTATTTAGTTATTTAAATTTACATGTTGATTGTGCTTATTTATTATTGATATCATTTGATATACATAACCCTCACTAATCATTTGAGATCACCCTTATTTTGTTTTAGTTGCCCATGATATGAATAATAACTATTACAATGATTTTTTAAGGATGAAATTCAATTTATTTTTTTATGTTTCATGTTTTATTTTTATTTCCCAATGTAAAATGGTTATCATGTATGTATCTGGTTCTCTAAAACTTCTAAATTGATCAGTCATTTGGTATTTAACCCCTTTGTATCAATTCCATTATAATGAGGTAAGATACTGGCTTCCTGGTAATATATTTGAGAATATAAACCTATGATAGAAGTTTATGATATATATAAAAGAACATTATAATTTTTTTTAAATAAATATAATATGTGGTTTTTCCTTAAAATATATCCATATATTGATACTAAATATATATATGTGGTTCTAGAACAGAGGTAACTAGGGGTAATAACTCTAAAATGGGAATATTTCAATTGAGCCTATTATCACTTAGTGTGCAACCACAGGCCTTAATATGCACCTGTTTGTCACTCCCATGGATTATGCTTAAGATAATTCACATTTTCGTTACAAACCAATATGAAGGAATTGGAATTAATTATCTCCTCAAATAATGAAAAGTTTATGAATATTAGATTAATAATGCATAAAATTTTCAATTTATATTAATTGTTAAATCATATTTATAATTATAAAGTTTGAAATAAAATTCATTACTTACTCATGTATTTTCTACTATTTAGTAATGGATCCTAAAAGGAATAAGGATACCAATAGTCTTGGTGAATGTGGAGGTTTTCCTACAAAGGAATCCAATACTATTAGTATTGTAACTAAAAAAATTATGGCTATATTAGGGTAGATTAATCGAGTTATGAAAAATATAATTTCCCAAATGTAGAAACCTTTTCCATAGCCATATTGTTATATGTTTGATCACTTCATGTGGCTGAATCCCCCATTTTTTGGGACTACTAATCCAGTGGTATCTAAGAAATTGATTAAGTCATTAGAAAATATTTTTATGGACTTATCATGTAGTTAAAAGAAAAATGTTACAAATAAAGTGTATTCTCTTAATGTTTATTCTAATCAATATTTCCAATTAATATAGAATTATAGGGAGCAATATTAGATATAACTCATGTAATGGAAATATTTTAAGGGTGAATTCTTTAAAAAATTACATAATCAACACTGAGTGCAATATTAGCCATATCTTTTAATGGCTTAAGAAAAGTCTCTAAAGGGAACTCATCTATCAAACTATTTCTTCATACGATGGAATTGGTTTTTGTTTCATCAAAATGGATTATGAATTCTATAGATCTTTAATATTCAAGGAAAATCAAGAGAATAACCGTTCATTTTAACACAATAAAATAGAAATGAGTCAATGACAATGAATAAAACACAATGATTTAAATCTTGTAAAAACCATGGAAATAATCACCCTAAGAAATTCTTGAAGGGATTAAGTGTTTGTTATAAGTTCAAAGATAATGGTCACAATGAAAAATAATAAAAATGGAAGAATTAAAAACATGTTATTTAATGTATCAACTATAGGGATATGTGGAACTATGAAAATTAATGCCCTAAGTTTCAAGGGAATCCACAAAAAAAGAGGCCAAACAGAGAAGGCTAAACTTATGTGATCACTACAACTTAGTTGGAAGTACCCAATGATGTGGTGGATAATACTTTATTCATATCTTAAAATTTATATAATGAAATATTTTATTTCATAGCCTCACACTCTTTTATATCTACCCAGATTTCCAAAAAAATAGACATTTACCTTTTAATTTAAGAAGAGATTTATCATTAAAAACTCCATGAGAAAGTCTCATTACAATAAGTATATATCAAGATGTCCCCATTATGAAACATAAATGTGTTTTATTTTCTGAACATATTATCATATATAAGTTAATCTTCAAATTGAGTATATACCTATTGTACAAGTATATATGGATTTATTTCTTAAGGAATTACCTAGACATCCCACCGAGTATCAAGTTGAGTTTTATATTTATTTAATCCCTAATGTAAGACCAATATCAAAACCCCCTATACAATGGCCACTATGGAATTATTAGATTTGAATAGATAAATAGAGGATTTGGGTGATAAGGGATTTATTAAACCTATTGTTTCACCATGGAGAGCCCAAATTCTCTATATTAAGAATAATAATGGATCCATGAGAGTTTGAATTATTAATAGGTAAATCAATGCTATTACAATAAGGAACAAGTATCTTTTTCTTCACATCGATGAATTATTTGATAAACGTTATGGAGCCCAATATTTTTCAAAGATTGACCTTCATTTTCATTAACATCAATTGTGAGTAAATAAGGAATATATTCCAAATATATCTTATTAAATTAGGCATATACATTAAATGTTTATAGTAACTTCATTAGGATTGACTAATTCCCACTCTATTTTTATGGATATAAAGAATTCCTTATTCAAGTAATATCTTGAGTATTTTTTATGGAATTCATTAAAATTATTTTAATATATTATAAAATCTATTATGACCAAGTGAATCACTTTAGGATCATTATTGATACTCTTATATGGAAATAGTTTTATGTGAAATTTAGTAAGTATGATTTTTGGCTTCAAGAATTTTCTTTTCATGGATATATTGTATCTAAGGATAGAATCATAGTTGATCATGTGAAGACAAAGGCATTCAAATAATGGACTATACCAACAAACATAACTGAGGTATTTAGTTTCATTAGTTTGGAAGGTTACAGTAAAAATATTGTTTGTAATTGTTCCTAATTGGATAACTCATTAACCAATAATACACTTAATGGGGTTATTATTGTTTAGAAAAAGGAATGTGAAGAATATTTTGATGAAATAATGAGGAGATTTTCCAACACTCTGATTTTGAATCTACAATTTAGAAATGATGGCTATGTCATATATAATGATGAATTGAAGAATGGACATGGTTTTTTCATAATTAATAATGATAAATTTATTATATATGCATCATGTAAATTGATATAACTATACAAAACATGATCTTGAGTTGATAACTGTAATTGTTTCTTGGAAGATACGGAGACATTATCTCTATAATTAATTATGTGAGATATAAATGAACTTTAAAATTCTAAAATACTTATTTTCGTACAAAAAGATCAATATAAGGCAAAAGATATGGATTGAGCTACCCAATGATTATGACTTATCAATACATTACCACTCATAGAAAGAAATAATTTAGATGACTTATTGAGGAAGAAAGATCACGGAGATATGACCAAAATAAGGATTGAGAGACATCTTATGTTTATGGATATATTAAAGTTGGTTATGGAAATTATAAAAGAAGGGAAGACACTAATCATTTTTAGATGATTTAAAAACCAACATTATTGGAAAAGAAAAAAATTATCAATATGATGATGAAAACATTCAGAAAAAAAAAATTAAATTTCTGAATAATGGGAAATTATCTAACATTGTTTGTGAAGATGGTTTTCTAATATTTGGAAGGATATTATATATTCTATATTTACCAGATATAAAAATGGAATTATGGGATGATGATCATAGCTCAAATTTCTTGATACAACTCATATAAAAAATATGTATAGATTTTTGAGTAACTTTTTTGGTGGGATAACATGAAGTTCTAAATTTCAAATTATGTATAAAGATGCTTAGTTTTTCAGCAAGTAAAAGTTTTAATGCGACATTCAAGAGGATTAATGAAACCACTTCATATTATTTTTTGTAAATGGGATGAAATTACTGTGGAATTTGTTAGAGGACTACCAAAGACTCATATAAAGAATAATATAATCTGGGTTATCATTGATCACCTAATTGAATATGAAAATTTCATCACTATTATAGAATATTTACCTCTTAATCACCTCCAAAGGCTCTATATTAATGAAATTCTAAGACATCATGGAATATATCTTTTATTTTTGCCTAATCCATCTCCTTATTTTACATTGAAATTCTTGAAGTGTCTTCAGAAGGGTCTTGATACTCAGATTCATTTGATCATTGCCTAGCATCCTCATAAGGATATAAAATCCAAAAACACAATTCAAATAATGGAAGACATGTTGAGTTCATTCTCACAAGACTTTCAGGGTATGTGGGATCATTATTTATGTTTGGTAGTGTTTTTCTATAACAATAGTTTCCATTCATGTATTCTAATGATGTTGTATGGAGAATTATATGGGCAGAAATGTCATATTCCAACTTGTTGGGATTAAGTTGGTGAAATGAAAATAATAGGACCAGAACTTATTGAAGATACAATGATAATGGTAAATGATATCCAGGCTTATATTAATGTAGTTCAATGTAATAAAAGGTGTTATGATGATAATCAGAGGATGGATTTGGAATTTAAAGTGAGAGGTCATGTTTTCATAAAGGTATCTCCATGGAAGGGTATTATAAGGTTCTAAATGAAAGTAAACTGATTCTTAGGTACATAATACCATTTAAAATTATTTAATGAATTAGAGTTGTTTCTTATTTGTTGGAAATGCCATGAAATCTCTCAAAATTACATGGGGTTTTCTATATATCATTTTTAAAGAAGTACATGCCAGAGATAATTCATGTGCTCACCTATGATAAAATATAATTAGAATATGATCTATCTTACTGTGAATAACCTATCCATATTATTGCTATTATAGATAATGTATTGAGGAATTAGGGGACTCATGTTGAAAAAGTATTCGGGATAAATCAAAAATGGAGGAAGAAACACAGGAACTATAGGATCTTATGAAGAAGAACTTACCTCATATATTTAAAAGGTTAAATCCTGGAAATTTTAAGGGAAATTGTTTTAGTAGGTACTAATGTAAAATCCCAAAACATTAAAATATATTTATTTTAAAATAAATTTGTTTTCATTGATATCTTATAGAACATGCAACCCCGAGTCGAAATAAACTGTAATATAATATAACCTTATAGCATAAACATTATATTGATAGGAAAAAATATTATTAACATAATTTTGAAATTTATAATGTTTTAACATGCATATTTTTATTTATTAATTATAAATTCAAATAATAGTAATTTGTATGAAATATAATTTTTTATGAAAAAATTTATTTTTTCTAAAAGATAGTTTAGTATCGCTTTGGGAACATTATTTAAAAATAATTTCTAATACTTTTATATTTTTTGATAAAATGAACATAATTTTTTATATAATCATATCAAAATTATAATAGCGTGAAATTTTTGTATTTTTTTAAAAAATTTCATTTTTTATGGATATTGAATAATATTGGATTTTAATTGAAAACATGATATTCAGTTAAATAATTTATAATGATAAATTATATTTTTACTTGGATTTAAATTAAATCAGTTCAATTTAATATCAATTAATCAAATTAGGGTTATTGTAATTTTTATATATTTAATTTTGATATCAAACCTTTGTAAACTTAGGATCGTTTTCTCTTTAAAACCTTCTTTCTCATTGCATATATGGGATTAATTATAAATTAAATTTTTCCACTTTTGTGGAATAAATTTGAAAAACTAGGTTATATAATTTAAATATTCATAATTTATATTATCTAATAAGTTCAACTTAATTTTTTGACCATAATTAATAGTTTAAATAGTAATAATTATTTACCATGGTTAAGGTAAAAATGTGTTAACTCGGGGGTGGTTAAACTCTGAACATAAGAATTAAAATAAGGTACCAACTTGTAAAAATATATTTTTATGGTATTATTTACACCTTATAATTCCCAATATATAATATATGGTCATTTAGAATAATTTTCATTGTGAATAAATTTATAATTTTGGATAATTTTGGGAAATTTCCATGTAATTTCCAAGGAGGTCCACTTTCCCAATTAAAAAAAGGCACTCCCCCCCCCCACTTATTCACCACTCATATCTATTTGGATCACAAAATAAACTAAACATTTCAATCCAAAATATCATTATTCACACTCTATATTTGATGGTCCTCCTAAAATACAATCCCTATGGTCTTTAAGAAGAGATCAAAACAAGGGTTCTCTTAGAAAAGGTAATTATCTTAAAAAAATATTTCATTTTAATTTTTATTTTCCCACCTTAAATTATGTATTTAAAATTAAAATATAACAATAAAAGTATATACCATATAATTATATGTTATTATGTTTATGGAATAATATTTATCCATCTCCACTTCCCTAAAAAGTGAAACGAAACCATCGATCATGCGTACAACAGACTACCACTTTGCCAACCGATGTAGTTTTTTTTCAAACTCCAAATTTCAAGGATGGATGTAATTATGGATTTAAAAATTTTATATTATATTTATGATATTATTATACTTATTTAATTTGAATATAACATATTCCCTTTTAATTTCTATTATTTTTAAAATACGATATCACCCCTCGTGTGTACGGTGAACTACCGCCTCATAAATCAATGTGCATTTTTTTCACTAACCATTTACATGGAAATTAATAAGGATAAATTTAATGAATATGTGTTATATAAATTATATAATTATTATATTTAAGAAATATTTCTCATTATATAAAGATAATATATCATTTTATTTCTTACCTTTTCACTCACCTAAAGGTGAAAACATCATTCGTGTATGTGTGGACTACCACCTTCAACAAGCGATGTGGCTCTATTTTTCACACCACAAGAAATGGATTATATATATATTTATTATAATAAAAAATTATGTTGTTTATAATATCATCATAATTATGGAAATTTAAAAAAAAAATCTTACCACCCTTCCAAAATGAACTTTGAAAAATAGAAACATTAGTAATGCATTTGTATATCCTACCATCTCCATAATCATAATATACTTCATTTTTCAAAACTATTAATCAGGATTGATAAGTATAATTTATGTATAAATATTATAATCAATTCCTTATTAATAATATAGACATGTTGAAACTGTATAATATTCACAAGAACTAAAACTATCATGAAAAATAACAAACGAGAGAACAAGTAAATTTACACTTGAAATAATGAAAATAATGAAAGCTTGTTAACGAACAAGTGATAAGATGTTATAAAGGGATAATATATTATATTAAACATATTAATATTTTTTTCTTATAATTTAATAACATGTTAAAAAATTATTATACAAGAGTTTAAATCAAATTAAATCAGAAGGAAATATAGGGTAAGGGACTTTACCTCAACATCCCTTCATTGAGGAATATTGTAATGTCATGAACCTAATTTATTTTATATGTTTTATATACCAATAATTTGACATTTAATATCATTATTCACTCATAATTAATGTTATTTTAAGGTTAAATTGGAATTATTTAATCATAAAGGATTTGAAATGAAAACTACTATGTGGTAAGAGTTATTGTAAAATGTCAATTTCTTTTTTGACTATTAAATTTCTCTTAAAAAATCAATTTTATATGATAATTTTTCAATGGTAATTTAATTTATATTAAATAAAAATATTCCTTTATGATTGATATGATTATTATATAAATTTTATGCCATTTGTACATATTGTTTATACTTTGAATACTATTTGATTAATTGGGGAAATGTTGATAGATCGGTATCATTTATTAGATATAGATATTTGATGGTAATGAAATTTTTTTAATGAATTAGATATATTATTATATATATTATGAATGGTTTTAATATGATATAATTTATGGGTACTAGTTATATATATCCTCCAATTTCATTGACAAGTCTCATGGTACAAACTAGTTGGCCAAATCAGATGGGTATTTACCCAGTAGTTTTAAACTATCTGGAGGATAGATCTTGATGGTAGATGTATCGTATTACTCATATATTAATTCCAATAATTAAACATTCACTTTATTTAGAATATATTTATTATCATTATCTATTATATTTTCACTATGATATTTTCTCTTAATGCATCTATTTCCAAGTTATTGGATAAATGGATTTTTCCCAGTTATTTACCTTTCCATATTGATTATGAATTATCTTATCATGATAGTAAAGTTATTTAGATTGAATGTAAGTTATTTTATTTAATTTTACATATTTATTATTCTTAATTATTCATAATATATTTTTTTGTACATAACCCTTACTGAGCATTTGAGATTACATTTATTTTTTTCAAATCCCTATGATATGTAGAAGAATTCTTAGATAGAGATTTCAAGGTTGAAGTTCAATTTATTTTTTAATTGTTGTGTTTTATTTTATTTTACCAATTTAGAATGTGTATAATTTATGTATATGTTTCTCTAAAATTGCTAAAATGACTGGTCCTTTAGGATTTGACCCCTTTTCTTCTATGAAAATGTAATAAAGAAACACACTAAATCCAGGTTACTAGAGTTATGGTCATTTTAGGATAGAAATATTTCATCTCAATAATGTACAAGTATTGATAATACTCTATTTTGAATCATTTATCCTGAAAGAATGTAGACACACATTTTTCTTTTCAAAAAATTACAAGTGTTACACTCACCTCACTTATAAAACTTCATCCCATGTCCTCTCTTATTCACACCATCAAACCATTTTTTCATCTGATACGAACCCAAATAACTTCCCAAAATTCCTCCCCATATCATAGAATACTTATTTTGGTAATCAATACATTCAATAAATTCTTTGTGTGTTATCATAAGACGGTTACCCGTAGATAAGGTAGCAATTTTTAACGAGAATTTTTATTTTATTTCTTTATACAACTCATTCTTGATGATATAATAACCCCAATATATTTCATATAATGAGATTTATTTTTTAAGGGAATCATCTAAAACCTTCTCCACTTCCATGAAATGGGTAAAGAAATCATCTTTCATGTGTATGTTGATTACCACCTCACGAACCTATCTCATTCATTTTTCCATTACCACTTATCATTATTGGGTATGATGAAAGATATAAATTATATATATAATATTTATAATATAAGTATTCCTATGTAAACATTATATCTTATATAACTTTTTTTATTTCCATTTCATTATGGATACGATAAATTTTCTTGTGTGTCCGGTGGTATGCTTCCTCATAAAGTGATTTGATTAATTTTTCACTAACACGTTACATGTAAGATATTAAGGTTAAATATATTTCACATAAATGAAATAATTATGATCTTAATGAAATATTATCATTTTTAAAATATAACAAACCATTTTATTTCTTACTATTTCACTCATATAAAGATGATAACATCGTTTATGTACGTGCCTTTATGAAGCAATGTGACTCTCTTTTCATCACCACACTACACTGATGATATGTATAATTATATTTAAAGAACTAATATAGTAATTATGATATTATTATCACTATCTAAATATAATATATGAATTACCTATTTTTGATAATTATCATTGAAAAATGGAATCATTACTCATGTGTACATATGACCTACCATCCCCATGATCGTAAGACACTTCGTTTCTAAAAATTATATTTCATTATTTGTATTAAAAGTATAATTGGTGTATAAATATGATAATTATTTAATTATTATTAGTTTTTATGTTATGTAACCATGATCATAGTATGATAACCAAAAATAAAAAAAGAAAAACATATATGAAAAACACATCAGTTATTACCGAAAATTTGGATTTCAAATGGAATTGCTAATAAAAATATAATAAAAGAAAATAATTAAACCATATATATAAGTTTATAAAATAAATATGTGTATAATAAACGTATATTTAGTATACCAAAGTTTATAATGTGTACGAATTAATTCTAGACTTATGGAAAGGGATTTTTATCGCACATTTATTTTTCAATGAGACACATGCCATATTCACCATGTGCTTCTTTTATATAGTGTGTACAATTCCCATGAATATATTTTAGGATTACTCTAAATATTTCTTTGGGATTTATAAATCATTTTTATTATCTCTCTTTCATGGGTTTTATAGTTTAACCATTACCAAATTCATAATGTATTTTTTTCTTAATTTTCTATCATTGAGACATATGTTATGTTATGTACCTATATTCTTTTAAGAGGTGTATATATAGAACCCATTTTAAATGTTATATAATAAAATAAATTATTCTAATGTTATTATAAGTTTTATATAACATTATTTTTTCATGGGGATTATGATTCAATGTTACCAAAGTAGTTTTTTTATATTACAAGCTCATTGTTTATCAGGGTTGCTCATTATTATGCTTCTAATGATGAAATGATATGATATATCTATCAAGAAGCTCATTTAGTTTATTATCCTCAGGTTATTAATTATATTTTCATGTATTAGTACCATTTTTCTACTCTTTGGTATATGAAATAAATTAGAATATATTTTTATGAAAAAAACCATTTTTATTTATCTCTTCAGTCAAAAACCATTTTTCTTACAAATCCATGTTTTCTAAAAATTCATTATAAAATGTTTTTGAAATATTTGAAATTATAAATTAAAGAAAATTTCACCCATGTTTTAATTTTTAAAAATCATTTTGAAATGAATCCTAATATAGCTTTCCAAACAACGCATGTTAATATTTTATTAAAAATGTGAATGGAATCATTGTTTTAATATGAATGACATGGAAAAATTTCCACCATCATGAAAATTATTTGTTTTTTGGAATAATTAATTTTTTTAATTATTAATTTAAAGTAAAATTATTTTGAAAATTTTATATGTTTTGAAATGTTTTTTTCAAATTATAAAACATATTTTCCAAATGAAACATTTTAAATTATTTTTAAATATTCCTTTATTTATTTTCAAGGCTATTTTCAATGAAAAACATTTTCAAAATGTTCTGTTTCTTAAAATGTGTTTCTAAATGTAAATTTATTTTCCTCATGGAATATTATATTCAATATTTCAAAATAATTACCCATCTAAGATGACACCCTTTGAAGCTACCTATATCTTACTAGGGATATCATCTAAGGATTCCATTCTTATTAATTCACTGAATGGTTTGTTGGTAATAATAAAAGTATGTTTAAAAACTGTTTCTCTTCCATGGGTTATACCATGTTAAAATTCTTATGAAACTCACTTATTTTCATGAGTTATGATATTAATAAATGATAAAATCATTATGAAACTAGTTTCATTTCCACATGTTAAGATATGATGTAATATTTTTGAAACCCATTTCATATCATGGGTTATGATAAGATGAATGTTATGTGATCTTATATAACAAATTTGTATGATTTTAATTATGTGATGGATGAGATAAATATCACACTCCAATTCATTATATAAATATTTATATGACAGGTGATAGAAAAGACTAGAGTGGGGAGTGAACCCTGTTAAGCAAGGAACATTTTCAACTATGATGGTCTTCGGAGTAAACCGTGACTGCTATGATTATTTAGGGAGTGAACCAATAAAAATATGATAGCCTTAGCAGTGATACATTACTACTATGAAAATTATTTTCTATTATTATGCGTATTAAACAATTCTATGCCATATTACAATGTTAAGATCCCATAGATCATGTTATATGATTCCCTTATAATTCATGTCTTATGATATATCAATATTTATTCCATGATATAATATTATGATCTTCGATATGAATGGTGTGGTTTTCAAAGGTCATTCTTATGTATCTCCATTGTTTATCATTACTGAGAATCTGAGATCATACTTTATTATTTTTCCTTTTCTCAGGTTACTAATTAGGGATTTTAAGTAGTAGAACTAAAGGGTTAGATCTTTATGGGATCCATTGAAGATATTTCATGAATTATTAATATTTTGTTCCATGTTTCCAAAGTTACTAAACTCTTATAGTCCTGCAGAATATATATATGTAATGTAATAAATATTCATCTAAAAATATCTAATATCCATATATGGAAACCTAAGGTTATTATACATATTTTATTCAATTTTATCTGTCACAATAGAGAAAATCCTCCCTCACTCTCAATAATATATAGAGAAAAATATATACTAATTTTATTATCTAAAAAAATATAAAGAACTATATACTACAACACTAGCACATGAATATTCAAGAACACTATCTATAGATTGTTTTATCATGAGTTAATATATATAGGGAAAAAATTTCATGGAATCTCTACTAAAAAACTACATAAAAATAGTGACAAAAGAAATTTATCATGGGGATTTCCACAAATGATGTAATTATAATTTAAATTATTTATATATTAAATGTGTAAGATCCTATCTAGATAATTTTGGAGTGAATTTATATATTTATTTATTATATTTTCTCTTGTTATTTAAAAAAAATCAGGCCTCTCTTAAATGATTCCATTACACCCTAGAACCATAATGTGTTATCAAATTGGTTACATTCTAATTTATAATTATATATTATTTATTTAATCAATTTCATGTATTATTTTATAGGTTTTAATTTTTTGAATTTTCTTATCAATCTAATGAGTCTAGGAAACACCACTATATTAGATAATATGTCCAAGAACAATATATATACTCATAAAGTATGCTAACAAATCCCATTTAGAGTTTTTAATGTTATTGGATGCCTGAAATTTTTAGATAGTGTGTAATGGTAAATTACATTCAATTAACCCATTGTCAACTCACAGAAGGAACATACAATATAAATAAAAAGGCATCATATGGGTTAGTAAGTGAAATTATTACACACCCAATATTGATTACTATCATATAGTTCCATATAAAAAGGCCTACATGATTTGTAAGTGGATTGTACATACTATAACCCCATAAGATTAAACACACTAAATAATTCATAATGAGCCAGATGATTTATATGTGACAGCATTATACACTATGTATTGGTTTATAGCTAATAATTATTTATATGTGCTTATTATATAAGGTGTTATTGGGATGTAAAATTCATTTAATATATGTAGAACCCTGAATGACACACACAGATTAATTTTTTGTGTTTAATGTTGTTCAACAAGCAGTGTTTTAAATGTGATGTAATTTTTTCAACTACAATGATAGACATTTTACATTCCATGTACATTAAAAAAATTGAAATTGATTTACACTCTATATATTATTATGTGTCCTGTGGTCATACACACCATTGAGCCTATGTAGTTTTACCCACAAGATGACTCACCATGTATGTCAAAACATATCATGTTTTCTTACAAGTCTTGTAAGTTTAAAATATAACGGAAGAAATAAAAATATAATTATTCACATGAAATGTTTAGTGTGTAAGTATTAATGTTCTAGACATTAAATTTTATTAATATTGAGAAGATAAATCTCGTATGGCCTCTATAGTAAAAGTCATGTACAAAAATCGTTTTTTTTAAAAGTTACTAAATAAATTTACTATAATTATTTATAATTGTGAAGGATAACCTACTTATGTCTCAAGGATTGTTAGTGTATAATATAAATATAAATAATTAATTTTATAATTACATTATTTATATATAAATTTAATTAAATTTACTTTAATGATAACTAATTTAAATTAATATTAGTAATAATATCTATGAATTTTGTTGGATGTCTTGAATGATCATGATCTTTGACAGACCAACATTTACGAGAGATTTATTTAATTATTTTTTTCATAGTTTTATGTGAAAAGTTATTATTTAATTATATATTATTATTTGAGAATGACCAAGCCTCTTTTATTATGTATTGAACAATGGGTCCATGGTTTATCTTATGTGACCCGAAACCCATGGTTTCCCACGATTCCAATGTTTCGAAACATTTGTAAGGGATTTATTTAATAGAAAAATGAGACAATTTAGGATATGAGTAGAGGTGATTATAACCCAAGAGATACAATTGAGAGTATAGAAATTCTACCACTTGATAAAATCATAGGATCTATAATTAATTTCTAGTCATTTCAATGTTTTTTATCACTGCTCAGTAAACCAATTAGTAAATAAAATCTCATGATCACATCCCATATTTATTTTATTTTTTCTATGAATTGTTATTTTGTATTTGATTCATTGTTTATTTAAAAATGATCACTTAATGTAAATAAATTAATAGGAATGATCAGATTAAATAAAAACATGTGATAAGATTTTTTTATCACATATAATTAATTCCTAACATAAGATGTCACATAATGTAATTAAAAAATATTCGAAGATAAAACAAGACATATTATAGTATAATTCATATAAATAATTTTATCATACTTTGTTAATTAAATATGTATGATCCAAATAATATTAAAATAGTTTTAATGATGAAATAAAGAATATTTACAAATAAGTTATCCAAAAAACAGTCCATAAAATATTAAGTCAGAAAACACCTACCTTCACTTGAATTAGAATACAACCAACGTAAAAAGTATTAGCCTTTCCATAATTAGGATAAATAAAATTATTATGGATTCCAAATGAAATTATTGTAATTCCATGACCATGTTATCATTAAGAGTACTTTCACATAGAATATTTGTTCTAACATGGAGGTAAGAGTAGAGGAAATATGGGTTTAGAATTTTATTATCGGGGTGTCTACTGAATAGATATAGGAGCTGTAATTTATAGAATTTGAAACTAAAATCCTATATAAATTCAGTTGAATAATTTTATATGGTCTTCATATGGGTTATTTAAAGGGAAATATTGATTCTTGTGAATATAATATCAGTTCCACTGGACATTCTTAATATAATAACATTGGCTGGTGGGACTTGATAAAATAGTGAGAGACTAATTAAAAAATTAATTATATCTAAATCTATTGTAAATATATTTTAATATAATATTATTTTTAATTTTTAAATATATTTTAATGTCAATCTCCCACATAACATTCCATGCTGAAACTATTAGAGAAAGAAAATCTATTTACCATTGTAATCCTCCCAGAATTATATTGGAACTTGTGTATTATAATATTCAAAGAATATAAGTTATTTATATTGGAGTATAATATTTCTAATTATTCTATTTTGGGTGATATTCACAGTATAAAGGATTCCTATAGGATACATTCATATGATACATTAGATTTATATTGAATCATTTTAGCATCCATATTTGAAGAGGAGAAGATTCAGTATAAGGACATTGATTCTTACACCATTTTGAGTCATACCTAATAAAATAAAAAATATATTGACTGGAAAAGGATAAATAAAATATTCTTGAAGATATATAAGTGTATACTAGAAGTTGAATGCCTAGCTAGTGATAATGTACAATAGAAGTTGAATTATATCAAACAGTTTGAGAAGTATGGATTCCATATCAAAAATAAATTATTTTTAATATGATATTATCATCATTACCATCATTAATATTAAAATTTAGTAAAAAATAAAAAATTAAAAGTATGGAGAAGAAACATTGTAATAATTTGACAGTGGTTCACTAAGTTGATAAATATTGGTTGAAATTTGGTTCATCCAACCATATTGTGATTGGAGTGATTGAAATGTTTTGAAATCCGTTGAAAATAATGAAGTCAATGGAGTCCTTAAAAACCATCAAAGAAAAATTATTTATTTTGAGAGAAACTAAAAATATTCTATTTTATTCTCATGTGGTTTTAAAGGTCATTGGACAATGAATTTTTTGTGAATTGAGGATAACCAATGAAGAATCATATATTCATGTATATTCATCATTTCATGTAATTGTTTTTCTTACTTCAAGGGTATGAAATACAATATGCAACTCACATATTTTTATCCAAATATAAGAACTAAGAAAGATAATAAATATTGATATAATTATGGTGAATCATAATTTTGTTGATGGAAATTGAATCATACATAAATAATGAAGGTCATAACCTTAAGATTTCAAAATAGATGGATTCCTACAAAAAAATTAGTTTATATTTGTTTTTATTTAAAATTTACCCCATTTTCCAATTCTAGACTTAATGAGATATTATTAAATGTATAAAATATTTGTCTCTATCGTATAAAAATACTAATTATTAGTTTTATTATAATTGAATGACATATTTCCAATTATAAAAAATCAATGATTAATATAAAATATAAGACTCATATAATACTCTAGATAATTTTTTGTTAAATAAAAAAATCAATATCATGGATATATGCAAAATAGTTTTTTGAAATATTTGATCTAAGACTAAAATATATTTATCAGCATTCCTTATGAGGTATTAAAATAAATAAATTATTAGATATTAAATGTGATAAATCCATAATGTTTCTTGAATCTATTTAGAAAGTTAAATAATAATTACTTGAAGTATTAGTTAGTGGTAAATTTATATACTTCATGATATTACATTGATATATGTTAGGAAAGAAAGTGAAGTAATGAATATTTGAGGTAAAATATAAAGAGATTCTTTGGGTGTAATCACCTGGACCTAAGTATCCTAGAGTCAAGGGATAGTTTATTACACTCACACTAGATACAAGTGATCACATCCTAATGCAACAAATAGTTTAATAGTTATTTTATCACAAGATACATATATGATTACCATTTTTAATTTGATTAATAACGTGATAATGAAGAATAATATCGCCAAAATAAATGATGATCAAATAATTGCATAAAAATAATCACATAATCTTGAAACATATCCATGGATATCATAACTATTTACATAATCACAGAGACACCAATAACTAATTTCATAATGATGGAATCTATAATTATATACATCTTAAACATAATATTTATTACTCATTCCACGAAATATATATAAATCCATATAAAATCATTAAAATACCCAACCTCATAAATTGATGAGAATGACTGATAAATCGTGGGGATATATAATTCTAGGCCCCACCCGTCACTTAATAGGTCCAATTTAATCACCATATGGATAAAGAGTACAACTTAATAAACATGCATTATTCCAAAGAAATTCCATAAAAGACTAAGTACCATATAGAATGTCAATAATTTTCCCAATGAAACATATCATAAAATATCTTGATAAATAATAAGGATGGTATCATTACAATATATCACCAAGGGAGAATACAATTATTATTATAATTTATCAATAAAGATAAAATAAAATGATCATTAATAACATTCTCAGGGAAAATATACTTTTATCTTTGAAATTAAATTTTAAATAGAATACATTTATTGAATATTTGGGAAAAAATACATTGAATAGAAGAATGTAAACCTTTAAAGGAAGATTGAATTAATTGACCAATCATGATGAAAGGATATTTTTTCATATCTAGTATAGTAAAACAAAGATTCCTTTTACTTTTTTTGAAAATGTAAAAAAGTAACTAATTTTTTAAAACAGAAAGAAGATTCATTTTAGACCATATTGTAAAAATTAAAACAGGGTAAAAAATCATTTAGTAAATATTTGTAGAATATTAAAAAATTCATTAAATAATTTTAAGGAAAATATGTACATGAAAAAAAAATATTTCAGACCAAGTAGAAAAATCAATGTCTATTGTCCTCAAAAACTTTATTTCAATATATTGAGTAAATAATGATAGGAAAATAAACTAAAAAAATTAATATAAAGAAATATATAGAGAGGAATAAAATAGATTTTTTAAGATATAAAGTTCAAGTAACTCCCCATGTGGAGTCTTAAACATGAACAACCCTAAATAATGATGATATTGTGAAATAAACTATTACAAATTGTGTAAATTTTGAATTTTAATACCCATTAGAGAGTAAAATAAAATGAAATTTAAATATAATTATTATAATTATATTTATGATATGTCATTTAAAAGGATAATTATATACACCATATTAACATAAATTGGTTTGTAGCATCACACTTTTCTTAACCAACCGAAATAGGGACAAAGAACCCTTACCTAAAGTACAACTTGTTTCGTAAGCTATATAACCACATGTATATCAAATATATATTAAAAAAAATACTAAAATATATAAATCCAAAAAGTATTTTCTTATAACATTTTATCACCTGTTTATTAATAGTTCTTTATTAAAGTTACTATTTAGGGTGATGGTTTCTTTGTTTTTTATGTATGTTTTATTTAGGTTTTTCTGGTCCTTGAATATTGATCTATGTTATATCATATCCATTTTTTTAATCATGATATAAATATATTATATATTCATTATATATATATTCATCCATAAATTATTCAGATAAAAAATTGTATTATACCATTCACAAAGACATTAGGCCATATGTACACATGAACGTTGTTTTTAGTTTTTGATAGATAAGACAAAAGCAATTTAAATAATAATTGAACATTAAAAAACTACATATATATTATATATTTATTAAATATATCATTATAACCATAAAAGACAAGTGATGATGAAAAATGAATGACACAACCATAAAGAGATAATAAACTATACGTACACATGAGCAATGTTTTCACGTTCCATATTTTGTAAATATAGTGTATAATGATTTTTCCATCACTATAATAAAAATTATGTATATTTATAATAAAATTAGTATATAATAATGTATTACATGGATTTATTAGAGGTATAAAAATAAATAAAATTAAAAACACTCGGTTAATAGTTATACCTTTTTGTTGAGAATCCACTTTTAACTTTCAACTTATCCCTTAAATGGATGGTATTTTCAAAATATCATAATCTCTTGGATTTTTTAAAGGAATATAAAAGGTTATAGGGAAGGAATTGACTATGATATAAGGATAAAATGGTGTGATGTAGAGAGATGATAAAAGGGTCCCATTTATGACTGGGGGAACTCTTGGAATAACTTAATGTAAAAAAATAATATAAAATAATTTTTCAGGAAAAAAAAATTGAAATAATTATAAGGTTTGATTCAAATGATTCAAAATACTCTCATACAAGAATCTTTTTACATACTTTGGTTATCTTTTCACCCTTATCTCTTATTTTTAACCCATGTTAACCATGTTGATAATTACCACAATAATAAAATTTTATATTATTTAATTGAGATGAATGTTAACATAAATGGAAAAGTGGCCCATAAATTGAACATGGTTGATGTTTTAAACCATATACCATTCCATTTTCCAAATACAAATTTTTTTCAAAATTTTATATCATTTCATAAAATAGTATTTATTATGACATATCATTAATGTCATTTTTTGGGAACTATTCATTTAATGTATATTCAAAAATACCGTGACAACAAAGTAATTAGAATTTAAACCTTTTAAAATCCCTTAATTATTATATGAATATATGAAATTAGTGGTATAGTATAACTCATTCAAATTAAAATAATTATATAGTTTTTAAAATCATTTATATGGTTTTTCTACCACTTGTACAAGTATTATGTCAACGATGTATAAGATTTTAAGGTACTTATTTAATGAGTAAAATTTAAAATAAAGTTCAAAGATAAAAAAAATAATTAATATTTTGAATAAAATTTTTTAAACTAATATTATATTGTTATTATCTTTATCTCAAAATATCATAGATATTAAAAGAAAGAATGTACAATTTTTTACTTTATCTAGTGGTTAAATTTTATAAAGGTCAAAATCAAGTAAATATTACACCAAATCACCACATATTCAAGGGGAATAGGTTATAGGTTCAAAATAAAATAAAATATCACATCTAAGAATTTTTCAAATACATATAATGCTTTATCTTATAGTTAAATTACTTTAGCCTCATTTTAACCTTAATGAGGGTAATTATAATTTATACCATGATAAATAAATTATATGACTAAATACTAATCATAACTTCGAAAAAAATGGGAATACTGATTTAAATTTTGGAATCCATTTTATCAGATTTAATTTTCAAATGGGATGAAATTAATATAAGAATATTAACTAAACGAAAAGTAATTTTTAGAAAAATACCAGATTTAAAAGTAAAAATTTGATTACATTGAAAAAAAGTAATAATTTGATTTTCTTGAATGTTTTTGGTCAAATAATAAAAAATTATTTTTAAAACTTTTTTATCAATACCAATATGAAGGGAATATTTCACCCATGATAGTAAATTTAATGAAAAATTAGTTTTTAATTGAATAAAGTATAACCTATCATTCAAAAATGTCAATATTGGGTTCCCAAATTCAAATTAATGATTTAAAGTACATTATTTAACACCTTAATAAAAAAAATTGGTTGAAAACGTCACATACAATTAGATAAGGATATGTGTTAGAGATATATTAAATCTTGGACCCATTATTTTAACCAAGTTTTACCTGATTGGCCATTACTGATTTGAAAAATATTTTCCCCAGTTACTATTTATAATTACCAAAAATTAAGATGCAATTATAACCCAATATTAATTTTTAATATTCGATATATTGAATATATTTTATCAAATTCAATTCAATGAAGTGGAATAATTTAATTTAATATTAATCTTAGAAAATTTCATGATAAACTATTTTCTAAAAATAGAATTTTTAAGTTAATTTATTTATATATCAAAATAAATTATAATAATTCTGATGTAGTAAATAATATTATACATAAATAAAGTATAATTATATTATATTAATATCAAATTCAAAAAAACATGGATTTTTCAATTAAATTAAATGATGGTTTTACTGAAATTTTCATTTTCAGTATTCACTGCAAATTTAATCTTTTCAGAAAAATCCCAAAATTTCAGCCTAAGATAATTTTGATACGATGATTTACAAAATTATATTAATTTTATCAACTAAAAATTTCTAAATTTCTAAAAATTAATTATACTATTCTATCACATATATCAATACAAGCCATTTTTTAAGAAACTGTGCTTTTAATGCATAAAATGATTTTACTAGAAATTGAGTACTTCTTTATAAATATAATGTATTTATCTAAAGACTATATACATAATCTAGAAAATGTGGTTATTCCTATTCAGTATTATGATATTTATGGAAATTATATAATTGTTGTGTTAAAATAATTATATTTTAATCATATATCGTTATTTGTTTAAACTCGGTTTTGCATATAACACAAGCTATCAGAGAAATTAAATTTATTTCAAAAGAAATATATTATAATATAATGTAATGTTACATTGTATTGTGACATGAAGAATATATTAACCTATAATTCAATAATTATTAAAAAATAGAGTGGATATATATCTAAATAAAATTACCTTATACATATCATAGTGTTAATGTTAGTAAAAGGAGAATCAATGATGAGTCTTTTATGAATTTTCTAAAACCTCATATGTGGTTTCCTAAATATTTATTGAGAAGGGACACTAAAATTATTTATATATTATTAACCATACTTCATAGGTTTTCGACTAGCGAAGGGGGCATAGAATAGTAATGGTATGAATTTGACTTTAAAACCAAGAATGAGGGTCATGCTCTAACTGGCCAAAAATCCAGCATGTCCTGTCAAAATAGAAGACATTAAAAAACATATATATAATAAATATTGATAAAAAGGGCCCCTATATTATATAAATTAAAATTATATGTTTAATTTAACATTAATTCACCTCATATATTAATGTTTCCATACACAAATATCAAAATGGTACGATCATCATCATATCACTTTAACCCAAGTCGAAGGGTGAGTGTTAAGGGAATCCACCATTGTATCTAATTTCCACAAATATACACCAATCCCTAGTTACATCAAATCTAGGAGTGAGTAATCACACACAAAAATTAACACGAATAAATATCAAGGATCCTCCTATAATTCACATTGAATATCCTGAGTATCACAACAACAACTAATTTATAATATATAGATCCACATAACCCAAGATAATGTGATGAAAATGATAATTCCTTAAAAGTTAATTTTTGTTATTGAATTATTAATCTATCCATCACACATTACACATGATACCACTTTCTTAATATATGTCACATTCAAGTCATTCAAAAAAACTCAAGTTACTTCTATTAAGTTCACTTGATAATACTTAACTATAAGAATAATTATCATTAATATTCCACTACATTATTCCTTAAAGGAATCATCACCATTAAAAGTCCTGTTAATTTATTTATTTTAATATTTATTAAACCCTTCTAATTATTTCATGAATTATGTCAGCATCTAGATGAATAAGCATCCTCAAATACACATCATTGTGTCATCCCCATTATTGAAATATTAAATTATTCACCATCATCACCCTTTATAAATAAATATTTCTATCCATATGTATATGTCTATTTAAAGTTATTTGATTTCGTTATATACTATTTTAAGATTATGTAATCTAGAAAATTCCATTAAGTGATAGCATTTAATTTTTTTCTATTTTACCACCACATCTTATTTATTCCTCCTTTATTTATATAGTTAAATCATATTATCAATTCTTCATTTGACTATCAAATTTTTCCATATTTATATCCATTCTATTCATTTATTCATATTCACCCTAATCGCATGTGATCAAAATCTATAATTAAATATTTAATTATAATTTATTAAACTCTATAAGGGTTGTAAATATGATTTCTAAACAATAGTTATTAAATTTATGATCCCATTAGTTATTTAACATATTAAAATTATCAATTGGTTGTCAAAAACTATTCATTGTATATCGTGGTTCTGTTAGTCATCCAATTGATATATCCAAGATCCTCATTTTAAAACTCATATTTATTTATTGAAATATTATTTTTATTTTATAATAATAATATATTATACCAATCAATAAAAAATAGACATTTTTGTATAGTGATCTATATTACACTACATTCAGTACACTCAAAAAAACCATCTTTGGTGACCTGAGAAGATACTCCTAACTAATTGTGTGATTTGGAAGGCTAAAATATTATTAGATTCATAGTATTTATTTTAAATAATAACAACATAAAATAATTAATTCATAAATAAAATGGTATTAAAATTTCCCAAATGTTATTTTATTAGGGTTGGGAGATGAAAAGTAGTCGAAATCAATTATTGGGGTCAAATTGGGAGATAGTCTATGCACTCACATAAAAAATAAGCTTCATTATAATTTGGGGGGTTCCATATGTTAACCCTTGTGTGGAACATTCACATATTTACCTTATATGTTATGTATTTTTTAAATCAATTTCATCATGTATGTTCTATGATCGAAAAACAATCAATGAGATTCATCTCCCCTCCCATTGATAACCACCTTTGTTTAGCCCCAAGAGTTAGAAATATTTGTTCATAAGACCATGTTGTGACTATTTATAATGACTCACGTTGCATCCCATAAATTTACCATAGTTATTTGATCTATTGATTATATTACTAATATCCAATGATGTCGTTCCCTAAAAATATCATCATGTTTAATCTACTAGGGAAATACATCTATTCACAGTGATGTCTTATAATAAGATTAGATGATTGTCATGATTTCCAGGAATACTTCATCAACCCCAAATCCTTGAGCTTATGTGGACTCATCTACAACATATAATATGATATAAAATGGGTATTTATCCTTCATCACACCCCATGATGGTTCTTCACCATATTTAATGGTATATCGTACCTCTTAGTGGTTTGAAAACCATTGAATACCTTGTAAAAAATTCGTACCCTAGGTAATTCCATCCCCTTGAACCCAATTATAACCTTTGTTTTTGATTATGTGACATCTAAGTACCTCAAATATTAGAGATAATATTAATTTGGTCATAAATCTACAATATATTATAATTTATAACCTTGTTTTGTGTGATACTAGTGGGTGTATTTTCATATATATATTTTTTATTTCTAAAAATATATAATACTATTCTATATGTGAAGAAACAATAATCTTATCCAGATATTTCCAAATGCATCCCAAAGGATTATCTATAAAAATAAATAGTATTAATGCCTCATATATCAATGAATCTAAGGTATTTGGATTCATTGGAAGTAATAGAACAACAATGTATTTATATACATATTGATGATTTAAATATATAATAAGTTGAGATATGTTTTTGAATAAAAATGAAAATATAACAAAGAACCATTCCATTCCCAGTTATTTTATTGATCTTTGATAATATATCATGATATCTCGTGATATATCCTCCTATATGGTGGCTACCTCTTTATCAAACCCTCGACCCCCTACACTTCATCCAAAATAATTGAACTTATAAGGGTAGGGTGTATAAGTATAATAAATAAATATTTTATTATTTATATTAATTATCAACTAATATTGTTTCATTACTAATGTGTAGAAACAAAGACACATTAAAAAATTATGTAATAGATTCCCTATGGAGAACACCCCATTTGAAACTCAATATTGTAGTCTAGTTCTCAATTTGACACCAACATAAGGTCAAATATTTCATTTTAACCTTTTTAATTGAAAAAATCTATGAAAAATTATCCCCAGAGATCAAACATGTTTATAAATAAATTAATTTAAATTATTATTATGTGTTCATAAAATCATCCCCCCCATGTTAGGAAAATTATTATTATCATAAGTAAAGGAATTTATGAGTTAAGAACTATACGGTTACATCCTCCCAACATTTAGTCTTATTAGTCCTAAAATGAAATCAACCACATCCATACCTAAAATTACATTCATCGATCTTAAATCCCAATAAATATAATACCAAAAACATTTAGTAAACAATAAATATATGGAATGAGTTGAAAGGTCGTCAAATTGGACTATAATAAATATTTTATGATCTCTATGAACATAGTAAAGGTTCCTTTCTCTTTAATAATATATACAGAAAAAGTTTACCCTTTATAAATATTATATATGTGTGAATAAAATTATACAAACACCAATTATTAATAACTAATTCCCACATTTTTTAATCTCTATCATAAGTAAATTTCATATTGGAATCCTTATATAACCAACTAAAAGAAACAACCCACCATATTTATCATTCACCAAAACATTTTTTCTTATATACCTCCATTTAGAGGAATGAGCCCACTCAACACAAAATTTCATATCTCACAAATATTCATTATCCACCCCTATACGATAATCATATTCTATCTATAAAATAAAGGGTTATGGTTCATGTGAAAATATATTTATTCATTACCAACTCATTATTATCAAAAGATAAAAGGATGAAACTAAATTAAAGATTAGTCCAATTACAAGTGATAATGATTAATACCATAATATTATATTGACACTAAATCTACACCTCCTCTTTTTCAAATAAATAACTTCTCATAACATGGTAATTTACTGCAGAAAATAAATGAATCTTTTAAACTCATGCTCAAATTCATGTCAGAATTATGAACTAAACCCAAGAATCCCATCACAAAATTTTTTTTATATAGATACCCATACCTTAAATACATATATGTTACCTAAAAATTTTATAATATTAATTAAAAATATAACTAATTCACAAAAGGATCATATAGGTATATTGTCTTTAGAAACTAGGAAACATAAACAACTAGTTCATAAGAAATCTAAATTGTCTCCCGCTTATTCTATCATAACTAGACCCTATTTGACATATCTTACTTAATAACCTTATTCATGACTTGGGGAAAAGAATCATAATAAAGGGTGAGATTATATTCTTAATAAGGTTTAACATGTATATATTAATTATATCATAATCATAACACATAACAATATAATATTTAAAAATCGAATATGGCATATGAAATATCAGGATATCAGTCCATGGGATAAATCCTAAAAGATCATAAGAATCAATAAACATAATCCTAAAAGAGATAACATAAGACATTAAATATTCTTTAATACTCATAATAATATAAAATCATTTCATATTATTCAAGGATCATTTTTGAGACTATTATAGCAGAAAAATTCCATTACTGAATAGAGCTCACTCCTCGTTCCAACCCTATGTTACTGAACTGAGATCATTTACCATTCTATCCCTATCTATCTCATGATATATAAATAATTACCTAATTAATTGGAGGGATATATAGGTCCCAACCATCTCATAATGAATCATTCTTACATATTCCATAAAAAATAAGTCATTAATCATAGCATATCCCAAGGAATAAAATTGGTTTCTTAAATATCATTCCTTCATAGCATAATCTGTGAAATACAAATGAATTTCAAAAATAAATTACATAATAAATATAATCAAATCCTTAGAATAATAGCTATAGTATAATTTAAAAATATCCTTATTAAATAATTTCATCTTATATCGTTAATAAATATGCTACAACATTTGAAATTAATTGTTGTGGAAAATATCCTCTCTTCATCAAAAATATATTCTTTTCTCAAAATGTTGCATAATGTTAAAAGAAAATAATTTATTTGAAAATAAAAATGAAATCATGTAAAGGAATCTTCATGTAAATAATTTTCTCTAAAAAACATAAAAAAATAATTCATGATGTATAAGTTAAAAGAAAACATTCTTCTCATACTTTGTTTGGAAATTCAAAGAGTACAACGTACTAAAAATGAAAATTGATTCCTTTCATACCATTTAATAAAAAATTTCCAATGGGTAAAATTTATTTTAAACAATTTTATAAGGATATAAATAATATTTTAGATTCTATATTTAGGAAACACGGATGTGTGTGATAAATATACCGCAATAAATAATTACTTATAAACAATCTCGGATAATAATGAGATTACAAAATTATCCCCTACCTGGTGTCTGATATCCTTTGTATGTATAGAAAACTTTTGTTTAATGATTTAAACAAATTTCATTGACTTCATCCATAATCATAGTCATTTTTTATTATATCATATATGATTATATTGTCATCTGTTTATTAGAAACACTATTACTCGTACATGGGGTATTAACTTCATTATTTTCTTACGCATGTTTTGTCTAATAAGTTATTGTTCGTATTATTAGGTTACAGTTATATCATTCAAAAAATGATATTAGTACAGTATATATTTTTTATTCATTCAATCTTTTATATAATCATACATTAATTAAGCTCACGTAGAATGAAACACATCGTATCGTGGAGACGGTAAACCGTACATATGCATGAACAAAGATATTATTCCCATAATTATTAAATGATATTTAAGTGGATGATATATTAGATTTGAGGATCAATATCATATTATAAAAATCATATATAGTTATTATTTACACCATTATATCCATTCATGTAATGTGGTGGTGAAAAACATATTACACCACCACGTGGAGATGATAAGTCATATGTACGCACCTGTAGTGATTTCATTTTTTGTTGGATAGATATATGGAGGAATATGGTTGTTTCATAATCATAATAAAATCTCAGTATATAAGTGATACTAAAGTTATTAATTTATAATGAATCAACTCATGAAGAGGAATTAGAATATGAATTCTGAATTCATCGATAGAGGATATTACCTCTTCTTTGACGTACTCCCTCTAATTCTCCTATTAAAGAACTAATGTGGATATTTGGGGAAGAACAGAACCTATAGATTGTTACTAGGGAATATTGGAATGGAAACATTTAGAGGATATATGAGCATAAAAGAATAATGAATTGGGAATAAATGAGGGGGGAGATACCCTTCAATAATTGGGGTGATGAGTACTTTCGGAAACTCCAAGAAATATTAATTTATAATAAACGCAAATCACATCCAAAAACCTCAAAAATTCCCCAATTTCTAATACTAGATGAGATAGTTTTTTAATATCATCCTATAATATATTTTAAACATTTTTTCCTTTCAATTTAAACATTATAATTTTAATTAACACTTAGTTATTCTATTTAATTTTTAACCAGGGTAATAAATAATATAATATTAAAATCGCTCAATATTTACTTATTTGATGCCAATTAGAATATAAATAAATACATTATTAAATTTTATAACATTTAATAATTATTATATACTTCTTAAAAATGTTTTATGATTTTTAAAAAATTTAATAAAACATTATTTTGATAAACAATCAATTGTGTTAATTTTGACTCCATTCAATTAATTGATTTTTAAAAATATTTAAATTATATGTTTATATAAAAAATATTTTATTATATTTATAAGAGGTCAAAGACATCTATAAAATTCATTGGACATAATAATTACCCCAAATTATATTTATTTTAATATTTTAATAATATTTATTTGTTATCTCCATTAATAAAAAATTTACAACATCAGTATTGTGTAATTATTTAATATTCCAATTTTTTGAATAAAAAATAAAAAAATACTATGATCAAGATAAATCTAATATATTTCATAATAATAATTTTAGGGGAATATTTCTTCTGTAAAATACAATATTAAATATGTTATACTTATTAAAACATGAACGTGACAAATTTAACATCACTTTAAATAAAATAATATTAGTGTCATAATATCTTCTATAAGGCACCAAATGGCCAATAACTCAACCCATAGATGATTATGGTCAAAGTATACTTGAAAAATTACATTTTGTTAAGTTTTTTTTGTATTTTAATGATTATTTTCATTTTGTTAAAAAAAAGTGTTTATTAATTTTTCATCAATTAAATAATTTCAGAGTCATCAATATATAATCATTTAAGGTAAATATTTATTTCCTAAAAATATAAATAAATTTCCATGATAAAGAAAAAATATTAGAATTAAAATGGGTATTTATAATTGAATTTAAATTCTGTATAACATTATATTAAAAATAACATAGTTATTAAAATTTGAGTGGGAAATAATTAACTTTTCATTAAATAAAATAAATTAACTATCATAAATTCATCAAAGTGGATTTAAAATGATACAATTTAAACCCAAGAATGATTTTGGTTGAAACAATTTCATTCAATGATATTAGAAAAAGTGTTAGGGTAATTTTATAACATTATTTTTACCCTTAATTACCCAATTTACCCTTTTACTATATTAATAAAAATTACAGAAGTTACTATTCATAATGCCTAAAATAAAAGAATGATATTTACATAATTTGGTCCTTCTGATTAAAAATGTAGAATACATTTTTCATAATTCAAAACATAAAATTTTATGTATTTAATTTAAAATTATTCAAGTTGTCAAAAAGATAAAATGTGTTTTAAAAGGTAAAACAGTGCAAAAGATTGAAATGCTTTTTACATATGAATTTGATTTAACATTAATTCCAATGAACTAAATTATATTAACTAATAAAAATATATTTTATTTAAACTTTATAACCACTCAATAATATATTTTAAACAGAAAAATTATTTCAATAAAAAAGTTGTTTTTTGTTAAAATTCTGTATATTTTTACTATTCATCAAAACATGAACGTTATGAGAAAAATATCAAAAATTCATCCAAAATAAATTTTTATAAATTTCATAGAAATAAGAGTTTTATATTTTAATATAAAAATTATTAATGTGTTAAAATTTTAATTTAAAAATTTTTCTCCATTAAAGGAGAAAAGTTACACTTTTGAAAAATATAGCTTTTGTACATAATATATGGTTTATTCATTCACAATGACAAATATATCTATTGGATCAATTATCAAAAATATTCTATTAATTAAATCACATAAATATTTCATTAATTTTATTTGCTAATTTTAATTCACATAAATTATAAATAAAATAATTCAAATATATAATTGATTTATATTTTTCATAAATAATTTGTAGCCAATGAATGCACCATACATTTTCAGAAGTTAGTTATATTTATTTATGCTAACCTAAAAGCTAGGTTATAATAGTCATTTTAGACTTATTGTGTCTCATGGTTTGTTTAAACTCATGATTGTGTTCAATGAAAACTATTGAAGAAAATTTAATTAAAGAAAATATTTCATAAAAACATCCGGCTGTTAAATTATATATCCCCTTAAAATTAATTTCTACCTCAATGTTCATCACTAGGATACAAAAATGTGAGGATACATATGTCTCATCACATCCTCAAGTTACCACATAGCTTCCTTAAATTATTGGTTCCTCCATAATACTCAAACCAAGTGTGTGGTCTTGTTTCACTTAAATTTTTTTTCTATAATCTAGAATCTCTATCGTTTTTCCTTCATAAGAAAGATCTTGGACTAATAGTACAACTTATGAGTTTAGTACATATGAAGGATCATGTATGTACATTCTCACTAGAGATACGTGGAACACATCATGAACTTGACAGAGATTCATTGGAAGGGAAAATTGATAAGGTACCTTCCCAACATGATCTATAATTTCAAAACGACCAATATACCTAGGGCCTAGATTTCCCTTCTTTCCAATTCTCATTACTCTCTTCCAGAGAAATATTTGTATAAACACCTTATCACCTACTTTAAACTCTATGTATTTTCATCGGTTGTTAACCTAAATGTTTTTGTTGACTCTGAGCTACTCTTATATATTTCTGAATCAATCTGACATTTTCATCCATTTCATTAATAAGATCCAGTCTTAATAGATTTATTTCCCCAAATCCATTCTAGCATGTTCAAGTTCTGTACTTCCATTTATATAGTGATTCATAATAATTCATCTGAATACTGGGGTGACAGATATTCTTGTATGAAAATTCCATAAAAGGTATGTGTTGATCCATAACACCATTGAAATCCATAGAGAAATATCTCAACAAGTCTTTTAGAGTTTGAATTTTTTTCTCAAACTGACTGTCTATGTGAGGATAATAATTAATACTAAATCATAACTCTATATCTATGTCCTTCTAAATACTTGGTAATCCTCATATCCCGATTAGATATAATTTAAAGTGGTACTCTATGAAATCTTACCACTTACATAACATATATCATAGAAATGTCATCAAGAGAGAAATACTCTTTAATAGCAATGAAGTGTGTCAACTTTCTAAGGTGATCAACTATAACCAATATAGAATTTTAGCCTTTTGATTTTCTGGGAAGGATGATGACAAAGTCCATAGTGATTTTTATTCTATATCCATTTTGGTATGGGTAATGGATGTAACATTCCTTTAGAATTCTATCAATCAGCCTTACCTTGTGGACAAACCAAAAATTGAGAGACATATCTGGAAATGTCTCTCTTTATTACATACCACCATACACAATCTTTTAAGTCCTTGTACATCTTTGTGCTTCAATGATGAATAGAGAATGAATAACTATGAGACTCATCCAATAGATCCTTCTTTAATTCTATTATTGGAGGAATATAAAACCAGTTCTTGATTCTTATTAGTCCATCACAATCAGGTATAAATTCAGGAACATTTCTCACCTTATTTTGTAGATCTAAATCTTCCTTATATGCCTCTATAATACTCACGTGCACAGATGGTTGAACATTAATTTGATAATGATAAGATTTATCCCCTTTAAAATATCAAGATACATCCTTTTCAAATCCATAAATATTTGATCTTTTGTGATCCTCATCTTGAATAGTCTTTCATGGTCCATTCACCTCAAAACAATTTCCACCTTATTTTCTTTCCCATGGTGGTAATTTATTGAGAAATTGTAATATTTAATCAAATACAACCATATTATTTGATGTATATTCATATCCTTTTATGTAAAAATATTATTGTTTTATGATCAGTATAAATTTCACACCATTGACCATATAGATAATTCCTCTATATATTTAATAGAAATATTAGCACAGCTAACATGAAATCATTAGTTGGGTAATGTTTCTCATGTATTTTCAATTGTCTCAAGGAATTTTCTATCACCATATTATTTTTCATGAGAACATAACCCATCCCCTTCTTGGATGGATCACTATAGAACACAACACCTTCCCCACTACAAGGAAGTGTGAGCACCGGTCCACTAAATAACCTTATTTTTAGCTCTGTGAAATTCTCTTCACATTACTCTATTCACATGAACTTAACTCCTTTTCAAATCAACTTGGTGAGTTTATTAGATAATCCTAAAAAAATTCTCAAAATGTCGATAATATCCATCCAAACCAAGAAATTTTCAAATCCCAATCATTATTGTTGGTCTCAATCAACTTTTAATAACTTTTTTTATAGATACACATATATCCCCTCTTTGAGATTATGTGACCCAAAAATGAAACTTTCTAAATCCAAAATTTAAAAATGGTAAATTTCTTATAATTATTATACTTTCTCTTGTTATTCAGTACAATTATTAAGTGATCTTCATGCTCTTACTTTTCCTTCGAATATATAAGAATATCATCTATAAAGACAACTAGAAACTAGTCAAGATGGTCTCTAAAGACTTTATTCATTAGATCCATGATGATATAGGGGTCAATTGTAATAACAAAATGCATCACTATAAATTCATAGTGTCCACACCTTGTATGGAATGTCATATTTTATATATCCTCTTTCTTGACCCTTAATTGTTGATATGCTAATTACAGATCAATCTTGGAATGGTATTGAGCTCTATGTAGTTGGTTGAATATTTCATCAATGTGGGGAAGTGGATATTTTTTCTTGGCAGTGATATTGTTATGTTCTCAATAGTCAATGAAGAGTCTCATTGATCCATCTTTCTTCTTGGAAAATAGAACAGGTTCACCCCAACGTGATTCACCAGGGGGTGTAAATCCCTTATCATTAGACTCTTGGAGTTGCTTCTTCAATTCCTTCAACTCAATTGGGTCCATTTTATAAGGTGTCTTTGAAATATTCATAGCACCCTTTTTGAGTTCTATTCCAAACTGAACTTCACTATTTGGTGGAAGACCTGGAAATTCTTCTAGAAAGACATCATCAAACTCCCTTATAATGGGTGTATTCGTAATTATATGTTTCTCTCAAACCATTTGAGATAGATAACCTTCTTTTATAAGAATCAATAATCATAATATAGAATAAATTTTTACTGTAAGGTCATATTCATCCTTCTATTGATATGTGATCATAGATTGATCCAGAATATGAAATTTGACTTCCCTTCCTTGGAAATTAATATGATCCCCATAGATAGAAATAAAATACATTTCAATAATTACATCAAATCACACTATAGAAACCACACACAAAAATAGTACATTAGTGGGGGTTCTGCACAACCCCCTCTAAATGCATTTTTTGTAACATTATAGGGGTTCTGCACATCCCCCTCTAATCTTCGAATTTGGAGGGGGTTATAAACCCCCTCAAAATTACTTTTATATAGAAATTAGGGAGTAATTTTGCACAAACCCATCAATTTGTCAAATTTATAGGGGGTTCATAAACCCCTATAAAATTTTTTTCATTGTTTTTTTAATATTTGGTTTGATTTTAGATTTGGTTATATCAAAAACGCTGATAATTTAATAATAAGTGGAAATATATATTCTGTTGGATTTTATAGAAACTTTATATATAACATTAGTTTGGATATATATAAATATATATATATAATTCATTTTTTAATGTAAATAGTGGGGGTTCACAACCCCCTATAAGATAATAAATTAGAGGAGGTTCATGAAACACCGCTAATACCTTAGATTAGAATGGGTTTTGATCCCCCTCTAATTTAAGAAATTAAAATTGGTTTTGAACACCCTCTAATTGATGACATTAGAGGGGGATTTTAACTCCCTCAAATTCCTAACATTAGAGGGGGTTTTGAACCCCTTGTAATTTAAGAAATTAGAGGGGGGTTTAGAACCCCCTCTAATTGTTGACATTAGAGTGGGTTCTAAACCCCCTTTAATTTATGACATTATAGGGGGTTGTTAAACCCCTTTAATCCATGAAATTTGATGGGGTTATGAACCTCTGCAAATCCCTTTGATTAGATGGAGTTTTAAACTCCATCTAAATTTTAATTTATTTTTTAAAATAAATCTCATATAAATTCAAATTTTTTAATATATATGTAGGTGTGTGCATGTGTGTGTATACATATATTACATATACACATTATATAATAGTATTTAAATACATTATAATACGCATATATAAGATCATTGTATAAATATTTCAAATAAATACTTATAAATATAAACAAAAATGCATACATATGTATATAAATATTGATATATATAATATAAATGTAATTATAAATAAATTTATTCAAATTTATAAAATTAATATATGGTTTTGTAAATACTATACATTTATATTATGATTTATATTTTACACATATTATATTAAATACATTTTTTTGTATATTTTTTTATAAATATATTTATATTATATTATGTATACAAATATATATATTATAGAAAACATTAAATATAAACTTACATAAATGTATATATCTTATATAATTATATATATATATATTATAAATGTTTATTTATATGTAAATTTATATATATTATATAATTATTTTACATATATTGTATCATACCATTTTAATTATAGATTAATTTAACACACACACACACAAATATATATATATATATATCATATAGTAATTAATAATATTTTTGTTACAAACACATGTACATAAATACATTTTTATGGTATACTTATGTATAAATACATTTATATTGTATTATGTATACTAATTTAAATAATTTAGGCAAAATTAAATATAAATATAAATATAAATATAAATATAAATGTATTATTTATGTGTAGTATATATTATATTATAAATATTTTTTAGTAAATAAATTTACATTTATTATATAATTATTTTATGTATATTTTAGTATAAAATATTAATTATAAATTAGTTTAGTACACACACACACACACACACACACATATATATATATATCATATAATAATTAATAATATTATTGTCACACAAACACATACATAAATACATTTTTACTATATACTTATGTGTAAATATATTTATATTAGATTATGTATACTAATTTACATAATTTAGAAAAATATAAAAATAAATATAAATATAAACATAAAAATAAAAATAAATATAAATATATTATTTATTTACATTATATATTATATTATAAATTTTTATTCTAAATAAATTTATATGTATTGTATAATTATTTTATGTATATTTTAGTATAGAATATTAATTATAAATTAATTTAATACATACATAGATAAATATACATATCATTTAATTATATTATTTATTTCTAATTTTATGAATGCATTTAATTTTGTGTGTATATATATGTGTGTTGGTGATATAATATAAATGTATATATTTACATACATTAATGTATAATATTAATGTATTTAATATAATATATGTGTAATATATATTATAATTATCTTATATCTATAAATATAAAAATACACATGCACACATAAATATAAATATATTTATTAATATATGTATATATATGTGTATATATATATATTAAATATTCCAAAATATGTGTATATATTTACATATATTATACATAAATATATAATAATTATACATAAATGCATATTATGTGTAAATATTATACACAAATATTTATTATATTGTAGAGAAATATATTATATATATACAAATATATTATATTATTTATATTTCTAAACAAATATATATATATATATATATACATTATATTATAATATAATACTTTGGGATATAATTAAATAGAATGCAGCGTATATTATGTACAGAAGTGAGCTCAACATAGTGGTTTGGTGGTGCACGCTATATTGAACCGTTCTCGGGTTCGAAACTCAGGAGATACATTTTTATGCTGGGGTATGGTGACTGGGGTGGGGCGTGAGCTTGGCGACTAGGGTGTGGCGCACAGGCTCTGGAACGAGTGTGGTGACTCGGGGGACAAGGGTGGGGGCGCGCATCTATGAACAGGTGTGCTGGTGTCGGTCAAGGGTGGGGGTGGGCGGGTGTAAACAGGTTTGCTGGTGTCAGGGGTGTCAAGGGTGGGGGTGCGCTGGTGTCTGGGGGTGTGTGTTGGTAGTGTCAACTGGTGTCAATGGGGGGCCATGGGGTGTCAAGGGGGTACTCGGGGGGTGTAAGGGGAGTTGTGGGGGTGTCAGGGGGTGTGTGTCGGGGGTGTGAACTGGTGTCAAGGGAAGGGAACGGGTGTCAGGGGGTGTCAGGGGTGGCGGTGTGTGGGTGTCGGGGGTAAGAGGTTTCAACCAGAGTCAAGGGTGGGGGTGTGCGCGAGCCTAGTGGATCGAGGGACAAGGGAGGCGGACAAGGGTGGGTGTCATGTTGGGCGTGCGGGGGGTGTCCGGGCATGTTTGTGGGGGGTGTCAACCAGTGTCAAGGGGGGGTCCTGGGGTGTCAAGGGGGGTGTGGGGGTGTGTGCCAGGGGTGTCAACCGGTGTCAAGGGAAGGGCATGTGGGGGTGTGTTGGGGGTGTCAATAGGTGTCAAGGGGTTAGGGGTGGTTGTGCGAAAACCGTCTTTGATGCAATAACCAATAGGGGGGTTAACCACCCCTAAATTACAAGATTAGAGGCGGTTTCTATTATAACCACCTCTAATGTGGTAAATTTTGAGCAACATTATAGGGGGTTTAAACCCCCTCTAATTCAACCGCTGCTAAACTCACTATGAATTTAGAAGCACTTCCTCACAACCACCTCTATTAAAAGTAGACGGGCACATTAACAGTTGTTTCCCACAACTGCCTCTAATGTATTTAGAAGGGGTTATAACCCCTTCTAAAGTGAAAAATAACCCCTTCTAAATTGGTAATTTTTTCTAGTGATGAAGGATCATAAGATTTTAAGGAATCACATTCCCAAAAACATCAACTGGAGAAGAATTATAAACTTTTGATGATATCTTTGTGCCATAAGAAGTGGTCACAACTTACTCAACATCTAATTTTTGAGGTAATATAGGGATACCCATAGAAAAATATTATGAAATAAAAGAGTTGGTGTATCAACAATAAAATAAAACATTTTCTACATTATAGTGGATTGTATGTGTACCTTTCACCACTTCATTATTATACTCCACATCACTATTAACGTTCACATGTGACTTTCACTAGTCTTTGGCCTTAATAGTTTATTGATATCAATCACCACCAATAACCCTTGGATTAGGGAATTGATTGGCATAATTCCCTATTTCCTTTCACTTGTAACATTAAAGTATTGAAGTTTCAGTCAGTGCAACCTCATCTCTATTCTCATCATTAAACATCTTTTTACCATCACATCAGAATTCCACTTCCCAATGATCTTCTCTCACACACTTAAATAATTTTCTATTACCTTTAATATAATTTCCTCCATGATTCATTCCACACTTAGATCATATGGGAAAACTCATCTTCTTTTCATTATGGTCTTTATATTTTCTCTTGAATTCCATTTTTCTATTCTTATCAAACCCATAGAACTGATGGGTTACTCCAATCTCTCTATCAACCTTGATATGAAATCGAACAATTTACCCATAGCTATTGAAGTCCCATATGGCTAATTCCCTTCTAAGGAAGGGTTTTTGGACACTAAATAATTGATAAATTTTACTCTCTGATTAGATAATAATTCCAGCAACATACCTTTCAGGTCTTGTAATAGTTTCATTATAGGTACCAACAGATTCATCATACTAATTCTTAAGTTCATGGAACTACTTCTTCGTATTTTCATGAAGAATATGATGAAAGTATTTATTGGAAAATAAGTTATTGAAATATTTCCATTCCACAAATTCAATTTCATCTCTTTGACTTATATTATTGATAATATTACACCATGGACAAACATTACATTCCTATTGATAGACTACCAAGATGAATTTATCATGTTATGAACATTGTAGAACTAAAAAAATATTTTCAGTGGTACTAATCCATTATTCATCCATTAGTAGATTAGAAGACCCACTATAAGATTGTGGACACTGCCTCGTAAAGGACTCAACAAAAAAAATTCCCCCTTTTGTTTGCTTGGAAGCCTTGCAAGATTCATAGATTGAGAAAGTTTTGTGAGAATAACAACATGGTTTTTCATTCCATATCCCATAAAATTTGGTTTATTAGGAGGACAATCATTGCATTGACATCACATTCAGCATTAATATAGTTCCTTCAGGTTCTATTAATTGACTAAAACCATGAATCATAGTGTGACCAACACTAACCATAGTGGGAAAACAACATAATAAAGAATATAATTTCAATTTAATACATTTTAGTTTTTATCTTAGGTTATTCATGATAATCTATAAAACACTAGGATTGTAGCCAGTACTTCGGAATATCCTTAGGGTTATTTATATGGTTTTCTCATCCTATTTTCCAGAGGTTAACTATACCTTTTCTCTAACATCAACTATAGAGACCCATGCATTACATATATATATATTACTTAGAAATTAAAGAATATTAATTAAAAAATATAACAAATTCATGATAGGATCATATAGGTACAGTTCCCTTAGAAACTTTGAAACAAAAACAACTCGTTCATAAGATATCTACATTGTATCCCGCTTATTAGTTCATAACAAGACCCATTTTTGACATATCTTACTTATTACACTTCCTTATGAATTGGGAAAATAAACATAAGAAACGGTGTGCTTAGATTCTTATTAAGGGTAAATAGGGAGATGTCAATCATATCATAATCATAACATAGAACAATATATCATTTGAAAAATTTATCTTGTATATGAAAGATCTTGATATCATGCCATGGGATAAATCATAAAAGTTCAGAATAATCAATGAATGCAATATCAAAATCCATAACATAAGACATGAAAATTTTTTTCATACACATAATAATATAAAATAATTTCATTTTAGTCCAGGCTCATTTCCAAGACCATTATAGCAGACAAATTCCATTACTGAATCGAGATCCCTCCTCGTTCCAGTCCTATATTACTAAATTGATATCATTTATAATTTTAGCCTTTTCTATCTCATGAGATATACATATTTACCCAATGCATTGGAGGGAGATATAGGTCACACCCATCTCATAATGAAATCATTTTTATGTGTGGCACAAAAACATAAATCATTCATCATAGCATAACCCAACAAATAAAATGGATTTCTTAAACATCATTCCTTCAAAACATAATCCCTAAATGAAATAAATATTTAATAAATATAATTCCATCATAAACATAATAAAAACATATGAATAAAAGGGATATTGTATTTAAAACATATCCTTATTAAATAATTTCATCTCAGGGGGATAATAATTTTGATAAAATACTTTAAGTTAATTCTTAAGGAAAATATCCTTTCTTAATAGATAACTTTTTCTTTCTAAAAATGGAACACAATTTTAGAAGAACATAATTTATTTGAAAATATAAATTATATCATGTAAATTAAGTTTCATGTAAATAAGGCATTATAGAATCGTAAAAATTTGTTCATGTCGTATAAGTTAAAATAAATCATTTTTCTCATACATTTGTCAGAAAGTCAAAAAGTACATCGTACTGAAAAGGAAAAAATATTCCTATAGATTTGGTTAATAAAAATTTAATTATTGGTAAAATTAACTTTAAAAAGTTATATAAGGATACAGTGAATAATTTTTAATACATATTTAGAAAACATGGACGTGGATAACAAATATACCACAGTAAATACTTATATATAAACAATCTAGAATAATAGTGAGATTACAAAATTATCCCTTAACTTAAGTCTGATATCATTTCAATATATCCAAAAATCATTTATAATGTTTTAAATATTGTCATTTACTAATTCCATAATCAAATTATTTTCTTACGATATCATATATGATCATATTATCATTCATTTTTTAGTAACATTATTAATCGTCCATCGGGTATTAACTTCTTTATTTTCTTACGCATGTTTTGTCAGATAAGTTTTTATTCATATTCTAAGGTTATATTTATATCATTTACAAAAATTATTTTTGTGTAATATATACCATATTTATTCATTAAATTCATTTATATAACCATGATTTAATGAAGATCATGTATAATGAATCACATCGCATCGTAGAGACGGTAGGTCGTGCATATCCATCAGTGATGATATCATTCCCATTATTATTGAATGGTATTTAATTGGATAGTGTATAATATTTCAAAATAAATATCATGTTATTATAATAATTTTTAGTTTTTATTTATATCATTATACCCATCCATGTAAGGTAGTGGTGAAAAATATATTACACCATGACGTGGAGATGGTAAGTCATTCATACGTACACGTGGTGATTTTGTTTTTCATATGATGGATAGAATGTTGAATATGGTTGGTTCATAATCATAATAAAATATAAGTATATAATTTATGTTTTAGTTATTTATTTATAGTTAAGCACCTCATGAATAGGATGTAGAAGAATAATTTTGAATGAATCTGTAGTGGAGATTACCTCTTCTTTGATGTGCTCCCTCTAAATCTCCTCTTAAAGCACTAAAGTTGGTCTTTGAGAAAGAACGGTACCTCTAGATTTTTAATAGAGAATATTATGATGAGAAATGGTAGGGTATAGATGATCTTTAAGTCTCAACATTTTGTGAAGAAATGAAGGAGGAGGTGCCCCTCTATAATTGAGGGGAGGGGTACTTTTGGAAACTCCAGAAAATATTAATTTATAATAAAATAAAACCACATCCAAAAACCTAAAAAATGTCCCAATTTAGAATATGAGATGATATAATATATTAATCTGATAAAAAATTAAATATTTTAAAAGTTTTTATATCAATTTAAACCTTATCAGTTTATTTAACACATAGTTATTCTATTTAATTTTTAACAAGGGTAAAAAATATTTTAATGTTAAAAGGGTAAAATATTTACTTATCTGATGTCAATTAGACCATAAATAAATACCTTATAACATTTTAGATCATATATTAATTATTATATATTTTAAAAAAAATGTTTTATAATTTTTAAATAATTTAATAACACATTATTCTCCGAAACAATCAATAGTGTCAATTTTAACACTATTCAATTCATTGATTTTTAAAAATATGAAGAAAAAAAACAAGATAACATCGAACCAAATATTTTATTATATTACTAATATGTCAAGGTAGTCTATAAAATTAATTTTACATACTAATTATCCCAAATTATATTTATTTTAGTATTTTATAACATTTATTTGTTATCTCTATTAATAAAATAATTACAACATCAGTTTTGTGAAATTATTTAATATACTTAATTTTTGAATAAAAATTTAAAATAAAATTTTATTATAAATTTAATTAAAATATATTTCAAAAAAATAATTCTAGGAAAATATAGATTCTATAAAATCCAATATTAAAAATTTTATACTTATTAAAACATGAATGTGATAACTTTAACAACACATTAAATAAAATAATATAAGTGTCATAATCTCTTCTATAAGGCTCCAAATAGTGAATAACTAAAACCTTGGATTATTATGTTCTATATATACTCGAAAAATAATACTTTGTCAAATTTTTGTGTCTTTTAATAGTTATTATCATTTCAAAAAAAAATTAGTCTATTGGTTTTTCATCATTTAAATAATTCATGCATCATCAATGTATAAACCATTAAGGTAAATATTTATTTAGTAAGAATTAAAAATAAATTAACATGATAAATAAAAATGTTTTAGATTTAAAATGAGTACTTATAATCAAATTTATCTTATATATAACCTTTTATTAAAAATTGAATATGTATTAAAATTTGAGTGAGACCTATTTTACTTTTCTTTAAATAAAACATATTAAATTTCCTAATATCATCCAAGTGGCTTCAAAAGGATACCATTTCGACCCAAGGATTATTTATTATAAAAAAACTCATCCAATTATATTAAGATAGTTTTTAGGGTAATTTTAAAATATTATGTTTACCCTTATTTAGCTGATTTACGCTTTTACTATATTAAAAAAAATCTCTGAAGTTACTATTCATAATGACCAAAAATAAAATAATGGTATTTATATAAATTAGGTCTAATTATTAAAATATAGAATATATTTCTAAAATTTAAAAACATTCATGTTTAGATAATAAATTTAAAATTAATCCCATTGTTAGAAAGAGAGAACAAGTTTTAAAAGTTAAAACAGTGTAAAATATTAGAATGTTTTTTTACATCTAAATTCAATGTAAAACCATTTTCAATGATCTAAATTATATTTAATGATAAAAATATATTATATATATACATTAAAACCATTCAATAATATAATTTATTCATATAAATTTTTTTGATGAAAAAGGTTGCTTTTAATTAAAATTTATTATATTTTTACTATTCATAAAAACATGAAAGTTATTAGAAAAATATCCTAAAGTCTTCCAAAGTAAAATCTTTATACCCCACTTACAAATAAGAGTTTTATGTCTTTTTATAAGAATTATTAATGTGTCAAAAACTTAATTTAAAAAGGGTTCTCCATTAAAGGGCAGAAAATTACCCTTTTAAAAAATATAGGTTTTTATACATAAAATAGATTTCATTCATATCCAATGACAAAAATATCTATTGGATGAATTATAAAAAATATTTTATTAATTTTATAACATATATATTACATTAATTTTATTTATTAATGGTAATTCACATATTTTGTTAATACAAAAATAATTCAAATATGTAATTGATTTATATTTTTCTTGAATAATTGGTATCCAATGAATTCACCATAAATTTTAATAAGTTATTTATATTTATTCCTTCTAACTGAATAGTCAGTTTATAATGGTAATTTTATACTATGGGAATCTTACGGTTTATTTAAACTCATGATTGCATGAAATGCAAGCTATTGGAGAAAAATTATTTAAAGAAACTATTTCATAAAAACATCTTGGAGATACATTTTCCTTCTCCATACAAATATTTTAAACAAATTAATAACCTCTAGATTTTATATCATTCCTAAAACACTGATTTTAGGAAAATATTACTTTCATTATACTTATTGAAATATTTCACTTACAATAGATGATTGTACCATGGATTTTAATTCCCATTAGGGATAAATCATTGACCGCCTCCCTCTTCCACCATAGAAACACCAAAATTGGGTGATTATGATCCTACTACCATGACATTCAATCCCACATTTATAGAAATGGTTCACTGATGTATTGGGTTAATAAATATTTATCAATTCCTAGAAAATGGTTCATTTAGTCTGATCAATAAAATAATATGGAATCTATTGGGAAAAAATCACTCAAGGTAACATTGCAGCATTTTTGGGTTGATTGTGTTTATTGAAAAAGAAGGTTTCCATGGTGAATTGTAGAGTTCCAGAGATGTTGTTGAATATCAATGTTGAAAAAGAACCATGAAAAAGGAATAGACGATCTAGAGGCAGAACAAAAAGGGAAATACCAGGTGGCGTCGTTTTCTAGTGCTTGCCAAATTTTTGGGGTCCAAAATTTGGAGTTTTATAAGAATCATGAAAAGTGGATATCCTTGAAGGTCATATTTAAATATGGAAAAGTCATGAGTTTCACGAAGATAAGCTTCATAAATTATATTTTGGGAAGACTAGAAAAATGATGGTGGTGATTCTTCATGATTACGTCAAGCTTCGTGAATGGTAGAGTTGAAGAGCATTATGGTAACGAAGGGCATTGTAATTGGAGATTCGCAGAGAAGGCGTGAAGTAATTTACGGGATTCTCTATGATTACGGTGAGATATGCAATTGGAAATTTTCCGTGGTGCTTCGTGATTTTGAGAGAATTTTGGCGGGAACTTTAGATCTTCGCGATTTGAGATGAAGTGGCATTGGCTTCACGTGGAAGGTTCAAGGGTTGGTGGAATCACCTAAAAATATACCTAGCCCCCTCGAGAGAAGTATATTTTTTTCTAAGAAAATCATTTGCTCTCGGCTCGCGAGGGTAGTTCACGAAGGCAGTGTGCTTTGTGAAAGGAAGGAGCTTCACAACGGCTATTCTAAATCCGCGAAAGTTGCGAGCTTCACGTTGGCTCAGTGAGCTTTATAAGGGAAGTCGCTCTGCGATGACTTGGGATTCACGAGAGTGCTTCATGAAAATTCAAGGGCATCATGAAGGCTTGTTTGAACTTCATGAAATTGGGAGCCCCGTGAAGTAGTGTGCTTTGCAAAGGTTTTTCCAAAGGAATTGCCTAGTGTAGAAGGGAAAAGGGTTATTCTTTAGTGGATAAAAGTTGTACTTTAATAGAGCATCTATCAATAGTTGTGGATACATGTATAATCAAAATGAATAGACCTACAGGTATATAAACTGTGAGTGGATTTTATGAAGAAGCAGTGATCTCACTTCAGTTGAGAGAGTAGTGAGTTCTAAAATTGTGAGTGGTTTTAAACCAGGAGGGACGGTGATTCTAGTTATAACTTGTAAACAATAGTGTGCTTATAGTGGAATTGTTACATTGGAACACTGTCGGTGTATGCTCCTTGGACGTATCATAGTGAGGGTGAACCAAGTAAAAATCTTTGTATCTTGTGCATGCTTTAGGTTTTATTCATACTCTTCATTGGGAATAAGAGAGAAGAGGGTTTTGCCTAACTAAAAAACAAGATCAAAAGGGGTAGTTGTTTTAATATTTCATACCCTGATTCACCCCCCCCCCCCCCCCCTCTCAGGGTATCTAGCCTAGTGGACCTAACAATTGGTGTCAGAGGGAATGTTTTATATCAGTGTTTCTCTCTCAAATAGAGGTTGCTAATCATAATTGGATTCCGATCTTCGATGGGAACAATTTTCAACTATGGAAGAATCGGACGCAACACTACTTCTGATTTTTGGGAATGGATGTGTTTACAACAGCAATGCATGGTATCATAGCTGATATTAATAGTGGTGCATTATCATAATCTGAGCGAAGAGAATTGGATTCTGATGCAAAGGGAATAAATGCTTTGGTAGGAGCCTTATCCAATGCTATATATACCAAGGTGATGCCTTGCAAAACATCACATGTTATGTGGGAAAAGTTGTTGAACATATATGAAGGAGATTCAAAGGTCAGAGAAGTGATGTTGCAAGTATTATGGAACAAGTATGAAGATCTAAGAATGAACCCAAATGAGTCTGTTGATGGATTCTTTGGCAAGGTAAATGTTGTTGTGGAAGATATGTGAGGTCTAGGAGAAGTCATTGAAGACATAAATATCGTAAAATTCATCTTGAGGAAACTTCCACCTCGGTTCAATCCGAAGGTTTCATTACTAGAAGATAAAGATCCAAAGGAGCTAACATTGGACAATTTTTACAGTACCTTGGTTGCATATGAAATGAGAAATGATGATAACACGGCTATAGAAAAGGGGAAATCTAAAGAAGTGGCATTCAAGGAAATGAAGAAAATAGCCATTGATGATTTTCAGGAAGAAGAACAGACAGATAAGGTGATGTCATTCCTCTCCTCAAAACTTCAAATAGGAAAAGAAAAGTTTATAAGGAAACTTCCACTGGCCTGTTTTCGATGTGGAATGGTTGGTCATCTTGCAGCAAGATATCCCAAAGAATTCTAAGAAGATGATGATGTAGACAAAGTTGAAATTCCCAAGAAGAATTCATCACCCAATGGGAAAGGCAATAAATAGTTCAAGAGAAATTTCTTTAAGAAGAAAAATATCCTTTCAAAATAATGCGATAATTCAGATGAGTCTAAGGCTGAGGAGGTTGAAGAGATAGAGAACTGCAAAGATCGTGGAGAAAATGCTATGGTGGCAGTTGTCGGTAGTTCTCAGGAGAAGAATGAAACCAAATGTGATGATGAATAAGAAGAAGTTGAAGGAATAATATATATTCAAGCTGATTTAGAGGCTTCTCTTTAGGAGATAGATGATTGGAGAGCCAAAACAAAAAAAATCTAACAAACTTTTTCATGACGCAAAACTCTATATGCAGCAGCTGGAAGAAGAGAAGTCTGAGATGATGGAAGAAATTGAGAAACTCAAGTCATCAACACCAGATAAATATGAATCAGTTAATGAGTATAAAATCAATATTGAAGAATAGAAAATGAAGATTTATGTCTTGAAAAAATGCAATGAAAGATCACGTAAAGAGTATCGAAGAGCTTGAAGAGGAAGTTGTCGATCTGTGGAGAAAAGTTAAATACCAGGAAAAACCATTGATTCCCAACACATTCTTGGGAAATAAGGTCATTAAAAATACTGAAAAGATGAAAGAGGATCCTTGTAGTTTAGTAGGAAAGAATCGGCAATTGATCTCAGACGTTAAGGTTGATTCAGGGCTTGATCAGAAACAAAAATCTGTGAAATTTGATGTTAGACCGCAAGCACCCATCCCGAGATTGAAGGTTGATTTGGGCACAAAAAAGAATCAGAATATTCAGATATCCCAAAGGGAAACTCATAGTGTAGAAGTAACATGAAGTAATTCACCTTATATCAAGTGTTATTGTTGTGGAAAGATGGGGCATTCACAGTATGTGCATTCCATAGCCAAGAGATATTGAAGGGCACAATAACAAAGGTGGAAGCCAAGCAGAGAATGGTTCTCCAGAACATATTTTGAAGGACACTATTTTTGGTGTGGAGTATTTGGTCACATGTCTAGGTACTACACTTCGACCATACAGAGGAATGTTCCAAAGAAAAATCAAAATGTTTGCAAGCAACAGATCAATAAACCAACATATGAATTAAAAATGAAAAATCAATTTGGAGCTTTGCAAGATGAATCTGGTCCATCATAATCTAAGAAGGAACAGAAGTCTCAATCCATGCTGAGTTTGAAGGTAAAAATATGGACCAAAAAGAAGAAGGATGAGAAGGTCGTGGTGGCCGAAATTTCCCTTAAATCATCATATCGCTCTGGTGTGTAGATCCTAGATAGTTGTTGCACGTCTCACATGATAGGTAATAAGGATCTTGTTACATGTGTAAAATATGATAAAGAAGGTGTTTTCATGTTTGGAAATGATGAAGGCCAAAAGATTTTTGGCATAGGAAAGGCCAAGTTTGGGGGCAAAGATATGAGACATGTTGATGTCTTAGTAGTAGAATGTCCCAGGCACAACTTTCTCAGCCTCAGACAACTATGTGACTGAGGAAATTATATAAGGTTTACTAATAAGATGTATTTCATAAAAGGAAGACACGGGACAGTAGTTCTACAGGGAAAAATAACAAAGGGAAATCTCTACCTAGTAAGTGGAGAAGAAGAAATGAGTTTTCTATCTAAAGAGTAAGAAAAAATGTTGTGGTATAAATAACTTCGTCATTTTTACCAACCATCTCTGGAAGGTCTGGTGAAGTTTGATGCAGTAAGAGACCTCTCTAATCTATCACGTGATCATACTCACACGTGCGATTCATGCTAACAAGGGAAGCTTATCAGAAAGACGTATAAGGAAAAGGAAAATATGTCAACAAGAGTGCTCAAATTGGTGCATGCTGATGTTTGTGGCCCTATCACAGTAAGAGAAATTAACGGAAAGAGGTATTATGTTCTTTTCATTGATGAATATAGCAGAATGGCATGTTTATTTGTTATTTCCAATAAGTTGGATGTGTTCAGCTGCTTAAAACAGTACTGGAGGGAGTGTGAAAGGATGAGTGGACAGAAAATTTTGAAGCTTCGTACTGAAAATGGTATAAAATTCACAAACAGTTAGGTGGAAGGCTATCTCGAGAAACATGGGATAAGGAATCAAGCTTCCTCAGTAAGAACCCCTCAACAGAATGAAGTGGTTGAAAAGAGAAATCAGATAATCAATAACATGGCCAGAACGATGCTCATTGAAAAAGACCTACCAGGGAAATTTTGGAAGGAAGCAGTTTTGACATCGGTCTACATTTATAACAAGGATTTTTTATGTCTGAAATAAGGAAAGACTTCGTACGAGATGTGGTATGGAAAAAAGACGAAGATGAAACAATTTCGAATATTTTGAAGTAAGTTTTTTTTCCTCAATAAAGAAAAACATAAGAAATATGAGTCATGAAGAGATGAAGGGATATTCCTTGGATACTCAGGAAGAAGTAAGTCATATAAATTCCTTAACAAAAGGATGGGAAAATTAGTTGAGAACAATGATGTCACTATAGTATAGAATGAGGAGATCATTCAACAGTGCAGTGAACAATTTCTTGATGAGAGTGATGAGGAAGAAAGCAATGCAGGGGGAGTAGAAGTGGATGATGTTGATTCAAAAAAAAGATACTGATGATGAGCATGAGGAAGTAAAATCTTTATCTACACAAAAACCAAAGAGTCGAGCTGAAATAGAGAGGCATAATATCATTGGTGATCAGTTATCTCCCGTTTAGACAAGAAGAATGAAATCCCTGTAGCAGACATCTTTACTATCACAGGTTGAGCTGAAATGCTTCGCTGATGGAGCTAAAGATGAAAATTGGATTCAGGAAATGAATGAAGAGATAGATCAGATTGAGAAGAATTAGACGTGGGAGATTGTTTTGAGGCTAGTAGATATGATTATCATCATGACTAAATGGATCTATCATAACAAGATAAATGAAGATGTCACAGTGATTCGGAACAAATCACAACTAGTGTGCAAGGGGTACTCCCAGATTGAGGGAATAAATGATGATGAGACATTTGCACCATTTGCAAGAATAGTGACAATCTGATTACACTACAAGAAAACTGATGTTTAGCGACGATTGTTTAGCAGCAGTTCTTGGAACCGCCGCTAATCATTTTTTAAAAAAGGATTCATGGCAGTTTATAATAAACTGCCAAAAAACATTGTTTTTTTAACAGCCCGACCCTTCCCCCCACCCCGACCCTCCTCACTCAGATTCCTCCATCCCCCCACTTCCCCCACGACACTGGCCCCCCGCGACCCCGGCAACCTCGCGACCCCGGTGACCCCGCAACCCTGGAGACCCCGCGACCCCGGCGACCCCACCACCCCAGCGACCCCACGACCTTGGCGACCCCAACCCCCCACGACCCCGGTGACCCCGCGACCCCAACGACCCTACTTCCCCGACGACCTATATGAAACCCTAATGTTTGAAATTCTTATATAGCACATTATTCCCATAGATATATGATGACATGCAAATATAGTGATCTATTCCAATGGACAAATGTTGAAATAATTATATATATGGCTATTCCCAATGGATGAAATGCTTATATAGAGGGATATTCCAAGTTTTTTAATTTTTCCATGGTTTATTATTATTGTTGGCATGGTTTTGTAATAAGATCATAGATAATCTGACATGGTTCTGTATTAGGATGATTCGTGTATTGTGTTTATTGATTAATTAATATTCATTCTTATCCCCTTACTGTGTACAATATATATCCAACTATTTTTTATATGAATAATGGTGTTGACCTAATAAGTTTTACTCACAACCTACTCATCTCAATATTTTGAACCCTAGCAGATATCATGGATGTAGGATTCAAAAAGGTAAAGAGACCTTTATGTTAATTTTTTTCATATAGGATGGGTTGGATTTTGGAGAAGGGATTGAAATGGGGATTGGAATAGTAGACTTTTCTGTCGCTATTTGAAACACATAGTCTTTTACTCTATATTACAACCGTCAATAAATTCATTTTAACTACATCATCTCATTACATTATTCCATTATTATTTATTGGATTTTTTTAGTTGGATTTTTTTTATTACATGTTTTATTATATGGTTTCCTCTATGGATATTTATTTTATTATAGTTATTTATGTTGATTTTTCTACTTCTATATAACTACATACCCGAGGGTATGGTATCCCCACTATAAATATCACACTCATTTCTAGTCAATGACCTATTGAATATGGGTAGGAATGCATGAGGGCCCATAAATAACCTGATTTGGCCACATGAGAGAGTGATGGATTGGGGGATGTAGCAAAGTGGTATCAAAGAATCATGTTTTAATTTCTATTACATTACTACTTGTGGAAAGGTATAAGAGATACTAGGATGTGTCAAGACATAGAAATGAGCTTCTGAATAGGAGTATCTAGCCAATGTATTAGGGAAATATGTGTTCATATGGAAGGGATTGGTTCTTATGTTATTTTATTGAAAAAGTTGGTTTTATTTCACCTTGGGTGATTTTTATTTTGTGTGATGGTATTGTTTAGTGATGAATTTGGATTCATGATATTTATACTCATGGCCCAGAATGATGTTAAATGAGTATTCATGCATCATGATAGGCACATAGGAATGTATATAATGACATTCATTCTTCATGGTAGGGACATATTTATTTCATGTTCTATGTTCTTTCCTTTATGAAGTGTTTTGATAAACCTAATGTATCTGATAAATTAATTATTCTCCCAAGACTTTAATATTGGGAAATGGCTTTGTTTTTTGTGAATAAATATTATGGAACCATTCACCTTTGTAATGATTACTGAAAGATGAATCAAGTCATAGTCAAGAACAAGTTTCTATTTCCTTAGACTGGTGATATGTTTGATCAGTTGAAAGTGAATAACTGGTTCTCAAATATTTATCACCATTCTGGTTTTCACTAGCTAAGAATAATAGAGTTTGATATATTAGAGATTTTATTCCAGAGTATGTATGGACATTAAAAGTATATTTCTATGCCTTTTGGTCTAATAAATGATCCCATAATTTTGATAGTGTTGAACAACATTATATTCCATGATTATCCTGATTCATTTTAGTGGTATTTGAGTATGACATATTGGTTTAATATTAAACCGAGGAGAATCATGTGAGTCATTTGAGTCTAGTTTTGGAAATTTTTAGAGATCACTCTTTTATCCCTCTATTATCATGTTTCATATACATGTTCTCGGGTTTAAAAAATGTATTCATGGTTTGTGCCTAGACACCCATCCCAAAATGCCAAAGTATTTACATCACAATTTTTCCCCCTATTATCCTGTTTCAACTCCTCTCTAATCTGTATTTTCCAAATAAGGTTCACACTTATTAAAGGTGGTATTTCATAATTACTTATAAAAAATAGTGGTTTAAAATGAAAAGTAATTTTGGTTTCATTAGCATGTTACTTGTTTAATTTATACTTTTTTTTTATTTTATTCTTACTTTCATATAGAATAATTAGGCTTTATTTTGAGTATTTAATTTATATAGTTCATTTAGATGTTATTGTTGTTCACTGTAATTTTCAAAAAGGATTCTTTAGTTCTTATTCTGACCTAGAATATGTGTTGATTTGTTGATGTTATGTCATTTTCAGTCTCGTACACCGTCATAGGATTCCTGAATCACTATCTTCCTTCATTAAGTGTTTTTCAGGGGTCAGTGGAAGTAGTTAGGTAGTTGGAACAAATTGAGGTGATCCTCAATTATCTTAGGGAACCTGATACTTTGTGGGTGAGAATTTTTTATAACTGGATTTATAGGTTCAGTATAGTCTTGTGGGAGTCAGTGGTACCTTCTTAACTTCATGAATGTATGAATTGGAATCTCATCAAGATTGATTTTTTTAATGGTTATTTCCTAAGGGAATGAATGTAGAGAAATAGACTGAGCTCATGAGACTATTTATTGGTGACAGATCAGTATGGGAGTATGTCAATAACCTTTCAAGGTTTGGTATATAGTCTACAAAGATAGGGGTCATCAATTATAAGAAAGATCATTTCTTTGGTGATGGTCTTCACCCAGACCATGGTATATCTATACTTTCTTTGGGAATAACATCCATTTTGGATATTTTCACTAGGGGCATGTGAATGGAAGCTAACTATTCTTGGAAATTGATGGTTGTTAATTCCTTATTTTTATCAGGTATGAAACAAATTAATAGTGGGAATGAAGAGAATCCAATGTGCAAGGAGTAGAGGTGGGATGGACCATAACATGATGAAAAGGCCCATTCTTATAGAAAGAGTTCATCCATTTTGTGCTTCCAGTTTAGGGACTTTGAGGAATTATGAGACCCATTTGTTGATATATCCTTTAATTTTTCTCCATTATAGAAATTTTGCTCATCATTATATGTTTTTTATGATGGGGTTATAGAAGATGTCTAATGTTTGATAATTTTTTGGAGTTGTGGTTTTGGGACCTTTGATTGTTGAAATTATTTTTGGATTTTCGGTATTTTTCATTTAGATATTTTTAATGAATACTTTTCTGAATTTATTTATTTATTGTTTTAATGTTATTTTATGAAATTCCTTGTTTTTTGTGTAGGCACATTGTGACATACATGGATAAAAGCTGGATCACATTACCGAGGAACACACCTCAGTATGCTAAGGGTTTGAATGAGTTTTTAGATTTTGCAATTTCTAATCGATCCGTTGAAGGGAGAATAAAATGTCCATGTCCTAAATATAAATTTAGAACATGGTTGATGATAGATGTGGTTTATAAACATTTAATACTGAATCAATTCCATGCTCAATATTTTTGTTGGATTTGGAATGGAGAATCGAACGTTACAGAAAGATTGAGCACTGATGTTAATTCGCAGAATGAGGTCCCAAGTTCATCGACAATGGAAAATGAAATGAAAAACCTAATAAATGATGCATTGGGCACTACAAGACACCACTATCAGCATCAAAACATATCAGAACAACCAGAAGAGGGTGAAAAAAATTGCAACGTGACAAGTGATGTTTTTGAGAATGTAACACAGGCAGATCAAGATTGTCACATATCATTGGATCCTACTCTTGATTTTGTGGATCAAAATGTAAGAGAAAACTTCACTGAGGAAAATTCATTTCATGATTTAGTTGATGATGGAAATCAAGAGTTGTATAGTGGGTGTTTGAAATATTCAATGCTTTCATTTCTTCTGAAGTTATAACATATCAAATGTCTATGTGGAATTACAAATAAGGAAATGTCCATGATATTGGAATTGATTCGTGATGCATTTCTGAAATCAAAAATCTCAGAATATTTTTATGATATGAAAAAAGTTGTTAACAAGCTTGGTCTAAATTATACAGAAATACATGCATGTCTCAATGGTTGTATGCTTTATTGGAGAGAGGATTCAAGTACACAGAATTTCAAGAAATTTTCTTCTTCTAGATGGCAGGAAAAGGGTGATGTTGGAAGTCTGAATAAACATAATATCATGGAGAAGACGAAAAGGATCACACCTATAAATTTTTTGCATTAATTTCTTTTAAAGCCTCGATTGGAAAGATTATTCATGTCATCGAAAACCGCCGAACACATGAAGTGGCATTCTGTAGATAATAACAATGATGGGTTAATGAGACATCCACAAGATTCCCAATCGTGGAAGAAATTTTATTCATTACATCTCGATTTCTCAACTGATCCTAGGAATGTTCGATTGGGATTGGATGCCGATGGATTCAACCCATTTGGGACTTTGAGTACCAATTATAGCATTTGCCCAGTTGTTTTGATCCCTTATAATCTGCCTCCGTGGATATGTATGCAACAAACATCTTTTATCCTTTTGATGATTATTCCTGGAAAACAAATGCCTAGAAATGATATTGATGTATACTTGCATCCTTTGATTGACGAATTGTCGGATTTATGGAGAAACGGTGTTGAGACATTTGTTGATTCTTCTAAAACAATGTTCAAAATGCATGATGCTTTAATGTGGACCATTAGTGACTTCCCTAGGCTTGGGAATTTATCTGGTTGGAACACTTACAAGGGTTTGGCTTGTCTCGTTTGTAACTTTGATTTTGAGCCCAAATGGCTACCTCACAGTAGAAAATGGTGCTTCTTGGGTCATCGAAGATTTCTCGATGCATCTCATAGATTTTAGCTGAACAGATAAAAATTTAATGGTTCCATTTATCGTAGACCACCTCCAAAGTTGTTAAATGGTTTTGAAATATTGACACAGCTTGAAAATGTTGAAACAGAATTTGGGAAGGTTCATCGTTTGAATGATAGCGGAAAACGGGTCTGAAGTGCATCGTCAAGTGAAACTAGAATGGAACAATGGAAGAAAAAAAGTATATTCTTCAAACATCCGTATTGGGAATTTAATTTTTTGCGGCATAATCTTGATGTGATGCCTATTGAGAAGAATGTCTGTGAAAATTTGATTTTCACATTTCTTAATGAGCATGGAAAGTCGAAGGTTCGTCTCAATGCCCGCTAATACTTACAAGCAATGAACATAAAATGCGATCTCTAGCCAGATGAGAATAAAAAGTATCCTCCGGAAATTTTTGCAATGAAAAATAGGGATAAAGATACATTCCTTCGAATGTTAAAGAATGTTATGGTATCTGATGGGTATTCAAGTAACATCTCGAGGTGTGTTGACTTGAAGAATTGTAAGTTACATGGATTGAAAATCCACGATTCACATATTTTGTTACAACAGTTACTACCATTGGCATTGCATACATTATTACCTGAAAAAATTACTGCTATTGTACTCCAGTTCTACACATTTTTCAGAAAACTATGTGAGAAATCTCTACCTCCATTTTAGCTTGACAACCTCCGGGAGAGGTTTGTATTGACCCTTTGCGCAATAGAGATGATATGTCCTCTGTCCTTTTTTATTGTAATGATGCTTTTAACTGTACATTTGGTTGAGGAAGCTAAATTAAGAGGCCCCGTTCATTATCGATGGATGTATCCAATTGAGAGGTACTTTATTTATATGTTTTCAAGTTAAGTAAACAATTTTTGGTACTTAATTAAATGCATGATTATGTTTATTTTATTTCATAGATATCTTGGTCATTTAAAATCATACGTGAGAAATAAAGATAAACTTGAAGGCTCAATTGCTGAAGGCTATGTGGAAGAGGTGTGTCTTACCTTTTGTTCTTGATACTTGGATGATATTTAGACAAGATTTAATCAATTTGGACATCTTGACGACACATCGACTCAATCTCAAATTCATCATAAATCCATAATATTTCCGGCTATTGGCCGATCTGTTGGGAGGACCTCAAATGTGACCCTAACTGAATTGGAATTATTACAAGCACATAGATATGTGTTGCTAAATAGTGAAATTGCAGATCCATTAATTGAAGAGTTGAGGATACAAACAAAGAGATGAATGAGAGGCCGAACACAAAATGAGAAAGATATAATGAAAGCTGTTAATAAAGATCATGTAGAATGGTTTTCACAACGTGTATGTTCATAAATATGGCAATAAATATGAATATTAGTTTCACACATACATTTTTTAAATCTAATAAAGTGTATTTCTTTTTTCAGATCATGAATACTGATACTCGAGCAGAGGTGTCAGAAGATTTGATGTTTCTTGCTAGAGGTCCTCTAAAATAAGTTAGAATGTACGATTCTTATAGTGTGAATGGATTTAGATTTCATACAGTCGATCGAGAAGTGGGTTTGAGAACACATAATAGTGGTATATTTACATTTGCTGAAGTAGAATACTATGGAAAGCTGTATGATATTATTTAATTAAACTACCACTGAAATTTTTCGGTTTTTTTATTAAAATGAAAATGGGTAGATATAATTAGAGGTGTTAAAATAGATTCCTTGAAATTTACTTCTATGAACTTCTCTCGTTTGAGGGATGTTGGTGATCATGAACTGCATGATCCATATATCTTAGCATCACAAGAAAAAATGGTAGATTATGTGAATGATGTTGTTGATGAAGGGTGGAGAGTAGTTTCTCACGTAATACAAAGAGATTTGTATGATATGGGTTATGAAGTGGAAAATTTGACCTCTGAAATTGTATTTAATCAGCAATATGAAGTAGAATTATTTGTCCATCGTGATATTGAAAATATTAGTCTAGAAAGGATGAATTAAGTGGATGAAGTAATTGATCAGGAAACCGACATGATTGAAGTGGAAAATGATTGTATGTATAATTATTTATTTATTCAGCAACCACTTGTTTCATTTCTGCAGCCATTCATTATCATTGTTATATATATTTTTTATGTTAGTACTCTATCTATTATCATTTTTATTTTTTTTTCTCTATAATTTTTTTGAAATGTATATTTTGAACTTAATTTTATTTTATTAAATGAAAAGAATTCCAATGAAGAAGTGGTACATTATTTCATCTAGTTCTACGATAGATAATGCTCCATCTGGCTCCCTCCCCACGAAATCTGAGGCACCAGCTGCCGACACCCCTGCACCATCTCCCCCTGAACCATCTCTCACACCATATGTGGATGTCCTAGTTGAGTCTGAGTTGTCGACTCCCCCTTCTAGTGCCTCAGCAGTGGGGTAGCGACGCGCCCCTTCTGGTTCATCCCGGAAATACTGGAGTGTCACTGTCATAGGTACAAATTTTAATTAAATAAATTTATTTCATTTTGTTAATACTAATTGTTTGCTCATTGAAGATGAAAAAAATGAAATCATGGAGAAAAACATAAAAAGTTTAGATGTTTTGAATCTGAATGGTGAGAAGATTGTTGTTCCATTTGATACTTACGGGGTCCCTACGGATGATGCAGCGGGGTTACTTGGCCAGATTCTAGGCCAGCTGGCAGCAGAGCCCATTTCCCTTCCCATTTCATATGACGATTGGAGACATATGCCTCCAAGCTGGAAAATGAAGTGTTTGATTCTCAAATCAAGGTAAATTTATTAAATTATGGTTTAATTGAATGTCATGTTACTAATATGTTCAAAATGAATTTCTGTATACATATGTTCTTCCACATTATCGTTGCTGATGTGATAGCACAGAAGTGGACGTTGAAAAATCTAGGTAAGAAGGGGAAAGATTTTAAATGGAGATTGTGGTGTGATTTCAACGATGCTTCGTTGACCGTGCTGCAAATGTATCAGAAGCTACCCTGTGGGGTACTGAAAGAGCAGTGGAAAGTGTTCGTTGATAGGCATTGGGATCATAAGCGGATTGTATTGAAATATATATTATTATTATATTAACCTCATTTTAAATTTATACATGTATATGAAAAAGACATGACATTAAACACATCAATATTAAATTTCATTTTATTTATTTCAGGATCTCTCAAGATAGAATGCGTCAAACTGAGCGAAGCAAGTCATCCCGCACACTGCGGGATCAAAAAGTTTTTCTAGAAGTCGAATGACATTGGTAATATTTTTAATTACTTTAAATATTTATAAGACAATATTATCTGTTTAATATATTGAATTGTTGATTTACCTTTGATTAATGCATTCATAGAGTTTAGGCCATGAAGCATCCAGAACTGAACTGTGGTTGGATGTTCACAAGAAATTAGATGGATGTTTTGTTAATGAGACTGATAAAGAAGTTGGGGTATGAAGTCAATTTTTTTTCATAGTAACTTATTATCAGTTTTTACTGTGTTAATATATATTGATATTTGATTTATAGGTCAAAATTAAAGAACTATGCGATGCCAATCCTGCGCATTCCTACTCTATCTCCCAGGATGACCCGGTTGCTAAAGTCCTTGGGAAGGCGCATCCTGGGAGAGTGCACGGGATGGGTTTGGGACCCATGCCATCTGAGGTTTTTAGCAGGCCATCGGGGATAGCTGCTACATCTACTCCTGACTTTAGTCAGCCCATACCCGGAGATGCTATGAAAGAGATTGTTTCTTTACGAAACATAGTTCACTATCAGGGGTATCAGATATCTGCATTACAGAAAGAGTTGACTAAAATACGTCAGCAGATGAGTAGATATTCCCCCGGTGGGAGTGCATCGAGTGGTGGTATGCAGGTAAATCACAGAAAATCAAAATCATTTAGTTTTCTAACTTTCATTGGTTTTAAGTTTTAATATAAATATGAAACTGTATTTAATTTTCAATATAATATTCTTACAGGTGACAAAACAAAGTGGAAATAAAGGTGGAGACGGTGACGATGCATCATCGGACCCTGAGTAGTTGTATTGTTGATGTGTTGAACAAAAATGGAAATAGTTGGTTTGTATATGTAACATTTGTGGAACATAGTTTCCACCACACATTTTCATGTCCTAAAATTTCCTTGATTTATCATGTTTCTTTTTATGCATTTTATAGATTTTTTATGTTTCTTTTTATGTCTTCATTTCTCGAGTGTGGTATACATCATTCCATTTAGGTCTGTGTTTGAATTGGTAGTCGAGATTTTGGAGGACTAGAAGTTAAACCCATTGTTTATGTGTTGAATAAATTGGATCATTTCTTGTTAAATATGAAATTATAAATAGTAATGAAGGAGTTCATGTGGTATAGAGTTAGATTTGAAATTCAAGTGGTGTAAAAGCCTTATATAAAGTATTCAATGCTATCAATCAAAATATGGTGATAAAAAGTGGAATTAGAATATATAATGTGGTATCCAATTGAGGATATAGAAGAAGATAGCTTGATGGATACCACTAGAGTTATTAACTTAAGTTCTTGTTTCTTATATTAAGTTTTAGATCATTAGGTTTAAAGGATTTATTTATAACTAATTTCCAAGTTGTAAATTCACTCACTAAAAATATATAATAAAATGAAGCTATATGTGAAAGAGGTTTTGAGATTCAAAGAAAATTTAGATTTTTTTAAGACAAGTGATATCAAGCATGGAGATATAACGAGGAGTAAAGGATGAGGTTAAACTAATATGAAACAAAGATAAAAGTTTAGTGATAAAATTAAAACTTACTAGCTGAATAAAACCCTCAAGTGGTGAACAGAGTCGAGAGGTTTGGAGGATAATTTACATGAAGTTGTAAGAGATCAAAGGTTCTAACATAAAATCAACAAGAGGATGAAGTTTTATGTAGAGTTCTTTCATAGAGTGGTACTTTCATGATATGACATGGTGTTTAAAGGATGAATTTAGAGTTCTTCCAGTTGGTTATTTATGGCGTGTCTACCTCTATCATGACACAGGGACCTAGAGGTCAATTTATAATGGTTCTTCCTTGGGTGACATTATGTTGTAGTTATTTTTTCATATTGCAACCTTCCTCAATGATATTGATTTAACTATTTTTAAACATGTATCAGAGGGGTTGTACAGTGGATTGGATTTGGTTTTTATGGGAAATAAATATGTTTTAGGTTTATTAAGGCTCCCATCATGTGTTTTAGGTCACCATATTATTTTTCTCCTTCATTACACAATAGGCATCATATATTTGGTTGAGGTAGAATATTTCTAAACTTATCTTCTATCTTTAGGAATAAATTATTTGACTAGCCTACTAAGAACTTTTACAAGGGTCCTATATTATTATTATTATATGTGTTTGGTTATGACTACTTTATTACTCATGGTTATGAGGAATGAGAACATGCAGGAACACTCTTTAAAGAAGAAAAAACTAAATAAAGATAGTAAACTAGTTAAGAGTAAATTAGAAGGGAAAAGTGGGTCGCTTGTACTTTATGGATTTTCATGATATTTCTATGTGTTGAATGTAATTTATTGATAATTTATGATATAGATTAATTCTTGTTTTTATCATTTAAGAAACTCTTGACCATTATAATAAGATAATTTTTTAAAGATGGTAGTAAAAAGATTTTTTTTGGAAACTAGAATATAATAATTTCTATTACATACCAATGAATTTAATATTTATGTATCAGTGTATAGGTATGAGACTATACATGTTTGAGTATATAGAGTTTGTAGTGGATCCATGTACTTTTACATTGATTTTATTGCGTACTATTTTATTTTTATGGTCTGCCTAGTGGGTCACCAGTGTTGTATCGTGTTGTGTAGTTTTTCAGGATTTTACATCAATGTATTATTGAATCTTTTTATTTTTTAGTTGTGTATATCTTATGTATTCATTTACTTTCCCTTTTCATGATAATTATATATTTTCTATTATTTATTAATTTTATATGAGGTCATAGTTCTCCAAATATCGACACTTGGGTCCTCGCTACTAGTTGGTGGCATCTGGTGTATGGGGAGGTTTTCTTGATACCTAGTAACCCATCGGCTCGGAGCATCAGTTTAGCGGAATCTAGATTGGGATGTTACAATGTTGTATCAATGGAGTTTTATCTTCCTTGTATTTACTATTTAGGATATTGTATACATGAGTATTAGGAATGTGTTGGAACCTTTGATGGATATCTGACTGTTTTGTTAATAATACTTTCTCTAATAGGAAGTCTTATTTTCTAGGGTTTCAGATTTTTGTTCAATTTTTAAATATTAAAGTTGTATATTATTTCTCATTGAGAGAAAAACATGTTTTTTGGATGTTGTGATTTATTCTGGATATTCAGCTCTTGGTCATTTGTGGGAGGCCAGGGATGGTTTTTGACTCTTGGGCGGGGAATAAAGAGGACTCTCAGGCATCATATTTGGAATGTAGGATTCACATCATATATATTTTTAGTGTGTGATTTTACTAACAATGGATTCCTTTGAGCCTTCATAAACAGATAATTAACATTCATGGAAGGTTATGTGGGTCTATGTTGAAACATTTTTTTGTGAGGCTGATGACTCTGTCCTCCTACACAGGAGGTGTAGTGACCTAGTTAGTCGATATGATATGTGATTCCTTCTTATTGATCCCCATTTTGGGTGTTATTTCTCAGGTTGTTCTCAGTTGGTTTATATTTTTGGTTTTATTTGTTTTTCAGGGCAGTGGTGCAGCAAAAGAAAAGAATTATTTTTTTCATTATGGGCAGCTTTTCGAGGTAGTTTTAACCGCCACGAAATGTATATTGGAGGTGGTTTAAACCACCGCTAAACGGTGAAAACCTTCGCTAAACATGAAATAAAATTTACATTTAGCGGTGGTTATAACCACTGCTAAATAGGAGCATCGTGGCTGCCTCATTCTGTGGCGGTTCCCGTGACTTTATCGGTGGTTTTACAGCCACTGGAATTTGATTTTATTAGTGGCGGTTGTAACCGCTATGAATAAAGTGATATCCAGGGCTCGTAAAACCACTACTAAATTCAGGAAAACAGCCGCAAAATGAGGCAGCTATGACGCTTTCCTAAAAATGCCTCTAAATGAAAAAACCCGCCTCTAATATATTGGAGACACCTTATTAGGTGGCGGTTTCTGTAAACTGCCGCTAAACGCAAAAAAAATCTTCATTAAATAGCGATTCTGTTGTAGTGTTATTTCTAGCCATTGCAGTTCAACGGAATTTCAATGTATTTCAAATGGATGTCAAATCTTCATTTTTGAATGTGGTTCTGGAGGAAGAGGTTTATATTGAGAAACCATATGGTTTTCTCATTCATGAGGATGAGAAAAAGGTTTTCAGATAGAAGAAGGTGTTTTATGGGCTGAAACAAGCACCAATGGCATGGTACTCAAGGCTTGATCAGTACTTGAAGAAGCTTGGTTTCCAGCATAGGGGAGTTGATTACAATCTCTATTTCAACAAAAACAGTAATAAATGGATGATGTTCTTGGTTTATGTTGACGATATAATATTTTTTGGATTAGATGAATCTCAGTGCAGACAATTTTCTGAATTCATGAAAAGTGAGTTTGAAATGTCAATGATTGGAGAGATAACATTTTTCATTGTTCTACAGGTGACACAATGAAGGAATGGAACATTCATTTCTCAATAAAAATATTACAAGGAGGTTTTTAAAAGATTTTTAATGGAAAATTCTAAGGTGATAAAGACTCTGGTTGCTACCCGGATGAAATTATCAAAAGATGATAATGGAAAGACAGTTAATATCACATAATACAGGCAGATTATTGGGAGTTTACTGTACCTGACAGCAACAAGATCTGATATTTTTTTATCCACCTTTCTAGAAGCACGATATAAAAGAAATATCAATGAAATCCACATTCTTGTAGTAAAAAAGAATACTTCAGTATATCAAGTGCACCGTGGAATTCAGCATGATGTATAATGGAAAATTCAGATACAGTTATTGGGATATACTGATGCATATTGGGTGAGTTTAGCGGATGACTGGAAATCAATGTGAGGAGGTGAATTATATCTTGGTGGCTTGTGTGTTTCTTGTCTAAGTGAGAAGAAAGATTGTATTTCATTGAGCACCTCATAAGCTGAATATGTTGCCGCCACTCAATCTTGCACATAGTTATTGTGGATGAAGCAGCAGCTTGATGATATGGGCATTGAAGTGAAGTCTCTGATCAGAATCAAGTACGATAACTCAAGTGATATAAATATTAGAAAAAATCTTATACATCATTCAAGGACGAAGCACATTGAGATAAAGTATCATTTTATCAAGGAGAAGGTTGAGAAAGGAATTGTGAAGTTGGATTATGTGCCTACAGAGCTACAGGTTGCAGATATTCTGACCAAGGACTTACCCAAGGAAGTTTTTGAAAGGCATCGACTGGATCTGGGAGTTCATTCGACTCCCCGTACTTAAAATATTATGGATGTGGAACCCCCCCCCCCCCCTTCCCCGAGGTATTGTGTGTTTTTCTCTAATGCGCTAATCTGTGTTCTTTCCAATGTTGCAGACTGCAAAGGGGTGACCTTTGGGTTTGTTGACAAAGGTAGAGAAATAGTGAATCCTCAAGGGGAAGAAATAGTGGATAATGAAGGGAGAAAATGCCTTTGTCAAAGACACGGGGAGAAGCTGATAGGTGCAGTAGCGAGATAGGGGGAGAGCAATGAGATAGAGGGAGAGTATTGAATCTGACGATGCTAGAAGTGATCAATCAAAGAATAGATATCACGATATCTGATGATCATGATACAAGTAGAACAGTGATGTTGGAATGGTGTGAGAAGGTTTCCAGCAAAATCCCCAATTGGTATCAGTGTGGTATCATCAATTGGAATCAGTTTGGGAATTGGTATTAGTTGGGTGTCAATAGTGGGTGGATAAAATGAAGTGATTCATTGATGAACTTTTCATTTACTCTTGTTTCTCACGACGAGCATTGATCATGTGGGATTAGAGTGTGTGGTGAGTGAATCTTTGGTTGTTATCTGAATCGCAAGAGTTGAATGATGTTTGATGATAAAAGGAGACTCAGTGAGGTATCAACATGCATAAAATCATCCTGAGAAGAGTTGTCAATAAAACCAAAGGGGGAGATTGTTGGGAAAAATCCCTCAAGGTAATATTACATCATTTTTTGGTCGATTGTGTTTGTTGACAAAGAATGTTTCCGTGGTGAATTTTCATTTACCAGAGATTTTTTTGACAATCAACGTTGAAAAAGAACCATGACAAAGTAATGGAAAATATGGAGGTAGAACAAAAAGAGCAGTACAAGGTGGCGCCATTTTCCAGTGTTTGCCAAATTTCTGGGGTCCAAAATTTGGAGTTTGGCAAGCATCGCAAAAAGTGGATATCCTCAAAGATATTATTTAAATATGTAAAAGCCAAGAGTTTCTCGAAGATAGGAATCATAGATTGGATTTCGTGAAGACCAGAAAAATGATGGCAGTGATTCTTCGCGATTACGTCAAGCTTCACAAACGGCATAGTTGAAGAGCATTCTGGAGGAGAAGGCCATTGCGAGTGGAGCTTCGCGGCGAAGGTGCGAAGGAATTGACGGGATGATCCACGATTATGATGAGCTCTGTGATCAGAAATTTTCTGCGGTGCTTTGCAATTTTGAGAGAATTTCGGCGGGAACTTTAGAGATTCACAATTTGAGATGACATGGTGTTGACTTCGCGTGGAAGGTTCGAGGGTCGGTGGAATCACCTATAAATAGACCTAGACCCCCTCGGGATAATTAGACAGTTTTCAAAGAAAATCATTTTCTCTCGGCTCGTGAAGGTAGTTTGCAAAGGCAGTGTGCTTCGCGAAAGGAAGGAGCTTCGCGGCGGCTATTCTAGCTCTGCGAAAGTTGCGAGCTCCATGTTGGTTCAGTGAGCCTCGTGAGTGAAGTTTCTCTGTGACGACCTGAGCTTTGAGAGAGTGCTTTGTGAAAATTCAAGAGCTTCATGATGTCTTTTTTGAGATTCGAGAAATTGGGATCCCCATGAAGTAGGGTTCTTTGCGAAGGTTTTTTCAAAGGACTTTCCCAGTGTTAAGTGGAAAATGGTTATTCATTAGTGGATGAAAGTTGAACTTTAACAGAGAATGTATCAACAGTTGAGGATGCACGTCTTCATTCAAATGAAGAGACCTACAAGTTTGTAAAGTGTGAGTGGATCTTCTGAAGTAGCAGTGAGCTCACTTTAGTTGAGAGAGCAATGAGTTCTCAAATTGTGAGTGGTTGTAAACTAGGAGGGATAGTGAGTCCTCTTCGAACTTGTAAATAGAAGTATGATTATATTAGAATTGGTACATCAACACACTACCGGTGTATGCTCCTTGGACGTAGCCCAGTGAGGGTGAACCAAGTAAAAATTGGTGTGTCATGTGAATGCTTTAATTTTTATTCATACTCTAAATAATGAAGAAGAGAGAAGAGGGGTTTTGCTAACAGCAAAACAAAATCAAAAGGGGCAGTTGTTTTAATCTATCATACCCTGATTCACCCCCCCCCCCCCTCTCAGGGTATCTAGCCTAGAGGACCTTATAGAATCTATATTAAATATTGATATCATAGGTGTTCCCTTTATTTAAAACTCTAAAGCACAATGGTAAAATATTTATTAGTACCAATGACACCGGATTAGAAGTGGGAGTTCCAGTTAATGCACAAATGACCATAAAATATTTTATCCAAACTCTACCATATCACCTGTCTAGAGAAGAGACAAATTTTTGATACCATTGAAATATATAGCATCAATTTCTTTTAAAATTACATCAATGACATCATAAGATAATTTCAATGATATTCACCTATATTAACACAATAGATAACCCCAAAAAGAATGAGATTTGACACAATAATCTCTCATTTGTAGTCCACTAATCTAGAAAATAAAAATAAATGTATTGTATACTTACTATTAGATATGTTTTCAAATTTATAATCTATGAGAGCCCTTATTTTTGGAAGAATATCTCCCAAGAACATTATTTACCTATTGATTCTCATCTCCCACTATGATTCCTCTATGATAATCTATCATAATGATCCAATAACATTAAAACAATAATTTTTGTCTATATAACAGGTTCTAACTCAGTTGTAAAACTCTCAAAATCACTTAGAAGTCTCTTGAGTTTTAGATATCCCATAAAAACTAGTCTAAACTTTCTATCAAGTCATAACATGAAGTAGTGAAATTCAATAAATACCAAATAATTCATCTCATTCCTCCCCCGTAGAATTATTTCCACCATATAAAAAGACTACCATTTCAATATGTCAAGTTCTTATGTAATATGTTTTCCAAATCCATGTCACTATATACTATCTATTGTATCCATATCAACTCATTATCATAACAATTGATTCACAATGTAACATCTCAATCAAAACAATACATCTCCAGATTACCTTACACAATATCCTGACCTTGGGATTATAGTAAATAATGAGAGGGTTGGTAACTCCCATTCATGTTTGGACTATATAGAGTATTAACTAGTGTAATAAAATAAAACATGAAATCATAAAATCATATCCTGGATCTATATAATACAGGATTCCCCAATTATATTCCCATTTTATATACTAAAATATCATCTATGTGTCATCAATAACACTCATTTTCAATTTTAAATCCACCATCTCATCCTTTAATAATTTTTCTATTTTTCTCACGTGTAATAAGGATCCTCAATAATAATTGTTTAAGTAATCCAAACCTATCCACATAAGCACATAAATTTATACTCTGTCATATTCATATGATACTAATATATCAAATCCCTCTGTACCAGTAGGTGAGATTACCAATTCTAACACCACTAGTCTAGGGATAATAAGAACTGTAGAGGTGTCCATATGTTCATGGGAGTCATTAACACTAAATAATCATTCACCTACTAACATATATCTATATCTACCATTAAATCAATGAAGTATAAACTATAAAAAATTGAAACATATGCATATATATAAACATTATTGCTAATAAAATGTAAATCCATATGACTAAATCATTAGATACAACTCACACATCTTGAACTGATGAAATTCTGATCACAACCACAAGAAGGTGACCATCATCTTGAGATCTTTACTCTTTGTAATCCATATCTTCTGTCCATTTCTAGGAACACTGATCATACATCATTTTCATCAACACATCTATATATATAAAAAGTGAAAACACATGCTCATGAGCATGTTGGAGAGAGTATAAAAATAACATGTATGGTCATACCATGTAGTGACCTATCCACATAACATCTATTTTCTATGTTCATCAATATAAGGTAATGTTTATAAAAAATGATGTCACTAAGCTTTATCATTATAGAAACAATTCTCAAACTAGATATATCTACATGTAGATCACATTCACCTTATATTAAAAATATATATTTTCATAAAAATAAATTAAAAAATATTATCTTGTTACACCCTATGAAATTATAATATATTTCTTTTATAAATAAATTTAATTTCATTCACATCTTACAATATATGCAACACCAGGTTTAAATGAAAATACTCTATTAAAATTTTATTTAAAAATGACCATTATAAATTATCCATTAAATTGGAATTTATGAATAGTTCTAACAGAAAATTTAATTTTGTGGTTATATATTTATTATAAATAAAAAAATCATTTGAAAGTAATAGAAATGTTTTCTAATGTTTTTTAATTTTCTAAAATGCGGTGTAATCCTGCTTTGCACACATAAATTAAAATTAATTTTTAATTATTTTCTAAAATTTATTTGATAAAACGAAATTCATTTTGGTAATCAGAATATCATAATTATATTTGGGTCAATTTTTGGGAATTTTATTAAAAGGTTCATTTTTTGATGAATAATGAAAAGTAAAAAATTCTAATTGAAACATTCCATTTCTTATAAATTATTTATAAAATTAAATTTTATTTTAAATTTACTTTAAAGTACAATTCATTCAATTTTAAATCAATTAATCTAATTTTTCTTATTTTAATACTTTTCCATTTTAATTTTGATATAAATACATTTAATCTTTTGAACATTTTCTATTAGAAAACCAGCTTTCTCATCGTGTCTATAGGATTAATTTTAAATTAAAATTTCTCATTTATATAAATTTAATTTAAAAAAATGGATTCCTTTTATGGAGTCGGATTAATTTATATTATATAATAATATCAACTTAATTTTATTCAAAAATTACTAAAGAAAATGCTAAAAATTAATTTCATTAGTTAAGGTAAAATTAAATTTATCGCTGCATAAACTAAAAATATGGGGTTAAAAATGTCCTAAAATATTATAAAAACCTATTTTAGGGAAATATTTAGACCTCATATATTATAGGTTTGATAATGTATAATTTTTGAATCCTTTATTATGTTATAAACATGGGTATTGTTTAATCTTTTCAAAAACATTACAAGTGTGCCACCCACCTCACTTATAGAAGGCCACCCACTCTCCTATATTATTAACACATTAAAGCGTAATTGGATTTCAAATAACCTACCCAAATCAAATTTTATCTTCCCTCCCATCATCCTCGAATACTCTTATTTTTCATAAATACAAATTAGTAGGGTTTTAGTGAAAACCTCATGAGGATACCTAAAGAATAGGTAACAGGTTTCAATGATTGTTTTTATTTTATTTCATTATCGACATACATAAATTCATAATAAAATAATATGATATAAAAAGCATAGTATATTACATATACTATGATTTTTTTAATAATAATTTCATGACTTATAAACATCTTTGCTTCTATACAAAGGTTTATAAAATCATAGTTCATGTGTATGGTGGACTAAAACCTCATGAACTGATGTCATTCATTCTCCCATTACCACATTTCATAGTTGTCTATGATGATGGATATAAAGTATATATATGATATTTGAAATTTATTAATAAAACTAGAGTAATTATATCATATATATCTTTTTTACGTTTTATTCTATTGGGGATACGATAATGTCTCTCATCTGTATGGCGGACTACCGCCTTATGAAGCGATGTGATTCGCCTTTTACTAACACATTACATAGATTTAAATAATGAAAATGTTAATGATTAAATGTGAAATAAATAAAATAATTATGATATTCATAATTTTTTTATGAATTTATAAAGATAATATATATCATTTTCATTCATTCCATTTCACTCACTTAAAGATGATAACATCATTTATGTACATGTGGACTACCACCTTCACAAAGCGATGTGACACTATTTTCATCACAAAACAAAATGGATGATATATATATAAGTATATTATATTATATATATTTTATGAGAAGGTTATGGATCTAAGTATGCTCAGTTATAAAAAATTATTAATGAAAAAATAGTGAAAACAAATAGCAACATAATACAAGTGGCTCACAACACACCACCAAACAAAAAGGGTAGAATAATTCCACCCAAGACACATACGAAATGATATTCATATAAAAAAGGAGAAAGTGTCACAAAGAATGAAACACACAAATTTTGTTGGGCTATGACCCCTGTTGGAAAGTATACCAATTTTCCATCAAAGACATGGCCCACCTGACTTGTTGACAACACTCGCCAGCCTGTACATCGGCCTTTGGTCAAAAACATTACGAGGATACCACTAGAAACACACCAACCTCAATATATTATCCCTATACTCTAAATTCCAACACCATCTCTGAATCCCAATGTCATCGCTGACACCTTCACCATTACAAGCCTTCCCTACATAACCACATTGTCGGCCTACCCTTCGTGTCATCATCCTTCTCGTCACACCAGTCTATTGATGATAGGATGAAAGTAAAATCACATTTTTGACTCGAGAGAACCTGCTTCCCATTCTCGTAGAAGACATTAACATCTTGCACACCTATCCAAGGATCTCAGAGTGGTCAGATCCAAAAAGACCATACCACCACTAGGATACCAGACCACAAAAGTGACACCTTAAAATGCATTGCATCCAAATTCATTTGATCACACATCCCAAAGTCTAGGCCGAGTCATCACCAACACAATCCCGAATTCTGAAACCAGCCACCAATCATCCTCCATGTGACACTGCTGTCTTGCTCTCTTCACCTGGCCAACATCCCCACCTTCATGAGGTAATATAAACCTAATCTCCCACAAATTCAACATATAGTCACCGATCAACTCTACAGGGTCCTTCATAACACTTTCATCATGGAACTTCCAAAAAACACCATGTCGGGGAGCCTAGGTTGAATCCACACTCTTCACCTTCTCATTCCACTTGTCACCGGTCATGCTATTGATGACTTCAAAAACTGCTCAATACCTCCTCTCACTCCTCACAAACAGTATCTACTCACCATGATTTATATCTAACATCACATACACATCCTCCATAAATGGAGATACCTCCCAAGAAGAACCAGTGATAAACTCATCGCCCTTTCCACCGGAAAAAGAATTTACCAAAACACCATCCCTCCAATCAAAAATAACCCTCAAAATCTTTGTCCTCTTTCATGAACAACAGAGGTAAAATATGTCATTGTTCCCAAAAACATCACCATAGGATTTATCATCCCTAAAGTTTCCATATCTAAAATGATCATAAAGTTGATCAATGAAAATTGATAGAGAGAGAATATATCCTCTATTCTATATATTATTTTATGACCATTATATAAAGGTGATATAATACTTATATCCTTTCCATAATAATCATTGAAAAATGGAAGTGTTACTCATGTATATGTATGACCTACCATCTCTATAATTGTTACATACTTTATTTCTCAAAACCATATTTCATGATTAGTCATAAAAGTATAATTGATGTATAAATATGATAATTTTTTCATCGCCATTATTATTTAGATGATAAATCTATATAATATTCCAAATAATGGGGTTTTTTATGAAGAAAAATGCATGAGAAAATAATACAATTAACACCTAAAAAATGAAAATAATTAATGATTATTAACGAATGGGTGACAAGGTTCCATATAAAAGATAATATATGATATTGTAAATATTAATATAGTCATGGAATAAGTTAATAACATGTTTAAAACATCTATACCTAAGGTTAAAGAATTTTTTTTCAAAAGGAATCATGATGCAATGGATTTCATCTCATTTTCAAATCAATGAGGGATATTGTAATGTTATACACCAAGTTCTCATTTATAAGGGGTATATAAAAAACCTTTTTTATGTTATTTCATGATCCATTCATACTTCACATTATTAAGTTTCACTTTGAATTATCTCACCCAAGGGGATTGGAATTAAAAATTATAAATGGTAAAAGTTATTATACAATCTCACTTTCTTCTATGACTATTAACTTTCTCTTGAAACAATCTCTTTCTTATGATCTTCATTAATTGTTCATCACATTTATCCTAAATATCCATATTATTGTATGATGGATATGATTATTTTCTAAACAATATACCATTTTAACATATGGTGTGTAATATAAAATTTATTTGATTAACTAGATAAATATTGATTAACTTGTATCTTTTACTCGATATAAAAATTTGATGATAAGGAAAAATGATTGATAAATTAGATAATTTTTTAAATATATGAGGTATTATTTGGACGTGTAGTGATGGTTAGGTCTTAGGCATTATATACCCCATCAATGCATCAATATGTCTCATGAGACAAATTAGTTGGCCAAATTTACATGGGTTTTTACCTGTAGTTTTAAACTGTCTTCAGGATAGATCTTAACTGCACAGGTTTTCATTTTCCTGGGACATGATGTCCAATAATTAATAATATCTTTTATTGGGAATCAAATTATTATTATTATCCCTAAGATTTTTACTATGATATTATCTATGGATGCCTTTCATTCTCTGTTTAGTGGTTAAATAGAGTTTGTTTTTAGTTATTTACCTTGTCATATTGATTATGACATATCTTACCATGATAGTCATGTTATTTAAATGACAACTGGGTTCAGTTATTGACCCTACCATGTTGAATGTTCTTTTTTATTTGTGATAGATTCCACTATACTTAATCCATGATGATCATTTCAGCACACCCTTTTTTTATTTCCATGGGTTATGAAGATGAATCATTTGAATTAGTTTTCAAAGATTCTGAAAATTTTATTTTTTTATGTATTATGTTTTACTTTCAATTACCAATGTAAAATGGGTATCAAGTATGTAATTGGTTCTCAAAAACTAATAAAATGATTTATCATTTTGGATTCAACCCATTATAACTATGCCAATGTGATAATGTAATATACTTACTCCATTTTACTGGTGTTAGGGTCGTTATATATCTCACAACCCATAATCAAATTCGGGCTAGGTAAATCCTTATAGATTCACTATTACTAAGATGTTGGAGGAAATATATAATTCTATTTTCATGATAACACAAGATAAAATATGAATCTACAATTATCTCAGTTGATCTGGAGGAAGTTAACTTCACCACTAGCGGGAATATACATACCCTCTACAATAAGCTTATACAATTTTAGACACTTGAGGTAATACTCTTCTCAACATATAAAGTTTTATGGTGGTAAACAAGAAGAAATAAAAACATAAAGGTATATCATCGAATATCTAGTTCTACCAATACTAATGTAGTTGGTAGGGGTTGAGAGAGAACTAGGATATTTGTCATCGAACTTGATCATTATACTTGGGAATATAGGGGTTTTACCACATAGGTGAATTATTGAAACCACCTTCACTTATCAAGGATACTAGATGGACATAAAATATACACATATCAATCATATATTCAAATCAGTGATACTATAGGAACTACCCATCTATATTTATCCCATATTAGGGTTGTTAGAGGAATTACCAATCCCCAACTATCCCAAAAAGTATCTAACTTATAATAACAAAGAGAAGTTGTTTTTTGTTGAAAGATACATGTATATCAATACCACATATCAAAGCTTTAAAAAACACAAAATGGTATTTAGTGGCACTAAAAAAGAATTATTTTCTTAGGCACTATTAAAGGGGAGTTCCATTTATCATCACTTTTTATTATTATGATAAAGGTAGGCCTTTATCAGCACTAGAAAATACAACTTTTAAAGGCCCTACTTCTATATTGTGCTTTTGGAATCACCACACACTGTAGTAAATAAACCTATATGAAAATACACATGTATGAAAATTCATAATTCAATTGAAATAAAATTTAAATAAAAAATATTTATAAATTTAAAATAATTTTTGGTAAAATTACATTATCAATTACTATCACAAACATTAAAAAACATCTATGTTTCAATGCCTTTAGAACCCATGACCCACTGTCAAAAAATCCCGATCATGGTATCAATTACCAAAAAACTAACCCATAACAAGAAAAATAATCCACCTATATAGAAAACAATTATTATGTTAGTATTAATATAAATAAATATGTTCAACATAAATATGAAACCACTCATTAATAAAATGTCAATTATAAAAAAAAGGACACACTTGGAGTGATATTGGTAACATTATCCATCATATTGAGGTTCATGTGATTCCTATATGGAAAAAAACTGACTTATGGATCATTTTATTAAAGTTTCAAAAAAAATCAAAATGTTTTTCCATTTTTATGAGTATGCCACATGTGTTTTTTACTAAAATGTTATTTTAAATTGAAAACATCAACATTGATTCATATGGGTCGCATCATGTTTCAGTTTGATGTGAGAAGTATTCTAACATGTCATGAATGACATAAAAAACCATTTTCCTAAATTTTCAAGAGAATCTAAGTTCCTTTTCTCAATGAGTGACACATGTTTTGAACCAAAATGTCAATTTTAAACTGATTTCAAACACATTAAGTCCAACCAGGCACACTGTGTATCGAATTGAGGAGTAGTTAATTCTTATAATTCATAAATGACTTTTGGATCATTTTCTGAATGTATCAGAACAATTTGAATACATTTTCTTCATTTTGATATTTTCACTTTCCTTTTATTCTAAAATGAAAATTTTAAATAAAAAGAAACATTAGAAGCCATAATGGTCACACCGTGCACCATATTGAGGTGTGGATGATTCCAACATGTAAAAAATGACATATGGATAATTTTCCAAAGTTATCAATATAGTCCTAATGTGTTTCCTCATTTTTGAGTTTTTGACATGAGTTATTACTAAAATGACATTGTAAACTAAAAACACACAATTTGAGTCATACCGGTCACATTGTATAGAAGTTTGATATGTTGATGATTCTTACATATCACATGTGACAGATGAATTGTTTTCCTACTTTATCAAGACAATCCAAGTGTGTTTTCTTGATTCTTAGTGAGCAGAACATGTTTTGAACTAAATTTTCATTTTTAAAATGATAGTGGACACTTTGAGTCATACATGGTGTACAATGTATCATATTGAGGTGAGGATTATTCATACATGTCAAAACTGACTTATGGATCATTTTACAAATGTATAAAAATAGTCAAAACTCATTTTCTTTATTTTGAGTATGTCATTTTTTCTTTTTTTGTAAAATTTAATTTTTATATAAAAAGTCACACATGGAGTCATACAGTTCACACCATGGATCAAATTAAGTTTTGGATGCATCCTACCCATAAAAAATGAATTATAGATTATTTTACTATTATATCAAAATAATCCAAATGTCTTTTCTCAGTTTTGTGTACATCACTTTTCTTTTTTAGTAAAATGAAATTATAAATTGGTAACACGCACTTTCAGTTATACAGGTCCCATCATGTGTATTTTAGATGTGGGACTAATTTCTACATATCAAAAATGAATTTTCAATTGTTTTTCTAAATTAGTATGAAACATGATCGTGTTTTATTGGTTTCTAGGGACTGAACCATGTTTCGAACTAAAATATAAATTTTAGACTGATAGAAGACACATTGAGTAATACCAGAAACACCCTTTATCATATTGAAGCGTGGCTAATTCATACACATCAAAATGACTTATGGATCAATTTCTTAAAGTATCAAAACAATAAAATTTTGTTTTATTAGTTTTTAGTATGTCACAAATCTTTTTTACTAAAATATATATTTTAAATAAAAAGAGACACATGGAGTAATACCATTCACACTGTGTGTCAGATTGAGGTGAATTTGATTCCTACAAATCAAAAATGACTTATGAATTGTTTCCAAAATTTTCAAAAACAAACCAAATGAATTTAATTGGTTTTGGGCATGTCACTTTGGTTTTTACATAAATATCATTTTAAATTGAAAACATAGACCTTGAGTCATCCTGATCACATCGTGCGTCAGTTTGGCATGATAATGATTCCAATAAGTCACAAATGACTAATGAATAGTTTTAAAAAAATTAACAAGATGATCCAAACATGATTTCATGGTTATCATTGACGGTTAAATGTTTTTAACTAAAATGTCTACTTTAGACTGTTAACGAACACTTCATGTGATACTAGGAACACCATGTATCATATTGTGGTGAGGCTGATTGATACATGACACAAATGACCTATTGATAATTCTCATAATGTATGAAAATAATATGAATTATATTTTCCTATTTCTAGTATATCACATGATGTGTCCCCAAAATCACATGATTTTCCACATATTTTAATAATTTTTTGATTATTTAAGTAATTATTTACGGTGTTTTTATAAAATAATTGCTCATTAATAATTATTTACAATGATTTTTTAATAAATAATATTTTATATTTAATGTTTTATTTTTATCCTTTAAAATATTTATTTGTGATTTACTTTTTTATTTTCCTAATTGATTTTTAATGTTTTATTTTTATTTAAAAATAATAATTTTATTATGTCTAAATTAATTAAAATTTATTTATTATTTAATTTTCATATCTTTAAATTAAATTAAATTCTTTAAATTTTGTATTTTGAATATAAACTGACTTTAATTATCAATTTATGTTATTAATCTCATTTCATTTATTAATATAATTTTTTTTTAATTTAATTTTTTAAACCAATTTAAAAATCTGGTATTAATTTAGTCATGTTTATTAGAGTTAGTTTTTAAATTATGTTTACTATTAGTTTTTAATTTTCATATTTATGTTTTGAATTTATTAATTAGATAATTGTTTTATTTAATTGAATTTTTGGTTAAGTTTCGTTATTCAAATTAATTGAATAATTTTTTAAATTTTTTATTTATTTATTTTAATTTGTTTAATGTTTTGTTTTATCAAAAGATTTTTCGACTTTAAAATTTTAAAGATAAGACATCACCAGTACAATAGTGTCTCCTAGACACCGTTACATTCCCACACCATCCACCTCATGCTTCTGCCAGCTGCTCTTATTCTGAGACACCGCTAACCCCGATGATTGGGGTTAATTATACTAACCCGAGAAAAGCCAAGATCCATTGTTTTCTAAAATGGAGAATAGTTTTTGAAAGTGTTATTAATAGATTAGTTCGAACCATGATATATTTGGAATGAGAATATCAGTTGAGATAAAGATAAAGAAACCGATGCAAGAATATAAAGAACAACAGATATAACGTGCTTCGGCCCCAAGGGGACCAACGTGCACGGAAAGAACACCACCCAGGGTAACAAATTTATTAAGAAAGCAAGAAATAACACAAGCACACAATACAGACTCGAATGCAGGAGTAAAGAACCAGAGAAACTGTTCAAGGAGGCTGAGCCTGCTGAACTAGGTGGCATTGATCAAGTCTGTCACGTAGAGTCGGCCCCGTCCACTCCTGGATGGACTCACACATGCATGCAAGAAGGATATAGCAACATACATGTCAAAGAAAAGTTAAATCGTGACAGAGCCAAGATATACAAACCAGATCGTGGATACCGTTGTAAAGAATGTAAATACTATTACCCCTTGAAGCATAGCCATCGAAGAAACCAAAGATCGGGACGATCACCACTGAGTCTCCACCTGAAGAGAAGTCTGGTTGCATGAGGTGGTTCGTGCTGTGGTAGTGGGGAGTGCGGGTGTTAGAAGACTCCTGGACAGCTTTTCCTTCTTCGTTACGGAGTCGAAACAGAGCTGAGCTTCGCCGGGGTAAAACTCACAGATCCGAGAGGATGAAACAAGAGAGAGACACTTCCATCACTCTGAGAGAATCAAGGAAATTAATGCACAACAAACAGGCGTCAGGTGGCTCAGTAGATCAGCGGGATCGAAGCTGCATGTACGACAGAGATCATCGGGACGGTTCGCGTAACCGGGGCGAGGCTATCACATCAGACATATGGAAAAATCTAAGAGGAGAGGCGTAGAGTGAAACGGATCGAGGCCATCCAGAAGGAACACAACAGGCGATAACCATGTCGTTGAATCATCGACAATCAATGGTCCATGCTAATAGGTAAGTAAACAACATAAACTGGGTTCCAGACACAGTGAACAGGGAAACAAGGCTGAACCGAAAATGTGAAAAGAACCCCATGTAAATATGACATGAGAAATTCATAATAAACCAATTATACAGAAAATAAAAATAAGAAGAATTTAATATAATTGTAATATGAAAATGCATGGAAGAGGTGCAATTTCAAAAATTCTCCACCTTGCAATCAAATAAAATTCAGGGATGATATTCTCACAACCTACATTATAGAATGGCGACTAAATTCATAAGCCTAAGACAATGCATGAATTTGGATAACGGAACAGCCTTAGTCAAACTATCGGTCGGGTTATCTCCAGTGGGTATCTTTGTGACACTAAATTGCCCAGATTCTAAATTATCCCTAACAAAATACATCCTAATGTCTATGTGCTTCGATCTACCATGGAATACATAATTTTTAGACATATGCAATGAAAATTGGCTATCACAGTGGACTACTATACTATCAGCAGACAATGACAACTTAGAAAGAAAACCTCTAAGCCAAATGGCTTCCTTAATAGCTTCTGTCAAGGCAATATATTCTGCCACAGTAGTAGAAAGCGCAACCACTGATTTCATATTGCATTTCCAGGAGACCACTCCTCCAAATGCAAGGAAAAGAACCATTAATAGACATTTAGGTGTCAATATTTGCAGCATAGTCAGAATCAACAAAACAAACTATTTCATCATCAAATTTAGTATTCAAGCCATATCGAATGCACAGTTTATCAGACATAGAAACATACCTTAATAACCATTTTAAAGCATGCCAATGCGCCTTACTAGGTTTCCCCATAACCCTACTCAAAGTAAAAACAGTAAAGGCTAAATCTGGTCTAGAACAGACCATGGAATGCATATGACTTCCTACAACATTTTCATATGGAATCTTATTCATAAAAGCAGTATAATCTTCATTCCTAGGGGATTGATTTAGGGAAAATTTAAAGTGTTGTCATAAGGGAATATTAACAAGTTTAACATGTTCAATTAGGTATCTTTTTAATACATTCCTAATATAGGAAAACTGGTATAATTATAAGGTTCTAGCCTCCCTATCCCTAATTATATCTATACCAAGAATCTGATCTGAATGGAATAAGTCTTTGATTTCAAACGCACAACTCAAATGGTGCTTCAAATTATTTATAACCCTCATGTTTTTTTTGATTAACAACATGTCATCAACATATAATAAAAGATAAACATGGTCATGTCTAATAGTCTTAAAATATACACATGCATCAAATCTGCTTCAGGAAAACCGATTTTCAATCATAAAAGAATCAAACCTTTTGTACCATTGTCTTGAAGATTTCTTAAGTCCATACAAGTACTTCTATAAAAGGAAAACATGATTAGGTTTGAACAATTTTGATAATCCTTCAAGAGGGGTCATATAAATAGTTTCATCAATGCTACCATGTAAAAAAACAGTTTTTACATCAAGTTGATCCACATGCATATCAATTTTGGAAAAAATGCAAGCCAGATTCGAATGGACGAATGTTTAACAATAGGAGAAAAAATTTCACTATAATCAATGCATTCATGCTACAGAAAACCATTATCTACTATTCAGGATTTAAATTTGATTTTAGTTTCTCCTACATTGTTTTCATTTTTCTTATAAATCCATCTACAACCTATAACATTCTGGTTATTAGTTCTAGGAACAACAACCAAAGTGTCTTTCTTAAGAAGGGAATTCATCGCCTCTTGCATTGATCTCAGCCAACTATTGGCTTCTTTAGACTTAACAGTTTGTTTATAATTTTGGGGCTCATCATTGAATAGGTCATGAGCTACATTAAAAGCATAGGAAGAAATGTCTGCCTGGGTGAAACGGGATGGGGGTCTAATAACCCTTCTCTCTCTATCTCTAGTAAGTTGATAGTTGCTCAGGTCATCTGGTTCTTGACCCTTGGGTTCTGATTCCGTACTTGAATCTGGTTCTGGTTGGGTTTGGATAACCATGAGATCAGGACCATCACAGGATTGTGGTTCGTAACTAGTTCTTAAAGGGACTTCAATACATAAAGGGGTTGTAACCCATGTGGGTTCAGTATCTTCTTCAGAAGATCCAGTAGGTTCAATATCTTTATCATTGGACATAACAGATTCATGGAAGACAACATCGCGGCTAACGATGCATTTCTGGTAACTTGGTTTATCTACCCATAAACGATACCCCATAACACCTTCGGGATATCCCACAAATATACACTTAACAGCCCTAGGAGAAATCTTATCATTCCGTGAATGTACATAAGCTATGGATCCAAAAATCATAAGGTGAGCGAGATTTGGGGGTATGCCCTTCCAGAGTTCTTCAGGTGTTTTAAAAGAGTTATCAGAAGATGGGAAACGATTAATGAGATACACTGCTGTTGAAGCAGCCTCGTCCCAAAAGGACCTGGGGAGTTTTGAGTGGGACAACATACACCTCACCCTCTCAAGGATAGTCTTATTCATTATTTTTGCTAACCCATTCTGTTGTGGGGTTTCCACAACAGTTCAGTACCATTTAATTCCTTCTGATTCACAATATTCAATGAATTCATTGGATAGATATTCTAAACCATTATTGTTCCTTAAGAATTTAATTTTCTTGTTAATTTCACTCTCTACAGAAGATTTCCATTTCTTAAAAGTCTGAAGGGTATTAGACTTATGTTGGAGTATATAAATTCATACTCTCCTAGAGAAATAATCAATAAAGGTAACAAAGTATAAGCCTCCACCATGGGAGGTGACTCTAGAAGGATCCCACAAATCATAATGTACACATTCGAGAGGATCTTTAGACTTATACAAGGACCTACTGAAACTTACTCTCCACGATTTCACATACACACAGTCTTCACAAAAGGGAGTACTTTTAGGAGTGATGTTTCTTAAAAGGCCCTGTTTCTGGAGCTCACTGAGACCCCTTGCACTAGCATGCCCTAGTCTCCTATGCCACAAAGCAGTGGATTAATTCTTAAACCAGAAGAGGCATTCAACTTATCTCTATACACCTTACCATCTAAAAAATACAGGCCATTACGAAGGGTTCCTTTCATAACTGTGAGGGATCCTCAGGCTATTCTAAGGCTTCCAAATCCAGACTTGAAGTTGTACCCTTTATGGACAAGTATTCCTATGGATATTAGGTTTCTTTTTAGTTTGAGTACCCACCTAACATTATCAAGAGACTTGACAGAACCATCATGATGCTCAAGAGATATTGAGCATATTCCCATAATGTGGCAGCTCCTGTTATTCCCTAGAAAACCCTCACGAGACTTGACTTCCCTTAACTCAGTAAAGAACTCCTTCCTAGGACACATGTGGAATGAGCATCCTGAATCTAGAATCCACTCATTTGAGATGGTTGTGTTTGTGACATTTAACACATCAGTAGTGTCAAAGCCTTGTTCAACTAATAAGGAATGGTCATTATTACTATCTTTATAGTCACCCTTCCTATTGAGATAGTTCCTCTTAATGTGCCCAGGTTGTTTACATTGGAAACACTTGATTATATTGCCTTTAGACTTTCTACTATGTTTCCTAAACCGACCCCTATCTTTACTCTTACCCCTTGACTCACTTAGGCCTCTAGACTCACCTCTGTCCATAACATTTAAACCCTCAGCCTCAGTTTTCACAATACCCTTTGTTTTCAGATCTTTAGAGAGCAAAGCAGATTTATCTTCCTCAAGAGTTAATGTGTCTTTACCATACATCATGGAGTCTTTAACAAAGTTAAATGAATCATCTAATGATGTTAACAATATAATGGCTTGGTCCTCATCATCCAGCTTAATATCCATGTTGGCTAGGTCTAATAAGATTTTATTGAATTCGCCAACGTTTATCACGACTGTAGTTCCATGGTTTATTTTAAATGTATACAATCTCATTTTCTTATATAGTCTACCAACAAGGGATTTTTTTTCATATAAAGGGATTCCAATTTAGACCATCTACTAGCATCAGAGGACTCATATGCAACTTCTCTTAAGTCTTTGTCTCCAAAATACAAAAGGATTAAACTACAGGCTTTCCTTAAGGTTTCCTCGGGGAAATATATAAAGGAGGTGAGAGCCTTCCCATCAAGGGCAGTGGTGGTGATTTTATTCCTAGTGCCAGAAAGGGAATCGACAAGGACATTATGATCTAACAAGGCTGTCATCTTAATTCTCCAGAGATTAAAATCATTCTCTCTATAAAACTTTTCAATGTCAAACTTACTCAAACACATAATAATAAAATAGAAGGCTCTGATACCACTTGTTTGGGGTTAATTACGCTAACCCTAGAAAAGCCAAAATCCATTGTTTTATAAAATGGAGAACAGTTCGTGAAATTGTTATTAATAGATTAGTTCGAACCGTGATATATTTGGAATGAGAATCTCACTCGAGATAAAGATAAACAAACCGACACAATAATATAAAGAACAAAATATATAACATGCTTCGGCACCAAGGGGACCTACATTCATGTCGAGAACACCACCTAGGGAAACAAATTTATTAAGAAATCAAGAAAGAACACAAGCACACAATATAGACTCGAATGCAGAAATAAAGAACTAGAGAAACTATCCGAGGAGGTCGAGCCTGCTGAACTAGGTGGCAGTGATCAAGTCTATCATGAAGAGTCAGCCTCATCCACTCCTGGACAGACTCACGCACGCACGCAAGAAGGATACAATAGCATACATATCAAAGAAAAGTTAAACTGTGACAGAGCCAAGGTCTACAAACTAGATTGTGGATATGGTTGTAAAGAATGTAAATATTGTTACCCCTTGAAGTGTAGCCGTCGAAGAATCCAAAGACCGGGATGATCACCACTGAGTCTTCATCGGAAGAGAATTCATGTTGCATGAGTCAGTTCGTGCTGCGATAGTGGGGAATGCGGGGGCTAGAAGACTCCTGGACAGCTTTTCCTTCTTCTTTATGGAGTCAAAACAGAGTCGAGATTCACCAGGGGAAAACACAAAGAACCCGGAGGATGAAACCCGAGAGAGCCACTCCCATCACGCCGAGAGAATCAAGGAAATGAATTCACAACAGACAGGTGTCAGGCGGCTCAGCGGATCAGTGAGATCGAAGCCGCGTGTACGATGAAGATCATCAGGACGGTTCGTGTAACCGAGGCGAGGCCAGCGCATCAAACATATGGAAAAATCTAAGAGGAGAGGCATAGAGTGAAACGGATCAAGGCCTGCCTGGATAAACACAATGGGCAATATCCAAGTCGTTGGATTGTCAGCAATCAATGTTCCACGCTAATAGGTAAGGAAACAACATAAACCGGGTTCTAGACACTGCAAACTGGGAAACAAGGCTAAACCGAAAACGTGAAAAGCACCCCACATAAATATGCCATGAAAAATTAATAATAAACTAATTATGTAGAAAATAAAAAAAAAGAAAAAGTGTATATAATTGCTATATGAAAATGCATGCAAGAGGTGAAATTTCAACACCCGGCATACCGTTAGCCTCCACCCGTTTCTAAGACACCGTCACAGGAGCTTCCACTGGGCTCTTCACACTATCACTGGCTTCCCATTAAAATTTGGTACCCGACTATGTATCCCCCTTCCACCACCCTCCTGTCACCACTTGTTCTCACCACCAATCTCCAAGACACTGTTGGCTTCACGCCGTCACCCCTCCATGCGAGAAACTACCACCATAAACAAAATATGAATCACTGTATTGATTCAAACAATTTATGCACGAACTACTACCACTGTTGGAATTGATGAAAACTAGAACATGAATCAAAATGGATCAATATTCATGAAAACTGAAACAGATTTGAGAAGTTAGATCTAGATGAATTGAACTAAAACAATGGAACAGCTGATTTAGCTGCTCAATTACCAGATCTAGCGATGATATGAAGAACTTTGATACCTTGCTGGAGTTCGAGTCGATGGTGAGGAGGATGAGCCGCCACCGTGAGGAAGGCCGAGTTGCCGAACCTATTTCCACTGTCCAAGATCAATCGTGCCGTCATGGACTCGAACATGAACAGTACCATTGTTGACACTATGAGGAAGGCCAAATCCACGACTGTGACTTCTCCAGGAAGAAGAACCCTCTCCCCCCACGCAATGATGTGATTGGGGGAGGGGATAAAAAAAATACAAATAAAAAGAATATAAAAATAATAATTATTAATTATTAAAACAATATAATATAATCAATTATTAAATTATTAAATAATAATACTAATAAATTTATTTAGAAATCATATTAATTATAAACTTAATTAATAAATTAATAATAACTTTAATATCAATATGTAACTAAAATAAATAATTTCTAATTAAATTAATAAAAAAATTATATTTAATAATAAAAATTATTATCTTTCATTAAGTTATTCAAAAATATTAATAGTAATTATAACTAAATAATATAATTAATTATTATTATTATTATTATTTAAATAAAATAAAATAAATGAAATTATACTTAATTAAAATAATAATTAATAAATTTTAATAATAACATTAAATAATTATAAGTTAATTAAAATAATAAAATTTGATTATAATTAATTAATTAGTTAAGTTTTTTTAGGAAACATAATGTCTATTTACTTTTTATTTTTCATTGTTTATCATTTGTTGATTAAATCAAGGACTAAATGTACATCCAAATTCATTGACAACTGTTAGTTATGATTTGGTTAGAAGTTATTTGATAGAGTCACGTACAGTGAGATGGGTGGAAGGACTGCATCACATGTTCAGTGTTTTTTAGGAAGACCAACCTAAGTTGGTGCAAGCCAGTGGTGATAGACAATGTATGACTAAGGACTTTAAAAGAAGACAGAGGAAGTATTAGTGAGAAATGATCATTCTTCTGACAATCATTAGACACTTTATGTGAGATCAGGACACCCAAAGATCAGAGGAGAGTAAATAGAGGATCATCATAACAGAAAAAGGGGAGTTCTTTCTTCCCATTTTATTCTAAATTTCATAACTTGTAATTGAATGTTTTCAATTTTTCATATGAACATGACTATGGGATAAAGATTTTGTTCAGTGTAATTTATTTTTTACTGGTAATCATTAATTTACTTTTTCACTCTTTCATTTCAATGTTTTCGGAATTTATCGATGATATCAATTCAGAAATAATTCAATTATGTCATTCCACTTTTGCTCAGTTCAAACTGCATGATCATTCTTTGAGTTTGACCATGGATGATTTAATCCAGAGCTTTAATTTTAAAAAGAAAAATTCAAAACATACAATGAGTTTGTTTTTTTTTCATTTCAAATTTATTTTTCATATGAATCTTTATTGGAGTTGTGAACTCTAAGATTGATTATTTTCCATGATTTATCTCCTGATGAGGGAGATAAATAATTATTTTTTAGTGGTTACTTTTTCATTTAATTTTCATTGAATAATAATCCCCTTTGAAATAGTTGGATGGATTTTCAGTAGGTATTTCATCTTTATTTTTCATCTTTTAGTATTTATTTTCTATGTTTCTCATTGCCCAAATGGCTGGAAGGCCTTCTTTTTTTATTGATTTTTGATAACCCCCCTTTCAAGGGATGAGGGGGAACCCTTACAAGGCTCGTAGGATCAGTGATTACATGACCCATATGTATTTAGGAAATATAAAAACTATACTTGGAACTCCTCCTTCAAGCTTCTTCATCGTGATATCATCTCTCCACCTTCGCATGGTTTTTCGTCTAGGCTTCCCGTGCAAGCACAGGATGGTTCTGATGGCAATGTCATGCCCTCTCTTTCTAAAAAATCCTCTTAGCTTCTACTATGGTTAATGTGCTTGCTCAGAATCTCCATTTGGATTCTACTCCATGTAGAGTCTGTCTCATCATTTAAGCACAATTTTAGGTGGCCCGAAGGCCTTAAGGTGGCCTGAAGGCCTTGAGGTGTCCTGAAAACTTTACTAGCCCAAAGAACGTCAGTGGATCGATGGACTTAAAGGACTTGAGTCCCAAATCGGTGGCCCGAAAGCCCAAACAGATTTATAGTTTGAGATGCTACATTATCAAAAAGTGACTTCTACAATACCTTCTACAGTTGATGCTACAATAACTACTTTTGTACTACTACAGTACCCCTGAAATATGTCTCTACCCGGTTTTGAACTCAGGTCTCTAGGATGCACTTTTAGAGTCCTCGCCAATTGGGATGAGGCTCTTGTGCCTATGTTGGTCGTTGATTTTCAATATTTTATCATGTTTCATCATAACTCTTGAACAAAATATTAGGAAATAAATATTGTGCCTCATTAGAGCTTTATATAAAAGAAAAAGTAAACATATTTCCCACCAATTGTTAACAACAGTGGAATCTATTTTGAAATTTGGTTACTCTAACTCAACTTTAGTATTCCCTGTGGTTTCGATGCAATCTATCATTATACAATAGTATGTATAAAAGAATAAATTATTAATATTTGAAACAATTTACTGATGATCGGGTCATGTTTTTGGTGGATTTCACGGGGAAGGCTTTGAGCGACCAATTTTTTTTAAAAAACAAAAAAAAACACATATACTATTTTTTTTATAAAAACGTATAGGGAATTGAAAACTACAAAAACATTATTCTAACAATACTCTTGGACAACAGTGATATCAATCCAAAAAATTGATCTGTAAATTAAAATGTTCTCTATTTTTCAAACTTGATAAAAAATAAATGTTGAACACCTTGGTCCTATGAAGCCCAAGATCCTTCTTTATAGTGAAGAATAACCCACTCTTGCAGTAAAACAACTTCTTACACAATTTAAATATTAATTTTTATGATATAATTCAACACTTCCTTCGATAATTTCTTCTCAATTGAAATTAATCAAGAGAAAAAATTGTTATGTATTTTGAAGAAATTTAAATCTATCATAGGTTGGACCATAAGTGATATTAATTGGATTAGACCATCATTCTGAACACATAAAACCCCTATGGATCCATAGAACAATCCTAGAGTAGAGTTCCAAATTAGACTAAATCCCAAGATGATAGAAGTTGTTAGAGAGGAATTAATTAAACATCTAAACATGGGGATTATCTATCCCATATCTGAAAGTAATTGGGTTTGTCTAGTCCATGTTATCCCAAAGAAATGAGGTTTCATTATTATTACTAATGAAAAGAATTAATAAATTAAAGTTAGAAAATAAACAAAATGGAGAGTCTGTATAGACTATAGGAAGCTCAATTAATCCATTAGGAAGGATAATTTTACAATTCCATTCCTTGATCAAATGATTAAGAGGTTTGATAGGAATGAATTATTCCTTTTCCTTGATGGTTATTCTTGTTACAATAAGATTCTAGTAGCTTTAGAGTATCATGAGAAAACTAACTTCACATGTCCCTTGGATAGATTTTCCTACAAGAGAATGCCCTTTGGTTTATACGGTGCTCCAAAAACCTATCAAATGTGTAGTACTGTAGTAGTGTGGGTACTATAGTAGTACTATTCACAGAATGCGCTTTGGGCCAAAAAATGGGCCTACGGGCCATGTAATGGGCTAAATTCCCACTGGGCCTTCAGGCTATGTAATGGGTCTCCCTCTACCCAGTTAAAGAGGTCTTTTATTTTCTTTAATAATAAATGAGGCTTTGGCCCCAACCATTAAAAAAGAGGTTTTCATGGATGGTTCCTCCATATTTGGTACAACATTTGATAATTTTCTAAAAAAATCTAGAATTGGTGTAAGAGATATGCCTAGAGGCCAACTTAGTTCTTAACTAGAAAAAATGCCAGTTTATGGTCACTGAAAGGATCATACTAGAATATAACGTGTCTAAAAGGAGTTTAGAGGTTGACATGACCAAGATAAGTTATTCAACAACTATCGTCTCTTTAACATGGTAAGGATGTTAGGAGTTTCTTATGGAATTCTAGTTTTTACCAAAGTCTTATAAAACACTTATCAGAAATAAAAGATCACTTGTGTTCTCTTCTTTTCAAAGATACACACTTCAACTTTGATCCAAACTATTTGGAATCTTTTAATCTACTTAAGTAAAAAACTCAATTCATCACCTGCCATTACTACACAAAATCTGAAAATCCCCTTTGAATTAATATGTGATTCAAGGGACAAGGATGTTGGAGCTGTCTTTGGATGTAGGATAGATAAGAAGTTGAATGTGGTTTATTATACCAGAATGCTACTAGATGAGTCTCAAAGGAACTATACCACTACTAAAAAGAGTTTTTATTAGTGGTATGTTCTCTTGAAAAAGATAGATAGTATCCTCTAGGTTCAAAATTCATTGTCTCTACAGATCATTCTGCTTTAAAATATCTTTTGTCTAAGAAGGAGGCCAAACCTAGGATGATTATATGGATTAACATATTAAAAGATTTTGGATTAGAAGTTATAGATAATAAGGGAGATAAAAATAGTTACATACCACCTTTTTAGGCTTCCTATTACCCACTATGAAGACCCATGAGAGATTAAAAATTCATTTCTAGATGAAAATATTCTCACTATTTGAATAAGGCAGTCTACCTAGTTTGTAGATTTTTCCAATTTTCAAGAGGATAGTGTCATTACGAAGTATTTTCCTAATAAAAAAAGAAAAAAATAATTTATGAGCTTAAGTATTACCTTTTGGATGATACTTTTCTATTTAGGATATATTTTGATGGACTTCTTAGAAGGTGTGTTCCAATGGAAGAAATGCTGCCATTTCTGGAGAGTTGTCACTCCTCACCTTGGGGAGGACATCATGGTGGGGAAAGGATAATATAGAAATTTATTAAAGATGGATTTTATTGGCCAATTTATTTAATGATTCATAGATTTAGGTATTTGGATGTGATATAGGTCAATGGCTGAGAAATGTTGTGAGGAAGCATGAGTTAATTAAAAAGGGTATTTTAGAAGTTAAAGTTCTTTATTGTTGAGAATTAAATTTTATGGGACCATTTCCATCATCTCTTGGGAATTAATAGATTCTTTTTGTTCTAAATTATGTTTTGAAGGGGTTTATAGAGTATCACTTCCCAACGATCAAGCTGACAATGTAATCAAGTTTTTTAAAGAGAAAATCTTTTGAAGATTTTTAGTGCAAAGAGCTTTCATAACTGATAATGGAACACACTTTAAATATCAAAATATTCAATGCTTTAATGGAAAAATATGGATGCACCAATAGGAATGGTACTGCCTTCCATCCAAAGTTCAGTGGATAGGTAGAAATCTCTAATAGGGAGCTAAAATATATTCTGGAGAAAAATGTCTCAAACTATTGGAAAGACAAGTCACTAAAGTTATATGAGGCATTTTTGGAATACATAACCTCTTTTAAAACACTAATAGTTATTTCTTCATACATACTGTTAGTTGGGAAACATTATCATTTTCAGTGGGGTTTCATCACAAGTCATATTGGGTTGTTAAAGCATTAAATTTTTATTTTAAGACTACTAGAGAGAGTATATTTCTTTGGTTTAGTGAGATTTATGAGATTAATAGAGAGTTTTTTTAAAAAATATATGATATAAAAATATAGGCCCAAATTTTTTCATGATTTTTTCATTCAAAATATACAATTTAAACCAAGATAGAAGGTACTCCTCTTTAATTCCCATCTTAATCTCTTTCATGAAAATATGAAATCTATGTGGTATAGACCTTTTACAATTGTTAGAGTCTTGAAGAATGGAGTTTTTGAGATTGTAGGAGAGGAAGAAAATCTAATACTGGTTAATGTAAAAATATTCAAACCCTATTTTGAAGGAAAGCCAAAGGTCTTGGCTACCACCACAATAATGGAAAGTGTATTCATAATAAATTCTAACTGAATAATTAAAAATTAGTACATTATGGGAGTAAACCCATGACCCTTTATTTGTCTTCATTTATACTTTTGTTCCTTTTTCAAATAAAGTGCTACTTGGTGATGTTTTTTCTTCTCTTTATATTTTGGATATGTGTTCTTGGTCTTGATGGTTCTTTGTCTCATAATAAAACGTTTTCTGCTATTGGTGTCACAAAGGAGACAACTTCCCTTTATTCATCAATTCATAAAGAGTTTCATAATGAATCGTCATCTGGATAAAATTTAATAGGGAAGTTCCATTATTTAATTTATGCATTCATTTTTTTCATATCCTTAATAATTTCAAAACAAATCTCTACTCAGTCATTGTTCATTTATACAATGGTGTGCCATTGGCACACTGTTTCACTTGAGTCACCATTCCACTACTAGTGGTTAGTCATGAAAATGGTGACTCACTGGTGTTGCAGTGGTGGTGAGTCAGTATTGTTATATATCATGTTCTTATTTGATGGAAATTTTTACTTCATGTGTTTGATTATTGGAAATTTAGTGCTACAACATTTTTAAATCGTTCAATGTTAGAAATGAAGTGTGTTGGGAATTACCCCTAAATGGTTGTTCTTAAACTTGGGTGTGTAGCATAAATGTATCTACTCTATTTTACATTTTTTATAAACATACTTTTGAAATTTCTGACACCCTATTCACTATATATTCATGTTTCACTTGCATCTATTTGAGTTTAATTTGAAAAAATTTATTCACTGGCCTTAATTAACATACATGTGAAGTTGTTGTCAAATAATATTTTTGGGACACTAATACTATTTGAGTTCTGATGATACCTTTGTATATTTCATTGATTTACATCATTCAAAATCTATAATGATATTTAATTGTCAAATTTTCTTCTCCATCTTGTTATTCAACTTTGGGGACAATGTTGGGTTTCAAGTGTGGGGTAGAAGGTCTACATTCTTGGTGATAATATGTTCTTTAATGTTTTCCAAAAAAATTCCCAGTGCTTCAAAATTATTCTTGTAAAAAATGGTGAATTATTTTCAATACTTCTTTCACTTTTTGAGTTTCTTTTTTCATTGTACTGGATTTCAAATCATTCTTTCCTAAAAATACTATCATTCTGGTATTTGAGTTTCATTGAATCTGAAATTTTTGAAGATGAATGATTTATGAGTGAATTTTCTTATTTACTTTATTAATATTCTATATAAGAAGTAATTTTGAGAGTGACAGAGGATACATATTGTGGAGTTATGATCATAAACATAGGAAACAAGAAATTTGAACTTTTTCCAAGGGAGATAACTTTTTAATTATTAAAAAAATAATCACTTTAATGAGTCAATTTAAATGGAATTCATATAATGCTTTTGAAATTAGGGTAAAATGGGAGTTTTGGTAACCCACAATGAAACTCTGAGGCACTAGGAAAATTTTGTTTGAGTAATCCCTATATAAAATTCAAATAAGTTTATATGCATAGTTCTATGATCAAGTTACATTTCTGGTTAAAATAATTTAAGTATGTAGTTGTCAAAAACGATTTCATTATGGTGAGTGGAATTATGAATGCTTGATGAAGAATTGGAAATTTTATTTTTATGAAACCATTTATGTTGTAACAATAAGGTGATTCATAAAAATCAAGTATTTTTTTCCTATTGGAACCTTGGAGAAAGTCAAAGTAAAATGTTCCTTTTGTTAAGTTCTTAATTCCACTTTTTTTAACTTGTAATCACTCATTTATTTAAAAAATGAACTTGAATTGAAATAATTCAGTAGGTATCCTCATATATGAGGCATGAAATCCTCATAATTTTATGGTTTTTTTCTTACATGATCACTTGATAAGAATTTGATTTAGGAAAGGCTTCTTTTGAGACATTTCATTTCAAAGGCCTAATACTTAGTCTTTGTCCTCTACTTCAAAACGGATTTACATTCTTCATTTTAAACATATTAATAAAATCATATTGATGTTTTTCAAAAGAAAATAAATCATGGTATTGATTGTGGACAATCGTTGACTAAGTGTGTAGGAATTTTATGTGGCCTTAAAATCACATGATTGGACACATATTTTATTAATGTTTTAATTATTTATTAAATTATTTTTCTAGGTAAAATAATTTCACTTTAATAATTATTTAGTTTTATTTGTTAATAAACAAATTTTTATATTTAATCTTGCATTTTTAGTCTTTAAAATATTTATTTGTGATTTACTTTTCTTATTCTAAAATTAATTATTGATGTTTTATCTCACAAAACCCTCCTCCAAAGATACCCCTCCTAAGAAAGTAGTGAAGAAAGGGAGATAAGGACCCCTGATCCCCACCTCCAATAGGTCCCTTATTGGTGACTAGCACTAAGGGTGTACAAATCTCACAATATATGATGCATTACCCTTTATAAGAAAAAATACCAGAAGAAACGATGGATAATCATAAAAGAAACTCCAAGACATGATAAAAAATAAAACCAAATAACATCCCACATATATGTGAAAAATATAACTAATAGAAATACAAAAGTCTCCAAAGTAAATACCAAATGTAAAGATAGGCAGTGACATAAAAACTGTCAAGATCTAAGCTAGTAAGGTCCAACATGGTCCATGAAATCCTTCTAAAACCTAAAAATAGTTTTATATATGTACGGTGAGCATACAATTATAATTAGTAGGAAATCCAAAGTGTACTATGCACATCTGAAAGAAGAATACTAATGCCCCTATAAGAAGAAAATAGAACCAAAAAACACCGTAGTAGTATATTAACCATCCCAATATTACCAAGGAACTCTCAACAAATAATGAAATTCAAGTAATGTAATATGATTAACATCGATTATAGGGAACCCCACACAACTTTCCCAATAATTATCTACTCCCACACCCTAACACAAGACATCATGGCACTCCCACATCTTCTAAATACACCATATCACATCCCACCTGCACACACCTGGGCCTCACCACACATCCCACCTCACACACGTGGGCCTCACAAAACATCAAATCTCATCCCAAAGGCACCTGGGAAAGCACATCACAACTCATCCTGAAGAAACCTAGGAAACAAACCACCTCACCCACAAACACCTAGGCTTCCATATCTCACCACATCCTACCCGTAGAAACTTGGTCCATCACCACCTAGAAGAGGGATCAAGGAATAGAGAGTTGAAATCTGTCAATCCTCCCATTGGTATATTAGGAAATACACCTTCCCCCATTACTATGGGGTTGTTCAGCATATATTGTACAACTTGGGTAAGGTTGTGAATAGAATTCACAAGGAAAATAAAAGTGTATGCATATATTGTACCAACAACTCATGAACAACCTATGGTTCTCTAACAAACCACCAACTCACAACACTACCACCTTTTTTGCATCCTCTAAATGCAGAAAACCACACAAAAAGTCATTAAAACATGTTTCTCATTCCCAAAAAATTCATTTAACCATTCCCATTTCATTAACCAAAACAACCCAAGACATTCCAAACTTTATTAAACAATCATATGATCATTCCATCACTATCTGAGAAACTAACTAACACAAAAACAATCATTTCAGAAGGTGAAGAGCCTAATAAATAATGGTAGTTTCACCTTAAAGACACATTATACCAAAACCTTTATATATGGGAGGCTTTCTGAATGGTTCACATAGAGAAACTCCATGCAAAGCACCAATGCATGATATATCATATATCAATCTCTTGGTACGAGGGGAAGCTTTCTACATGTTATCAATGGAAATGAACCCATACCAACAAATACTATCCTTCATCAATTTCATCCTACCGAAACAATAATTCCAATAAAAAAACCCCCAACTTAAAACCACATCCAATAACATACTAAAGGATAACCCGATATGCATCCCTACTACCCAAATACACCACACCTAGATTACCATATCCACGTAACCAACCCCCAATGCACAACTTTACTCAACCACGTCACCAAAAAGGAAAATAAAAATAAATTTATATTTAAAAATGCAAGTATTTTTTAATTTCCACTTGATAATTTAGGGTTTATCACAAAACAGTGTGATTCTGGGCATCCATTTATTAACATAATTAATGTGGTTAACAAATTTTCATATATAAATATTAAATGGAAACAAAAAAAATAATTCTATAAACCATACATTATGCTAACAAGGATCTATAATGACCATGATTTTCAGTGGTCAATTATCCCATACAACTGATAATATAAAAAACTAGTCAAATAGGAAGAACATGCACTACTTTCCCCAACCCCCTATTTATTGATTTAAATTATTTTCAATTCTCTTTATTAATATGGAAAAAACTATATTCACAAGGGTAAAATTCATATACTCACACCACATGATACACAATTATTAGAGACGAAGGATAAACCTACTTGGAGGGAATAACGATTGGCACATCTTGGTATCATCAAAATAGGGGCACACATATAATAGGAAGAACAATAGGGAAACACAAAACAAATGTCAGAAAACTTCCCTTGATCCCTACTAAAACAAGGATTTTTGACATCTCAAAGAAAGAGGAAATAAATAAGAACAAGGGGTATGGGTATGTAGGCTTGCTAAAGATCTTAACAGAGTCATGCGTTTAGATACATTTTTGATTTTTTGTTAATAGATTATTTGGTCAAGATAAAGTGTTTTTACTAATTAAAATCCTCCTCACTCTTAGTGAATTTAAGATATGATTTATGGGATTTGAAATGGTCTCAAAGGCTTCAAATAATTAATTAAAATAATTTTATGCCAAAGAAGACGCCGAAAGGGAAAACTAGAAGAAGTTGGGAACATTTTTCATGAGACACAGCCAGACGAGGAACCGCTCGATGAGGGACCATTCAATGAGGCACCATTCGATGAGTCACCATTGGAAAAATCACCACTAGACAAGGAAAAATCAGATGAAACTTCTACCACTATCATTGAGACACCGCGGGCGATACCCCACCCAACAAGGGATCGGTTGATGAGGCACTGTTGGATGAAGCATCGTGGGATGATGCATCATTAGATGAAACACTTTCCACCTTCAGTGAGACACCATCAGTCTAGACACCGCTAGAAAAACTACTACAATACACAGGGCACTGCTTTTCGAGGCACCACTAGGTGATTGACTGTTAGTGAGTGACCGCCAGCATGATACACCGCCATAGTGAGATACCACTAGGGTGACATGACCAGCAACATACCGGCTAGGTGAGACCACTAGGTTCATACCGCTAGCATGAAACTACTAGGTTCGTACCACCAGGGTGACCCCATTGGTGAGGCACCATTGAAAAACTTAACAAAATTGGGAAATTTTGCAAACTGATGATATGAGACAGCTTGACCTCCCAGAACACCTCATACACTATATTCCCATAATTTAATGGACCATAGAGGTCTTGGGAATTACATCATATACCTACCTAAAAATACTCTCCATAGGGAATTAAAAACTAACCCATAAGGAAAAGAGAGTTAGGGTTCGAACAAACATCACTCAAATACCTCACAAGAATCTCCCCATGACTTAAACATCACTATCAACCAAATACGCCCTCATTCAATGATAACCAAACTTAGGTTGTTTGAAATCTGGAGTGGAAACCTCTATACCCAATAACTCCTATTATGACATCTTCTAAATAGGACATATCATGATAACCCAGACTACCACAAAACACACTACACCAGCACAATACCCACACTATCCTGAACATATGAACTAGGAAATTACATCTTCCATATCAAGATACCATTTTATCTCTATGGCACTAACTCACTCCCAATGATTTATTTGCATCACAATCAATGAGTGTCGATTAAGAATCGGGACCTCCCCTTTTTGCATTCTAGGAATCTATCACACATCACAAACCAAATGAAAAAATCTCATCGCATAATAAACAAGGTTAAAACATATCATTATTAATAAAAAACAAAGAAAAGCTCAAAAAAACTTCAGGTACTATCCATGCTTCTTCCTCTCTCTCTTCGAAGTACTCTCCTCTTGACCACCATGCCTCCACAAAACACAAACCAAATGAATGGTATATCCACACAACACCTTCTCTCCAGATCCCAGATCTCTAATGGATACTCCACAAATGTTGTGTCATCATCGATATCCAACTATCCTCTATCAATGAAATGGGGGTAGTCATGAAGATACCGAAAAATCTAAGAGATGAAAATGATGTCATTGATACTCCCCAACCATAGTGGAAACTCCAACTGGTATTCCACCTTGCCAAATTGACCCAAAACCATAAAGGGTCCAATGAAACTAGGAGTAATCTTACTCTCTCTACCAAACCTCTTCTACCCATGTCATGGGGTAACATTTAAGAACATGTGGTCCCTAACCTCGATCTTTAAGAGACTCCTTCTGTGATCAGAATAAAACTTCTTTCAGTCTAGAACTTTTTTCATTCTATCACAAACATGATGAACCTTTTCCATCATTATATGTACCACATCGAGACAAAGAAAATTTGTGTTCCTGACCTCCATCTAACATAATAGATAATGAAATGGTCTCCCATACAAGGATTCAGAAATATCCATTCCAGTGGAATATTGATAGTTTTTATTATAGGAAAATTTTACCAATGACACATGTCATACCCAAGATCCACAAAAATCCAAGACCCATGCTCACAACATAACCTAAAATGTCTATATAGTCTTTTTTTCTGCCCATTTCTATGAGGATGGAAAGCAGTCCTGACTGGTAACTGGTTCCTAAAGATTGTTATAATCCCCTATAGACTTGTGAGGTAAACTCTACATCCATATTTAAGAAAATGGAACTTGAAAATCCATGAAACTGCACCACCTTATCCATATACCTCTTAGTAAATACATCCACTACACCCGACTCCTTGATCTCTAATAAGTGAACCAATTTAATCATCTGATACACTATTAACCAGATAGAATCACAACCTCTTTAATATTTGGGTAACCCTATGATGAAAGCCATCGAGATTTCATCCCATTTCCACTTAGGAACATCTATGGGCTACAACAAACCACCAGGAACATGATGCTTGACCTTTACCACCTGGAAAACAAATCACTTCAATACAAACTCTGCCACTTCCCTTTTTATTTTGGGCCATAAAAACCACATAATTAAGCCATAGTACATCTCGGAAACTCCTAGATTTAATGAAAATGGTGAACTGTGAAACTCAAAAAGGACTCCACTATGAATTACTACTAGAATAAACAAATTTACATGAAACAATATTAAGTTATGATTATCCTCCGACCACCCCTATAGAGAATTACTACATACAACATGACTACACAACACCTTTTTATTTGAGTCTCCCAAATAAAATTAATCTACATGTTGTATTAGAGAAGAATTCACCATCATCTGAAACATACATCCTTTACCACCATCCAGTCATGCATTTAAGTGCAAGGATGAAAACTCAAATATAACATTCAAAGAATCCATAGATTCCCAAGAATCCTCCTTTTGTGACTTTATGCTTAATGAATCTACTATGAAATTTCACTTTCCAAAGGTGTAGGATATCTCAAAATTATAGTCATGAAGAAACTCCATCCATATCCATTGTCGTATATTTAGGCCATGCTGGGAAATGTTATACCTCAAACTATTGTGGTCTATGAAGACCCCAATGATCTCCCCAAGGAGGTAATTCTGCCACAAATTCAGCATAAGAACCACCACTGCCAACTCCAAATCATGGTTAGAATAGTTAAGATCATGATTAGATAACTTCCATGACCTATAAGAGATCACTTATTGCTACTACATCATCACACATCCTAATCAGAGATGGGAGGCATCACAAAACTCCTCAAACATTACCCCTTCCTTAGTAAATTGGATCACTGGAGCACCAACCCACTTCCCCTTCATGTAATTTAATGATGCCTTACATTGATACCTCAATATAAAATCATAGTATTTTTCTAGAGACCCAAGATTTACATACATGAAAATTACATTAATTTTTCTGAAAACATAATACATAACACAAACAGACACCCAATGACTTTATTAGTTGAGTGTCTTTGGAAACTCAGAACATAATCTTCTAATCATGGTGAAAGATCTTCAACATCTCCCATAAATATCTTACCCTTTTTCCTACCTAAAACCTTCCTTTATATATTTGGGAAATGAAAACATAAAAAGGGTGAGCTCAAATTCTCAGTATGGGTAAGCATGGAGAAACTAAAACATACCATATATATATGAACTTAAAAACATGAATATAGAGTTTAAACATCAAAATATTGAGTCATGAAATAAATCATGGAAATACATAAGGCATAGATCATAAAGGAACATTAATCATGAAAAAATGGAATGGGAATAAAACATTGAATTGTGGAAAACCATTAATCACATAATTTGATTTTCATTGTATCCAAGGCATTACTTCCAAGACCATCATATCGGATGAAGCCTATTACTGAATCGGGTTTACTTGTCATTCTATCCCTATATTACTGAACTGGATTTAATTTTTGTTCCATCAATGTATAACTAATTAGATATAAATCTTCGCCTAATGATTTTGAGGGATATATAGGTCCCACCCATCTCATAATTAAATCATTATTATGTGTTCCACAGAAACATAAATCAGCATCATATCATGACCTATGTAATAAAATTGGATTCTTATACATCATGCCATCATAATATAATCCATATAAGATAAATGGACTTTATAAAAATAATTCCATCATAGAGTAATCATATCAAAGTAAAAATAGTTATATATATATAAACCTATATCATCTTAGATGGAAACTAATTTTGATAAAACACATGAACTTAGTTTTTGAGAAAAATATCCTTTCTTCTTCAAAAAACATTTTCATTTCTTAATGTGTCGTGAAATTTTAAAAGAGAAGAATTTAATTGAAAATAAACTTGAAAAACTTGCAAAGGTATATTCATGGAAATAATGTTTATGAAAGTGTAAAAATCTATTCATGCCGTATAAGTTAAAAAAACATTCTCCTCGTACTTTTGTCTGAAAATTCAAAAAGTACCTCATATGGTAAACAAGATAAAGATTTATTCCATACCATGTAGTAAAAGTAAAAAATGGGTAAAATTACTTTAAACATACATAGAATAATAGTAAACATTTTATGAAAACATTTTTATAAAACATGGACATGGATGGTGAATATATCCCTAGAAAATACTTACGTATAACAATCTCGGATAAAAAAATGAGACTGCAAAATTATCCCTTACCTTAGGTCTAATTTCTTTGGTATGTGTCTGAAACTATAGTATAGTGTATTTAAACATATTATAAACTTTTAAAATAACCATAATAATATTAATGATATCATATATGATTCACATGCGACTTTATATTACCCGTTCATTTTTCAATTCCATGTTAAAGTAGTGTGTTGGGTAAAATCATTTCATTTATCGTACGCGTTTTGACTTGTAATTCTTCATATGATTACTTAGATCATTATTACATACTTCCAGAATGTAAAACAATATTTATATATCATATATATTCAGTATATAAATATATATAATATATCGATAAATGGACTGAAATACACCGTTCATGGAAACGGTAGGTCGTATGTACACATGAACGTTATTTTCGGTTCCTTATTAAATTGAATGGAAGTAAGTAAATGACATAGATATATACATAAATATAGTATAATTATTATTTCATATATTTCATGATTATTTATTATTTATACTTTATAACCATTTTTGAATTTTTAACATGGAGAATGAATCTTATCGTGTAGTGGAGACGGTAATCCGTACGTATGCACGAGCGACGATATCATTCACATAGTTGTTGAACGATATTGAATTTTTGGTTTATATATCTCATAATTAGTATCATTATGTAATAATAATATATAGTTATTATTTCCACCATTATACCCATCCAAGTAAGGTGGTGGTGAAAAACATATTACAACACGGCCTGGAGACGGTAATCTGTGCGTACACACACACGGTGATTTCATTTTTCATAGGATGGATAAAACGTGAAATAGGGTTGTTTAATATTTATAATAAAATATAAGTATATGATTTATACTAATTTTATTAATTTATAATGAAACAACTAAATAATTGGAAGTATAAGAAGAAATAAATTTGAAAGAATTGGTAGAAGATATTACATCTTCATCGATGTGACTCCTATAAAAATTCTCTTAGGGCACTAGAGTTGGTCTTTTGAGAAGAAAATAACCTCTAGAATGTAACTAGGGAAGATTAGTAGAGAACTGGTCTATGGTTGGCCGAGATTGAAAGCTTAAAATGGACCGAATAGGAACAGAAGGTGGTGCCCTTTTATAAGAGAGGAGAGGGGCACTTTTGGAAACCTCAAAAATATTAATTTATAATAAAATCAAACCCAACATAAAAACTTCCAAAATGACTCAACTTATAATATGAGATTAGATAGGGTTTTAATATCATCAACTAATAAAATTGAGATATGTTTTGATTTTATTTTGAACCTTATCATTTTGATTTATCCTTATTTAATCTATTTAATTTTATTTGTGGTAATAATATTCTAAATTGTAAATGGTTATAAGTACTTAATTATGTGTTGTGAATTGTACATAATTGGATACTTTATGAAATTTTAGACCATATAATTTTCAATTTCTAATTTTTAAATATTTCTTTAATTTTTTAAAAAATTAATAATATTCTATTTTTATAAAATACCAATAGTGTCCATTTTGACACTATATATTGATTTGAATTTAAATAAAATCTACACAGATGATAGATTCAAACCAAAATATTTAATAGATTCCTAAAATATCATATGAATCTATAAAATTAGTGGATCACATGAATTAGTTCATATAATATTTATTTTAATATTTTTAAGACCATTTATTTGATATTTCTCTTAATAAAATAATTACTACAACATTTTTGTATAATTATTTAATATACATATTTGAAGCATAAAAATTAAAACTAAAACACTATGATGAAAATAAATCTAATATATTTCCTAATATTGCTTTTAGTAGAATTTATCTTCTAAAAACAGAACATTTAATATGTTATATTTATCAAATTAGGAACGTGAAAACTTTGACATCATTTAATATAAAATAATATAAGTGTCACAATCTCATTTAAAAGGCTCAAAATGGTCAAAAAGTAGAACCTTGGGTGATTATGGTTTATATATACCCTACCTATAAGGTTTTTTCTAGTGTTTGGGCATTTTATGGGTATTATTATTTTAATAAAATATATATCATTGATTTTTAGCTAAATAAATAATTTCTACATCATTAATGTATAATCCATTAAGGTAATTAAATATTTCATAAAAATTACAAATAAATTACCATGATAAAGAAAAACATTTTAGATTTAAAATGAGAATTTATAATATAATTGATATTATTTATAACCTTATATTAAAAATAATTTAATTATTAAAGTTTGAGTGAGAAATATTTCACTTTTCTTTAAATAAAATAAATTAAATGTCTTAACCTCATCCATGTGGGTTCCAATAGATAATATTTATACCCAAGTATGTTTTAGGGCAAAATATAATCTTTAAATTATATTAATACAAGTGTTATGGTAATTTTATAATATTATTTTTACCTTTAATTACTTGATTTACCTTTAACTATGGTAAATAAAATTTACCGTAGTTACTAATCATAATGCCCAAAAATAAAAGTAGCATATTAACATAATTTTGACATACTGATTCAAAATATGGAATCCATTTTTCCAAATTCAAGAAACAGAAGTTGTAGTAATTAATTTAAAATTAATCCTATTGTTTAAATGAGAAAACATGTTTTAAAAGTTAAAACATTGCAAAAGATTGAAATGTTTTTACCTATAAATTCAAAGTAAAATTAATGCTAATGATTAAATTATATTAAATGGTAATAATATATTCTATTTATTCTTTAAAACCATTCAATATTATAATTTAACTACATAAATTATCTCGATGAAAAAAAAATTTAAGTAAAATTTAGTGTATTTTGTTTACTATTCATCAAAATATGGAAGTTATCAGAAAAATATCAAAAATATATCTAACATAAATTTTTATATCCTGATTTAAAATAATAATTTTATTTTGTCAAATTTAACTTATAAACTTGTCAAAAATTATATTTAAAATGTTTGCGCCCTAAAAAGGTGAAAAATAGTATTTTTTTAAAATACTTCTTTTATCCAAAAAATTGATTTTGTTCTTAAACCACGTTCTAGAAAACGTGTAAAATGAATTATAATGTTATAAAAATTCAACATGTGGTTAATACTATTCATAACGGCCAGTTTATATCTTATTAAATAATAATAATTAATAATATATCATTGTTTTGTGAAACTCGGTATCGCGTACAATGCAAGCTATCGAGGAAGGTCTCTCTTGCGTATAACACAAGCTAAGTTAGTGTTGAGTATAGTAAAATTTTCCTTTGGTGTTGAGTATAATCTTCATTCCAAAAATATTTCAATCATTTTTCATGGTTACTAGTACCATATAATTATTGAAAACCATAATTGACCAATACATAGATATTCCAATATTTTATAATACTATTAAAGTGCCTCTATAAACTTATTCATGAATAAAAATTCAATAACTCTTCAATACATACTCTTCAATTATTGAAATGGAATAGGACCTTTTTATAAGTAACCTCTTATATAGGGGCATTGAGTTGGGTAATGCATGTTTTCTCCACATATAAGACATTGAACTCCATGAGAGTCTATCACTCTAGGACCCTATTCCCCACATCGATAACATCTTCCACCCCCCCCCCCCCCCTTTGTGGTATTCCTAAATGTTCTTTTTTCATTATTCTTGATATGTATTAATCTTAATCTTCATTTCTCTATGATCCTCACCATGAAAACATGCATAAAATTCTATATTCCTATTATTAGATCACTTAGGAATACCACAAAAGTTCACCTTATTAATCATATATTGTGATTACTAATTCGACATAATCACAGTATTTTTCTCTCTAGGCATTACGCAATTTCATTGCTCATAGACACCAATTTTTCTATCAGATTCAATGTTAACCCAATTCCTTTAGGTTCCCTCCATTGACTAAAACCAGAAACCATAGTGTAAGAAACAATTACAAATAATAAGAAACCACATAATAATAAAAAGTCACTTATAGTATTTATAACTTATGAAACCTTATTTAATCAATGGCACCTTAGGTTCACCCTAGGTTATTCATGATCGTCAACATAATTATATTAATTTAACCTATACTTATACCTAACCAGAGGTAAATCCCTATAAATACCTTAGAAATATCTCTAGGGATCTCAAAAAAGCTTTCACGTCCTAGTTTCTAAAGTTTAACAAAACCTTCACTCTGATACCAACTATTGAGACCCTATCTTGACGTACATGAAAATTAAATTAATTTTTCGGAAAACTTAATACATGACACAAACAGATGCCCAATGACCGTATTAGTTTAGTGTCTTTGGAAACTCAGAACATAATATTCTAATCAGGGTGAAAGATCTTTAACATATCCCAAAAAGATCTTCCCATTTTTTCCTATCTAAAACCTTCATTTGTATCCTGGGGAAAAGAAAACATAAAAAGGGTGAGATAAAATGCTCATTAAGTGTAATCCTGGATAAAATAAAACAAACCATATATAATTGAACTTATAAACATGGACATAAAGTTTAAACATCAAAATCATGAGTTGTGAAATAAATCTTGGGAGTATATAAGGCATATATCATAATGGAACATTAATCATGATAAATTAGAATGGGAATGAAATATCGAATTGTGGAAAAACATTAAGCAGATAATATTATTTCCATATTATCTAAGGAAATTCTTCAAATACCATCATAGAGGACCAAGTCCATTACTGAACCGGGTTTACTTACCATTCCAGCCCTGTATCACTGAACCATATTTACATTCCATTCTAGAAATTTCTACCTAATGAGATATAATTGATTACCCAATTCATTAGAGGGAGATATAGGTCCCACCAATCACATAATGAAATCATTCTTACATGTTCCACAAAAACATAAATCATACACCATATCATAACTTATGTAATAAATTAGGATTATTAAACATCATGCCATCATAACACAATCCATATAAGATAAATGGACTTTATAAAAATAATTCCATAATATAATAATAAAATAAAAGTAATAATAGGGATAGATACATAACCCTATATCATATTTGAAGGAAAATAATTTTTATAAAATAATTGAACTTTGTTCTTGAGGAAAATATCCTTTATTCTTCAAAAAGTATTTTCTTTTCTCAATATGTTGTGAAATTTTAAAAGAGAAGAAGTTAATTGAAAATAAAATTGAAAACTTGTAAAGTAATCTTCATGGAAATAATTCCTTTGGATTGTTTAAAAATCTTATCATATTTTTTAAGTTAAAAAAACATTTTCCTCGTACTTTTGTCAGAAATTTCAGAAAGTACCTCGTATGGTAAACAAAAGGAAGATTCCCTCCATACCATGTAGAAAACGTAAAAAATGGTTCAAAATGACTTTAAACATATTTATAATAATAGTAAAAGTTTTATGAAAACATTTTTATAAAACATGGACATGGATAATAAATATATCCCTAGAAAATACTTACGTATAAACAATCTCAGATAAAAAAAATAAGATTGCAACATTATCCCTTAACTAGGGTCTGATTTCATCTATATGTGTCTAAAACTACTATATAGTGGGTTTAAACATATTATTAACTTGTAAAAACCATAATAATATTTATTATATCATATATGATTCACTTATGACTTTATATTACCCAATTATTTGTCAATTCCATGATAAAGCAATGTTTTGGGTAAAATCATTTCATTTATCGTATGTGTTTTGACTTGTACATAATCATATGATTACTTATATAATGATTAAATAATTCCAGAATGTAAATCATGATTTATATATAATATATATTCAGTATATAAATATATATAATAGATTGATAAATGGAATGAAATACACCGTTCATGGAGATGGTAGGTCATACGTACGCATTAACGCTGTTTTCATTCCCTTATTAAATTGAATGGAAGTAAATAAATTACATATATATATATATAAATCTATTTGTATTATTATGTCATATATTTCATGATAAATTGTTATATATACTTTATAAAAACTCTTTAATGGTTAACATGGAAAATGAATCTCATCACGTCGTGGAGAAGGTAAGTCGTACGTACGCACGAGCAATGATATCGTTCTCATAGTTGTTTAATGGTATTGAATTGGTTATTTTATAATATATCATAATTAGTATAATTATGTAATAATAATATATAGTTATTATTTCCATAGTTATACCCATCCAATTAAGTTGGTGGTAAACAACATATTACACCACGGCGTTGAGACGGTAATCTGTACGTACGCACGCGCGATGATTTTGTATTTCGTAGGATGGATAGAAGTTGAAATAAGTCTGTTACATATTTATAACAACATATCAATATATTATTTATACTTATTTTATTAATTTATAATGAAAAAACTAAATAAGAGGAAGTAGAAGAAGAAATAAATTTGAAATAATCTGTAGAAGAGATTACCTTTTCATCAACATGCCTCCTTTAAACTTTCTCTTAGGGCACTAGAGTTGGTATTTTGAGAAGAAACAAACCTCAGGAATATAACTTGGGAAGACTAGAATAGTAATTTTCTAGGTTTGGATGATATTTAAGGATTAAAATGGAGTGGATAGGGATGGTAGGAGGTGCCCTTTTATAAGAGAGAAGAGGGACACTTTTGGAGACCTCAAAAATATTAATTTATAATAAAATAAAAACAAACATAAAACCCTCCAAAATGACTCAAATTCTAATATGAGATGATATATGGTTTTAATTTCATAAACCAATGAAATTTAGATAATTTTTTATTTTATTTTAAACCTTATCATTTTGATTTATCCTTATTTAATCTATTTAATTTTATTTGTGGTAATAATATTCTAAATTTTTAATGGTTATAAATACTTACTCATGTGTTTTGAATATTCCTTAATTGGATAATTTATAAAATTTTAGACCATATAATTTCCAATTTTAAATTTTTAAATATTTTTTGAATTTTTAAACAATTCAATAGTATGTTATTTTTATAAAATACCAATAGTGTCAATTTTCACACTAATCATTTATTTGAATTTAAATAAAATACACAAAGTTGATAGATTCAAAAAAAATATAATAGATTCCTAAAATGCCATATTCATCAAGAAAATTCATGTAGAACATTAATTTGTTCATGTAATATTTATTTTAATATTTTTAAAACCATTTATTTGATATTTCTCTTAATAAAATAATTACTACAGCTTTTTTATAATTATTTAATATATTTATATGTTTCATAAAAATTTAAAATAAAATACTATGATGAAGATAAATCTAATATATTTCATAAGAATACATTTATTTGAATCTAACTTCTAAAAAATCGAACATTTAAAATTTTTTATTTATTATATTATGAAGGTGATAACTTTGACATCATTTAAAATAATATAATATAGGTGTCATAATCTCTTTTATAAAGATCAAAATGGTCAAAAGGTTGAACCCTGGATGATTATGGTTTATATATACTTTAAAAATAAGGTTTGGTCAAGTTTTTGGGACTTTTATGGGTATTATATTTTTAATAAAAAACTATATTATTGATTTTTTACTAAATAAATTATTTATGCATCGTTAATGTAAAAGCTATTAAAGTAATTATATATTTCATAAAAATTAAAAATAAATTACCATGATAAATAAAAACATTTTATCTTTAAAATGAGTATTTATAATCTAATTTATATTCTATATAACCTTATATTAAAAATAATTTAATTATTAATGTTTGAGTGGGACACATTTCACTTTTCATTAAATATAATAAATTAAATTTATTAATCTCATCCAAGTGGGTTCCAATAGATTCCATTTAGACCCAATTATGTTTTAGGGAGAAATTTAATCATCCAATTATATTAATACAAAGGTTAGGGTAATTTTATAATATCATTTTTACCCTTAATTACCTGATTTACCTTTAATCGTGGTAAATAAAATTTACCGTAGTTACTATTCATAATGCCAAAAAATATAATTATCCTACCAACATAATTTGGACCTACTGATTCCAACTATAGAATCCATTTTTTTAATTTCATGGCACAGAATTTTCTACATTTAATTTAAATTTAATCCCATTGTTGAAATGAGAAACGAGTTTTAAAAGTTAAAACATTGAAAAATATTGAAATTTTATTACCTATGAATTCATTGTAAAATTAATGATAATGACTTAAATTATATTAAATAGTAATAATATATTTAATTTATACTTTAAAACCATTTAATATTTTAATTTAATCATATAAATTATCTCAATGAAAAAAGTTGTTTTAAGTAAAATTTAGCGCATTTTGTATTATTCATCAAAATATGAAAGTTATCAGAAAAATATAAAAAATTTATCCAACATAATTTTTTATATCCCGATTAAAAAGAGGAATTTTATTTTTTCAATTTTAACTTATAAAAATTCCAAAAATTACATTTAAAATAAGTGCACCATCAAAAGGCAGAAAGGCTGTATTTTTTAAAAAATACTTATTTTATCTGAAAAATTGATTTTGTTCTCATACCCTATTCTAGAAAATATGTAAAATGAATTATATTGTTATATAAAATTATAAATTTGGTTAATAATATCCATATCGGCTACTTTATATCCCATTAAGTAATAATAATTAATAATATATCATTGTTTAGTGAAACTAGGTATCGCGTACAACGCAAGCTATCGAGGAAGGTCGCTATTGCGTATAACTTAATCCAAGTCTGTGTTGCGTGTAGTGAAAGTTTCCTTTGTTGTTTCATATAACATAATTCAAACTTATTTTATTTATATATTGGAAAAAATCTATACTCGGTGTTACCTGAAATGAATTCTATCTAAAGAACATGGAATTTTGTACAACACAACCCAAAAATATTGTAGTGTATACTGCAAGAGAATACGATGTTGTTTATAGTACAAGATAATATTGGTATATCATAAAACACAATACATCAATGAAATTTAAAATAATCTATCCCATAAAATCTCGGGGTTTTACACTTTCTTAGTCAAATCCGTCAATGGGGCTTCAACACAAGAGAAATCGGGTACAAACCTCTGATAACAGCCCACAAGACTGAGCAAACTATGAACCTTTTCCACATTCTAGGGTGTTTCCCCTACATAAACTTCTTCAACCTTCAACTGTTCTACTACCACACCCAAATGAGAAACCACAAGCACAAGGAAATGCACATGTCTTGTCTAGAACAAACACTTGGGAAACTTTCCATAGAGCCGGTGGCATCGAAGAACCAATAAGACAGTTATGAGATGCTTGGAATTATCCTCCTCTGACATCAAGTAGATTGGTATATCATCAATGAATACAATGATGAATTGATCTAGGAACTCATGGAATATAGAGTTCATAATCCCCATGAACATGGTTGGTGCATTCGTAACACTGAATGTTATGACTAAAAAATATAATTTCCCACCCCTACATCTGAATGTAGTCTTCAGTATATCACCCTCCTTCAACCTCAAATGGTGATATCTAGACCACAGATCAATCATATAAAACCAACTTTCCCCTCTTAGTTGTCTGAAAAGATCGTATATCCTTGGTAGAGGGTAACATTTATTGGTTTTCATTTTATTCAACCTTCAATAGTTTATATACAACCATAGACTATAGTATGACTTATTTGTGAACAACACTAGAGCAACCCATAGTAACACATTATGCTGGATAAAACCTTTCTTCAATGGTTCATCTAATTGGATCCTCAACTCCCATATCTCAAATGGTGTCATCTGATAAGGATCCATAAAAATCAAAGAAGCACCATGATTCAAGTCTATACCGAACTCAACATCACGTCGAGGAGGTAGCATCCCAACCTCATGAGGGAAAACATCTAGGAAATTTCCAACAACCTTGGGAACCTCCACCATTTCAGCGTCCAATTATTCCACTAACATCTCATCCAATAAGGAAATAACGGGATCCAAACTCCGATTACCCACTGGACAACCTCGCTTGCCAACAAAAAGCACACATTTACCATCCTAATTTGGAAACATGACTCTCTTATAGAAGATGTTGACAATATCATGTACTGAATGAAACTGGTTGATGAAAAATATGACATCTTATAGAAGAATTTGAAATAAGAGTAGATCCCCATGGGAATGATGTGGTCACATCGTCGGTCTACACCCCTGACACACATCAAACAAACTATTCTGGCCTCCGAATGTCATAATAAAAACTTGGGGCACGGGAAGCATATCTATGTTTAGTCTAGATCATGAGATAGAGTGGGTGCAACAAGGTAGTGAGAGGCTCATGAATCAAAAAAAAAGACAATAATTGGTACTGAACAAACTGATCATTCATCTAACGATCTCTTTCACCACTGGAATTGATGCCTCCATTGCATTTAACCAACCACACCTAGCTCCTATGCCTCTGTACTGATGACCACCTCTATGGACACAGTTGGGTCACGGTCCCTGAGCACGAGGGACATCCTGAGGTCAACATTTACCTGTACCATCTCCTATCAATATATAAAATTCCTATAGCTGAAGTTGTATCATCAGTAATTGATGCTAAGACTGAAGCTAACCCGATCCAACTCTACAAAATTGAGCTCGGGCAGCTACTAGGAACTGGCTCTAAAGATTGACAGGAATATCATATAATAAACAGATCATTCCCAATCATACAAGAAAATAATGGAGTCTATATGGTCAAAAGGGAATCTTCCATGGCTAACTCCCATCTGGTCGGAATCATGAAGGTCTTGGTGTTTGTGAACAAACACTAACAGCTCTACCTTTCGACAAACTTTGTTGACTCCCCTCTAGTGGAAACACTCATCTTAATTTCATCTACTCGATCACCACTTCCTTCTTTTCAACCAAAAAATATACCATAAATGTAAAAGAAGTAATTGAATACTAGATAGACGGGTAGAGTGCCTCCTCAAGATGTTTCTCATGAGAATACTATTAGAAAAAAGGTCGAGGGAAAAATAAAGAATGTCGTTGAACTTGATCCCAACCTCTCACACTGACATAATCCACATCTGAAGGGAGAGTAGATCCTTCCTCTTCACAGCCTTCATGGTTGACAAAAGGAACACTGCCTGGAAATACTTTTGGATGTCAACCCACAAAATGTATGCCTCCTTCCACTCTCCCAGATTCAAAATCCATTACTGATGCACAAAACCCTACATATACCTAAATTCTAATCGTACCTTGTACTCTGTTGGGTATCATATCAAACTAAAGGTGATCTTCAACTCCTCAAGACATCCTTCGGTCTCCACATCAGAAACTCTTCCCTCGTACTTTCCCAAATCATGTCACTAGAAAACATGCAAAATCCTCTGCCACTGATCCTCATCCTTAGCTAGATCAACCCTATAGCAACCAACCGGGCCAACCTAATGAACCTCTCTTAAGTCCCTACCTTCTAAGAAAGTCCATATTATATGGAAACCAAGAAGCACAAATTCTATTCACTAGATCATGGGGCCCCTAAAATCCCATTTCCTAGCTGGTGTCCCTATCCAATATCACCTACCATGTTCAAATGGAACCTTATTTATACCATTCTATGTAATCATCATTTTTCCTAACTAAAAAAATCCATATTTTTTCTCAAAAATCACCTATGATACCATTCTATCATGACACATTCTTCCAAATGATACCCCTATTGGGATGGCAGTTAATAAAGGGATATAATGACCCCTCGATTCATGCCACCAATATGTCATAGGTTGGAGACTAGAACCAAGGGTGTACAAATATCACAATATGGGAGGCATTACCCTTTGTAAGTAAACAATATTGGGATATATGATGATTCATACACATAGGAACTCCATAACATGAGAAAAATAAATCTAACTACCATCCCACAAGCTTGTGAAAAATAGAACTAATACAAATAAAAAAGTCTCCAAAGTAAATACCAAAATACGACACAAAAATTGTGCATATCTATGATAGTATGGTTCAACACGGTCCTCGAAATCCACTTAGAAAACTTAAAATATTTTTATATACGTTGGTGGAGTATACATGTATACTCAGTAGGAAAATAAAAGTATTCTGTGATCAAGTGAATGAAGTATACAGATGCCCCTATGAGAGGACAATAGAACCAAAAAACACCTAACAGGTTTTCTAACCATCCCAATATCACTAGGGCATGCTCACCAAATAATGAAATTCAAGTAATGTAAAATAATTTACATCAAGGACAGGGTAACCCACATCACATTCCCACTGATTAACCACTCTCACACCCTAATGACAAACATCCTGGAAGTCCAACCTCTTCCGAACATACCACATAACATCTCACCATCACACACCTAGGTCTCACAACACATCCTACCCACACACACCTGGGAATCAAAACACATATCACCCGCACACACTTGTCCCTCACAAGACATCACATCTCAACCCCAAAAAACAGAGGAAGTCATATCACAACTCACCCCGATGGCACCTACGAAACAAACCACCTCACCCACAGATACTTGGGCTACCATATCTCAACACATCCCGCCCAAAGAAACTTGGCTCGTCACCACGTTGAAGATGAAGCAGGGAAGAGCAGGTGGATGACCATCCATCCTTCCATAGGGATGTTGGGAAAGACACACTCCCCCGTGACTAGGGGGTTTTCTGAACATAATTATCCACTATGGTGGGTTTGAATAGAAATCACAAGGAAAATATTTTTTTATAGATATATGGTCCCAAACACTTATGCCCAACCTCTGGGTTAACTCACAACACTGCCACCACTGTTGCTACCTGTAAACGTACAAAACCACACAACAAGTCATTAAAACATGTTCCACATTCCGAACTAATTAATTTAAAAACTTCCATTTCCCTAATAAAACCAACCCACACCATTCCAAACATGATTAATCAATCATTTGTTCATTTTATCATTATTTGGGTAACTAAACAACATATAAGAATTTATTTAAGAAGGTTAAGTTCCTAATAAATAAAGGTAGATTCACATTAAAGAGACATCATAAAACAATCATTATATACAGGAGGCTTTATAAAAGCTAATCATGGAGAATCTTTAGGTGAAGCACAAATTCACGATATATCATATATCGATCTCTATGTATGGGGTGAATCATTCTACATGTTATTAGTGGAGAACACCCATACCATCCAATATTGTTCTTATTCAAATTTATCCTTCCCAAACTATAATTCAAACCAAAATAGATCCCAACTTACAACCACATCCAGCAACATAATAAAATAGAACCATATCAGCACAACTGCTACACAAACACACCACTCCTAAAGTACCATATCCATAGAACCAACCCATTATGCATAGACACACTCAACAAAATCACAAAAAAGATCCATAAAAAAATTTTATACTTAACAAGGCATCCTTTATTTTATTTACACATGTAAATTCAGGGGTCATCCTAAAACAATATGATCTTGGGAAAACTATTATTATCTGATTTTACATGGATGACCAATTTTTATATATAAACATTCAATGGAAACCAAGAAAAAAAACATTCCATAAATCATATAGTGTGAAAACAAGGACCCCTAATGACCATGATTGTAATTGGTTAGTTTGTCCATAAAACTCATAATATTTATAAAAACTGTCAAACAAAAAGAACACGCAACACTTTCCCCGACCTCCTATTTATTGATTTAAAATCGGTTCAATTATCTTTTTAATACAGAAACAAATATATTCACAAGGGAAACATATATATACCCACCTCTCATGATAAACAATTAAGAGAGGTGAAGGAGAAAACTACATGGAGGAAAAAGCAATCGATACTACCTATTTGCACTAAAACTGGGGTGTTCATGAAGCAGGAAGAACTCTAGGGAAATTTGAACCAACTCCTACAAAACTTTTATTGATCCCTTATAAATGAAGGATTTAGGGAATCCTATACCAATATGAAACAAGAAGGAAGAACAAGGGGGAAGGGTATCTCGTCTTGGGAAAGATCTAAACAGATTCATGTGTCTAGATACATTTTTGATTTTCTATTAATATCAGATCAAGTCAAGATAACTTTTTTTGACCAATTAAAAGAACCCTCACACATAGTGAATTTAGGATATGGTCTATGGGATTTGAATTAGTCTCAAAGACTTTAAAATAGAGCATTAAACTAATTTTATGCCATTGAAGATGTCAAATGGGAAAAACTGGAAGAAGCTCGAAACAATGTTCACAAGACACCGCTGGATGAGGAACCTCTCAATGAGGCACCATTCGATGAGGCACTGTTTGATAAGGCACCAATGGACAAGGCATCATAAGATAAAGTTCCTACAACTGTTAGTGAGACACCGATAGGCGAGACAACACTCTGTGAGGAAACTTTTGACGAGGCACCATTCAAGGAGGCATTGTTGGACAAAGCACCACTGAATGAGGTACCATTGGATAAAACAATTTCCACCATCAGTAAGACATTGTTAGGTGATACACTGCTTGAAAACCTACCACTAGGCACATGAAACCACTGGCCGAGGTATAACGGGGTGATTGACCACCATTAAGTGACCATCAGCATGAGACACTGCCAAGGTGATCTACCACTAGGTGACACCGCTTGGTCCATACTACCAGGGTGGCACTGTCAGGTTCATATGTTCATGGTGACGATGCTAAAATCATATCGTTGGGGTGACACAATTGGTGAGGCACCATTAAAAAACTTGTAAATTTTGGGAAATTTGGAAAAGAGATTAAATGAGTTACCATGAACTCCTAGATAGATTCCAACAATGTAATAGACCAAAGAGGTTCGAACCAAAACATTTTATTTCTGTTTAAAAATATTAATTTTATTATCTATTAGTTAATTAATAAATTATCAATTACTTAATTTTCTTAATCATTAATTAAATTAAATTTGTTATATTTTTTATTCTTAATATAAGCCAACATTAATTATTAATTTATGTAATTAATCTCATTTCATTTATTAAATTGAATCTTTTGAATTTAATATTTTAAATTTAATATTTTAAATCAATTTAAAAATCCACTCATAATTAATTCATGTTTATTAAATATAGTTTTTAATTTATGTTTACTCTTAGTTTTTATTTTTTGGATTTATGTTCTGAATTTATTAATTAACTAACTATTTTAATTAATTCAATTTTTAATTTATGTTTTATTATTTAAATTAATTTAATTATGTTTTAAATTTTATTTTAATTTATTTTATATTAATGTTTTAATTTATCAATTTATTTTTGTTACATTACATTTTTTAAAAATAGACATTACTAGTACAATGATGTATCCTAGAAACTATCACAGTTCCACACAACCCGCATCTTATATCCAACAACCGCTCCTATTTTGAGACACTACCAAAACCGATACACCGCCATCCTCCACCCTGTTCCGAGACTTCATCACCAGATATTCCACTAGCTTCGTCACATCATCACTACCTTCCCATTCACATCTAGTACTCGGTGGTGTCTCCCCTTTCTACTAGCCTCCAAACAGTGATGCATCGCCACAAGTTCATACCTCTAGTCTCCCAGATACCTTTGGTTTCACACCATAAACCCTCCTTGTTAGACACTACCACTTCCAATAACACTTGAATCACTTTTATTCTTCAAACCGGTTATCCATGAGCTTCTACCTCTGTTGGAATTAAAGAAAACTAGAACCTGAATCAAAACAGTTCAATATTATTTAAAATTGAAACAGATCTAAGAACTTAGATCCAGATAAACCGAACAAAAACCATGGAAGAATTTCATGGAGGAGGACTCTTCTTGCCATTTGAAGCCTTTGGAAATCGAGGATCTGTCGTCGGTGCTAAGTATATTTGATTTCCCAATCACCCTTCCACCATTGATACTAATTCAGCTACTCGATTACCAGATCGAGTAAATATCTAAATAACTATAATACCCTACACAAGATCGAGTCAACTTTGAGGAAGAGCCTTCACCATGAGGAAGGTCGGTCTTCTCTATCTATTACCGCCATCTGAGAGCCTCCACACCATCGTGGACCCACACCTAAACCATACCCATGTTGTCATCGTGATGAAGGCTAAATCCAAGACCATATCTTACTAAGGAAGAAGAAACCCCCATTGCATGACCAATGGATTAATATGAAGGGGTGGGATAAAAAAATATAAATAAAATGAAAATAATAAATAAATAAATAAATAAAACTAAAATATTTATAATAATTATTGTTAATTATTAAAGGAAAATAATTTTAATAAATATATTTTTCTATAATAATAACTATAAACTTAATTAATAAATTAACAATAACTATAATATATATATTTAAATAAAAGAAATAATTTTGAATTATCTTAATAAAATAATAACATTTAATAATAAAAATAATTATCTTCCAATAAGTTATTAAAAAATATTAATAGTAATAATAATTAAATAATTTAATTAATAGTATTAATTAATAAATGTTTTAAATAAAATAAAACATGTGAAATTATAATTAATTAAAATAATAACTAAGAAACATTAATAATAAATTTAAATAAATATAAGTTGATTAACATAATAAATTATGATATTAATTAATTAATTAAGTATTTGTTTTAAGAAAATTAATGTCTAATTAAATTTTATTTTTATTTTTCTATTATTTGAAGATTTAAGAAAGGAATAATAGTTTATCTAGATTCGTTGCAAACGGTAAGTTATGATTCAATTATAAGAGATTTGATAGAGTCATGTATAGTGATATGGGTGATAGGACATCAACACATGTTCAGTGTTTTTGAGGAAGAACGGCCCATGTCAGTGGAAGTTGGGGGTGACAAACAAAGTATGAAGAAGAACTTTAAAAGAATACAAAATGTGTTAGTAGTGAGAAAGGATCATTCATTCAACAATCATTGGACACTTTATGAGAGAGTAGGAGACCCAAAAATCATGGAGAAGGATACAGAACAGTAACACAAGAGCAGAAGGGGTGTTTTTTTATTCCCTTTTCATTCTCAATTTCATAAAATTTAATTAACTATTTTAAATTATCAATATGAAAATGACTGTTGAATAAAATTTTAGTTTTGGGATATTTATTTTGCTAATAGTTATCATTAATTTCCTTTTTTAATCTTTCATTTCAAATTTTTAAGAATTGATCGAGAAGGTCAATTTGGAAATCATTCAATTTCTTCATGCCACTTATGATCAGTTCAAAATCCAAGATCATTCTATGAGATTGATCAGGGGTGCATTTTTTCTAAAATTTAATTTCAAAAATAAAACTTTTGAATATACTAAAAGTTTTTTTCTGTTGCCCATTTAATGTTTATTTTTTAGAAATAATCTTTATTGGAGTAGGGAACTTCATGATTGATGATTTGAAATGATTTTTCTCCTGGCGAGGGAGAGAAATAATTTATTAGTGGTTATGTTAGAATTTAAATTTATGTGAATAAGAATACCCTTTAAACTAGTATGACATGTTTTCCCATGGTGTTTCATCTTGATTGTTCAACATTCAGAATTTTTTTCTCTATTTCTCACAAGTTTTACAATTTTTCTTTTGTTTTATCATAGCTATTAAACAAAAATATAAAAAAAACATTGTGTCTCATTGTTGCTTTATATTAAAGAAAATGTAAAAATATAACCCACCCACTCTTAACAACAGTGAGATCTATTTTGAAATGTGGTCACTCTAACTCAAATTTATCCTTACCTATGGGTTCAACCCTACATATCATTAATAAACAATAAGTAGGAGAATATGAATTTTTAAACATTGAAATGGTTTAACGATGATCGGGTAATCACTTATCTTTTTTTACTAAAATGTCAATTTTAAATAAAATGAAACACTTTATGTAATACTGGTCACCCCATGTGTCTGATTGAGGTGTGGCTGAATCTTCCATGTCACAAATGACTTATGGATCATTGTATTAAATTATCAAGAAAAATATGAATGTTTTTTTCAATTTTGAGTTTGTGATGTTAGTTTTTAATTATACAATAAATTATAAACTAAAGACATAAAATTCAAGTTATAATGATCACACGGTGTATTCGATTGAGGTATTGATGACTGATCTGTGGATGATTCTTACACCGTTTAAGAAAATGTTCATGAAAATCTTTTTGGAATTCATAATTTTCATTCAACTATCACAAAATCCCTTGTTATATGCATCCTTATGATTCACTTCATGCTTAAGGTAGCATATGGTTTCCTCTTCAATCTAAAAGGAACATGTTTTCTATTTTTTGGTATGTTTCAGTAAGTTGAAAGTAATGCATGAGTTCCCAAAATATATGTAAATAAAATAAATAAGTATTAGAAATAAACAATAAGGAAATTAACGTAAAAATAGTAGGTAAAAGTATCAGAAATAACTAAATTAGATGTAATTCCCCATTACATTCAACTATTGAAAAATCTATTAGTAGATGTATCCAAAAGATTGAATTCATTTTTCATGAAGCACGGGGTCTCCACTTCCATCCAAAAGGAAAATTTTCTCTCTTTTCAGCTTATTGATGAGAATTTAAAGAAACATATGTCCCCCAAATTATTTTTGAGAAAAAATAAAAAAAATTATATAAAAATGATAAGAAAAGTAACCTACAAATATTCGATAAAATGATTTAAAAATTAATTAAATAAAAATTAGGGATTAAAATTCTCATTAAATTGGTGAAACTTCCCTTTTTAGATTCGTCCTTATAATTCACATCACATTTTAGGTAGAATAGGGATTACCTATTTATTCAAAAGAAACATGTTATATCTTTTCTAGGATGTTGTAGATAATCATAATAAAAATATGACTTCCGAAAAGATAGATGAAAAAACTAAATAAGTATTAGATAAAAATTATAATTAATAAACATAAAAATAATAGATAAAATAATGATAAAATTAACTAAATAAATTGTATGAATTCACCTTTTCCTGAGTTCTATATACATTCTAGACCCATTTCGTTTTTGACATTATCTCAATTGTAGCCTCAAAGACCAATCTCTCATGATCGTGAGCATATTCAAAAAAACAACTCAAACATGAAAAAATAATCCACCCATATGATAAAACAATTATTTTTAGGTAATAATATAATGAAATAAATAAAAAATAAATATTAAATAATACATTAATAAAATGTAAATTTTAAACTAAAACCACAAAATTTGAGTCATATCAGGTACACCATATATCAAATTAATGTGTGGTTGATTCCTGCACATCAGAAGTGACTTATGGATCATTTTCTTAAAGTATCAAAACAATACGAATGTGTTTTATTAGTTTAGAGAATCACACTAATATTTCATCAATAAAATGTCACTTTAAAAAAAGACACACTTGGAGTCATACTAATCATACCTGCACCAAATTGAGGTTCGGTTCATTCCTACACACTAAAAATAACATATAGGTCATTATAAAAAAAGTATCAAACCCATATGAATAAATTTTATAGGTTTGGAGTATGTCAGATGTGTTTTTCACTATAATGTGATTTTAAACTAAAAACACACAGTGATTCATACCAGGCATATCGTGTGTCAGTTTTGTGTGGGACTAATTCTTACATGTCCTAAATAACTTATGAATAATTTTCCTAAAGTATCAAGACAATATTAATGAATTTTCTTTGTTTTTAGTAAGTGATAGATGTTTTGAATTAAAATTTCACTTTTAAAATAATAACTAAAATTTTGAGTAATACCATGCACAACATGTAATATATTGAGGTGAGGATGATTCCTACACATCATAAAGTACTTATAGATCATTTTCCTAAAGTATTGAAACAATATAAATGTGTGTTATCAGTTTTGAGTATGAGATGTATGTTTTGAACTGAAATGTGAATTTTAAACTGAAAACATAACATTCAACTCATTATGGGCATAAAATAATGATACAAACCACTTAATAAGTAATATTTAGTTACATATTAAAGATGTATTTATACATTTTGATACTGGTAATTCTTCTTATTTGGTTCTAAACAAATATTTATCATCTTTTGACTACAAGGAATGTCGATAGTATTGGTGTTATTGGAAAAATATAAATAATAAAGGGTTGATAAATATTTTAAATTAAAATGAAATTATCTTCAAAAATACCTCTTTGGGGATGATTGTTTTTTTATAGAATAAGATATCATTCAAAAATTTCCATACATAATAACCATAATCTTTACCATTGGATCGTTTCATACACTATTGATGAATTGAAAAAAATAAGTAATTTTTTTTATATAGGTTTTGATAGTGAAATATTTGTATATATACCTAATACATATCCACTTATACAATTATATAGTCTCCATGTATTCATGGATTTTCCTCATGTCGTGATTTTGATGATATTTAAACACCACGATATCATAATTGAATTTTCATTAAAACATAATATAAAATATATACCATTATGTTTGGTTCTAAAACATTGCATGTAGTATATTAAAAATTGATAAATGTCATCACTTGTGGTCGATAATTTGGTTATCCATGCATTGAATCTAGAAAATTGATCTCTTGATTATCCAAATGGATTGTAATGAGTAACCAATGTTTTATAAGAAAAAAAGGAATAAGTAATGAAAATAATGAAAATATATCTGATATTATTAAGTTATTGAGTTTTACTCTGGGATTGTGGTTATGAATAATAACTTATCATTAGTAAGTTTTCTTTCAAACATTGTGGTCATTTGTTCTTCTATTACTTAAATTTTCAATGTTTCCAATTATAATTCTTATGTTGAAGTGATGTGATGACTAATGGGTCCATATTTCTTTTAAAATAGATTTTTCATAAAATATAATTCATATATACATCTGAAAAAAATATGAATAGTTTTTAGACATTATTAAAACACATGATTTCCTATTGGGCAAAAACACATTAAAACACACCTAATTTACACATTTATAACTACTAATCTTAGGCATTCATGTGTGAGTATTTCATTTACATTTTAATACATAATATAATATGTAATGGACTCTCAATACATCTCTCCTTAAAAATAAAATATGGTCATAGAAACATTTGTTAACTTCGTATCTACATAAACATTTAATGATTGTAAATGTGGAAGCCGAATGGGTGGGGTAAAGGTACTTAGTGAAGATATTTTTAATGGTTTGTTTGATCATTTAGATCGTATTGATTTAACTTACATTCAATATATTTCGTTTGTTCATCTATAATAAAATTCAACGGTTCGAACCTTTTTTCATTAATTTTTAATAGTTTTTCATGAAAAATAAATTGTAATTGAATACGTTATTATCAATATTTTTTAAAAATATCTCATAACCATGATAATAAGTTTATAAAATATTGATTTCCCATATGAATTTCTATACCATCAATTGGAAAATATGTCTCAACACTAACTATTGAGATATGTTAATCACCACTCTCAGATGACCCATTGAATATTGACTATTATGTATAATATCTACTTATATATTATACATTATACCCCTTTCATAAAGGAAAATGTTGAGTGTTGAGAGATAGATATCTTAATCATTTTCACCTTGTAGAATATTCGTATAAGAAAGGTATATTTCCCTATATGATTCAAATTTCATTGAAATAGTTATGAAAATATTTAATACATCTTATGATAATACAATTTTATGGGAATATCTCACCTTAACACTTAGGGGTGGGGGTGGATCTTCATATAATGTTTTTTCTTGTGTTGTTTCTTCTCTTTAATTCCTTACCATAACATTTTATAACAACTCTAAAAACCAATAATTTTTTTTCTATTATAGATCATTTAATAATTCCTTCAACTCTTCCAATTTATTATGTTTATCTTTATGTTAATTTATTTTCTCAAAATATTTTTTGGGTGACACCCCAAAACCCACACCTGTGACAAAGAATGATTATTCGGACTGCATCAAGACTACTGATAGTATCTATTCATTGAGAATATATTATGATGAATCATATGTCTAACTCAGATAAAAAATATATGAAAATAAGTTATCATTATTTTGTAGGTCCTATTTAATGAATGAAAATTTTTATTATGTGATACTTATAAATGATTCCCACATGTTTTGTGTTATTTCATCTATTAGTATCCATTTTTATTTACATGTGCCTCCTTCTATAGCCCATGATGTGGGATGGAAGTTTCATTGGATTTGGATTCATCAATATAAATATAAATATAGGAATATAATTATGTTGTTCTTTCATTCACATTAAAGTGTTACGATAAATTAAAAATGCATACCATTCTTGTCAAGTTAATCATACCACACCTATCTTTAAGGTAGGAGTATGTTGCTCATTCTGTCTGTATCTTATTTTCAATGCTCAATTGTTGTTTCATAAATTAATAATTATTAATAAAAGTGATTAATACACATATTTTAAATAAATTTATTACTAATAATAATGTACATAAAAAAATTCCTCCTCATGATGACCAATAAATAGATCCCATGAATCTTCATTTATCAGGTGTGCATAAATCTATGGTGGGTGTAGGTTTATTTTCCATTCAGCAAACTTTAGATGAAACTTTGTATGAATTATGTGAAATCCTCTATGAGCCTTTCTATCAAGAATTAATATAAATTTCATTTTGGATTCATCTACTATAAATGTATTCTTTTAGGGATAATTAAGAGTAAGTCAATTTTTCATTATTTTGTTATTTAGTAAAATAATGAAAGTATATCATAATTTTAGCCAAATATCTTCTGAAATATGTGTCGTAAGAATGGGAACAACATTTCTTCCATGAATATACAACAATCAAAATGCACATGAGAGTGGTGATAACATGTAACTTCTGAACATGATCTTTTTGGGGTTAAAACTCTAGATATATACATTCAATCCAACCTCTAATTTTATTCCTTTATTTCTCACCTTAATAATTTTTACAATCAACTCCATGTTATGACACTTTTATTTTTTTCTAGGACACCATTTATTCACCCTATACCATTTCTGTGGCCTAAAAATTATCAGTATGTTGTTCTTTTATACAGGTATCATTGAAATGTGATGAAGGTTGTTGTCCCTCAATATTGGGAGAACAAGCATGTTGGGAAACCTGTTGTTCCTCAGGATTGAGAGTATCTGCATGTGAAAAAGTCATTTTCTATAGAAATGGTTGAAAATTTAATTTATATTAAATAAATAAAGTTGTGAGCATATAATAATATGAGGTACCATAATGTATATAGAAAAAAATATAACCTAATTATTTAACTATATGTTTTAAAGGTTGATGGGATTTAACCCGTCTATCTAAAATCCAAATCCAATTATTATTATCTCATATGACATACAAGACCCCATCTATATTAGGACCAATGTGAAATGACTGTGATGTACCAATGAAAGGGTCACCATTAGTTGAATTGAAATCTGACCCTTCAGTGTTTTTGGTCGATAATATGACTATTGAACACTTTTAGTTTGTAGGATCTAGAATAAAAAATAATTTTACTAACTATGAAGCCATTATAAACAGTATGTATTTGTACACATACATAATAAAATCCACTTTCATGAATCCCAATTCATCTATTTTAACATCACTCCTACTATCAAACCAAATTCATTAAAAAATAAGCACTTTGAATTTTATATAATCCAACTACCTTTTCTTAATGCTAAAGTATGACCCATTCATATGATTGGATTTCTATCCTTGGTACAAGATACATTCATCAATTTAACCACAAGGGTAATTACATTATTTTTCATGTTACTACATTCTTCATGTTCATTTTTATATAACATATAACAAATATTTACATAACCATTATAAGATAATACATGCACACTTGGTCCTCCAGATAGCCATCAATTTTTTTTTTGAAATTGAATTTGGATTTTCAATTTACTCTATAAAAATATGGTTTGAACCATCCTATAAACTATTTATTATGTGAATTTGATATCCATATTTCAGTACTTGATAGATTAAAATACCTAAGAACTACCTTTTGGGTTTTATCATATGGGAAAAAATATAAACAATTATGAGAAACATAAAGAAGGGCCTCCTCCCTATCTATAATAGTGATTGCAAAAAAAATCTATTCTGAATATTCATTTACCCATAATTTACCTGGTGTGATGGGATTTTGGTAGAACAATGCTTTCCACATTATAATAAGTAGTTGGTACAAAATTCAATGGCTTCCTAAAAAATATATCACAGCATAATAAAACCTTCTGAACAATATTTATTGTTTACATACCCTATCAAAATCATCACATACCATTCAATGGGGGTATATCCATCTAAATTGTACATTACTACCTAGTCAAATCTCTATTTACAAGTGAACCATTATGTAAACCATCATATCAAATAATTTTGGTGGGAAGAACATCTATAATTCACATAATATTATAGAAATTTCCTTTTCCACAGTAGGAAATTTCACTGAATCTATTACTTTGATGGATAAAAAATGAAAATTAAATAGATCTAAGTTAATTTATTATGGGAATTATTGGAAAAAATGAAACATCAATTTACAGGAATTTGATCTTTCATCAAAACCTAAAAATTATGTGATTTCAGGCCATTTAACATTAAAACTATCATTGAAATGATATTCTTGATATTCTATGAATGCCCATATGGAACATTTACACCATTCAAGAAGTTTCAAAACTAATATCTCTTATTCCTGGATGGATTGCAAGCAATTGGAGGAAGAAAAGTCAGTTTTCACCCTTTATTGGAGCCAATTATTCATATTTTCCCGTGTTTATCATATCGAACCTAGTCTTAATTCATTCCTTCATTTTTTTATGTGAATTTAGCAACATTAAAATAAAACTATCACATAAATTTTTTCTTCATACATCTCACTAATAAAATTCAAAACATAAAAACAATTCCATTACCGTAATTAAAAAAAATGATCTCTTTTTCCAACCGGTTTTCATAAGGTTTTTTGAAAATGGTTTAACAAATGTTGTGTCCTTAAATTTTACTGTATCAAATAGTTGATCACTTGTTAGAGGAGATGTTGTTGTAAATTCTTATGAACTCCAATTGAATGATTTCATCCAATATCAGTACTTATTTTGTCGAGGTATAGATCTATGATGTCCTAGAAATGTAGTATTTGATGAATGTTTCAACTTAATTGTCTGTGTACCTTGTTTACAAATGGGACACCCTTTAGTTATTTTAATTCTATATCCTAAAAAATTCCCATGAGGAGGAATGTAATTTATCATCAAATACAACATGTCTCTCAAAGAGAAATCTTCACTTCTATCAACATCATATAAAATAACACCTTAAACACCCAATAATTTCAAATTATTGATCAATAGAGTCAAATAAACAAAAATATCATTAATTGACATGTTTGGTCCTAATATAAATAGAGATAACATAATTTATTTTTATTTCATGCATAACCATCATGTAAAGTTATAATTTTCTAACATAACCATCCATATAGAGTTAGTTCTTCTTTGAAAACCAAAATAATATACTCCATCTATTGTTAGGTGAAGATGAAGGTTTCTCATCTTATTAAGATATTTAGGTCACTCATGATCAATTATTTTCCAATGAGGAGAGTCATATGGGTGATGAATTCTCCCATATTTATTTCCTGTATCTCTATGCCACATAAATTTTATGGAATTCTCCTCAATTCTATATTATCTCTTAAACTATGGAATGATTGAAAAGTACCATACATCTTTCATAGTACCTGATTCATCATTCTTGTATCAAGAAGAACAACACATTCACACGTATGATGGATCATGTTTTCTTCTCTTCAAATGGACATATGATATTATTATGAATTGTGATTCACCATCAATAGTGACCTGGGTATATTTTTCAAGACTCCCCCTCTCATTTAAAAACCCTTCAATAATTGGTATTCTAGGTAATCTGGTTGAGTGATACCTTATCTCATATAGTAGAACTAGAGCAGTGTATCATCCAATTTCACCAAGGGTATGTTTTGAAGTAGATGTTTCTAATGTGCCCATTGAATCCTTATGGATTAAAATGGGTGATTAATTATGATATAATAAGATGGTAATTTTTTAATCATGATGTAAATTAAGATAATCCTGTAAGAATTTGGGGTATATTGTGGTGGTTTTAGGTGAAAGATGACACAATTCGGCTTTGGTTTCGATGTGTAGTCCAACCAGGCACCAGGTGGTCCTCCTATTGATTGTGGAAAGCTCATGGATGTGGACTGTAATGGGTCAATTGAGGTATTTGAAGGATCTATTTAAAGTTATGGAAAGTTGTCTGGTACTGTGAGTTCATTTGATGTTGTGATGAAAAATCCAGATAGGGTGTTACCTTCTCAGTTGAGCGTAGAATTAATTTTCAATATAATGCGATGAGATCTGGCTGGTCTCTCTATTGATACATCAGTCTTAGTGGGTGCATATTCAAGTGAAATGGTGTATGTTAATATTGATATGCAAAAAGATAATGAACAAGCTCATATGAGTTCAGTTGGAGCTGATGCATTAAATGCTATGGGTGTTGCGATTCCAAATCCATGCACCTATGATATGGATATACATATAGGAAGTTGTAAAAACTCTAAAGGTGTGATTAAACTTACTGTCATGGGTATCTCTATGTATTTTTAGGCGTGGGAGGAGCGAAGACATAGTGCATAGAGTCAGATGAATAACAAACTGGGTTCTTGTTAAGACCCGGGAATTCCATGGAATTGTTTTTCTTAAATTCATGGAATTTTTATGAGTCTGTGAAAATTTATGGTGCTTGATTCTGAGGCCCGGTGTGACCAGAATCAATTTATTAAGTTTTGTTCCGGTACGTTCAGTAAATGTACGATCGAGATTTTATAACTTTTGAACGGGTGCTTGGAATTGAAATCTGAGGGCACCATTGACCTCGCAGCATCGGTGATTACTTAGTGAGACCTTCACTGCAGTTGCATACTGTCGGGAATGGGAGTCATTTTTTGAGGTTTTTAATTAGATTGAATAAAAATTAAGTGTTAACTTTTTTATTTTAAGTTGGTTAAAACCTCTAAGAGGAGGTAAGTGGTGGGGGCCACCACACCATAACCTCCCATGAAAGGTTATGGTGGTGGGGCACAGCAGCACAAAACCTTTATTGGGAGGATATTATTTAGTGGGGCCCACCCAAGATTCTTAACCCCTTTTAACTCCCCATTAATAAATTGGAACTCCTCACATCCTCTAATTTTGAATTTGAAACATTCCTTTCCATTAATTAAATGAGTTGTCTCATTTAATTAAACACAACTATTTGTGTTTTTATGCCAAAGAAATAATAGAGAACTTCCTCTATTATTTTTGGCTTATCATTCTTTTGGTGGAACCTTTGGGAGAGGAGGAAAAACTTAGAAGAACTTGGAGAAACAAATTCTCTCAACTAAGAATGACGTATATCTGTACCTCTTCAACCGGGGAAAGAAGTGGAAGCACCGCCACCCATGAATAATGAAGACGAAGTCATCTTCGACTAGTCTTCTCCAAACTCTTCCTCTTCCGACATTGACAAAACGACGCTACCTTCCCGCGACTTCATCAATGATCATCGTCATACGAGGTAAGGGATTTTACATTTGAAATTGTTTCTGTCCTTCAATGCACAAATCTTGAATTGGTTTTTCAAATTTTTATCGCCATGACATGGAGGGCTCAGACTGCACGAACACGGACCGGCCCTCCACCTTGGGTTGTTCTTGTTTATTGACGATGGAGGCGGACCACAAAGAAGCTGGCGGCACAAGTCCATCGGGCCGCCACAAGGGCGCAACACCACTGTTCCATGCAGAGGATTTCATAATGGCCAGTGCGGGCCGCGGCAAAGAATGGCGGCCGGTCGGGCCGCCAGAGAGGTGTGGCACCATCGCGCTGTGCAGAGAAGTAGGGGGTTATGGCCAGGCCAGGCCGCGATGGAGGTGGAGTGGAATCGTCGCGCTACGTAGTGGACATCAGGGAGATGCGACCAGGGTAGGCTGCGGTGGGGGAACGGAACCACGGCGTCGTTATCCTGCGACGGAGGAGCCCGGGGCGGCTGGCGTTGGGTCGGCCGCCAGTGACGTAGAACCAACTGGCCGCACGGCCTGCCAGACAAGGCAGGACCCCTTGGGTCACACGGATCACCGAACCAGCGCCTAACATCGGTTCCTTTGGAAGCCAGGGGCGAGGCACACCCCCCCCCCCCCCCGGAGTGGCCAGCCTAGCCACACGGGGCAGCCAGGCAGGCCATGCGGGCCAGCCAGCCGGGTTGGGCCGCCCATGCGGGTCGGGCCACCTTCGGGTCGTGCCGCCTTCGGGCCGGGCCACCACACCGGGTCGGGCCGCCATCGGGTCAGGATGCCACTAGTCCAGGCCACCCTTGCAGGCCAAGCTGCCCCCTCGAGCTGGGCTGCCACCGGGCCAGGCCACCCCATAGGGCCGGGTCGGACCTGCAGACCAGGTCAGACTCCGTTCCAGACCCGTTTAACCTAAAATAAAACTTTCGTCTGTATCTTGGGCTACGAGTGTCCGATCGAAGAACTATCTACGGAGATGGAAATATTAGAGAAAGACTGTTCTTTTAGAATACCCCACTTGAGATTTGGATACAGTTGGGGTACGGCTGGGTTGGATTGAACCTAAATCCAACCGGGCCCTTGGAGCGGAAACGCCAATAACACACAGACCAGGCGTCTGATTGACGCACCGTCTGTTGTGTTGGGTTCCTTATGATGATACGAAAATATGGGATACATAAAATCTAGACATCGTGGTTTTTGATGTATTGAAACTCGGATCAAGAAGCGGAACCTCCCGGAATCGAGCGTGTTGTGTGCGGGAACCCTATGGTTGGCTACGACTGAGATGATAGGATCCTACGTGGACCTACTACTGTACCAGGATCCTCTGTGGTTTTGACAGTGACAATATTGTACTAGGATCCTCTGTGGGTTCGATAGCGATAGTACTGGACCAGGATCATCTATGGTTTTCATAGTGATGACTTCTATACCTGGATCCTCCGTGGGTTCGACAGTGCTGATATTGTTCCAGGATCTTACGTGGGTTCGATATAGGAGATGATTCAGTGGCTACATCTAATCATATCTATCCCTCTACATTTGTTGTATACTTGTGTGATCTGAGTCTTGAATTTCAGTGGTTATCATCGAGATTATTGACTTTACTTCCTTTGTGGAATGGTTTGTGCTTGGGCTCAAGTGTTGGAGCCAGACTGCGATTTTTAACTTAGGTATATGTATGGGCACATACCAAAGTAGGAATGGTTGACACTTTGTGATTGTATCTTACTAATGTGGTTTATCGTTAGTGGATTATAGGAGACCTTCGGGGGTCTCGGGGTCCCTTACTGAGTATTGTTATACTCACCTGTGCACAGGCTTTGCCCGCACCTTGTTGTGTTCTGTACATATGATGGTCAGCAGTGATTGAGGCTAAGGGTGACAGATGGGAGGCTGCTCAGAGCTGGACTAGATGAGATGCACCTCAGGGATGAGTTGTTCGAGATTTGTACCTACCCTTCAGGTAGGATTCCTCGGTGGACGATCCATGAGTTGTTTTCCCTTTTTACTTGTACTTGTACTTGTTATTCAGTTGGGTTTGTATACTGGCCCACTAACATTCAGCACACCTTTCTTCTCTATAATAGTACTTGTTGCCTCTACTGCTTGTGTTCAGACTATGTGTGTTACAGGTTTAAAGTCAATGCCTTCCCTTTTTTTAGTAATTCGCCTTTGGTGCTAGTCGCTAGTAACTAGCCCCTAGCCTACGGAAGGCGGGCTTGGGGTAGTCAGAGCACGAGCCCTGAGGATGGGTCGTGACAGTTCCAATACGAGAAATACTTTGGCCTATATAAATTTTAACAACTGCTTCTATAGACTGAGTGCTGAAAGAGAGGTTTAATGCAAAAAAAAATTTCCCTAAGAAGCATATTTTGATGGAGAAAAAACTTCATATATCAATGTAATAGGAGGCTTAGGTAAATGCCTACACAAGCCAAGGAGGAAGAAGGGAAATAATGAAAACAAGGATCTGGGGAGCGTCATTGTCACCAAGAAGCCGAAATCAAAGAGACGAAAAGACTACTCATATCAACCAAGGCCAATAGAGACATGATCGTAAAAAAATATGGTAAACAAATGGGACCCCTAGATAGTGGAATGCGACAAGGTGGATCAACAAGTAGGTGACCCCGAGCCCCTAGAGCACGACAATAAGGTTACACATGAAGAATGTTCCTTGGAAGTTTTGGAGACTCCTAAAGGAGATAAAAAAGAGAAGTTTGAGGATCATAATGGAGGGACGCTAATCTATCTTGTGGATACACAGTTAGTGAAGTAGGTTATGCATCCTCCTGCATAGTGTTGAGATGCAGAGACCCCCGAAGGCCCTCAAAGACAAGAATCTATGGCTCTAGAACATAACATGGAACTTATCATGCACTCAAATGAAGAAATATAGGATGAAGTTCTGATAATTAAGGTGAAGAAGGAAGATATTGATCAAATTATGGGAATATTTCTCTGTTTGGAAACTACCAAAAAAAATGTAAGTGGATTGAAAAGTAATACTACATATTGATTAAAGGCTTAATAATGGGTAAGAGTTACAAATAGGAATACATTTAATCTTGGGACTATCTATCGTATCATTATGAAGACATATTTAAGGATGGTCCATACTTACAAGTAAATTATCTTACCTAGAAATTGTTTAGGGTTCTTGATTCCAACCAACTTAAACTTTTATTTTATAAGTATATAGTTACTTTTTCAATTTTATTTGGTTATCTATGAGGGTTCTCACTTTCCTATTAAAACTGTTTGAAAATAAAAAGTTACATTGGAGAATAATCACATATTGGGGATTTTTTATGTTATTTATGGTTCTTCTAAAATCTTATACAATTATTTGGATAAGCATGTATTCTTTTAGATATCATACTCGTTGAACATTGAATTTATTCAACATCATATGTTCGGAAAGGACTATCATTAAATTCAAGTAGAATATAATTCATGATAGAAAGTAGTTCTGTAAATATTAATTCACTCTATTTATTTTCATATTTTAAATTATACAGTTTTAGTATGGATAAAAATACTATATATTTAGTAAAACCAACATACAATGACATATTTGAACAACAATTTAAATTCTCAAATAATTTTTTTCAATCATGATTTTATATCCAATTATCATTATCATTTCCTCAATACAATATGCATCATAATTCACCCATATAATCACATCATTGATAGGGTCTTCGTTATTGTCCATACTTGTAATCATATTAGATGATCTATAAAATGTAGTCTTGTCCTAGTCACTTTCTACACTCAGATTTTCCTCATGTTTAGTCGAATATTTATAACTTCAATCTATTCCATGATATATTCAATGTTGTTCCAACTCCTCTGGACTAATTATTCTTGAATAACAATAGCGTAAACATGGTAAAAGGATTTGAGAAGGGTCATATACATGATATTTTTCAAACATGATTAACTCTTTCACTCCATCCTCATACTATTTTGTCATATGATTGGAATCAATCCATTATTTTTTCATATCCACATAATTTTATTTATTAATATTAATATTTAATGAATATATAAGGAATAAAAATTATTTCATAGAGAAGTTCCATCTTATGATTAAAATATTTTTGTAAGGTAATATTATTAAAGGTTATGATTTTAAGGATATAAATTGGTTTATTAGTGGTTTTTATTTTACTAACATGGGTTATAATTATACTTCAATATATTATATAAACCTAATATGCCATATCTTTCACTAATTTCAGTCCCACGAGAGACCACTCCTCTATTAGAACCCAACATAGAGGTGAACAATGTATGGCCTCTAATAAAATGATTTAAAAATAGCTATCTATATTAATTCCTAATAACTATTTTTTATACAAAAAATTAAAATTGGTTGGGTATAAAAAAAATTCTCTCAACATTTTGAAAAATATACAATCCATAATTTTTTTCCCTAAAAATAAAAAAATATTAGAATGTGAAACTATAATGGTCACTAAAAATATAATACACAAGGTAATGACATGTTTTAAAAATTATTTTTGGTTTTAATGCCTAGGATTATGAGGGACACCTAGAAGTAAATGGGAAGAATTTTTTGACTTTAATCAATGGGGGAAGTAGGGATACTTGGAACATGAATCCAATTACCAGTTGTGCACTACAAAATCACTGTTTACTTATATTTTGTAGTAACCACCATACACAGTTAGTGGTAAGTGTTTATACGGTGAAAAAATTGGATCTCCATGTAATTTAAGTGAGAAATAATGATGAATGGTTGAAAACGAACATTAATGTGAGGGAGAGACTAAAACACCAATGGATCGAGGAATGAGAGATTGGATGGAACATTAGAACATGAGGGATAATTGGAACTTTGAGCCGATTACTAGGTAGGCAATGAAAAAACCACTCTACCTATAATTTATAGTCACCACCTTACATGATAGTAGGAGGGGATTTACCATTCATAACTAGGAGCTCCATGTAATTAGAGTGAGAAATAAATATAAATGAGTGAAAATAAATGTGAAGGCTAGGGAGTGGGTGAACCAACAATGGCACAAGTTAAGAGATATTGGGAAGAGAACCAACGAGGTGGATCGATGAAAAATAAGATCTCTTGCTCACATTAATTTCAAAACATTTGGGAACATTAAAAAAATAATGATTTTGGAGGGGTAGTAGCAGATCACAAGTGATCAGATACATTTATTTTAATATATCATTATAATTTCTGAACAAAAAATAGATAAAGTTTAAACTAAGAAAAATTCATCAATACACATTTTAAAGTTTTAAAACATGTTTCAATAAATAAATTATTGTAATTTTATTTTCTGTTCATTTTGTTTTGATGTAAAATTTTGTAAAAAAATTATTTTAATTTCTCCCCATCTTGTTTGGTGCCAATTTTTAAAATAACTGAAGAGAAATGTTTTAGAAATATAAAAAAATAACAATTATTAAAAACATTGTTTTCCAATACTCAATGATTCCAAATAAAATTACTATAATTTTAAATTGAATCTTTGATTTTTTTAAAATATATATATATATATATATATTATAAAAAATAAATTTATATTTCTCAAAAATTATTTATATAACTATAAATATATAAATATATATAGACTTACTAATATATTTATTTACATATAAATATATAGATATTCTTTCATAAATATATTTATTTATATATATTAGCGAAATAAATTAATAATTATAAAAAAAATATCTATTTTTTTATATATTAATTATATATATATAAATGTATTTATAATTTGTTGCTATTATTATTTATAAATTATGTTGCACAAAATATTTATATATACATAATAAATATTATTTGTTTACAAATAATTATTTATAATAAAAATTATTTATACACACATAATCAAAATTATTTATATACACGTGATTATTTATAATCAATATTATTTATACAAAAATGATTCAAAATTAATATTAATTAATAATTACTGATACAAAATAAAAATTAATTCAAGAATATTATTATATAAATATTATTTACAAATTATTTATATAATTTATTAATTCAAGATAATAAAAATTATTTATAATAAAAAATATCAATGATAAAAAAATATTTATAAATTATTTATAAATATTTATATACACATAATCTCTAGGATAGGTATCCAAATATCGACAAAATAAAAATCTGAGAAGTCTCATATATTTTTAACTCCACCAAATAGATATTATCACAACCTACCTCTCCATCTCTAACAAACTGTTGAACTCAAGAAATATTTATCAGACACCAAATATGAACAAAGAAGAAGATACCAAACATTAGCTTTGCAAGAACCTAAACCATTGGCAAACTAAAAACTTGACCAAATGGGATATAGAATACAAGATGGGAGAATTGAAAGATGTATTCATATGGGATTGAAAACCATATAAAAACCCCATGTAGAATATAACTCTACCTCTAGTATACCCCAAACCACTATGAACTCTTTTGAGAAAGGAAAAAGTTGGAGTTAAACTTGGTGGATCATACATTAAGGGAAGGAATGAATAAATAATGAAGCCCCAAAATCATGAATCTAATGATCTAAAACAATCTTGGTTCACACTGTTCCTAATAATGATATAAAATAAGGTATAGGAGTGAGGGGGTAAAGACCTAGAATGGAAACCATTTCTATAAAAGAGTAGAATAAATAATCACATCCTTAGATCTTGAGAGGATTGTTTCATTGAGAAGCTTGATGAAGAGTGGTGGTGAGGGCTAGTTTTTGTGAAACCCTGAATGGAGTGAGTGAGGATGAAACTATTTGGGTTATATTTAAAACATCTAGTAATAATTTTATAATCAATTTCAAAAAATAACTGATAAATAGTAGTTTTATCGGTGCTAAAATAGTAACCGCTGATAAAATATATCATTATTAGTGAAAAACATATATCACCAATAAAGATATGTTTTATCAATGAATTTTTATAACTGATAAAAAAATCTTTATCAGCCCTAACAAATCATTGATATAGAATAAATTTTAATAAGATATTAAATATAATTTAAACATTTATATTTATATAATTATATTTTTTAAATGAAATAAATTTATGTATTTATAAATATAATAATAAATAAATACAATTATTATTTAAATATATTTCTTATATTTCTTTAAAGTCTTGGGTAGGGTCAAAATTCATAACCCATATATTAAAAATAAAGAAAAGGTATAGAGAAGTGGGTGTTGAAAAAAGTCATAAAATGTCCCAAATATAAATCGTTAGGCAACATGAGAGCATGTGAGCATACTAGGATAAGAGATTCATCCACCCTGACCTTGATGATTTCATCCCCTCCTCAAAGTCATGACCAATTTCTATGGTCCACCTCCATCATCAACGAGTTCATCATCAGGATCACCATTTACCATGTCAACAACCAAGGATCCATTTATTTTTTGATAATCCTCTTCACTAATATCATAGGAAATCATCTCAAATAATTTATGAAAACTAGACATTATGTTCATTTGAGATGATGATCATTTTCCAGCTTTGGGGTTAATATCTATCAAAGACACAACCATGGGAGTTGATCCCGTTACTGATATTCTTAACGAACTAACCAATTCCAAAGTAGGGGTAGTATCCATTGCACCTAGATCCTCCACTACCAATACATTTGGGAGTACTTCATAGGACTACTCAATAACAAGATTAATTTGGTTGACATCCCTAGTGGAGATATTTTTATCAACCTTGCATTGTATTCTGGTTACATCTGGTTCAAGAGCGGCCAGAGATATGGGCATTGATTGGTCAAGTCCTATACTATTTATGGAATCATCCATAGAACTAGGAAGGTAAGAATTTCCTTACCCATCATCCAGATAAGAAGCTGATTTTGGTAGGGTATAATAATCATCAATTTCATAATTTACAACATATTTGGAAATAACCAAGAGTTGTTCTTTCTATAACTTTGACTCCACTTCAGTTTCAATTGCAATCTCTACATCAGACTGACTATGAATATATTCAATACAATCTATTTGGACCTCAAAGCTGAGATCATACTTGGAAAGGTTCCTTCATGAACCAATTTTCCTTTTTCCTCCTCCTCTTCAGCAATGTCAACCCAAGACATTGAGGGCTTAGAGGTTTTTTGTAGAATAAAAATAGACTGGATCCATGCATATGTGGCTCATGATATTGCACAATAGGTGGATTAATTTTTCAATGTTATTGAATTGAAGTAATTTTTTAACTCATGAGACTACTATGATCATCCAGGGAGATCATATATAAACCTCATTACATGTTAATGACCACAAAGGGATTCATTAGTTATTGAGACATCAGGTTGGAGGATACCGGGAGTCTTACTGGCAGGATGACCCTAAGACTCCCACTGAATTTCTAAAAATAATCTATTTATATACTTCATTATGTAAATCCTTCTCCAGATGACCATTCATGTTACAAAAATCACATATAATATTTTTTTCCTTCAAACATATTTGTTGTGGCTAATGACCTTTCAATCTAGATATTTTTTTGAACCTTTCCAAAAAAACATTAAAAGGGAATTAATCATTCACAATTGAGAGAAACACCTTGTGAACCAAAGTGGAGAATATATCAATTTCAACCAATATACATGCATAATGAAAAAATATGATGTTTTAGTTTCTTATCCATTTTTATCGGAATTACAATATACAACCCCATATCCTATAGAATTCGTGGGTGTTAAAGAATCTTGTTAAGTTCAAAAATTATAACCCAAACCTTTCCTATTATTAATAGGATTAAAGTTGTAATACCATTACTATATATAAAGATACCCAATATTTAAGGAGATAGAATCATACCCCATTCTTTCATATTCAACTCCTCATAAGTGAACATAACATGAAAGAATCCATGCCCCAATGAAATAAAACTCCCATAATTAAGTCCCCAAGTGGAATAAAATAGATCAACTAAATTCTCCATTTTACATGGTCCATGACATCGTGGAGGAATTAATTTTCCAAGAATAGAGTGTTTACCAAATTCTATCTGTTCCGCAATGGCATCCTCATCGATAATGAAACGAGTGACACTCTCCATCTTCTAAATCATTCCACAGTCTCCATCCATGAGATAGAAAAAGAGGTGATTTCTAGATTCATCATATTCCTTGACATTAGTGAAGCCACCCTAAATACAAATGGAACCAGAAGACGTACCAAGATTCACAGATGAAGCATCCTTATTCTGAGCCAAAGGCCCTCTAGGAAGAAAATTGAATCCCAAGTAGTGTTGAAGAGTAATTAAAATGAATAAATCTATATGGTGACGTTGTTGACCAAGAGGATCTCTGGGTCTTTAGACCGCATCCCCCCCTGTGTTCATATTTATTATAATTTTATAATTATTTAAGTATATATATTTATTTATTTATAATTAAAAATAAATATATTTAGAATATTTGTATATAATTATAAATATATTCATATAATTAAATATATTTATATAATTTATATTATTATATATATCTATATATTTATATATATATATGATTATATATAATTATATATGATTATGCATATTTAATAATATATTAATATATATAATTATAAATATAATAAATATATTTATCATAGTTTTATCATTATATATATATTGCAATTGTGGTCTTACTTGAGTGGTAAAGGATCCCCGTAATCTTGCATCAAACCCAGGTTCAAATCCTGGTGGGAGCGAATTTGTTTAGGCAGATGGTGATGTGGGCATGGTGCAAACAGGAAGTGACACAGACATAGTGTAGGTAGTATGATGCAGGGATGAAGTTGCATGGGGCCTTCATGCCATGTAATGGGATTCATGCCTACTAGGCCTTCGGGCCATGTAATGAATAAATAATGCTTGACGGGTGAGCTATCATACGGGGGGCTATGGCATGCCTTTTCGGCCTATATGTGTGGTGTGTGTGTTTAATGTAATTATACCCCCAAGAACCTAATATATGTATATGTATATATATATATCTGTATAATGAAAATTATAAGTAATTATATTTGAAAATATTTACATATAATTATAAATTTTTCTATATGAATATATATATATATATATCTAATTATATATATATATTAATATATTAATATATTTTTTATAATTTTAAAATTATTTAAATATGTATATATATTATAAATATATATATATATATGGTTTTATATAATTATAAATATATTTTTATAATTATATATATATATATATATATATATTAATATATATATACAATTATAAATATAATAAATATATTTATTTTTTAAATATATTTTGTATAATTTTATAATTATTTAAATATTTTTATATTTATTCAAAATTATAATTATAAATAAATATAATTAATTTTTTTATATGTACAAATATATATAATTTTAAATATAAAAAATATATTTATTATTTTAATATATTTATATTAATTTTATAATTATTAATATATATATTTTTAAATATATATAATTTTAGTTATATATAATTTTAATTATATATTATTTTAATTATAATAAAATATTTTTATATAATTATGAATACATTTATATAACTAGATATAGTTATATATAATTATAAATATAATAAATATTGTCATGACCCCGTCCCCCCCAAAGTGTACCCCCCTGGAGTGGTGATGTGAGGAGAGAGTTAATGACCCCCTGAGTTGCACCTCGAGTAAGCCCCGAGTTGGTAACTAGCACCGAGGGTTTAACAAACACACATATGGGAGGCATTTCCCTCTAAGAGAAAATATTTATAATAGAGAGATAGGATAGACACTAAACGAATCATTCTTAGAAAACAATATAAAAAAACCCAAGTACATATATGTAATGTCATGCAAAGCCTACTACAACTAAAAGAGAAAAATGGATGTACCAAAATAAAGTAAAATGACAGCGATCACGAAGCCTGAACAGCTCCTATAAAACCCGAAAGATAGTAGTAACTAGCATGATATCCTACCTGCACCGTGTGACATGAAAAATAGTTTATATAATGTAGCATGAGTAAAACAGTATACTCAGTATGATCCGGCCTAGAGCCTCTAATGAAAAAGTAAAGATAGCATGCTAAATCATAGAGAACAACAAGTGAAACTAACTCATAACCTAAACAGGTATACCACATTCCCAGCCTCTCCATGAATACTCTCACCAAGTATCGCATACAACAATATATTATATAATAAAAAATATCAAGGGTACTCTGCTACCACTTCCCCCCTAGTTTTTTGATTTCCCCAATATCACATGTCATGAGAATCTCTCTCAAAAAAGGCCAGCCGGAAGACAAGTGGGAGTATAACCACAACATGCACATCGTGCACCTCACCACCACATCCACACTACCAAAATTATCAAAGTAATTCTCGGGATCCACCAAAACCCTCATAACAAGTATCATATGTCAGATATTTTACCTTAATCCATTACATCCCATACACTGAGTAAGGATCCTCAAGACATCACGGCCTATACATGTTATACTTATAGAAGCACTGAGGAACTATATCCAGAATATATGTGTGTGAAATAACCACAATCCATTACAACTTTCTACACACATATATGCAGAAAACTAACTTCCAGGCATACCAGCATAAGTGACTACCAAGAGAAGAGAGTGGGGCCAAAGGGGGTAGTCATCCATCAATCCTCCCACATGGATGTTCGGAAAAACACCCCCAGCGTGTAGAATCTATGGGGTGTCGGTTGACCTAACCGATAGGGTGGTGTAGCATATAGAAACACAAAAATTACAGAATATAATATAGCTCACAATGACACTATGGGAATAACCTAGTCTTAGAATCAATTATAGCTAACATCTCTCAGACTCCTTACTTACATTTATAATACTAGATATCCTATAAGCACATGACCTTTTAAAATCTATATTAATTTACTTTATCACTTTCTATTAATTTCACTTTACCATAATTAATTCATTAAACATCAAATAACCATTATCAATTCTACATTAGATTTAATTATCATTCCAACCAAGATCAATTCCATCCAGGAATAAACCAACCAAGTCCACAGCTTCTCAAAAATATAACCTTAGCATTGAATCTTAGAAACCTCCAACCCCATGGGTTAAACATTATTTATTCAATCATTTATTAATAAAATATTCCCTTTACATAATTCCAGGAATTCTAGAAAAGAATTCTAATATTCCAAACACAAGGTTCTTAACACGTTGAGGAGATGAAATACCCATTGAGTCTTTTCTAACTATAGGAATAGTGTAGACCCATCCATCCCTGAGAATATAATCACAGAAATCATGTGACATACCCCATACATCTTTAAATCTTTTGGATTAAGGGTGAGAAATACCATCTTCCTTAAGTAGTAGGGAAGGTAATGTAGATAAAAACAACAAATTCAATAGAAATAATATTCAGATCAACTAGTAATCCCTGCTTCAACCCATTCCATCATCCTCGATGTCCTCCCCAACACCACATGCATAAACTGATGCATCTTTCCACTCTAGACTTCAACTGATTCCACAACCACTGGGCTTCCCTATACCCACATACCACAAAACCCACCAGGCACAACCATCCTAGGATCACATCACATCACAAGCAGTAAGAAACAAATTGCATAGGAACTGGGCTCTTGGCCCTAAACAAGGCATTTAGCCATCACACACAATGAGCACTCACAGCTCCAAATAGTAAGGCTATTAGCCTTTAAAATCAAAAGGGAAACTCATAAAACTTGAAGGAATTATCTTTATTTCACAATCAGTTCGTTAAACTTGCATAAATGCATCCATTTGATTATCATCAAATCACAACAATAACCTGATTCATTAACCATTCCACTTTATCTTTACCCAATTAAGAAAATATTAATCTCGTATTCACATTCATTACCAATTTTCATCAAGAATGACATACTAAAAAAATAAAAGCATAGAAATCACACTGTCTAGAAAATCAAGAGGTAACAACATCTCTAGGAAATTGAAACCAATTCTTTAATCTAGTTCGAATATTTATTATGTCAATTTCCTTGTGCTCCTGTGGGAAAAATCATGCAAACTATATGACTGCATGTAAATAAAATATATATTCCATGAATCAACTATCTCCAAAGGTTCCCAATGTTCTTTGCACAAAATGGTCCAATATAATGGATAATGGTCACCTCTCCTGCAATGACAACATTCAATCGAGGACGTTGCAGTACAACCACATCAACTAACACCCAAGAAAGCTCCATCATAAATATGGAGATCACATTCCATAACATGGAAAGGAGAAATAGAGGAGAGTAATTGAAAATCCTAGAATAATGGAGGTAAAACATACCTTATATTGAAGATGCATCGACACTTCCTAGTTGCACTAAAACTAGGGGTTCACATGAAGCATAAAAAAATCCATGGGAAATTGATCCAAGGATTTCAGTTTGATCGCAAAACTCATATATGAGGAAGAACTATGGGAATCAAATACCAAGGAATAAAATAACGAAGAATAAGGCAGAATGTATATCATCTTTTTGAAAATCTAAACTGACTAGCAGTTTAGATTTGGTTTAGATTTTCTATTAAAAGTGGATCTAGTCAAGACTGCATAGTTTGAAAGAGTAAAGGCATCCATACACTTAGTAAAATTAATATAGGAGTTATGGGATTTGAATTGGCCTGAAATACCTTGAAACAAGTATTCGAATACATTTTACATTAAATATAACATCAAAGGGGTGAAACTGTAGGATGTTAGAAACACTATTAATTGAAGACTCGTCGACGCGACTCGCCATTATGGAAACAGTGTACACCTACCGATCTGGAAACACTATACACCTATTGATAGATGACCTACTGACATATGTCCTATAGATAAATGCACTACCAATAAATGAACTATAGATAGATGACCTACTGATATATGAAATAGTGATATATGACCTACTGATCTATGACGTACCGATAGATAACCTAAAAATAGATGTCCTACTGATAGATGACCTACCGACAGATCAAATACCGACTGATTACTCACCAATGACACTATTCACAAAACTAGAATTTTTGTGTTAGGAATAATTCACCTTGACCTACATGAACACTTCAAACACTAGATTTTCAAAAATAAATGGACCAGATAGGTCTGGTCCATTACATCAAATATCTCTCAATACCTTCAAATCCTCTATAATCAAAAACGAACCTAGAGAGGAAAAAAATGGGGTCATCAGAATATCCATCCATCGAGATATCTCTCATGGCTCTTGCTACCACATGATCTCAACCACTTCATAAAAATAACTATGTGAAACCATGTGAAAATAAAAACCAACTCCTAAAAACTCTCCTGGGGGGGATACCTCTCAAAAGAAAGCAAGACACACCAAGAATCAAGAGAAATCCTTCTCATAAATAGAAAGGGTCTACAACCACCAAATGAACAACATTACAAGAGAAGAGTTAGACATCAAACAACATGGGCTAATGAGCACATATTTGTGACTCATGTTCCCAAGTAATCTCCTCCACACTACCATGCCACCACAAGAAATGAACCAAGGGGATAACACACCCACACAACACCTTATCCTTGTGGTCTTGGATCTCTACATGCCACTCCTCGACGGTCACATTATCATTAACATTGATCTCTCACCAATAGATGATGTGAGAGTCATCATAAAGATAACGATTAATTTTCAATACATGAAAAACATTGTGCATCCTGCTCATATGTAGGGGAAGTGCTACCTGATATTCCATGGCTCCAACACAAGCCAATATATAGAAAGGCCTAATAAATCAGGTAGAATGCTTAATCCCATGACAAAACCACTACTTATCCCAATGGGGAGTAACCTTTAGAAACACATGATAACCAATGTCAAACTCCATAGTTTTCCACCTATGATTTGCTTAGGACTTCTGATGATCTTGAACTGCCTTCATCTTATCGTTAATCACCTCAACCATGTTTTTCGTATTCTGAACCATTTCTATCTTGAGAATTACGGACTCCCTGACCCTAGTCCAGCACAATTGAGAATTGAAAGGTCATCCATGTAAGGCTTCAAACATCTCCATAATGATGGTGGAGTAGAAATTTTTGTTGTAAAAGAACTCTACCAAGGGTAGGTTCCTCATCCATAAACCTTAAAATTCTAGGATATAAGACCACAACATATCTTCAAGAGTCCAGATATTCCACTATGTATGACCATCTGTTAGTGGATAAAAAGAAGTGATAAGGTATATCTAAGAACCAGAAGCATGTTAGATACCTCTCGACACTCTAGAGGTAACATGAGGATCTCGATCAGAAATGATCATCCTCAGGACTCCGTGGAGTCTCCCCACCTCCTCTAGATATTTCCTCAAAAAGAACTCCACTGAGACCAACTCCTTGATCTCTATAATGTAGAATAATTTCATCAAATGATCCAATACCACCCATATAATGTCATATCCTCCCTGATCTCAAGGTAAACTAGTTATAAAAACCATTGAGATGTCATGTCACATCCACTAATGAAGATTTAATGACTAAATAAAACCATTGAGATCACAATGCTTGACCTTGACATTATGATAGACCAAGCATCAAGACACAAACACCGAAACATCATGCTTCAACCTAGGACACCAAAAATTACTTCTCAAAGCTCATTACATCCTATTCACAACAGTTTTTACTTCTATGTTTGAACTATGGAACTCTCTGAGAACCATCTCATGCAACTCCAATGGAATGAAAATCCGTCCCTAAAACAGCACTTGGTATTGGTCATCCATATAACAAGTATCTGGGCCCTTGAAAAAAACAAATCAGTCTCTCCATTCCTCCCCCTCAATATCCCCCAACTAGGAATCTTCTACCTACTTCACTAGAGATGACTGCATGGTCATAAGAAAAATACAACCTCTTCCCCCCAACTTCTCCATATCCAAATGTAATGCTGAAAGTTATTCCATTACTCTCTTGGAATATCCTACTTCGTGCACTGCATCACTATTCAATTCCTATTCAATTAATCATTGTAAACATTTCTTGTCCCATGTGTATATAAAATTTTGATGTTTTAATCCTATAATAACTCTATCCATTGTTGTTGACGCAAGTTGATGTCATGCTGGGAGAAAACATACCTCAGGATTTTATGACATGTGAAGACCAAAAAGTTCTTGATGATGAGGTAATGACTCCAAAAATTTACAGAAATCACCACTACAGTCAACTAAAGATCATGGGTGGAATAGTTATGGTAATGGGAAAAAACTACAGAGACCAATATGGAACATCTGATCTCTTCTTCACCATAACATAGCCTAACCTCAGACGTGAAGCATCACATAAAACCTCAATCTAAAATCTTTCTACTAGAAGAAAAATAAATGGATCACTAAACAAGTTCCCCATTGGATATTTGAAATCGACCTCACACTTATTAGTCCACACGAATGCCTGATCCTTCCTGTTCAATGATGCCAGGGGAGTTGCAACCCGAGAGAAATAATCTACAAACCTCATGTAATATCCTGTATGACCATGGAAACTTTTCACCTTTACTATAGTCTTGGGGGATGCCCAAGAAACAATTTATTATTTCTTCAATGGAAACAAAACTACTCCCTTTTGGAAAAATATGCATAAAGAAATAGACTTCTTAAGCCTAAAAATTCACTTCTTTAACTTCTCAAATATCATTTTTCAATGAAGAACTCCCAAAACAGTATGTAGATGCTCTGTATGCTCCTCCTTGGACGTATAGTATACAAAGAATTAATTGATGAAAACCCCAATGAACTTATCTAAGAAAACATGAAACCCAACATTCATAAAACCCATAAACACAACTAGAGCATTCATCACACCGAATGACATCACCAAGAACTCGAAATACCCATGACGACAAAAGATAGATGTTTTCAGGATATCTTTATCCTTCCCATGCATATGATTATATCCAAACTTCCAGTCAATCTTAGAGAACCATCTTTCACCCTTCAGTTGATCGCATAAATAATCAATCCATAGAAGCAGATAACGATTCATCATTATCACTTTGTTTAAGCGATGATAATCATTACACAACCATAAACTATCAGTAGACTTCTTCAAGAAAAAAACTAGTACAGCCCATGGTGAAACACTTGGTCAAACAAAACCACAGTATAATAGACCATCGAGTCATATATGTACCTCCCGCAACATAGAATATTACATCCTATATAGACATATCAAGATATGAGATACACCTAGTTATAGCTCTATCTTGATCTCGATATATCATCGAGGTGGTAATGCTACAACATCTTCCGGAAATACATCTAGGTACACTTTTACGACCCTAGGAAATAGAAAAAGGTGAAAATCCAATGAACTCAACATCAAGTTAGCCATTAAGGATGATAAGGAGGGAACATGCCTCTGACTCATCGGAGGGAGTCTCCCACCAAAAATCACCGCTGGATCTCCATCAGCATCAAATAACACCAGAATCCTCCTAAATAAATCCATGATAACATAAAATTAATAAAACAAATCTATAATAAGGATAAAATTATATGGTTGTATCCCTAAACATAGGAAATACCCCCAAGATTGGTGGTTCCCTAGCACTATCTCACAATCTCTACATACTTCAAACAATTCTGTTCAACCTCCAACTGGTGTAGTTAACACTAAGGTAACTTGAAGTCGCTCTACCTCAAGTCCCAAAGCATGTACAAGGGTCTTTGATATGAAAAAGTGTGTCACTCCTAAATCCAACAAGACATAAAACCATGTAGAAAACAAGAAAAGGTTGCATTGAACAACATTAGTCTTAGATGGCACTAGAAACTCTAACACATGAATCTATCCAAGACCTATTCCATGACCTCTATAACCCTATTGGAGACCAACTCCATGAATAAAATCTACTCTCAAAGTATAGGGAACATCTTGAGGTTGCCCTATTTTTATCCCATCAGCTCTCTACTGATCCAAAACTGGTGAAACCTTCTGCTACTACCTTGGATGGAACTTCCACAATGGAGGAACCTGAAGTAGAATACCTGACACACGTTGACTACTAAGAAATCCCAAACACTCTCACTACTGATGACATCACCCTCCATAAGAAAAATAATCACCTGAATCCCTTGTTATAGGTATGAGATCCCCTACCCCTGGAGAAATATGATACTGAGTGGTGGAACCTAACCCCGACCAAATGAAAACTCTTCTTCTCTAAAAAAAGGAACCTCAGACCACATACCTACTTCATGATAAATCTTGTTGACTCCCCTCTAGGGACAATCTAATTCTGGATAATGTCCTCTTGATGACCTATGCCCTCTCCAGCACCTCAAGATATGTCTTCAACATAAATGGGGTGACCTATCCATGTATCTATTGATGAAAAGCCTTTTTAAAATGCCTCAACCTAGCCTCCTCATCTAGAAATAGGTTAGAATAATATATTAGATGGTTCTTGAAACAAATCCAAAACTCTCTCACACTAGAGCTCCCTTGTAGAAGGGTTATCAGTTCCTAGAAACTGGATTCCTTCGCGGTCAATGAAAGAAACATGGATCTGAACTGGTCTAAAAATTCTCCCATCAAACTACTGAATCTTCACTATATCTGAGGAACTGGAACTAAAATTTCCTCTATATGCCATGTAGCATCTTCACAACCAATGAAACCCATTTATACATCTGAGCACAGATCGAATTAAAGGCTATATCAACCACCTCCAACCAGTCTTCTTTAATGGAATATAAAATAGAGACCTCATACTTCTATAGACTCTAGTGCTAAAATTCTTGGATTGTCCTACTTTATGTGACGTCGTTGTCAACCTCTACTCTGTGGTGATCTATTAGTGCAACCTACTGGACATCTTCTGTGTAAACCTGATGAGGATGTCAACATGGAGCCATACCTACAAAATAACAAACATTTTAAAATCATAAACCTAGAATATGGAATACTTTAACAGTAATTAATTGTTTTCTTTTCATCATTTAAGGTTATCTGATCCCAAATTCTACCCATTCAATCACATGAAAAAAGAAGAATGATGCATGGTCTTTTCTAAGGTCTCTACCCTACAACAAGTATCTCCTCGTTTAGTATCCCATATAAAAATAAATTTTCATGCATCAGATCATATGTGGACCTAAATACTTATGTCTCATCTAGTCTCTAGTGTTTAAAACACTTGCTGAACTTGACTGACACTGTGACCCTACCCACCCATGCAACCTCACATGTTCCAAACTCCAAAATCCATCTTATCCCTCAACCAGAACAATAAAACCACTCTATAAAGACCCCCTCCCAAAAAAGTGTACCCCCTGGGTGGACAATGTTATAAGACAGATAATGACCCCCGAGTCCTGCCACCAGTAGGTCTCGAGTTGGCGACTAGCACCGAGGGTATTGTAAACAAACATATGGGAGGAATTACCCTCTAAGGGAAAACATGTATATGAGAGAGACAACATTGACACCAAACAACTCCTACTTAGATTACAATATAAAATAAACCCAAGTACAGATATGTAATGTGAGAAAAATTCTACTACCACTGAAAGAGAAAATTGAATGTACCAAAATAAAGTAAAATGAAAAAAACTACAAAGCCCGAATAGCTCCTACAAAACTAGGGAGCTCGTAGTAACTAGCCTGATCTCCAACCTGATCCAAGTTACATGAAAAATATTTTATATAAAATAGGGTGAGTATAATAGTATACTCATTAGGATCCTCTCCAGATCCTCTCATTCAAGAGTAAAGAAACCATGATAAAGCATAGTGAACAACAAGTGAAACTAACTCATCACATAAATAGGTATACTAAGTTCCAAGACTCACCAAGTATAATGTCACCAAGTATCACATAAAAGAGTATTCAATATATTAAATAATATCAAGGTTAACCTAATACCACTTACCCACTAGTTTTCTTCTTTTCCCCAACAGCGCATGCCCTGAACATCTCTCTCCAAAAAGGCTATCTTGAAGACTCCTGGGTGTAGAACCACAACATTGACCTCATGAAACTCACCACCACAACCACACAACCAAAAAGTAACTAGGCAGTTCTTGGGATTCACTATAGCCTACATAATGTGTATCATACATTAGGTATTATAGATTAAGACATTTCAACCCATACTCCATGTAAGGATCCTCAATCCATCACAACCTATACAAGTTATACCTATATAATCACAAAGGAAACTATATCCAGAATATATGTGTCTGAAATAACCAAAATCCATTAAAACCCTCTACACACATATATGGGGAAAACTAACTATCACGAATACCATCACATGTAACTAACAATAGAAGAGAGTGGGGCCAAAGGTAGTATTCATCCATCCATCATCCCACCAGAATGTTGCGAAAACCACCCCTCAGGCATCCAAATCCTAGGTGTGTCAGTTTCCCTAATCGAAAGGGTAGAGTAGTGTATGGAGACAAAAAAATACAGAATATAATATAGCTCACTACCATACTATGGGAATAAAATATTCTTAGAATCAACTATAGCTAATTTCACTTGGACTCTAGGCTTCCATCGCTAAGACTAGATATTCTATAAGCACACAACAATTTAAAGATCTATATTATGTTACTTTATCACTTTCTATTAGTTTCACATTACATTAATTAATTCATTGAACTTTAATTAAACAATATAAAGTCTATATTACATTTAATTATTGTTAAAACTAAGATCCATTCCCTCAAGGCATAACCCAACCGAGTCCACCACTTCTCAGAAATATAACCTCATCATTTTATCCTAGAAAGCTTCAATCGCATGGGTTAAACATAAGTTATTCAATCATTTATTAATAACATATTTTCATTACATAATTCTAGGAATTATTAAAAAAAAATTAGCTACCAAACACATGGGTATCAACATAGTGAGTAGATTAACTACCCATCAAGTCATTTCCACCTGTAGTAGGGTCATAGACCCATCCATGTTCGAGAATCAAAACACAGACAATGCTTAGAATACCCCACATATCATTACATCTTTTGGAAGGAGTGTAAGGAATAATATTTTAATCAAGAAGTGGGGAAGTTAAAGTAGATAAAAAATATATTCAACATCAACCACATTCACAACAATGAGTAAGCCCATCTTCAACCAATTCCAGCATCCTCAGTGTCCTCCCCGAAACCCACATGCATAAAACGATGCATATCGCCACTCCAGGAATAAACTTATACCACAAACACTAGGCCTCCCTACCACCACATAGCACAATATCCCTCCATGATCATCCATCCCAGTCTCACATTATATCGTAAGAAGTAGGAAACAAACAATAATGAAACTAGGATCTTGACCCTAAATATGGAATTTCGCCTTCACACACAATGATCACTCACCTCTCCAAATAATAAGGTTCTTAGACTTTACAAGAAAAAGAGTAAATCATAACCCTTTAAGTAATTATTTTTATTTCACATCCATTTCTTTAAACATGCATACATGCATCCATTTAATTATCATCAAATCACAATAACAACAAAACCCGGATTCATTAACCATGCATGTTTATCTTTATCTAATTAATTTACAATTAATACGGGCTTTAAATTCTTTTTCAATTTCCACCAAGAATGAAATGATAAATAAAAAAATCATATATATCACACTTTCTAGAAAATAATGAGGCAACAACATTGCTAGGAAATTGATACCAATTTGTTAATCCAGTTCAAATATTTATTATGTCAAATTTATTATGATTTAGTGGGGAAACTCATGCTAACTCTATGACTGCATGTAAATAAAATAGAGATGCCATAGATCCCCTACCTCAAATTTTTTCCGATGTTCTTTTCATGATAATGGGCTAACATAATGAATCACAATCACCTCACCCTCAATGACTGCATCCACCCAAGGACATTGCGACAGAACCACATCAACCAACAACCTAGAAATATCCAATAGAAACGTTGTGATCACATTCCATAACATGGAAAGGAGATAATTAGGAAATAAATTAAGGAAGATAGAATAAAAGTTTTAGATCATAGATTATATTTAAGATCGATCGACACTTCCTTGTTACACCAAAATAGAGGGTGCGCATGCAGTAGGAAAACTCCAAGGGAAAATGATACAAGGATTTCAGTTCAATCGCATGACTCCTACGAAAGTAAGAAATATCCACGTTCCATACCAAGGAAAACAAGATAGAAGAAAAAGGAGGAATGTATCTCAACCTTTTGAAAATATTAAAAGAGCAGCGATTTAGATATGGTTTAGATTTTCCATTAAAGGCGGATATGGTTAAGACTATGCGGTTAGACAAAGTAAAAGCACTCGGACCTTTAAGAAAATTATGATGAGAGTTATGGGATTTTAATAAGAATTTAATCACATAAAAAAGGCTTTGAATGAATTTTACATCAAATATAACATCAAAGGGGAGAAACTGTAGGATGTTGAAAACACTGTTCACCAACAACTCATAGAAGATACTCACAGATGCGAGACACTAATGTGAGTCAATTACGTGACTCACCATTCTAGAAACACTATAAACCTACTGATATGGAAGCACTATATACCTATCGATATATAACCTACCGATAGATGACTTATCGATAGATGACATAGCGATAGATGACCAACTGATAGATGATATACCGATAGACGACCTACAAATAGATGATATACTGATAGATGACCTACCAATAGATGACCTAACAATAGATGACCTACTAATAGATGACCTATCGATAGATGACCTACTAAGAAATCACATACTAACAGATGACTCACTAATGACACTATTCACAGAACTAGAAACATTGTTCCAAAAAATGGAAATTTTGCTAAGTGTTAGGAATAAGTCAGCTTGACCACCCAAAACACCTCAAATGCAAGATTTTTATAAAGGAATGGACCATAGATGTCTATTCCATTAAAATATATTTATTTTAATTTTATAATTATATATTTATATATTCATATTTATATTTATAAATTTTTATATTTAAAAAATATTTTTATATAAGTATAAATATATTTATATAATTATATATATAGATGTGTGTGTGTGTGTGTGTATTATTTAATATATAAATATATATAAATATAATGAATTTGGGGGATTGACTGTGTGGTAAAGGCTCCCCATAATCCGGCATCAGACCTGAGTTCAAATCCACATTAGACCAAATTTCAGTGGGCAGGCGGTGATTCAGGCATGAAGAAGATAGGCTGTGATGCAGACATGAGGTACAAAGATGGTTACACATACTAGATGAATGCATGATGCTGCACTGGGCCTTCTAGTGAGTTTGTGGGCCTTTGGAAAAAAATAATTGGCTTTATTCCCACTGGGCCTTCGGGACATGTACTGAATAAATAGGGCTTAATGGGTGGGTTATCCCTTGGGGGTATGTTGCCTAAATTTCTAGCATGTGTGTTTAGTTTGTGTGTTTTTAATGTAATTATAAACCAAAACACATAATATATAACAAAATGGTTAGAACCATGGGTTATCCCCATGATCATGAAATGTGTTGAAAAAACATACAAAAAGTGGTGACATGCTGATGATAGTGACATGACACTGCCTCAAAGAGAAACAACCCAGAAGCTATCAAAGAAGAAATAAAAGTTCATCATATGGATTGAGATATGCCACGACCCCTACCACTCGGATGTCAGCCCCTTCACCATGTTTTTGGATTTTGGCATGTATTTTCATCATCATCCTAATGGATATAATCCTCAAGGGGTTGAGACTAATATACTCTATCTAGACCCGAACCCTCTGATAATGTCACTTGGGTATTCCCATTTGCATTACCAAATTCATTAATGAAAACCTCCCTACTCTGAGATCTATTTTAAATATTAGTGAGACTAAGTGAGTTCTATATTACATTTAGTTGTACGTAGAACAATGCAGATTCATTAGTAGGATTTCCTTTCACAGCTGATGCATTCAAATTCTCCAACACATTCTTAGATACACTAGAATCCATGCTGTTATTTGGGACCACACCTTCAGGATTAGTAAAAACTCCTTATTCTTTCAAAATTATTCCATATGTTGAGATATTAGGTTCATACTTGCTCTTAGAGTTAGAAGCACCGAGTTTTTCTTATCCATATTTACTTGACATTAGAGGCACAACACGTTCCCCCATTGCCTTATGTTTCCTTCCTATATTTGAATAAGCCTGATAGTTCTTTTTAAGAGTAATATTTCACTTTATAACACCATAATTCAGCTACTATTCTTGATGGACCTCCATGGAATCTAATTCAAGATCACACTCTGAAGACCACAACTCATCTAAGACCGAACAATCATCATCCACATTCCAAAATAATTTTTCAAATTGGTTACCTTCATTAGGGGCCTCAAAGAAATTAGGCCTAGGCTCTATTTCCTTTCCATATCCATTGATTTTGTGATTTTTTGGCTGACCTACTTCCTAATTTGACGTATGAAAATACAAATTAGAAGTTCCATCATGAGAGCCACCTCCATGTGAGTCTTCTGCATAACCCACAAGCCCTGAATCTATATGATTATCACGAGTCATCTCACCCACCACAACTTCTTTTTTATGGAATTTGTCAGTAGAATGACCCTTCATTTTACAAGAAAATAAAACCAACCTAATATGAAATTTTTTAGGAAAATTCCTTATATTGATGCATGTCATAAAAAATTAGGCCTCTTTTGAAAATAAATATTCAAATTAAACCTATACATATCTGTATTTAGGATAATAGTTCTAATAGGGGGTATAAGGTCCACCTCCACTAGAACACGTGCAAAATGACCATACCTTGCTTTCTCCATTTTATTGTACATTTTAATAGGCACCCCAACTACAGAGGAAAAATCACATAGGATTTGAGGTTGCCAGAAGAACCATATCAATCCTTGAATAATGATCCAAAGCTAGGTGACTGAGTTCATCACAGTCAAGGGATTGAAAAGGGAATCCTAGTCTTGAATTTAAATAATCTAAGATTTTATATTTAAAAAACTAAATCCCTAAGAGTTGGCCTTCGGAGAGGAAGATGCGAAAAATATGAAAGAAACATCTTCCAATGGATGTTATTCCCTAGTCATCAATGCCTTAAAAAAAGATGAATCCTAAGCTCAGCAAGGCCCAACATTCTCTCATTTTCCTTAAGGGAGAGATGTGCTGTAATGGAATTTTTATATTCCTACAGTCTCTCCAAAAAAATACCTCCTCTTGACTCAATAAAAGAAGTATTTCATTTCTAGAATATTTTCTGAGAAACCACATTAGCTTCATATTGTGTTCCAAAAAAAGATTTGTTGTCATTGTTAGAATTAGGATCTGCAACAGAATGTCTAGCCGTTGACTTATTCTGACTGGTTAAACCTACAAGAACATCAAAAAAATAATTTAGCTTCGATAACTCCACAAATCTCACCTTCATTCGAGAGCCCATATGCGCTCCGGTTGAAATCACCTGATTGGTCATGTCTCAAGAGACCCACAGATCGCATCCATTAACCACAGTCGAATACATTTGTTATAAGATTCTAGTGGGATCCCTAAAATGAACCATCATGATTTGGGAGAGTCTCTATCAACCCATGATCAGCTTTTAAGGGATCGATAACAGATCATGAGAGCCTAAGGCCTATGCTTGAGGGATGTTATAAATGTAAAGTATCTATTTTTTGTTACATCTTAGTCCAGAAATTATGGAGTTATGTTGGAAACCTAATTATAAATGTCATATGTTTCAAAAAATATAGATGAGGTCATAGAGTCCATCACAAAGCCAAGAAGAGTGACCGGGTATAAAACCTTCTTATTGTTTCGTCATCCTCTATTATTTAATTTGTTTGGAAAATAAGGGAATATTTAGTATATGAGAATCAACATCCTTCTATACATCCATAAATCCTTAACATTCATAGGGTGGTGCTTGATGCCTCAAAAAATTAGATAAGATCCATGATAAAAAAAATAATTGACGTCAATATCATAAGTCTTCTAGGTGAGCAAGGCACACTCAAAAAACCTTTGATGATAAAATTTTTTCATTGGATCGCACTGATCCCATTGTGGATTAATAATAACATGGATGGTTCAGCCTCCAGTAGACCAGGTCCCTCAGGTTGTTAAGGGGTTTTCCATACCCACCATGGGTTTATCATAAATTATTTTCATCGCCATATTGGAGTTGGCATGACTTATGAAGCTGAACTTTGGGAAATAATATATGATATTAAAAATGTTGTTCAGTATAACTAAAACATTCTAGGGATTAAATCTGACTCTGAACTTGCTGTTAAATCCCTCAGGGATAGAACTGCTAATGTTCCATGTAGACTGTAACCTCATTGGATTAAATTACAGTAAAATGTAAATGACCTTAATTAGTTTGTTTTACAGGCATGCAAGGAGGCTAATCAAGTATAGAATGCATTTGTCAAAGAGTGGAATATCTGAAATGTGTATGATGTGGTCTTTCAAGACCACAGACTATTATGATCCTTCAGTGGATGCAAAAATGTAGGGTGAAACTCACTCCTACCTTTATAAAACCCCTTGTAATGCATGAACTTTCATTTCATTTTTATTAATAAATTTGAGGATTGGATTCATCTCGATCTAGATTCCTTTTTCTATATATACAATTGTGTACAATTATATATCTATATATATATATATATTTATATTTATATATATATTTATTAATATATAGGTACATATAATTAAAAATATAATAAATATAATTATTATATAAATATATTTAATATAATTTATAATTATTTAAATATATATTAATAAATTCTTATTTTTAATTATAAATAAATATATTTATAATTAATTTTATGTAATTATAAATACATTTTTGTAATTATATATATTAATATAATATATATTTATTATAATTTTATAATTACTTATATATATATATATTTATATTTATAATTTTATAAATACTTTTTCTTTAACATAAATATATTTATAGTTTCTAATTAACTATTTAAGTACATGTCATACATACATATGTACACATGTTATCTATATATCTACATCCTACTTACATGTGCACACACACACACATATATATATATACATACATACACATTCATATATCTGTACACGTACAACATCTATATATACACATACACAAAACACACACACACAACATAATACATACACATATATTTACATATAAATTGATATAAATATATAATTTGGAATATTACGTATTAAAAATTCCTCATTTATATTTAAATAATTAATTGAATTATTTAAATATATATCATATTTATATTAATTATATACATTAAATTTTTATTAATGCATATAAATAAAAAATAATGTTTGGATATAAATATGATTGTTTTATATATATTAATAATATTTTTTTAATAACAGTTTTTATATGTGCTATTAAAAGAACTGATAAATATGAACCTTTATTCACACTAAAAAAATTTGATATATGGTGCACTTTTATCCATGTTTTTTAGTGCTAATAAAAGTTTACTTTAAAAGCTTTTTTATCTAGCAATGGTAATGATTACATTTTTTATTATAACATTTTTTGTGCTGATAAAACCTAGTACTGACATAAATGTAATCTGTTTTAGTGATTCCCTCATCAATATTTATTATTATCTGTTTGTGAGTGGTCATCATCTTCTCAATCTAACCATATTTTATGTGTGGGTATAAAGTAGTTCCATCACTATATCATGTTTCCACCAGTATCCACCAATAAAAAGCTATATCACATCTCATGGTAAGTAGGAACACACAACAATCATCCCAATCATAGTCATGGATCCTTATATAATTCACATGAGAAATCCCAAGGTTCACCCCAACTATGATGTCATCATCAATAGATCCAAAATTTCTATGATTCTAGGAAATGAATTACAATTCATTAAAATTAAATGTTAGTTATGGAATTATTTAGGTAGTCACCTCACATAATAACCAACCCCACTTCCCCCATAGAATTTATATTCTAGTAATCCAAATAAACTCAAGGTATATCTAATATGTTATACATCCAATACAAAACAATATGAATCCTTTTTATAATGATCCCATTGTTGTATTCCATAAATTACTCCACAACATTCTTCATTCTCTCATTAATATGCATTAAATTTTAATATGTACATAAAATTAGTTTGGGATTTTCATCACTGTCTAAGGTAATACTCATCGTCTTTTTCAAATCGTTATATTACTCTAATTAATGGCTAGTCACATTATTCACCATTCCCACCCTTTATAAATAAATAATTTATATATTTTTATAAATACGATAAAGGTAACTTAGTTCCATGATATAATTCATCATGATTTAATTATCCAAATAACTATATATAAATACATCCTTGAAAACGGATTTAAAGGAACCGAAACCTCTAATTTTATCCACCTTAATTTATATACTAAAACTACATTTTTCATTCATTGTTTAATAACCCGTTTTCTTCGATAACTATTTATATTCCATTTAATTATTCATATTAACCCAATTATTTATGATCAACATCCTAAATTAATTATTTCATAATTGATTCATAATATATATCATATTTTTAACAATATATAAAAAGATTTATTATTAAAATAATTATTCGCTTAGTTAATAAATTTTAAACTTTTATACATTTACTGTCAAAGAAAATCACTACTTACCAAGGGAATGTGACTCATATAATTGATATATCCATGAACCTCATCTCAATACTGGACATTATTTATTTAAAAAATATTATAAGATAACAATAATATTTATATGATCACTCAAGAAAAATCCACATTTTTGTTCTAGAGTAAAAATTACACTATGTATATTCCACTCAACAGACACATATATAGTGAACCATGGAGATAATTTTCTCTAATAAATTGATTTAAAAAGTTAAATTATAATGTTAATTATAATTATAATTTTTCAACTAGTGTAATATCTATAAATTTATTTCATCTGTACAATGGCCTAAAAATGACATAAGATTGATTACATTGAGTTCGAGTGATAACAAGGTATCGAAATCAATCTTTTTAGGTTCGATTGTGTCCCCACACATGTCATCATACAAAAAATAATACTCAATCCAATTTTTATTTCTATACAAATCTCCATTTTATAGACATCTTATTGTTTCCCCTACCACAGTATTTCTTGATATATCGTCATTTGATAATGCGAGACCCATGATTAAATTATTTCTAGTGGGATGAATTTACCCAATACCATATCAACTTATCCATTACATTATAACCATTCGATATATCTGATATGACTACCATGTTTGGTCTATTTTAGACCCCTCACAGTGAATCCCTCAAATCATCTATAACCATTTGACTTAGCGACCTCATGGATGATATCAAATGCATCTGTGACTTGTGGATCACATCTTTCATCAGTCACTTAGGCTACATTATAGGTTACAACACCTCCTAATCATAAAATAATATATATATATATATCGATTCCCTAAAATAAACAACATCCCCAGCAATTATGTTTTTCATGGCCTCATTTTCACCAACTAATTTGAGATGAGATTGTTATTTCTAATCAACCACACCCGTTGTAGATATTACAAAATTGATTCAACTATACCACAAATAAAATTGGTTTGACCATTTTTTACTATCTCGTATGAACACTATACATCATACCCAAGGTGATTTTAACCCCTTAATTCCAGATAAGGACCTTTTTCATGATGTAACCTATAAGCAACTCAAAATTATAGAGAAGTTAAAGATGGTCAAACTTATCACTAAGATATATGATAATATAAAAATCTAATTTGAGTGATTTTATAGGTATTTTGTTTGTATTGATTATTTATTTCCAACCATATATCATAGGATTAGTGATTTGAAAAACAAATATGTTTATCAATATATTTCAAAAAATTAGATTAGAATATTCTCTATAAAATTATTCAAAATCCATGACTCAGGTTTTGATAAATTAATGATTTTTTAATTCATCATATGGTAGATAAAAAACAATTTAAATTTAGAAATATATTCTATGGTTTAAAAATTTAACCAAAAATAGATAATATTTTGAATAAAAATTGGTTTCATTCCCTAGATCTATACCTTTCGTGATGCTTTCAGAAATCATGGACAATACCGACCAATATTTTGTGAAGGATCTTCTTACATGGTTTCTAAATTTTTGAAAAAACCTTTATTCCCCTATCCTACTTCTATAAAATATTGTTTCAATGGTATTGGGGACTAATTATTAACTAAAATAATTTATAATTTGATAAAATTGGTAAATATTTTTTTTCATCATTTTTATGCACCAATGAAAACTAACTTGAAAATTATGAAACACTAAGAATAAGGTAAAATCCAAATTCCAAACTAAATTTAATAGTGACATTCTATATCTGAAATCATGATCAATGTTCATGTACCATTTCAAACATTTTAAATAAGAAATAATATTTTCAAAAACAGATTTCTAGTGGAGGTCAACTAAACTCTTAAATCATTTAATTTATATTTTAATAAGTTCTAATAAATTCATCAATGTAGATTTAGGTATTGTATTGTGATTTATGTAAGTGTTATTCCTCAGTGAAGACTTCTTCATTTACAATAACTAGAAATATTGGATGGATATGGATTAAATTTTTTGTTATTTTTTATTTAGTATTAAATACCTAATAAAGTATGAATTTACAGAAGGATTTCATTCAATATAAACTTGGGTTATACTATGATGGAAACAATTTCACTTTAATATTGGAGGGTGTGAAATTTTTATATTTTCATAGAAATTGGTAATTTAACCTTAGTGTTACGGTTTGACTAAGATATTAATATTGAAGATATATCCAAAATAGTTTTCACATTATAAAATTTCTTATAAGAATCAATTGATTTAGTGATTTTCAAAAGAGAAAAAACATTTCACTGTGACATATGTCATTATGACATGATTTTTTCAATGAAGATAAATTTTATAGATATATATTTCCTATATTAGAGGAAATATCATGTTATAGTATGTATGATAGTTTGAATTGTATTTGAGGGACGAGAAATAAATAATACACACATGAAATTGAAGAATAAATAGACATCTTAGAAGTGTAATTATGAAAATTATTTTGGGTTTTTTTAATGATATATTCAAAAAAAGATTCATGAACTTATAGAATTATATATGGGAAAAAGAATAATTTTTTATGAATTAATTTGATAGAAAGAGAGGGCAATCAATGGAATTACAGGAGTATATCTTTCTATAAATTCATGGATTTAATATTGTTGGTGAAAATTTTGTAAATTGACACACATATCTGTATAGGAACTCTTATTTTGTTTTCACAAAAGTTTTAGGATTTGAATTGGATAATTAAAGAGATATTGTAGAGTGTAGAGTATAGTAAGTTATCGAATATTTATGAAGACAGTAAAGTTATTGGGACAATGGTTCTAATCTCAAATTATGCGTATAATAATTTTTCTAAAAGAAGTTCTGTGTACACCAGTACATCACTGACTGTATGCCACATGGATATAGCATAGTGAAGGTGAAGCATGTAAAGCCTCTTATATCTCTATATAATAATTTATTACTCTAATTCACTATTTAATAGAGAATAGAGTTTCAAATATCCCTAAATTATGATCATTGTGAAGGGTTATTTTAATTTTCTATACCCTGATTAACCCCCTCTCGTGGTATCTTCCTTATGTTAGACCAACTAACCAAATTATTTGTGCTTCAGGGGTTAAATTTATATATAATGTTTTTGGTAAAAATGTTAAACTTATATAGTTATATTTAAATGTATATATATTTTATTTTAGAAGTATTTACTTCCTTGAAATTATATTTTATACATACAGGTTAAAGGGTTTTCAAATCTCTCTGTTTCATTTTATAAATGACAAATTTTAGACTGTTATAGATTTTTAAAAAAAGTTTTTAGTTAAATTATTTTACATGGGTTGATGAGTAAATATATAATATTGGATTTTCCTTTGAACTTTTCAAAATATATAACAAAATATTTGATAGAATTAAAATTATATAAATAATTGTTTTGGTGATTTTTGGTTATTTTGATTAATAATATTGTTTAAAAAAACATTATTTTTAAAAGCGAGCATTAAAATTCCTCATTTATATTTTAATAATGTATACATGAAGAAATTTTAATAAAAAATTATTTTTTTTAGAATTAAATAAAATAGAAGGGTCAGTTTTTTATAACACGAAAAAATATCATGTTTTTAATGTTTGATTTTTATTTGTTATATAGATATTGATATATATGGGCAATTGTGGGATAATTTTATTTTAAGTATTAATATTATTTGATTACTTGAAGAAAATGATATTTTGTATTTCATTAACTAATCATGTATGAATGAAGTGAATAGTATATATTATACAGATATTTGATTAATGTTAATCTACTAATTAACTAATGAGGTCTTTAGATTGTTTTTTTCTTGGTGTGGTGTTTGATTTTCCTTAGGTAATATATAATTCATTCAAATAATTAGGTTTAGAAATTTTTAAATACATCTCTAATATATTACTTATAATAGTGTAGTAAGTAGTAGTAAATGTTTAAACCCACTGAGTTAATTTTTTTACCAATATAGATTTACTAGGATGAATGAATACACAAAAAAATAATCATTGAAAAGAATTAAATATATGAAAATTAACCATGATTTTGAAAGCATAGGATTTATTAATTAGTGTAGTTAAAATATATATAATCACTCATTTTTTTGGAATTAGATCTATGAAATTCTTTGGTCTTGGTCCTCACTATCTACCTCAAAACCCCCTTTCTTATGGTAATATTGTAAAGTTGATCAATGAGGTAGGTACCCCAAAAATATTTTTAAACATATAAACTAACCTTCCAAATGTTCATGAATAAGACTAAGAACCAGTAAATACATTATAAGATCACCCCTCACTCAAAATACACTATTCATGATTAAGGGATGAATAATAGATATAATGAAAAAAATTTAAAACCCCAACTTGATCTTATATAAAAAATAATACCCCACTAGGATAATCCTTATTCATTATATAATCCATGATCTAAAATGAAATTCAATAATTATAGTCATAAGATAGTGTAAAAAATTGAAATAACCCTACCACCATTAGTATTACATCACGGTCAATTTTGTAATGCCCCTCCGAATGATTGGTGATAAATCATGTAGTGAAAATATTAATTTAATGTGAAAATTACAACTATGTATCTCGATCTATCTCTATATATTTTGGTGTATCTTCCAAAAATTATCCTCAAACCATATCTATATATATAATATAAAAAAATAGATTCACATCACCTCTATCTCTTAAAATTTAAATTCTTAAATATTAGGTTGTGGTGAGCTTTGAATTTAAGAAAGACGTGAAAAAACAACTATTAAATTTTCACCACACTATAAAACTCCCTATGTAAACACATCTTATTCATGGCCATGAAAGTGTTAATAAAATTCAAAACATAGAATCTTTTTTCAAAATATTAAAAAAAACAAATCCTCATATCACTTCACACCATGATATAGATTCAAATAATTTATTTCTTTAAAATATTTGGTTTACAACCATTGTGTGTCACTATACACCATGACCGTTTCAATGAGTATTTATCCAATTAACGCATAGAAACATACTCAATACCATGACATGAAAACATCAATCACTATTGTATTCATCAAAATGACATTCACATCACACCACATGTGTTACACTTGGTAGAATCTTGAAACTTATTATTTTTTTCATGTGTGTAGCACTGTATTAGAGGAAATATTGAACGACTCCCCATGTCAATTCTAGTTTATAACTATGAGTGATGAACAACATATATATGGAATTAGGCCTTTTGTTTCTTTCAAAAAAATCATTTTTTCAATATCCTTTCCCATTATTCCTATTTTACTCAACATTTTCATCATCATCCAAAAATAATTATGTGTTATAATCCATCTCGTTTTGCAGAAAAGTGTAAAATTCCCATAGGGTGAATTTATATCTTGTATTCTAAGTTCCCCTCTATAAATAACCTTATATAACCCCATTGTATGTAAATATAAAAAAATTTATTCATAGCTTCACTCTATCCTCACTACCACGGACAGGAATGGAATTTTGGTCGGTATTTTAATCATTTTTTATTCTTTCTTCATGTTTCAATTAAATAATATAAAAGATCCCACATGCAACTGAAAATGTTTCCTTGTGTAAATAGGTAATTTCCATAGACTACTAAAGGCATGTTCGTCTGTTTTTTTCATAGAGTTTCCCTCGATAACCTAATTCTTATAATTATGATAAGGGGAAAACATCATTTCACATCAGGCTGCACATGCCCCATTTTTTAAATGTGGTAAGTATTATGATCTCACATAGGTTATTCCTTATACATAATTACACTTGATATAGATAGATGAAATTTTATGACACAATTTTCCTCCTATAGTTCAAACTCAATTTTTAGTAAAGTCATTTTATTCTTCAAAATATATTTTCATCAAAAATCATTTTTATGGATTTTTTGAGATAATATTATAATTAATTTCAATAAATTTTATAAAATTTATTTTATAAAATTAAAATCACTTTTTAAATATAATTTTTCAAATTATTATCGATATATTTTTTATAATTTTTTAAAATATTGATTTTTTTGTGAATAGTGAAAATACAGATTTTTATTAAAAATTTTATTTTTTTCTTAAAACATTCAAAGAATTATGTTATATTTTAAACTGGATTAAAAGATAAATTATTTTTCTTATACAAATATTAATATAATTAATTTCATTGGAATAAATTTTTTGTTTGAATTTGGAATAAAAAAGTTTTATACTTTAAAAGAAATTTTTCTGAAAAATTAGATTTTCTTATGTTTTTTATTTTCACTTAAATTAGTTTCATCCAATTATATAAAATTAATCATGAAATATGGGATATATATTGGAATTATGTGTCCAAGATTTGGTAAATATGTCCCTTTTAGTTTTGGTCAATTTTGGGTAGTAACAATAAGAAATATTTGTTATTCAGATAAATGTAGAATGAGTTAATTACGGATAAAACTAATGGGATAAGGTTTAAAATTTATTCAATCACTTGAATTTAATTCATTAGATACTTATAATTCATCCATAATAATAAAAAAAATATGGAATTTTTTAACTTTTTATTCTTAATTATTACCTTTATAATATTTAATTAAAATACAAAGAAAAAAATTTCACTTTATTACTTTAAATATCTATAATATTCTGTGACAGTGAAAAAAACAACTTATGTTCGATTATAAATGGTTATTGGATATATTAAAGAATTTATTTCATCTTGAAAATATTTTAATTTTTATTGATGGAATAATTTCCTTAAGTTATTACGTAGTGCTCACACAATTCTTGTGAAAATAGTATTAAAATAGAATAAATGATTTTAAAAAATGAAAAGTAAATTTTTTTTTGTGATTTAATATGTACCATTATTTTTTAAGATAATTATTACACATTATAAATTTTTTATTGGATTATATTATAATTATATTATTTTCATGTGGTTTTCAAAATCAAATTATGTTAATAGTTCTTAAAATTAAATTAGTATATTTTTATATTAAATAGTTTTTATTAAATGATTAGAATTTAGAGAAATAATTTCATTATATAAATTAATGTGATATTATTTAAAATATCATCCATGATTTATATATGGGTCACTCATTTTTTTATGGTAACATTCTTGACCCCCAATGAATAAAAATCATTAATTTCATCGTAATTTTCAAAAGGGTTAACACAGGGTCAAAAGTAAAATTAATGGTGAATATAAAAAACATGTAACAAGTTTACTTTATTAGATAATTTTTAATCACACTAAATTTATATTTGAATTATATCGATTTGGATCAATTTTTAAATTAAAATTAATTTATATTCATTTAATAATATATGTAATATCAAGAGTTTCCCTTCTCTCACTTATAAATGGATTCCTCCTCTCCTTCATTATTTATAATATGTAAGACTCCTATCTAAAAAATATCAACAAAATTATCATCTCAATTTATATGGTCACTATGTAATTGTTAATGTCTTCTTAAAAGACTATTCCAATAGTCCTTAATAAGTATTTCAAATGAGGCCTACTATAGAAGAGGTAATCATATTACACGACCTCATTCTATTTACTTATATTATCACTCATATAAATAAATGTTATCCATTTTAAAATATTAAAATAAAAATATTTAATATACTAAATTATTATTATTATTATGGAATGACTATAATCAACCTTCTTCCCATCCGTTTGATATTGATAATGTTGCGCATGAATACATGTGGACTACTACCTACATGAAGTGATGTGATTCATTTTTTATTTTCATTTTACATGGATGGTTATAAGGTTAAATTTAAGGAATATATATGATATATATGATTTAATATTTATTATGGCGTGGTGAATTATTATTTACCTTTCTTATTTTCCATCCATCAGAAAATGAAAATATTCTTCATGCGTACATATGACCTAAAATATCCTTGAAAAATGTAATTGATTTTTAAATATCTATATTTTATGGATAAATATATATATATATATATGTGTGTGTGTGTGTGTGTGTGTGTGTGTGTAGTGAATAAATATTATATTTATATCATGGTTCTAATTATTTAAATTATTAAATCCGTATCAAATTATGAGGACTTGAACAACCGAACCAAAACACTCATTAAAAATGAAACATTTAATACCCAAAAATAATAATTTAAATATTTAATTATTAATTAATCAGAATTAAAATGTTATAAATGGATATTATAGGATATTATATGTATTCCCATGATTCTATTAGATAATTAAAATAAATTTATATTCATTATAACATATTTTATGTCACTTTTAATGCAATCAAAAATTTAGAGAATGGATTATCATCTCACTTTTATTTCTATGAGACTTAAGCCATATTCACAACATGTATCATTTGTGCTGTATTTACTACACATGAATGTATTTTAATGATTATTTTTAGAAAATTATCATAATTTAATTTATCAGTTATGGTTTTATCTTTCATGAGTTTTTGTTAAGTCGATTACAAATGCAGTATAGGTTTTATATTATAATTTTATTGTTTACAGTGATCATTTATGATTATGTTTTTTGATGATGAAATTTCCTGAAATACCTCTAAGAACAACATGATATTTTTATAATCTATTTATTTATATAGATTACATTTTTTCTATTCATTTTCCTCTCCTTATTTAAACAAAATATTGATGGAATATTTTTAAGGATATTTGACTTTATTGTTACATTCGATCAAAAATTATTTTTATTTAATGTCCATGTTTTCTGAAAATGCTTTCATGAATGTCTTATTATTCCCATATAATTTATTAAAATCATTTTTACCCATGATTAAATTTTTTATTTTTTTCAAATGAATATTTATATCATTTTCTAAAATATTTATTTTCTATTTTTTATGAGAAATTTGACTGGAATATTTGTTTCACTGTATATAGTGTTATCAAAATTTTCCTCTACCATTGTTGGTCAATGTTATTAATCATCAATTATATGATTCCATTTTAATTTTTTAATATTTTTTTTCCAAAATTGTGTGTAAATATTTACATTTTAATGAAGTTATTTCAATATGAAAGGGTATTTTGTTAAATATATTCCAAGTTATGTTTTAAAGGAATTTTAATTTATGATTATATATTTTCATGGTAGTTATGATTTGATAGATATATAATCTAATGGTACCATCCTTTTTATTTCTCTTCATGGTTAGTTATTATGAAAACAAGAGTTTTACAAAACCCTTTTACTTTGAATGGGTTAGGATATGTTGAAATGTTTGTGAAAAAATACTTTTTAAATGAGTTATGATATAATGATTGTTTTATGATATTATCGAACATATATTTATGATTTTCATTATGTGGTGTGTGGGTATAAAATTATATTAGGGTCAAATTAATTAGATAAATATGGATATATCATGAGATAATAAAGACTATAATTATGAATGAAAACTATTATATAAGGGTGTTTATCCACTATTACAGTCTTTGGATCAAACCTTGACTAAGTATGTGATGGAATCAAGAGTGAACAAAATCCACTATAATGGTATTGACAATGATCCTTGACTAATTAAATTGTTTCCTATTCTTATGTGTATGTCACTAAATTTTGTCTTATGCCAATGTTATGCTCTCATGTATAATGTTCTTTGATTTCTTTATGATTATTATTTTATTAATTTCCATTCTTTACGACCTGATTCATAATTATGATCTATGATATGATACATATGATTTTAAAATGTTATGATCATGTTATCATACTATTTTTCGAATCTATTCCCAAGTGATAATTGATATCTCCCTTATTTAGGCTTATTCAGTATCTGATCTCTTTGTTTCTTATGTTTCCCTTCCCAAAATATAAAGAAGGATTTTAAATTTCATATGTATAAATAGGGTTCTAGTATTGAAGAACTAAGTAGGAGATGATTTTGATCTCATAATAACATGTTGTTTATGAATCCAAATTTTCAAAAACACTAGACCAATATGATTATTTAATGGATAAAAATATAATTTATTGAATTTTCATCTAATAAGATGTAATATTCATGTATAAAAAGTATGGGTAGCTATATTTGGTATGATAATATGGATTAGTCCATATTTATAAATTAGGTTTATGGATCTTTGGTGAAAATACTAGGTAAAATCCTAAGTATATGATAACATCCTAAAGTTAGGGTAAGATACATATTATGTGGTTTTCCTAGAAATTAATCCTTATTTGGAAACTAAATGTTGATGTGTTTTGGCATATATTTATTGCCTGGTAATAATCTAGATAAGATTTAGTCAAATTATATCGCATACATCATTCAAGTGCATATTTAGTGTTCCCTTACTGCACACCTGGTTTGAAACTCCCAGAGAATATTATTAGGTTAACAAAAATTTTATTATAAATCATTATAAAAGATTTTAGTAAATTATAACCAAGGATGGACTAGGTTAAACCTATGGAGTTCGTAATGTTCTTAACTGGGTTCCACACATTGGTCCCCTAAGTCGGTCAGTCACATGACCTCAAGCAGACCTCCCCATACGTGACAAGATACTGACTAGAAATGAGAGTTTAATATCCGTCATGGGGAGACTATACCCTCTTTATCAATGTAGCATACTAGAGGAATTAAATAAACAGTAACCAAACCATGCCAATATCACATGATGAAAAAATAGAAAAATTTAATATCTAATACTAATATTAGATATGCCATGCCAAATAAGTACTAAGTGTAAATATCAAAAATACAAAATAAATAAAGACACTAAAAACTCTCATGTGGGTCTCAACTCACATTCAGTTCCCTCAATCATGCCCCATCCCCACTCGGCCACCTAACATAGGGCCATTTCCTTTATCATGTTATGTGAACATGAAGTCTATTCAGGTACTGATTCGGAATCCTATGTAGGGTGTGAGTACAACTTAGTAGGCCACCACTAGAATCCTTTAAAAAATATCCAATCAATAATAGTTTTCGTATATATATAAAGAAAAAAATAAACATAATAAAGTAAAAAAAATTATATATTTTCAATTATTCTTTATTTAACCTCATAAAACCTTAGGTCCCTGAGGACTCCTAAACCCTCAATAACTCATTCATCCAATTCCGGAGTTGAAAAAAAATCACATATAGAAAATATCACAATTTAATATAACACAAGAGATTTAATTATCTATTTCATTTCAATTCACAATATATCCAACTAGAACCATATTCCAAGGCCAAAACTTTGATCCAAAAATGTTATTTCTTGGACTATGTAGGATTTTGAAGTGGCATTCCATGAACCAAACCCATTATCACATATATCACACTAGTGATATTTTGAAGTAGCATTCTATGTCCCACACTCATTATCACCAATGTATTTTCATGCAGTAGTCCATATCACACACACATTTATCAATCAATTGCACATATCACACATATCTCGATTAATCATCATTGACATATTCATCAACAGTTCACATCATGGTATACCATTACAAATTATCATAACCAATCATTATTTAATACTTTCATCTCGTGAATTAATATGTATAATTCACTATTTAAACCATTTTTTAATATTCAATTCATATACCCATAAACCCATTAAGGTCAAGCCAACTATCTTACAAACCCCATTGTTAATGAATTCATATCACATTAATTGGAAAAAACACAATCCAGATTTCCCTTCAATTCCATTATATTAACATTCATGTAACTAATTAACCAATTAATTAATCAAAATTATTCTAATTTGAATTTACCCAAATAAAACCGAATCATTATCGCAAGGAAATTAAATTAAATAAATTCAATCACCAATGAAATTTCCCAATCATGGAAATTTAAATTTTCAAATTACATTCACATAACTAATTCAAGACAATGGGATTTTTAATTTAGACTACCTACGTCAAAAATGACAATGAATGCTCACCAATAGAAATACCCAAGTAAATAATAATGATCAAGATCATGATGAATAATGATAAATATATTTGAAACCAAAATACAATATAAAATGGATTGTATCTATACAAACCTAGATCAAGATCCATTTTCAACATAGGAAAACATCCCCTTAAAGGATGAGATAATGGTGGGAGAGGGGGTTGAAACCATATATTATGAGATTATTTTAGTAGTAGAGGTTTAGATCATCAATACAAGCTTTGATCCATCATGAAAATTGTCATGAAGGCCTATAAATCCATTCAAGATCCTCAAAAAAGATAGAAATCATTGAGGGTCAATATAGGGTCAATTTTGGTTTAATTTTGGGGGTTTGGGTATTTTTAATCTAATTTTTAGAATAATTAAAAATGTATGAAGATTTATTGGGTAGGGGAGCATTATTTTCTAGACCATTCACCTAAAATGTGTGTCTTTTATATGGTCGGTGGATAGTTACTTCTAATTGGGTGCACAGTCTAACAAACCATGTGCCTTCTTTGTGAATCCCCTCCTTTTGGGTTCACACTATTTTCTGGGCTAGGTGCATAGTTTGGAAAAACCATTCACTAACCACGTATAAACCAACATCCTTCTAAAATTCTCCAATTTCACACAAAAACTCCCCATGAAAGAATCCAGACAATATATACTTAAAAAAGGAAAAAAATAGTACTTGAAAGAAATATCAAGACAACTTTATAAAAGGTTGATATCTTATTGTGTTATATATTAAAAATAAGGATTCATGAATTATACATACAAGGAATGATTTTTTATGGTTATATTATTATTCACATTGGATATTTCTTCTAAAATATTTAAATTTTAGTTTTAGTCAATGGGTGGAGCAAGGAGTAATTGTGTTAATATAGATTGCGATAGATAATGGAATGATTTTTCTCATATGCAATGATATGAAATGGGAGTGTGAATGTGAAACCTTATGAATTTTATTAATCTTTTATAGATTTATTTGATTAATAAACTAATCATTGGTGAGAATCTATAAACACTTAATAATCCAATATGGAGTTTTATTAATACCATTTGGGAAGAATATTTATCTTCCTACATGTTGAGAATGTGGGAAGAAACACTTTTAGAATGTCCCAAAGGAATGTAAAATGATTTATGTGTTGATTATATGGGCATATAACAATTAATTTATGAGTAAAAATTAAATATTTTATGGATATAAATTATTTCCCTAAAATTTAACCATTTACATTTAAATTTATTATGTTTTGGGAATATGGGAATTATATAACCCAATACCATAATATAAGAGTTAACTCATAGACCAAAAAAAGAACTATGTTATGCCAATCATTTAATTGAAATTATTGAAGGTTTTATGTATTGGGATCAAGAATTATTTCATATAAATATTATATCAATTATATTATAGACATAGGAATCATAAAACATCTATGGATTGATCCAGAATATTTTTTCCTTATAGATTTAAAAACATATCATGAATGATACTGATAACCAAGAAATTTGATTTAGTGGTTTGGTGATCATGTTTAGTTGGGATAAAGAGTTTATTTTCATTTATGAAATAAATGATATTGTATTTCTGTTATTAAAATTCCATAGTGATTTGGTGAAAAATTAATTTTGATCATTTTTATGATGTTTATTGTATTTTTAGATTTATGGAATATATTCAATAGTCTGTGATTTTATTTAAGGAATAATGGTCATGTTAATTCTTATAAGCTTATAAGTTTTCATGTGAGGTTTTATTAAGAGTTATGGATACCATAAAGGTATTAAAAGTTTTTGGTTGATCATAAGTTCAATGGAATAGATACCCCTTTTGAGGTTTTATGTTCTGCGATTTTGAGGTGATTTAAAATTTTTACTAGTTTTTAAGAAAAATAACCTATCATGGATTAAATAACATATTGAGTTATTATATGAATTGATGTTAAGTTAATTATGGTCAATTGGATAGTGGTATACAGATATCTTGATTGATGAAATGTGACTCATTAACAAGATGACATTTTTGGTGATATCTATGGTAATGCTAAGAATTTCCATTTAGTTTTATATCCAAATTTGATTCATTATAATTTTGGGAATTTAACTATATTATAATATTATATAGATATTTATGATTATGATTAATAATATTTTGGGAGATTATTTATTGGGTTGAAGTATATATAACCATTGGGTTTAACATGTTGTTCAACATGATTGATTATTTGGGAAGAATATAATTAAATTTTTATTACTACCAATTGAAAGGTATGAGAAAAAACTTTTTGGATAAAAAATTTATTAATATTTATGTTTTTTCAGTTATTTTGAACGTATGGTAATTTATAAAATGATCAAAGGGGACTCTTTGTTATTATTTTGGAAATTTTGGGTTTAAATGTATTATTTCATCATATGAAGGATTATATATTTTTCATGTCATCTTACATTTTTCTAACCATTCATTTTTTGATAACATTTAAATACATGGGTAATATCTTGATGTTTTTTTTTACTATGGGGTTAAATTTTTTTGCATTAGTCATGAATAACTCATATTAAATACTCAAAATTTATATAAAAAGATGCAATTTTGCTAAAAATTGATTAAAGGGTGAAATTATACTTGTAAAGTAAGTATATTTCCTCATTTTCTTAATAAATATGATAAATAAATTCATAAACTATAGGAAAAAGATCTCGAAACAAAAATGTTTTAATTTTACATTCATTAGTAATTAATTGATGACCATTTCACACCTTATTGATTTATGGTATGTGGTTATTAAATTTCTCGATATCATTTAACTTTTTATAACCAATGTTATCTGTCACTACACCTTATTATTTAGACATTACATTTTCCTATATTTCCATATTTTCACTTTCCAAAAATGTTCTAATTTTTTTAAACCTTCTAGATAACCTTTATATTTACCTTTCTTTCATTTCAATATAATTTTTTATTAACCCATTTTGCGATTTCGGTTTTATGTAAAGGAATGTAAAATAACAAACCACTGATTACAGGGAATAATTTAATAATTATAGGATGAAATTTATTAAGTGGGGGTGAGGGGGGGAATGTAGCCCCTTAATATTTTAAAATATGTTTATGTTTGATATCATATAAAATAAAAAACCCCATGCTTAAATTAACCAAGATATATTATTATTTGAGAACCATTATAACGTAATTGTTTAATTTGAATGTGTTGGAAAAAATCCATCTAAATAGTGATTTTTGTGAGATTTTGTTTTTTAAAAAGGTTTGATATTGTTTATGAATGTTGGTTGTAAAAGGAGGCATAGAGTTGGCATGAAATCCATAGTTGGTTGCATGGATTTTTAATGGATAAATTGATCATGTGTAGTGTGAGTGTCTAAACTAATCATATAGATCATTAATATCTAAATTGATCAAGTGTATTTATCATGTGATCACATGAAGTAATAATATATCAAGAGTGGGAGTCATGTGAATCACCACATGATTGTCAGAGGCTCTCACGATGAGATTATGTAAAGTAATTAAGACACTGCATAACTGTTAGTTGATAACACATTATAATTATGTGAAGCATGCATGGTTGTCATGTGATCTCATGAAGAGATCATGGGAATAAAATAAAGATATAGAGGCTGAAAATTATGGAGATATCTCATGATAATTATAAATCACATGACCACATGATTTTCAATAAATCATGTAGTGGGATAAAATGAGGCCCAGTTTATTTTCATTGTATCTCACTGTGGGCTCACAAGACATGATCAAAGAAAATAAAGGTGATCAAATGAAGTTCCCAAGACATGTAAAGAAAATAAATCACCTGAATAACATAATGCGGATGGTTGAGATGGTGGAATAAACACCCAACCATAATTTGTAGAGTTAAGGTGGGGGATTTATGCCTATAAATTCCCACTAACCCAAACTTATGAATAATAAGTTTTTATTAATGGTTAGATCTGATAGAACGTATATAACAGGATCTGAATATGGTCATGTTCTAGAATCACAAGTAATGCATAATCAGATAGAGGTCTCACGAAGGACTCCCTTGAAGAGATCTTATGAAGGAATCATGTAATGTGAAGTATGTGTCAAGTTTTTGTGAACATTGGAAGACCCTTTTATATCACACAAACCATATAACTTTAAAGGGGTCTCCCACTATAGTCGCGTGATGAACATGACTAGCAAAAGGACTCACAAATGGATCTCATGCATGGATCTTTAGATGGGTATCATGGAGATGTCTCATGGAGGGTTCTTAAGGAGGGGTCTCATAGAGGGGTCTTATGGAGGAGTCTCACTGAGAGGACTCAGGGATACATATCATAGAGAGGTCTTATAAAGGATTCTTGGGAATAATTTAGACACTCCTAGAAGAAAATCCATATTCAATGGTGGTTTTCATCTCTTTGATGAATTAAGATAATAAAGATACATGAAATTTCAAATAAACTTATAACTGATTTTCATAATATTAAACTAGAGTAGTATTGAATTCAATTCCAAAGATTAATAAGTGATATTTCTAATTTTTAATGTTTGTAAAATATGAGGGATGATGAGTATGATCTAAAATGTGTAATAGCATTATTTTTAGTAGATTTACTATATTGGAACATTACCTTTGCATTCTCTTTGTATATATCATAGTAATGGTAAACCAAGTAATTTTTATAATTAAAGTTCATGTTTTAATTACTATATATTCAAATCTTTATAATGGAGGGAGAATATATATTTTTATTAATGAAACAAGATCCCATGAGAAATTTATTTTAATCATGCATACCCAGATTCACCCCTGATATCAAGGTATTCAACCTAGTTGGGCTAAGAATTAGTATCAAAAGAAAGGCTTAAAGTTAGAGTTTATCATTAAGAGTTAGTAATGGTAGCTGTTAATCTGAAATGTATTTCAATATTCATTATAAAAAGATCTATCTATTAAAAAAGTATATGTATCGTTGCTTCTGATTATTAGGAATGGATGGATTTACAGTTGTGATGCATGGAATCTCTATTAGTGTGGACTACATAGTTCTATCAGAATAAGAAATAATCAAATTAGATATTGATTCAAAATAAATTAATTCCTTAGGAAGGTATTTATCGAACAAAATCTTTACAAATGTGACATAATGTAAATCATAATATACCATGTGTGAAAGGTATATAAAGATATATATAGGATATTAAAAAGTATGAGAAGATAAATATGAGTTTACATGGAAAAAATATGTGTACATGATAATAATATCCAATGAGTATGTAGATTCATCCATTTACAGGTTGAATGTTATCATGGATGACCTGGATGGCCTTAGAAAAACACTTGAATATGTAAATATTGTTAAGTGCATCATAAAAATACTTCTATTTTGGTTCAATCAGAAAGTCTCTTTACTAGAAGATAATGATCCAATCAAGATTACATTGGATATCACAGAAAAACTTTTTTCCAAAAATGAGATTATAAATGATGATATTGAGTATGTAAAAAAGTGGAAACTAATGAGGTGTCATTCAGAGACATGAAGAATCTTACAATATAAGAAAATAAGGAATAAGATTTCATTTATGAAGTTGTGTCACTTCATTTATAAAAATTATAAAAAGGAAAAGGAATGTGTAAATGGAAATATCATCTTTCACTCTTTCATTATGAAAATTTTGGACATCATGTAGTAAATTATTCCAAGAAGTTTCATGATAATGATATGGATAATGATTCAAATCCAAATATTAATTTTTCAGCAAGTGTGGAAGGTAAGAAAAATAATAAACCAATTTTCTTTATAAAAAATAATTTTTTTCATAAGAAAATGATATTTAAGAAGAATATTAGGTAGAAGAGATGGAAGACTATAAGTATCATTATATAGTTGCTATGGTGAAAATTATGGTTAATTATTAGTCAAGGTAATAAAGTAACAATGGTAAAGAGATGTCAAAAGAAGAGTTGAACTTCATGTTGATTTAAAAGATACACTTGAGGAGATAAATGTTTATAGATCTCAAAAAATGAAATAAAATAGGTTGGTTCGTGGTGATAAACTCTATATACAGTGTTAGGATGAATCAAAGCATTAGATGATGGATGAAATAGAATAGCTCAGACCAGTAAAAATAGATAACTCAAAAAAAATTAAGATCAAACTCAGATTCTAAGATCATACAAAGTTTATCTATAGTGTGAATAACATAATAAAAGATCAATTCAAACATATCGAAGAACCTGAGGAGGAATTCACCTACCTATAAAGAAAGGAGATATATCAAGATAAAATATTGACCCCTGATATGATATTGAGAAAGAAGGTTACACAGGTGACATAATAAGGGAAATTATAGTTTTGAAGTCTAGAAAAATATTGAAATAAATTTCTAGATAATAAAATGAAACATCAAAATGACACAAAACGTACGAGTGTTGATTGAAATAAAAGTATTGGTTGAGGTCAGACCACAAGAACACACTCTAAGGTTGAAGATTTATTTTGTAATGAATTAAAATCAAAATATTTTGATATCCCAAAGAAAAATTAATGGTGAAGAAATGATGAACAAGGATACACCTCATATCATTTGTTATTGTTGCATAAATATGGGGTATTATAAAAATATGTGTTTAATAACCAAGTGGTTTAAATAGGAATAAGAGTAACAGAGGAGTCCAAATAGAGTTTAGAATTAAAGGAATAATTTTTATGGTCTTTGCTTTTGGTGTAGAAGATTCAAACACTTTCCCATATGTTTCAAATTGATAATGCAAAGGAATGTACTGAAGTAGACTCTAGTGTTTGTATTTATAGCTCAAGAGATCATTAACTGAGATTGAAACACAGAATCAATTTTCAATTTTAAAATATGGGTTTGGTCTATTTTTTTATAAGGACAATCAAGATTATTGGTCAGCATCATGTATGAGGTCAAAAAAATGGTTTAGAAAGAAAGAATTTGGGTAGGTATTGGTTATAGATATTTCCTTGAAAGCATAATCTCACACTAGAATATGGATTATTGATAGTGTATGGACATACCATATGATATAAAATAAGAATATAGTTATTGGAATTAGGTATGAAAAGGAAGGTGTCATAATATTTGGAAATGATGAAGGCTTTATTATTATTGGATTAGAAAAAGAAATATTTGTGTGAAAAACATTAGAAATTAATATGACCTATTATTTAAAGGTATTAGTCACAAAATGCAATGTTTAAGTTAAAAAAATGACTCATGAAATATTATTAGATATACCTAGAATCTATGTATCATCAATGTAAAATGTGGATAAATTGTTTTTCATGGAAGGAATATGAATGGAAATCAGAATCTAATTAGTGGAGAATAAGACACGTGATTTCTATCTATATAAGAAGGGAATAAGTTTTGGTATAAATGACTTGTCTATCTAATCCAAAAGTACGATAAATATTTGGGGAAATATAATGATTCTCAAGCTCTCCCTTAGTAATAAAATGATCTTACTCAAACATACAATTCTTTACAACAATGGCAGATACTAAAAAGGAATTTATTAAAAAGACCATAGGTCAAAAAGAGTGCTTAAACATTTTCATGATGCTGTATGTAAAAATATTTCACTAAAATTTATTAATGAAAATATATATAATGTCATTTTAATTGATGATTTTAGAGGAATGGAATGGGTTTCAATTATCAACCACAAGTATGATATCTTTAGTTTCATAACACGTTATCAACGGAATGTTGAAAAGATGCTAGATCAAAAAATGAAGATGTTTAGAACTAATAATTGAATAGAGTTCACAAATAGGAAAGTGAGGTATTATCTTTTAAAACATGTTATAATTCACTAAGTTTCAATAGAAATAAATACATAAAAAATTTAGTGATTGAGAGAAGAAACTACATTATCATCAACACATTCAGAACGATGCTTATCGAGAAATACCTTAAAAATATATTTTGAAAAGAAGAAATGTTGAAATTAGTATACTTGTATAACATATCCTTATTATTTCAAAAGGAATATAAGACCCCATATGATGTGTGGTATGTAAATAATACCACATTGAAGTACTTTCTATTCCATTGGAGTAAATGTTTCATTCTCAAAAAGGGAAATATAGAATTTTTTAATCTTATGGAGATGAAGGGATATTTTATGGTTACTCAGTAATAAGTAATAAATATATATGATTCAATAAGAATTGGAAAAATTAATTGAGATTAATTATGTTGTTGTAATGAAAAATTAGAAGAATATTAAACAAATTCATGAACAGTATCCATAGGATAGTGATGAAAAGGGTAGAAACTTAGGGGAAAGAAAAATACCTGAGGAACACTTATAAAGGGATTTAGATGATGAGAAGAATAAAAATATATATAAACCACAGATTTATGAAGAAATCAATAGTTATAATATCATTTAGGATTATATAACACTAGTGAAAATGAATAAGAAAAATCTTCAATAACAATATTTCTTATCATAGGTAGAGACAACATCTTCTGAAGAATATTCAAGAGATAAAAATTGGTTTCAAGTGATAAATGGATACCTTGAACAAATTGAAAGGAATCCAATGTGGTAGATTTCTATAAATAGACATATAATGATTTCATAATGATAAAATGGGGTTTTCATAAAAATATGTATGAAGATGGGAAAATAATTCAAAAAAAATCATGAATTTTGTTAAAGGGATATACCATGATTGAGGGTATTGATTTTTATAAAAAAAATTATAGTTTTTGCAAGGCTGGATAAATTTGATTATTCATATCCATTAAAGTGAAATGGAAATTCAATTTATTCTATAAGCACATAGAATCATAATTTCTGAATTGGGTTCTTAAATAAGAAGAATGTACTGAACAACCATATGATTATATCATTCATGAATTATATAAGGCTCTATATAAGTTGATGCTGGCACCAAGATTATGGTATTCATGACCAGATCAGTATTTAAAGAAGCATGGTTTCCAATTTAGTGTATTTGATTATAATATCTATATTAATAATGATAGTTATCAAACGGTGGTGGTGATAGTATATGTTTAATTCGTAATATTTGGTGGATTGAACGATGTTTAGTGAAATTATAGTGCATAATTCATGAAATAAAGGATTGAAAAGTAAATGATAGGTTAGTTTACATTTTTCCTTGGTTTATAGGAAACATAATAAATATCTAACATTTTTTTCACAATAAAAATATGAAATGGATGTTCTGAGATTGTTTTGAATGGAAAATTATAAAGATATGAAAACTATTATTGATGCATTGATTAAATTTTCCAGGGATAATAAAGGAAATTCAATCAAGATCATATAATATAAACAACTCATTATAATTTTGTTGTACTTAACAAAAACACAACATGAAATTGTTTTTGGTACATCACAGATGTCATGGTATCAATGTAATCTCAATTAACGATACACAATTGAAGATAAAGAAATACTTCAGTATATTAAGGTAATATGGGATTTTTTTTAAACTATAAAATGATTTTTTTAGAAATATTTATTGGGTTTTATATATGCATATTCGTCCATTTCATCAGATTTTTTTAATTCATCATCAAGTGGTTCATTCTATATTATAAAATTGTGTATTTATTGGTAAATAAAGAAAAAAAATTCATTTCATCGATCATTGAGGAAGATGAATTCATTACGACTACTCAATCTTGCATACAATTACTGTGGATGAAGCAGCAGCTTGAGGATATTAGAGTTGAAGTGATGTCTCTATTTAAAAATCATTGTGATAATTCAAGTGATATAAATATAATAAAAAATTCCTTACATCACTCATGGACAATGTAAATTGAAATTAAATATCACTTTATCAAAATATAAAGTGAAGCATTGCCTTGTGAAGTTGGATTATGCTACTACATAGTTATAGGTTGTATAAATTCTGACAAAGGCCTCACCTTGAGACGCATTTGAATGGAATAGACTGGATCATAGGGTTCACTCGACTCCCCACACCTGAATAGTGTGTATGTGGTAACCTTGATCCCTGACATATGATGTTTTTTCCTATATGCTTGGATTTGTGTTCTTTAACATGTTTTAGACAAAAAAGAAGTAACCATTGGGTTTATTGAAAAAGGGAGAGAAAATTTCTTATTCAAAATTGAAGGACTAGCTGATAGTTGGAGTATAAAAATAGGGGGAGTTATAAATATGACAATGATAAAACTTTTTTATCAATGAGGATGAATCAGAAACTAGAGTGATATGTTATTTATGATATATATTATCCTAATAAGTGATCTAGAGGGATGATTTTGTACTATATTTAGGTTTTGAGAGGGTTTCCTATAGATGGTTGGAGAATGAAGTGAATCATCGATGAAAATTTCATACTAATCTTGTTTCTCATGCTGCTATTGACTAATGTGGTCATAGAATATGTTTGAAAGAAGTTATTAATCACAAGATGGGTTATAGAAGTAAAATGGGTTTTTATGTATATATTTTGTGAACAAGTCAGTTCTTAAATGTTTTAAAGTGTTATTAAAAAACCCAAAGGGGTATATTATTAGAAAAAATCCCCCATTGTGGTGATTTCAGAATGATTGTGTTTTTTACAAGGTTTGAAATTGATGATGAAGGGTTGTTGTCAAAGGAGGAATGAAGAGTTGGCATGAATTTTTGATCTGATCCCATAGAGCATGAATATATGAACTGATCATATGGAGTCAAAGTGACTAAACTAATCATATAGAGAGAAAATGTATAAAATGATATCATGGAGTGTGAATATTTAAACTGACCATACAGAGTGATCACTTGATCAGATGATATCAGAAAATATCACATCATAGAGTATGTGAAGCACTACATGATTTTTAGAGGCTATCACGATGAGATCATACCAAGAACATGAATACACCACATGATTTTCAATCGATCTCATGGTGGGATTATGAGAAGTGTGTTCAGATATCATGGGATCTCGTGAAGAGATCTTGCGAAGCTCGTGAATACAAGAATTTTAAGAATGATGGAGATATCTCATAGTCATTTGAAATCATGTGACCATATGATTGTCAATGGATCATGTGATGGGATCATGTGAACCCCATTAGATTGTGTTTGGATATCATGATGGGATCAGACGACACACTCAAAGACAATGAAGGTGATCACACAAAGTGCTCTTGACATGTTTCACGTGATCAAGTGAACCAATCACCAAAATTATGTAATGCTGATTGTTATGATGGTGGAAGAGATTGATAATCATTATTTACTAAGTTAAGGTGGTGGATTTATCCATAGAAAACCCCCATAACCCATCCTTAAGAATAATAATTTTCTCTTTTGTTGTTTGATCAAGAGAAAATTATTTCATATGAGATGAAGAAGGGATTGATTAAGAATCATGTGATCTAGTTAATCTGAATAATTTCACCTAAATGAGTCTTACAAATATATATCATGAAGGAATATTTTGAAGTAAAGTATGCATAGGGTTATTGTCTACATTGGAAGACCCATTAATATCACATGAACTATGTAACCTTAAATGGGTCTTGTTCATAAGTCATGTGATCCATGTGAATAGAAGATATACTCATGAAGGGATCTCAATGATGGATCTCATGAACGGGTCTCACGGTGGGGTCTCATTGAGGGGTCTCATTTAGGGGTCTCATATAGAGTTCTATAAAATCCATCTCATGGAGAGGTCTTGCTAGGGAGTCTTGTGCTGGGGTTGTACCTCCCCCAAAGAAAAGTATTGTGCAAAGGTGGTTTTCATCACATTTATAGATCAAGAGAAAAAGGACTCATGCATGTATGAATCAAATCGTAACTAATTTTCAGAAGATTTTACTGAAGGATAATTTAATTCACTTAAGATTATAGAGAAATGTGATTTCAAATTATTAATAGTTGTAATCTAAGAGGGAAACTATTGGAAATTGATTCTATATCAATTATTTCAAACTATTGGTATAGGATGGAAAACTATTGGTATATCCTATATTGATGATTTTCTAAAATATTGGTTCTTATTTCATGGGGATATGCCTATAACAATGGTTATTCATCAACTGTTGGTATAGGAAACTTGAAATTGCACTATACCAAGGGTTTTTGGGTAACCATTGGTATAGATATCTACCAACGGTTTGAGAACCATTGTTATATATGATGATCTTTAAACTAATACCAACAGTTTATGAACTTTTGATATGGAGTTATGCCAATGGGTTGTTGATAACCGTTGGTATAGATATAGTTTTTCTAAACTATACCGATGATTTATAAATTTTTCGTATAGAGTTATATATAATCCTAGATAGTAGACCCCCAGGACCTCCAACATTTCATTCAATATCCTCCCCTCCTTTTCACAAACCACAAACATTTGAAGAAACACTACAATACCATATAAAGAATTTAAAAAACTAAAAAAACTTTGAAAATACACTGTAATACAATGTAAATAATTGAAAAAACTATAATTTAGAAAATCTAATGAATAATGTAAGATGAATTTAGATGTTTATAAGCCATTCATAACCAATTATTCGTGCTATAATTATGAAAAAATACCACACTAGAATGAAAAAAATTCTACTTGAGCTCAAATTTTATACCTATAAATGGAAAGTGCAACATTCTGGACACATATATAGTATCAAAATTTCAATTACAGTATGAATTGTTTTATATTTGATTATTCACCTATGGGAAATAAATTCCTTTTTTAAAAAATGTTAAATTTTGATCATAATCATACAATCGTGGAAAAATAATAAAACTCATCATAAATTTAAATATCATAATATGATATTAATAGAAACAATATAATATTACACTATAGTCATTCACTATGTACAATTAACAGTTTTAACTATTTTGACACATTTATTTGAATAATTAATATTAATTATGTACATTTGTGGCGAAGGCTGGGAATATACATCCAAATTATAATCAATCCATTCCAACCTTTAACGGTAGGGATATCATTCATGAATAGAACCCCTGAATGTTTTATTTACTTTTAATTTCATTGAATTAATGGTGTAAAGTGATAAAAAGTGTTCATTGTAAATAGGAATCAGTTTTTTGGGTTAATCACATAATGGTTTTTCATCATATAATCACTAGAATTACTTAACACAGTGGATGAGATACTAAAAAAACATGAGATAGCTAATGAAAAATCACCAGATCCTCCCAATGCAACACACTACATGAGGTACCCATTATAGCACATGGGATATCCAGCATTGACTCCCCCCTTATCAGGAAAACATGTAGACTTATTAACATATCACTCTCCACTAAATACCACCTTGTCCCAATGTTGGTTTCCCATAAGGTTCATTTTACATCCCTTCTGCAAGAGATTTCTCATCATTATGCTCCACTTGTTACTTAATAAAGTTCCAAAAAGTTTTTTAGAGTCCTTATTTAGGTCATATATTATGAAACCCAATAGTAAAAAAATTCTACATGAGTAACACCGGCCCTATGATTCTCTCTCTTCAATCTCTTCCTTAGAAATCCCCTAGGTGCCTTTCCACTTTCCAGTTTACATATTATACCATTTTCCCTCATCTTTAAGTGATTGAGATTAGTGGCACAATATGACATTAGGAATGTGTCCCACTAGTCTAATCATTGAAAACAATATCAAAATAATAAATATACTCAGAGTATTTTGGACATACTAGATCCACTACTTAATTAAATACCAGAACACCATTGATAATAAGAAGTATGATAATTCCTTGAATTCATTTGTTCAACATCATATAGGTGTTAAACCCCATAATAATTCCAATTATTCATTTCTATCTTATTGGATTGATGGTGTAACTATCAAATATGATCATGGATCTATTAATATTGTTACTGTTAGTGCAGTCTTATGGGTTATTTGGGATATTCAAAATAGTTTTATGCTACATGGAAATCACTTTTGTTTGGATAAATTACTCAGAAACTAAATATTTTGATTAAAACAGTAGACACTATTTCCAATAACACTTCATAATGGACCAATTTCTTCAGTATCAATGTTATTTGTTTAGTAAAAGAGAGGATCACTTGGCACTGGGGTAGTTGGTTCCCATAAATGTTTTTCCTAAAATAACCTCTAGTATATATTTTCTAGAATTTCATTATAAACTAATGTGGTCTTATTCAAGAATGGAACAACAATGAATGCCTAATACATGTACAATAGTGAAGTGTGTATTCTCTTATAGGAATATCACTACATGTTGATTCATTTAATTCAATCCTGGAATTGGAATATTATTCTCTCAATGGTATATTGTATCTTATAATTAATCATCAATATCATTAAGGTACATATCAATCACACTATTTTATATTATTTATTATTTCAGAATGAAAAAAAACCTTTATAAAAATAAAATTCCTTAAAAATATTTGGATTGAGTGGAATGTGGTGGTGGATTCTATATCTTGCATAGGATTTAAATCCAATCCTCAAACTGTTTTTTCATCCATTGTATATTTACCTATATATTATAATTAAGTGGTGGCCAATAATGCTCCTAGTATCTATTTTTTAACTCCTAATAAAATCACTGATTCATTTTCCCCATGTAAAAAATAATTTGTTTTTGAAGGTGCATCTTTCCAAGTTATTACAAAATAACCATTTTGGAAAACCTATAGAGTGTATTTGATTTAATTTAATCATATATTAATTAATTAATCAATCCTATGTGAAAAGGAATAAAGGATTATATTCTACATTTTATTATACCTAACTCAATTGTATACTATAATTTTCTAAAACATATCTAATACAAACACTCACACCATATCCTTTAATACATAATTTTTGAAATTCTATACCTATGGTTTTCAAATTAAAATTTCATCATACCCTGATTTATAAATAACTACCTACAATGTAATGCACCCCAACACCCCAACACCTACAAATACACCTCAAAACTACCCACAATCAGAACATAATTCACCACCTATAAAATAGAACAAAATACAATGCGATGCACCTACAATCAAACCATAAAAACATAACTCAGCATCAATCAGAACTACTAACAATCAAAATAGAACACAATAAATAATGAAACTATTTTTCCACTATAATCAAAACAAAAACAGAACATCCTCATCCCACAATGAAACCAATGAAACATCCACATCAAAAAAACATTCAATGAAACCAATTTGTCATACTCAAATACCAAAAAATTAATACATAAATAATGATAACAGAACAAATCAATTGATGCATTTAACCAATGATAAAAAACATACAAAATATCACACATATATTCAGTCACATCAAATCATCAAACATCAAATGTCATAAATATCAGTACAAAATGTAATAGATAAATCTATACCTGATCACCATCAGTATCATCATCTTTATCATCAGCCTCATCCTTTTCCTCATCCTTGTCCCCACCGTCATCCCCATCCCCATCTGTGTCCTATGCCTCGGTCTCTTTCTCACCATCATCCTCTCCATCTCCATTGCCATCACCATGAACGAAATCATCTACTCCACCACTAGGACTACAATATGGTACACTATATAATGAATTATTTGATGAAATTTTTACATCACAAATCATGGTGGTATCTCGTAGATGTGATGCACATAAAACATTAATCAATTTCATAAATTCATCTTCTACACTTTTATCCCATTCTTCCACCCATGTGACACTTTTTAAGTATGTTCTTCCCATGCCTTAACCCTTTATAACTCAGTGGTACTAAAACTGGTACCTAATGTTTACCAATACCTCATCATGACTATAATCTTCACAGGTCTACAACGTACTCTTCTGTAGTTCTAATCTCCCAAAACCTGATGTAAGTGATCATTTGGCCCAAAAATTTTAGGTTGATGGGAATAAAGAGACTCAAAAGTAGCTGATTACAAATTTAAACAGAAGATAAACTTAAACAGTAGATATATTAAATTTTAAATAAAAAAGTAAAACTTATAATCAGATGATGTGTCTATTCGTTAATTACACTTTTATATTTTTTTCATTCTCCTCGAGAAAAATAGTTATCCTTGACCTACATGTCCTTCAATATTCAATACCTCCCTCTACAATGAAATTTAACATAGGAAACCATAATGTAAAATAGTTCACTGATAATGAATTTCATAAATAAAATAAAATGGATATTAATTTTAAATGAATATGAAAACAAAAAACATATGGTTTGATTTCTTTCTCTTTATTTCAATTTATTTCAGTTTAGTGTAGTTTGTGTTGATATTAAATCACCACTAATCTACAAACATTATAAATATAATGTATTATAAAAGAAAAAAATTAAATTTAAATTCCTAAGGAAAAATTATAAAATATCATTAAACTTAATTAAATATTTATTTTATTAATTTTTTACAGTAATATTCATACGTTCAATTTTAATCATGTAGATAACTCTTTGCTATTAAAAGTCTCTTTCATTCTCAAAGTTATAGAATGATTCTTTATATTTATCATTTATTTCTGTTTCCCATAGATGATAATAGAAATACTTTAACATATATATAAAATTACATGATATGAGATAAGATATACATGTTCAATTTACTTACGTGATATAGTCATAGAACAAATCATAGCTGAAGAAAATTGTGTGATTTGCCATATCCCACTCTTTATGTATTAATTTAATCAATGTATATAATTTAGGAATTCTTCCTGTCTAAGTAATTGAAGGAAAAACGAGTTCAATTTTCTCATAATATTATTCTTCATTTCTCATTTTTTTGTTCATTCCCATAGTAAGATCAGACAAATACTTTGAACAAAAATCCATACATTCTTGATCCATGTAGACGTTTAAGATAGGACCTTCAAGATGATTCATATTCTAGACATAATACTTCAATGTAGACATATTTCATTCAGTTGGAAACATACAATGAAAATCTATAGGTCATATGAGAAGTATTTCGATTAGAAGATAGAAAGTTATATGAAATATGCATGTGAAAAATGATGTTGGAAAGATTTTCTCTAACTCACACAAAATTATTGGGGCATCTACCAACATTTTTTTCATGAAAGTCTTAGAAAAATTCTGAGAAAAAATATCTCTAATCAAATATTAAAAATAAATAACTTACACCCTAACATTATTGGAAAAATGATGACATATTTCTATTGGAATCAAATCATGTAGAAGGATGTGACAATCATGAGTCTTCAAAGATTTTAGATTCAACTCTCTTTTGTTGAACCATTTTGATATTTTCCTTAAATAGTCCTTAGGAACATTAATAGTCTCTAGTTCTCCCAGAAATTAAAATTTTCTATAGGTGTAATAACATAATAAGTACAAGGAAGTTTCCATTTATTTTCATAGATACTCATAGGAATCAATTCTAGTTAGATCCTCCAATCCACTAAGTCACGCTGAGATCGTAAATAATCTTTTTTCATTCCCTTGATATTTAGAAAAATCGAAATAAAAATTTTACATATATTATTTTCAATGTGAATTACATCTAAGTAATGATGTAAAAAAAATTTGACCAATAAGAAAACTCAAAGAAGATACACCCCTTATCCCAATTGTAATGGGTTCTAGTCGAAATAGTCTTCCTTTTTCTAGATTTCATTTGACCCTTTTTGAATGAAAAAATGAAATATTTTAATTCAATATGCACATTAGTTCCAGACATACACTAAGGTTGATCCTCAGTCTTCAGTTCATTATCATGTCATTGATTATTATTTCTATATGGAAGGTCCATTAGAAAAAATATTAAATTTCCCACAAAAATTAAACAAAGATGATGTTTCAGTCTTTTAGATCATGTATTCTTCATAAAAATAGGACATAATATTTTTTCCTTTTTGATCCACCCAGAAAACATTTCATAAGGAAAATCATTTATCATCCACATAAGTGGAACACACATCTGAAATATTTATTTTGAACATATATCATATGTGCACGCACACAGATTCCAAATAAGATTCAACTCTTTCATTAAAGGTTTCATGGATATGTATATATCATTTCTTGGATCAAAATGACCAGATATGAGTATACTCATGAAAGTGAAAGGTTTTTTCATACACAACCATGGAGGAAGGTTATAAATTTGTAATAAAACCATCCATGTGATGTGAGATGTAAGAATCTTCCCAAATAGATTAAAACCATCACATGAAAGACCGAACCTCACATTACACACATTAGCTATGAATTCAGGATATTGATCATCAAATCTCTGTCATGCCAAACCATCTAAAGGGTCCACCAACTCATAATTATTCTTCTTTCCCTCAATATATCTCCATCACATTTTTATTGATATTTCCCCCGTCATGAAAATATTTTGGAATCTATAGATCAAGGGAAATTGACACATTACATTCTGTGGCACATGGGATGGTACTCCATAGGCTTTTGGCTTCTACCAGGATGTGCCAAATTTTATAAAATCGTCTCGTTCAGCAATTTCCTCCAAGAATAAACTACAATATTTTGGGCAAGCATGAATATTGATTTTTTAAAATCCAAGTTTCTTAACTATCATCCATGCTATATAGTGGTTTGAGGGAATTTCATGATCCTCTAGAAGTAGGTCCTTCAAGAATGTTAGAATGTAATCTATGGTAGTATTAAAAATCCTACACATGGTTTTCCAAAGAAACAATCAGATTAAAAATTATAACTTTTTAATTTTACTACATTGCCGATATACTTGAGTCATAGAAGCATCATTAATGTTTTTTTTCATATCAATATCATTATTTTCATTAGACGAATCACATGTGATCGTATAAAAGTCGTCTTAGGTTTTCATCATTTCCTTCTCATGTTGATGAATAAATAAAAACTGTTAAAATAACAAATTATCCAATCCAGTCCACTCATTTGGATCATCAACATTTTGAGATTCAATTTTCTACCCATTGTGATACCACACAAAGTAGTTTGTTTGAAAACCACATTTGGTTATATGGTAGCTAACTTCTTCACATCACAACCAAGTTCTTACAACAAAATTATAATATGGGAAGTGTATGTGACCACTATATAAATCATTTCCAAACACAAAATCTAAAACCTTGAGAAAATTGTTTTGAAAATCACTTGATATCAGATCGGTTCCATTAATCCATGTTCTATCCATTATATAAAAAATATTATAAGTCAGTTTTTAAAAAAAATTCAATAATAAGTAAGTTTTATAAGAAATATATTTAAATAAATGATAATTGTTCACTTTATATGAAACCATAACTCACACACTACTATCTATGAGAATCCTAATATGAAAGAAAACAAAATACTATATATATAACAAATTACTATAAATATAAAACCATCATATTGATTTCATTTAAAAATATAATACCATGATATTGGTTGGGGTTTGTTATTTTATTTGGATTGAGTATTTTCATTTCTATTTTGTTTTATTATAGTAATATATGGTGCATAGCACACAACAAAAACAAGGTTCCTTGGTGAAAAAGCGCATTGTGTGGCACACAATGCATGGAAATGTTAACATGCAGTGTAGAAAAAAATATTAGCATATTTAAATTATAACAAACAATAGGTTAGGTAAAAAAATTATTAGTAATAATAAAAAGATAAAAAGATATTCTTTTCATCAATTTTAAGAAATATTTATTTTGAACAATGATTTATTTTTAATAAATAACCGTAATTCATTAAAAAGAAAATAATTTCAATTTTATTATGGGAAGGATGTCAAAAATATGGTATGGTTGTTAGTTATTCATGCTCACAATAGTTGATCAGTTTGGTATAATTTAGTTTTCTTAGGATCTAATCAATTAATTTCAATTTAGTTTATTAAGTGGGTCATCGTCATAAGGAATAAATTGGGATATTATGTAAAACATAGTGTATGTGATAGGGAAACATTGCATAAAGACCATATTGGTAGATTATGTCCATATATCCTATTTATAAAACATCCCTTATTAGCACTATATTTTCTCTCAATAATTTCACAACAAGACCCAAACTAAAATAACTAGTATAAAAAATAATATTATTATTATTTAGAAAGTATTATAGAGACAAACTAATTAAATATTTTTTGAAATAATAATATATTATGTATATATCATTAAGTTCATTTTTAATTATTATTTAATCACTCCACATTATCATTTAGTGACTATTTTAACTTCAAAATGAAACTTACTACAAAAAACAGCCACACACAACCCATAATTCTTCTCTTTCATTTACATATTCAAGTAATTTATATATTTTATAATTTATCAACAATGATATGTTTAATATTCCTTTATTTCCATATTTTTTGAAAAATACCTTTTTTCATCACCCATATTTATTCTAATTTGTCAACATTCAATTTGTTAATAAATTAACACATATTGTATTCCATCACACACTTATTTAATTTCAACTGATGTCATTCCCATTTTATTATTACTAACCATATTCCATAACCACTAGGAAAATAAAAAAACAATACCACATAATAACACATTATGATTTTAATAACCACCAGAACATCCAATCACTAAATCATCAATACACCATAATCATCACACAACAACAACCATCTTCCATTCACCATTAACCATCCCTCAACATATCCAATGCCAATCCAACCACAACCTTACTTATTAAACATAGTCTATATCGAAAATAGCCATCACCGTCCCAATAATTTCCCAGAAATATCTAAAAAATAAAAATTTAAAAATAGAAGACACACTAGAATACATATAAATATATTTAAACCACTATAATTACCATAGTTGAAATTTAAAAGGGATTTCAAAACATTTTATAATATCTTACATGACTATTTACCAAAAATTTACAGATTCACACCAAACAAGTTTATTTATATGTTTAGGTGTATAACATTTTATGAATGATGAGTTCAAATAATCAATTACATAAGGGGTTCATAATTCAATACGACTGAAACAAACATAATAGAATGTGTAGAGATTACAGTAAAAGCTGAGTGAAAAAATTCTAAATAAATTATGTATGAAGATATAACTTGGTTAGAACTTACCGGTTTGAAGTGGATGAAAAAAATGACTTAAAAAGGGATGTATCATGGCTGTTAAGTACCGTTATTAGGTGTGAAGCACTCTTATTTAGAGAGAAATGTGGCCTTATCAGTTTAAGAGTGGGGAGGCAGGGTGCTGTAAATTTCTATCCCAATGGTTTTTAAAAACCATAGGGAACTAATTTTGGGTACCCTCTATAAATGCTTCAAAAACTATTGTAATATCGGTACCAATTCCATGGTTTTTTTAAACCATTGGGATTCCCTCATTTTTCAATTACCTCACCCAAAATTTTGAAAAACCCATTGGGTTAGGGTGATCTATACCAATACTTTGAAGAAGACATTGGGATTCCATGATTTTTTTGATATCTAGAAGGCCTTATCCCAATGTTTTTTGGAAACTATTTATATAGGGTCCTTGGTATTGATGTTATTTCTAGTAGTGGTACAACGATTCCACTCTCAACCTTGTAAAAATAGTGAACATTAGGGGAATTAATGTATTTACACATTGCCTTTGCAAGGTCCTTGGATGTTTCCTAGTGAGGTTGAACAATGTAAAATTGATACGTCTAGTGCATTTTTAAGTTTTAATTTATTATATTCTATTATAATGAAATATAATATAGTTTTTTATCAATGAAACAAGATCCATAGAGATAGTTGTTTTAATCTGTTGTACCTTGATTCATCCCCTCATATGAGGGTATTTAACCTAGTTGGTCTAAAGGAAGTTATGAATTAATGTACCTAAATTATGATATATATATATACGTATATATATCACAATCAATAAGAATATATTTACATATTTTTAGGAAATAAGAACTCAACTTTTAGTGAATTCAATTTATTCTTCAAATTATGTTTTCATCAAAAAACGGGTATTACATATTTTTTTATAGAATATTATAATTAATTTCTAAAGATTTGATAAATTTTATTTCATAAAATTAATATTATTTTTAACTAATTTTTTCAAAAGTAACATTTATTTATATTTTTAGAATGTTTTGAAATGTTTGACCTTCCGATGAATAGTAAAAAATACTAATTTTTATTTAAAACTATATTTTTATTTCAATATTTTAGAATATTCCACATTTTAAAAATAAGTTTAAAGTAATATAAGTTCATAAATATTATAAATCATGTAATTATGTTAATTTGAATAAATTTAATTGATGAATTTTTTATAAAAAAATTTTATAATTAAAAAGGAATTATTTTGGAAAATGGTTTTTATTTTGTTTTATGTTTTTACATTAAATTAATTTCATCCACATCAAGAAGTTTAACCATGAAAAATGTATTCCATATTTTTAACTAGATGGTAAAATTTTTGAAAATACAACCCTTTTATTTTTGGTTAATATGAATAGTAAGAATAATAAATATTTGTTACACGAGTAATGGTAAAATGGTTTAATTAGATTATAATATAATGTGAGATTGGTTAAAATTAATTTCAATACATTATTTCATTTAATTACATAATAATATTAAGTCTATTCTATTGGAAAATTATAAAATATAACCTTTTTCAATTTAACATTGATTTTTAACTTTTTAATATTTTAGTTAGAGATAAAGTCAAAACTCTCACATTATTTTTTTAAATATCTATAATAATTTGGGAAAGCAATGAAAAATTACTTATGTTTCATTATAAATGGTTATTTTAAGTATAAATTAATTTATTTATTCTGTTAATTTATTATTTTATTTTTAGTTATCAAATAATTACCTTTAATTCTTATGCAATGCCAATAGCATGCTTGTGCAGGTAGTTAAAAAATCATGTAAATGATTTTAAAAACCTAAAAATTAATCTTTTTTGGGTGGTTTAAAGCGTACAAAAAAATTTATTATATATATAAAATATTATATATGCATGAAATTATTTTATTTTAATTCTGTTTCTTTCATTTTGTTTTTACAGTAAAATTAATTAAATAATTCTCAACATGACATTAATAGTATTTTATGTTAAATATATCATTTCAAATATTTTAAATTAAAAAATCCTATATTAGGATAATTAAATGTTATATGGTCTAAAATATCCACCATGGTCCATTTATGGCTTGTTTTTCTTTTTATGGTAACTTCCCTAACCCATAATGAGTAAAACACATTTATGTCACAGTAATGTTTAGAAGGGATAATAGAGGGTTAAAACTAAGAGATAAGGTTGAAAAAAATACAAGACCAATAATAATGTTATTGGTTGGGAGGACTTGGACTCATAATCATCTTATATTCAAATTATACTAATTTGAATATGGTTTCCATAAAAATTTATTTGAATTATTTTACTGCTTTACTAAATTCCAAGTGTTCCGCTTCCCTCACATATAAAGGGAACCTCCTATACTTCATTATTAATAATTTTTTAGCCTTATATATCTACAAATCACTACCCAATTCAATTTTAAACATTAATATTCATGAAGTTGATGTGATTTTCTTCGTAAAAGACGATTTCAAGGGTCCTTAATAAGGAATATAATGGTGGATAATCAAAGAAGAGGTTATCCTCTTGCCCAAATTCATTAGTTTTATTTCTTATAAAACATGAAAATAAATGTAACACATTCTAAAATAATTAATTCCATATATTAATTATAATTAATTATTATTACTATTATAGAACATCTATAATCCAACTTCTTCTCATCCTTTGGAAAATTATAATGTCTCTCATATAAGGACCCAACTGTAAAACATTACATAATCCTATGTTTTATTTAATAACATACATTCTTAGATAAATTGGATCTTTTTAGGGCTAGAATTCTTGGTAATTAGGTTATAAAACATAAATAACATCTCATAACCATACATGTGGATACTATTAAAATAATATCCATTTTTTAAAAGTATAATAATTTTCAAATAAAAAATAATTAATTTGAAAAATATTCATTAAATTTAAATTTTCTTCTTTATTTCTCTTACACATCCTTATAACTAGTGAAAAACATTTAAAAACATGGGATGAGCACAAAAAACTCGGTATGGGATATATAGAATGAATTCGTTAGTCATGTGATAACATAAAAACAAATCAAACCCATTTCATAAAAACTTGTTAACATGCCTGGAAATATAATGTAGTTTCCTTGGGACACATTTACTATATCACTATTACAATCACCCTAACTCATGGAATAACCATTTGGTCAAATTATACCTCGAGAGTACCCAATACCTTGGAGAGCTATAATGGGGTTTACCCGTCATATCATGAGCTATAATGGGCTCAACCCAACATATAATGAGCTATAATGGGTTCAAACAAACAAAAATAATTTCCAAGGAACATATCAAGGTAATAAATTATCTTAAAATCAGGATAAACAACTCATTCCATATACATATAAAAAACAATCCTTTTGAAATTTATTAAAGAGGGTTTTAAAATGGATTTTAAAAGTAAAGTCCCTTAATATATAATTGGAGTGAGAATTAATATAATGGAATGGATATGTGTATACACTATAAATACACATATTTAAACATAATATATAAAAAATTCATTACACAAATAATCTTAATACCACATAATGAATAAAGAAGAAGGTTAACCAAAAGAATGAAGATTGGGTTAAGAATTCATGTGCCTCAGGTTCTTCATAATTAAAATATATTTAACCTATTATATAATGATTAAAATAGGTTTATTAATATCTTAATGAAAAATATTAATGTTTATAACAACTTATATTTTTATTTTACGACATCATTCGACACATTTATTAGTAATATTTTGTTATTTACATTATTTTGAGTGCATTTTTTACATGGTTTCCATGATCGGTTCATGATAGATATTCTTGTCAATTGGAAGTGAAAATACATAATTGGAATGAAAAGGTATTTAAATATATCCATAATAATAAATTATACAATTTATCTTTTTGAATTGTGACATTAGGATGATTCATAAGTTAAAACTTTACTGATATTTATTTTGGTCATTTTGGAAATTCTTCGATCATAGTGGACTCATTTTCTTATATAAATTAATCACATGTGTAAAAAATGATTTTAGAACATCAAATAAAATATAATAAATAAATTATAATATGTTAAAACTATAAAAATGTTTTCATGACTATTATGTAAGGAATTTCAATAAATTTAAATCACATCATCCACAATGTCGGTAAATCGACACATCCCGACAATGTTTTAATTTTGTTGAATAAGTGGGAGAGAAGAAAAAGTATAATGGTGAATCATACATAAACATGATGAAATAAAAAACATGTATTATAATGGATAATTCATTCCTATTGGATAATGGGAGGTGAGAAAATAATACGAAAATAAAGGAACTTGAAATAAAATAATGGTTGAGAAATCCATTACAAAAAATCTGGCAGCCTAACAACGTCACTTAAAAATTCATAAAATATTTAGATTAGTAATAAATTTTATCTCAAAATTATTAAATAATATGGGGGACATGTAATCTCATATCCCAACATAAAACAATTTAAATTAAAATATAATAACATAATAAGAGTGCTTGAAAAAGAGAGATATTTTGAGACAAAAAGTTTACAACATAACTGCTATGCAACATGGTTTTGCAAAACATTAAAAAGAGAGGGGATAGGAGTCAACCAGACCTAAATGAATCATAATAACATATAATAACAGAAAATAATGTAAATAAGAACATTTCATGGAAACTTGAAAGTTATACCACATAAAAGAGAACTTGGATGGAAAAAAGAAGATGGAAATTCTATCACATTGTAGAGTAACTCCAAAGATTTGAAGGTTGGGACCTTAGGGTCTTGATGTAACCTTGGGAAAAGTAATATATAGGTAATAAGGACATAAATTTATTGAGGAGTATTTTTTAATTTATTTAATGGAGGAATGGGTTGGTATTTATAGCAAAAGCGAGTGAATAGTTTATTAATTTTCTAGGGACACCTCATTAGTGGTATTTTCAAAACCCTGGGCTTTCCCATGGATTTTTCTCATGGTATTGGCCACATGATACAAATAATGTATTATTTTACTATACCAAAGTTGAACAACATTTTATATTAATTATTATATCATTCTAATGTCATCAAACATACTGAAAACTCAAAACTGTATTATTTACTATTCACGAAGAATTCATGTATTTTAGAAAAATCCAAAAAAAATCACCACAACCATTTTTCAACATGTAGAATTCAAAAAATGAACTCAATTTTTTTAAAATAATTTTATAAATATTATTAATTTAATTTTTAAATACAATAATAATTTATTCAAAAATAAAAAATATATATCTATAACTCATTTTTAACACCATGAAAAATTAATCAACCTATCATTATCTTATAACCTTAAGAAAATTAAATAATAATAAAATTTACTATTTATTAGGGTCATATTACTATTCATAAGGGTAGGTTACTTTTCACCAAAAATTTAGTTGGTTCCATTAGACTCTAAACAACTTATTGATCACAATTATAGATGATTAATTTTCGAAATTAAAAATATATAAGATGAAAAATTAGGTTTAAATCTAGTCATAAATATATATTTAAAATAATGTTTCATGCATTTCAATTTATTTTTTAGAACCTTGGGGTGTTATATTATCCCCACCTTCAAGAAATTACATCCTCATAATTTTATTTACTCATTAAAGAAGTGAGGGTACCTTTCCCTCATAGCATTTTCAGATTACCAGGTTCCTTTTTCAACAATGTGATTTCTCCAAAAAACCTTTACTTGGGGGATTACCTTATTACACAATACATATTCCCTTTGATCATTAATTTGAACTAGTTTCTCTTCATAAGAAAGGTTCTCTTCCAGCTGAACTGCTTCTAGGATTAAGAGATGATATGAATCTAGCACATATTTTCTCAACATCAAAATATGAAAAACATTGTGTACCTGAGATAAACTCGAAGGTAAATCTTTTGGGTAGACGACTAGTACATCTTTCTCCATAATTTCATAAGGTCCAATGAACTGTGGAGTTAGATTTATTTTCTTACAAAAATGCATAAAAATTTTCCATTTTGAGATTATAAGAAAAATATGATCACCTACCTCAAAATAAAAGTCTTTACTCCTATTGTCTATATAAACTTTATGCCTTCTCTGGGATTTCAACATGTGATGCTGGATCATCTTCACTTTCTCAGCAATTTCCTCTACTAATTTTGGTTACATCAACTTCCTTTCCCAGAATTCATCCCAAAAAGCTATAGTTCAACACCGCTTCCCATAAAATGACTCAAAATGTGACATCTATATTCTAGACTGAAAAATATTATTAGAAGAAAACTCAACTAAAGAAATATGATGATCCGAACTTCCCTGGTAGTCCGTTAAACAAGCTCGAAGCATATCCTCCAAATTCGGATTCGTTTGTTCTGACATCCCATCTGATTGGGGATGAAAAGATGTAATGAAATTTAATTCTGTTCCCAATGACTTCAGATTTACCTTCCAAAAAATAAAATTGAACCTGAGATCCTAATTAGATTTAATTGATAGAGAAAATACATGTAACCTAATAATCACTTTGATTTACAGTCAAGAATGTTGATCCAAGGACATTATATCTCGAATAAAAAGATAATGTGCATATTTTTTCAATCGGTCAATAATAACCCAAATTACATTATTACCTCGAGAAGTCTTAGGTAGTCCAACAAAAAAGTCCATGGATATATTCTATCATTTCAACTCTAGTACTAGAAAAGGTTGAATAATCCCTTTCGCTAACTGTCATTATACTGTAACATATTAATATGTGAAACATTTCACAAAAAAATCAAGAATATCCATTTTCATTTTATCCCACCAGAAATACTCTCGAAGGTATATGTATATCTTATTATAGCTAGGATAAACTGAAAATAGAGAACTATAAGATTCACATAACATATATTTCTTCAACTTGTAATCACAAGGCACATGCAACCTTTTACCAAATCTTAAAAATCAATCTTTATCAAGGTTAAATTTTGGAACCTTACCCATTTTAAACAATTCTAGATTTTTCTATAGCTCATGGTCTTCCTTCTGCTCTTGCATAATTATATCTAATAACGATAAATAAACAGAAACCTAAAACAAAACAGATGTATTTTCTGCACCAACAACATCTAAGGAAAAATTCCTCAAATCATTATTCAAGGGATCATTTTCTAAATATAGCATGGTTAATGATGAACGATGTTTTCAACTCAAGGTATCTACCAATTTTTTTATTTTCATAGAAGTTAATTGATTGTGCAATCATAATCCTCTATATATTCAAGGAATCTTCTTCCATCATGTTTAATTCCTTCTGAGTGAATATATACTTCAGACTTTTATGGTTAGTATATATTTGACATTTGGATCCGTATAAATGGTGCCTCCAAATTTTCAAATCAAAAACCATAGATTCTAATTCCAAGTCATGTGTGGGATAATTTAACTCATTTGGTTTTAGTTCTATTGAAGCATAGGCAATTAACCGATAATTCTTTATCAGAACAAAACCATTTTTACTCAAGGAAGCATCATTATATATGAAATACTCACCATTTTGGGAAGGAAAGTTCAAAACTAGAGCATTCACCAATCTATTCATTAGTTCCTGAAAAAAAATATCCCATTCTTCTGTCCCAACAAATTTATCCCCTTTTAGTGTTAACTTAGTTATAGGTCTAGATAAAAATGAATAGTTTTTAACAAACCATCATAAATAACCTACAAATCCAAGAAAACTATGAATCTTTGTAACATTTGTAGGTTTTGGTCATTCATAAACCACTTTTTTATCGGTAGTATCAACTATTATTCCATTCTCATTTACAATGTTCCCAAGAAAATAATTCTATTACAACCAAAAATTACACTTGATGAATTTTACATAAAATTTATTTGATTTTAATGTTTGAAAAACATCTCTTAGGTGTTTTTCATGCTTTTCTTTACATCTAGAATATACGTAAATGTCATCAATAAACACAACCAAAAACTTATCCAATAAATCAGGAAATATTCAATTCATAAGATCCATGAATACAGTAGGTTCATTATTTAACCCAAAAGATATAAATGTAAATTCATAATGACCATATCTTGTATGGAACACATTCTTCGTGATGTCTTCATCCTTTATATTCAACTGAGGGCACCCCGACCTTCGGTCAACCTTCAAAAAATACTGTGCTCCCCATAGCAGATCAAATAAATCATCGATATAAGGTAAATGATACTTTTTATTAATATTAATGTTATTAAAGGATTTACAATCAATGCAATGTATCATTGAACCATATTTATTTTTAAGAAAAAAGAAAGGAGAACCCCATAGTGATGTGCCAGGTCAGATGAATCCTTTATCTAATAATGCATGGAATGGATTTTTTATTATATAAGATCCATTTGGGCTATTTTATAAGGTGGTTTAAAAATTTTCTTAGCATCAGTAACTAATTCAAAAGTAAACTCAACCTCTCAATCAGGAATAACACTTCAAAAATAATTAGGAAAAACATCCAGGTATTCATTTCTTACTGGTACATAATTAATCTGGATAGTTCCCTTATCTTCCAAAATATTTGAATGATAAAATTAATTTCAATATTTTATTATTTTTTTAGCTTCTTGATATGCTATCAATGTTAAGGGTTAATTCTTGAACACAAACTAAAATTATTTCTGAAAAACAACTTCTTTTTCTATGAAATCTATCTTAACATGATAAAAATAATGCCAGTCCATACCCAGAATAACATCAAACTCTACTCAAGAAAAAAAACATGGTTTGTAGGTGAAATCTTCCTAAAGACAAGTATTGGTATATTCTTATAATTTATTTTTGCCATAATATTTTCTTTATCTGTTTTTACCATGAGATATGGTTTCATTTCATGAGGTTGAATTCCCATTTTTTTGGAAAATTTATCCGAAATGAAGGAATGTATAGACCCTAAATCAAACAAAACATTTAAAAAATTTATAAAAACAAGAAATGTACCTGATACCACCTCATTTTATGGCTCAAAATCTGTTTATGTCTTTGAAAATGAATTTACCAAACCCTTATTCTTCCAATATTGCTGATTGTAAGCTTGAGTGACTAGCTTCAGACAAACATTAGAAAAATGAACCAATTCCATATAGTTAGACCATCTTACCATCGGCTTCTCATTAATTTTCAAAAAAAAATCCTTGAACTCTTGAGACATGTGTCCAAACATTCTACATTGGTATCATATCCTTGAATTTACAAGACATTCAACAGGATTCGTTATACAACAATTTTCAGAAAAAGTTGAAATGATTTTCTTATATCCAGATTGCTTTGGAGAATTCTTACCCAATGCCTCCCAACCTAAAAAATTATTATTCTTGTAATCATGTGGCACATAAATGTTATAAAACTCAATATTAACTTTTTTAGCACAATGATAAAGTTTCTCATATATTTTAAACTCTCATAAAGCTAAAGATCTTCACAAAAATGGTTTCAAACTAGAGTAAAATCTATTAATTTTACTATCAAAATCCAGTGTAAAATCTTGTATATACCAAGACAGTCCTATAAAATTGGATTCATATGATTCCATAGAATCATCATATTTCTGCTTCAGTTCCATGAATTGTTTCTCCATTCCGAGTCGAATAGTTTTGGGAAAATAATTTTCTAGAAAAACACTCTTAAAATCATCTCATTCCATACTATCAAGATCATCTCTTTATCTTGTATTCTTAACCAGATACTACCATTGATTATATTTAACATCCTAATGATAAATTTATAGTATTTCATTTTGGCATTCTGAACATCCCATGACATAAAATATATATTTTAGAGCATTGATCCATCCTTCACCTATCACTAGATTTGTGGTTCCACTTAATGATGGAGGATGTTTCCTCAAAAAATGACCCACAAAATAAATTTTCCCTCATGGTGGATCTTGTTCCTCTCTATCATGTATACCAACCCTTTTTATTTCTTGATTCAACTAATCCATTGATGTCACAAACTACTCGGTGAAAAATTCCCACCATTCTGGGTTGTAGATTCGAACAAAAATCAGCCTCTTAGTGCCTTCCTACATCAGCTTCCTTATTTCTTATGTAGAAGACCATTATGAACATACATAACTTATAAAGCAACATGTTAATCCATAAATTCTATAACATTTCAAATTAACATAGTGTAAAAATAATTTATGGTATTCTTTTAACATCATCCTAACCCCTAAAGTTATCTAAACCATCCTATAATACAAACTATAAGGACCCATCCTTATAACAATACATAATCACAAGTTTTATACAAGAACATACATTCTTACACAATGAATATCTTTTTAGGTTTTAATGTTTTGTTAATTAGGTCATAAAACATACATAACATCACCTAACCATACATGTGGATACTATTAAAAATATATCCATTTGTTATAAATTATAAATTTTTTCAAATAAAATATAATTACTTTGAAAAATATTCCTGAAATTTAAATTGTTCTCCTTAGTTTTCTTAAAAATCAATATAACCTGTGAAAAACATTTAAAAACATGGGATGAGCACAAAAAGCTCGGTAAGAGATATAAGGAAAGAATTCGTTAGTCAAGTGATAACATAAAAAAACCAATAAAACCCATTTCATCAAAACTTGTTAACATGTATGGAAACATCATGTAGTTTCCTTAGGACATATTTACCATATAAATCTTACAATCACCCTTACACATGTAATAACCATTTGGTCAAATTCCACCTCTGGAGTACCCAATGCATTGGAGAGCTATAATGCGGCTTACCCATCATATCTTGAGCTATAATGGGGTCAATCCAACATATATTGAGCTATAATGGGATCACTCAATATAAGTAATGTCAAAGGAACATATATTTGTAGTAAAGTGTCTTAAAATTAGGAGAAACCATTAATTCCATATACATATAAAAAAATCTTTTGAAATTTGTTAAAGAGAGTTTTAAAAGGATTTTAAAAGGAAAGTCGCATAAAATATAATTGGAGTGAGAATTAATATAATGGAACGAATATGTGCATACAATTTATATAGACATAGTGAAACATAATATAAACAAAAAATTTCCACACCAATAATCTTAATACCACCTAATGAGTAAATAAGAAGGTTAACCCAAAGAATAGAAATTGTGTAAAGAATTCCCTTACCTTGGGTTCTTCTAAATTATGTTTTTTTAGACCTCATGTATAATTGCTAAAATGGTGTTATTAATATATTAATGAAACATATTCATGTTTATAACACCTTATATGATCATTTTACAACAACATTCGACACATTTATTAGTAATATTTTGCTATTTACATTGTTTCGGGTGCATTCTTTACATGGTTTCCATGATTGGTTCATGATGCATATTCTTCTCGATTGGAATTGAAACCCTAGAATTTGAATGGATTGGAATTTAAATATTTCTAGAACAAAAAATTATTCCATTTATCATTTTTAATTCTTACTTGAGGGTTCTTCAAAAGTTAAAACAATATTGATATTTGTTTAGGTCATTTTGGGGATTCTTCGATAGTAATGAACTAATTTTTTTATAAATTAATCACATTGGTAAAATACCAATGTCAGGAAATTATATAATATATAATAAAAAAAATTATAATCTGGTTCAACCATAAAAACGGTTTCCTGACTAGTTTTTAAGAAAGTAAAGAAATTGAAATCACATCGTCCAGGATGTCGGTAAATCAACACATCACGAACGGTGTTTTAATTTGTAGTATAAGTTGGAGATGAGAAGGAGTATAATGGTGAATATTACATAATCATGATGGAATATAGAATATAAAATATGATTTATCAATTATTATTATTGGAAAATGGTAGGTTAGTAAAGAAGAAGAAAATAAATGAACTCCAATTAAAAGAAAAGATGAGAATTCTCGAACGAAAACTTTGGAAACCTAACAGCGTCACATAAAATTTCATAAAATAATTCAATGAGAGAAAAATGGTTTCTCATAATTATTACAAAATATTTATATTAAAGGGATATGTAATGAAATATCCCAACATAATCCAATTTCAATTATAAGATAATAACATAATAAGGTGCTTGAAAAAGATAGATATTTTGAGAGGAAAATTCTGCAGCATAATGGCTATGCATCATGGTTTTAAAAAACATTAAAAAGTGAGGGGACATTGGTAACCCATATATATATTAATAATAATGTAGTATATAGATATAAAAATTTTAAATAATATCACAGTATGTAATCTTGAATGTTATACCACATAAAAGAGAACATGAATGGAAAAAAGAAGTTGAGAATTCTCTTCCTTGTAGAGTAACTCCAAAGACTTTAAGGTTGGGACCTTGGGGGCTTGATAAGACCTTGTGAGGAATAATAGGGAGTTAAAGAGACCATAGATTAATTTAGAATTAATTTTTAATGAATTTAATGAAGTAATGGGTTGTTATTTATAGACAAAGTGAGAGAATATGTTATTAATTTCTAATGGCCACCTCATTAGTGGTATTTTCAAAACCATGGGCTTGCCCCTTGTATATTCCCATGGTATTGGCCACTAGGGAAACCTAATTTCATATCTTACTGTAAAAAATTCAAAAAACATTTTATATTAATTATTATATCATTATTATGTCATTATCATGTCATTAAACGTACTGAAAACTCAAAAGTGTATTTTTTTACTATTCATGAAAATTCAAATATTTTAGAAAAATATAAAAAATTCACCCTAACCATTTTTTGACGTGTAGAATTAAAAAATGAGCTCCATTTTTTGAAAATAAATTTCAAAATATTATTAATTTAATTTTTAAAAAAAATCATAATTTATTGAAGAAAAATTATTTTTAATCTATAACATATTTTTAAAAACCTTTAAAAATTAATCAACATCTCCCTATCTTATAACCTTAATAAAATAAACTAATAATAAATTTTATAATTTATTAGGGTCATATTACTATTCATATTACTATTCAAAAGGGTAGGTTACTATTCAAAAAAATCAAGTTGATTCCATTAGACTCCAAATAACTTACTCATCACAATTATAGATTACTATTTTTCGAAATTCAAAACATAGACGCTCAAAAAATATTTTTAAATGCTATTTATAAATATATACTTAAAACAAAGTTTCATGAATTTCAATTTATTTTTTAAAACCTTAGGGTGTTCCAAATCGTGTGTACGTGTGGTCTACCACCTCTAGGAAGAAATGTGATTATTTTTTCACTTAAATTATTCATGGATGGTAACAAAAATAAATTTAATAAATATATATGATAAATGTGATATAATATTGATTCTAAAAATGAGAATTATTATTTACCTTTCTTTGAATCTGTTCTTAAAAAAAATAAAACAACTTTCATGTGTTCGTACAACCTATCATCTCTATAGACGGTGTAATTAATTGTTTTCTCTCATTGCCAGTTATGGATGAATATAAATATATACATATAATTAATTAATGTAAATTATATACATATCATTTTTATAATTATGTATATTATTGAAAAATGATCAAATAATATATAACATAACTACATAACCAAAACTCTCATGAAGAAAAGAAACAGTTAACACCCAAAAACAATGATTTTAATAAGAAATTATTAATAAATGGTAGTTTAGCTATCATAAGTGGATCATATATGATATTAGAATTTGAAATTTGATTATAAAATATAATTTTAAAATTTTAAAATTATTATATCATAGGTTAGATCACTTTTGAAGAATGTCATACATGAGGTAAGGGTTTATCGTCTAACTTTTATTTCATTTAGACTTATTCCATATTCACCAATTTTTTCTTTTCTATAGTGTATATTATACCCAAGATTATCATTTTTTATTATTTAATGAAAAATTTAGTGATATAAAAATCCATATAAGGTTTCATATTTCAAGTAGTCTTGATACGGAGATTACCAAAGAAGTAAGGATTTTATGTTACAATCTCATTGTTTACCAGGATTGTTTATGATTAAAATTTAAATTATGAAATTTCATGATCTAAATATAATGAAATTCATTGATTTATATATCATATTGTTATTTATATAGGGTAAATTTTTCCCTCTAATTTTTGTATCTTTATTTACTCATGAGACCAAAGGAATATTTTTAAGGATATACTAATTTATTTATCTCTTCAGTCTTAATTTTTTTTATATGTCCATGTATTCAAAAAATATTTTAATTTTTTTTATATGATAATCTTATTTTATAAATATTTTTTTATTCATGGTTTAACTTTTTTTAAATGGTTTAAAAGTAATATTATTTTGGTTTTCAAAATGAGGTACTTTTGACTTTTTTACAAACAAATGTGAAAGGAATCAATGTTGTAACATACACTACATGAATGAAATTTATAATTATCATGAACACTAAATATTTTTATGATTACCTTTTATATTTACATAGTTCATTTCAAATATTTCTTTCCATAATATTCTTGAAATACTTAGTTTTTTCATAAGTGATTTCAAAATTAAAAAATATTCTTTCTCAAGAAATATTTCAAGTGATCTATTATGTGTGTTTTCATATAATATGGTATCATTTGATGTTACTTATGATTTAATGATAATGTGAACCCATGGTACTATCATTATTTTTTATCAGGTCGTTTTTAATAATTATGAATATGTGTTTATAAAACTCATTAACTTTTCCTTAGTTATGATATAACGAAAGTTATAAAATCTTGTGGCACACATATATATGAATTTCATTATGTGAATATTGTTTTCAGAATTACATATAGATATAATTAGTTTGGTATGGATTTATATATCATCAGATAATAAGTTCTATAACTGTTAGGGAACCCTTTTTAGTAAGGAAATTTATCCACTATGACAGTATTGGGAGTTAAACTTAACTAAGGATATGATTGAATGGGGAGTGAACCCGATCCACAATGATAGTATTGGTAATGATATTTGACTAATTAAATGATTATATATTGTTTCTTATGCCATCAACTTTTCTCTCATGCCAACGTTATGCTCTCATGGAATATATTCTTCGATTCTTTTATGAATCAAGTATTATGAACTAAAATAAATTATACCATGAATAAAAATTATGATATATGATTTTCTATGTATTATTTTCAAATTTTTTATCATGTTATCATACCCTTATACTCATGTTATGATAAAGGGATCATTGATATCTTTACTGTTTACCCATACTGAGCATCTGAGATCAAATTTTCTTATGTATTATCTTTACACTATATGGATAATGATTTTAAATATTATATTTCTAAGAGGGGTTATACTTGGGATAAAATAATTGGGAGATAATATAGATGACTTATCAACAAGTGGATTATGTATGCATGTTTATAAATACACTAGATCTATACACTTGTGGAAGGGATTATAATGATATGTGTTGAATATATATATATAATAATATGTACTTTTTTTATGAAATGTATCGGTAAATATAATATCAATGATGTTTTTATAGTATATATTTCCTAATTATCTCTAATGAAATATGGTATAGGAAAGAATATGAAAAATTCCCTAAATCCCTCTTGGTAATGGGAATCATAAAATGTCAGACAGTTAGTCATGAAATGACTAATAATAAAAGACCAATCAATAAACAATTCATAAATTAAAATAAATAAAATTATAGAGGAATTTAATATATATAAATAAATCAATCACCCCAATACATTATTCATCAAATTAATATACTAATTCTTCTTTTTAGTCCTTAAAGCTTCATTTTTCTCATTCAATCTCATAAACATATTATCTATATCTTGTAATGATGGGATTCCTAAGAAAGATTTTCATAATATATAAAAACTATAATCCAGAAACTAGGTGTGGAAATATAACTTCCATCTATTTTTAAATAGGAATCATTTATCGATAGTTTACTAGACACACAATGCAGAGTTTAAACAGACCATCAAATAATATTATTTTCAATATCATCGTTATAACCTAGCCATTAAATTTGGGAGTATGAAAAGTACTAACTAATATATGAAATAAATATATATTTACTAATAAATATAAATTTATTAATAGGTTCTATGAAATAATAAGTTAATTTTTTTAAACTAATTTTATTCATTAAACATTTGGTTTCATCAAAAATGATTTCTATTGATTTTTGTAAGAATATATTATAATTAATTTATAGATATTTTAGAAAATTTATCTTATAAATTAAAAAGAATATTTTATATTGGATTATAAAATTAACATTGGAAAAATTTTGGTATTTTTTAGAATATATTGATTTTGTAGTTAATAGTGAAATATATTGATTTTGGTAAAAATGTCATTTAATTTCAATAAATTAAATAATATTGAATCCTAATTATTTTTTGATTATGATTTAATGTAAAATAAGTATTATTTAGTTACATTTACTACACATAATTAATTTTTCATCAATATTATATTGGATTTTAGTATAAATCTATTTTTTTTGTTTAAAAATGGGATGTTTTTTAAAACTGTTTTATATTGATAAATATTTACAGCTTTTAATGAATTATAAAAACTACCAAATACGAATTATTTGAATAATATTTATTTATTATATATTTATTAATATTAATTTAAATTATTATAATGGTAATTATGTTTCATATATTTAATATAAAATCATCTTTTTTCTTTAAAAATACTTATCATGAAACCCACTTTTTCATCGCGTTTGTAGGTTTAATTTTAAATTAAAAAATGAATATTTTGTGTATTTAATTTCATTAAATGGATCCCATGTTTTTAACAATAATAATTTATATTATATAATATAGTCAATTTCCTTTTTCAGTAATAAGGAATAGTAAAAAATGGAAAAAATCTTTTACTGCCTTTACGGTTTAAACGAGTTTATCAAGAGGTTAAACATAAATGATAAGGGGTAAAACGACCTAGAAACTTTTACAATGATCATTATATAGAAATATTTATAAATTTTTTCCTATAAGGTTCAATAATGACCCATTTTTGGATCTTTTTTGTATTCGAAAATGTGGGTACACCTTTTTCTTTTCGAAAATTACATGTGTTCCACTCAGCTCACATATAAAAGGTCACCCACTCTCCTCTTCTATTAACAACTTCAAATAAATTTATATCAAAAAATAACTGAATATAATTATTCCTTAATTCCATTAAAACATTGTATAATCCATGGTTTTATGAGAGATAAATCATAAGAAGACTTTTAATGCTAACATATGGAGGTTGTATGAAGAAGGTGTATCATGCTTAACCGATTGTTTTTATTTTATTTATTATTCCTAATACTTAATATATTATTAAATTATTATTATATAATAATAATATTATATCACATATAATTAAATTTTATAATTTCAATTAAATAAAAAAATCTAGTAACTCATCTATAAAATGGGGTTTGAAATCATCATTTGTGTGTACAAAGAACTACTGCCTCACGAAGCGATGTCATTTGTTTTCCATCATCACCTCCCACAGATTTTTATAAATACTAATTTAATTTGTGTGTGTATATATATATATCATATTTATACTTCTTTATTTATTATAACACATATACATTCTTACTTTCCATTATGTGGCAGATATAATAACATCGCTCACGTGTGTGGTGGACTACTGCATTGCGAAGTAATGTGATTCATTTTCCACTAATTAATTACATGGATGTTAATAAGTATAATGTTAATGAATATATTTATAATAAATTTAAAAATTATGATATTCACGAAATATATCATTCTCATAATAAAATATATCATTTTATTTCATACACTGAAAAATGATAACATCGTTCTTGCGTACGTGTGGAATACCGCCTCCATAAAGTGTTGTGATTATTTTTTTATCACCAAAACACATGTAAGATATATATAAGTATATTTAATGACATAATATTGTATTTATAATATTATAAACATTATTAAATGATGAAATATTATATACCTTCTTTCCATAATGTTCATGGAAAATGGTAACTTTACTTATCCATAGGTACACCATACCATCTCCATGATCGTAACATAGATCATTTTTCATAATAATCAGTCATGATTAGTATAAAAATTATAAATAATGTATAAAAATTAGAAATATGTCAGGATTATTATTATGGAGATAAATAAACAATAAAATCTTTAACCACAATCAAAACACCGAATCTGTTTTGAAGAAATGAATTGAACATCCACAAAACACCTGACATGGAGTTACCTAATTAAGTATTTAAATATTTCATTAAAAATAAATAAAATAACTTATTTAAGAGTAAGGTATTAAAAATGAAAATGGTTCTTATTAAATCAATTATTTTATATAAAAATATTTTAGAAGAGTTAAGGGAAACACAATGAATGTTGGGACTTGAGGTAAGGGTTTGTCTTATCATTTTTATTTTTGTAAGACATGTGACACATTGACCACTTAATTCTATTTTGTGCTTTATATAAATCCAATTAGTTCCTTTTATTTTTTTTCATTACAATTACTTATATTTACAAATCCATGTAATTTTCTCTCTTTCATGATGTTTTGATCCAGAGATTACCTAAGCTATAAGGGAGTTCATCCCAATTTCCCTTTGTTGAGGCATATTGTAATTAGATACACATAATTTATTTTATATGGTGTTTACAATTCACCTTTAAAATTTATATCTTGAATCATTTATACTTCATGTTATTTTATGTTTCAATTCTAATAATTTCATCTAAGGTTATTTGATATGAATGTTACCAAGTGGTAAAAGGATTATTAACTCAATTTCCCCTCATTGGGTTATAACTATCTTCCATTGACCTTGTTTTATAATGATTATGTGTTAATTAATCTAAAATTGTTCTATTCTGTAGTTAAATTTTTTTGTGTATTTAAATTTATTAAACACAATAACTCCAATGATTTTTTCTTAATTTAATGATATAATCTTTCTAAGTATCATTCATCTAAAATTCTATTTATTTGGTACATATGTTGTTATTATAAACATAACTACTATTATTAGGTTAATATAATTCCACTTAAAAATTAAATATCGTTAATATATTTATTTTTATGATATTTAATGTTTTATATGAAGTTATTCTTTCATGGGGTTACAATTAAAGAGTGACCAAAGTGGAAAAGGCTTCATTATACAGTGATATTTCTTTCAAAATAGTTTATGTTCAAGGTTCCATTAGTGTAAATGATATGATATTATTTTATTTAGCCACATACCTTTATATCAAAATAGTTATGAATGTGTTTAACACGTTTTATTTCCATTTCCTACTTTATTTATTGAATTAACATCATGAAATTAATTTTTAAGTGATATTGATCTTGTATTTTATTTTAGATTGGGTATCTTTCTCTTCCATATACATGTTATATGTATTTAAAATGTAAAATTATAAAAAATTTATTTACTAAAGACATTTTAAATGATATTTGACTTTATTTAAAAATGGTGTATAAGGAAAATTTTGAATATTCTCCAAATGCTTCACTTTTGACTCAATTTACAAAATGTTTGAAAAGAATGATTATTTTTAAAATTTAAATCATTAATGTATTTTACCGTTATCATGGCGGTTATTTGTTTAAAATATTACCTTATAAATTTCCATGATTATTTTCTAACAAATATATTTTTCCAAAATTTTGTGATTTTTTAGTTTTAAAAAGATATTTTTAATATAAAATGTGTATTTTATTTAAGATTGTTTTTAATGACATTTTAATGGAAACATCAAATAATGAAAAAAAAACCTTAATTTTTAATAAACTCCACTAGGTATATATGAAAATTATAACAAAATTATTATTTCTGTGGATTGATTATGAGTCTGAAATTGAACTCATTTCTTTTCCATGGGTGAATCAATAAATTATAGAACAATTATTTTTTGTTATTTTGAAAAGTTAAGGATTCTAAATGTTTTATTCAATAATTGTATATATACATTATTAATGATCGTGTGAGATATGAATTTATCTTATAAAATTGATGTGACCAGAGTGTGATGAGTGAGACCAATATAGAATATATGATGGGTGTGCTCTGATAGCATCAAGTTATCCCGATATAGCTTATATTATGGGTGCACCCAGATAGCTCTCCAATGTATTAGGTGGTATTCATTTCCCCTTAATGATAAAAGGAGGGAGTTACTTCAGGGATTCTTCTATGGATTTAACTATGCATCGATTATTACTGACATGTTTTCAAAATCTGTTATTAAAACTATGTTCCAATATACTAACACCTTTTATTAATGATTTCTATTGGTTTTTTAAATATTTCTATTGTTTTAGACTGAAACCACATAGAACGTGATGATTGGTTGTTATGAATATATCCATTGATGAATATTTGTACCAAAATTCCTGATTAATGATCTAGTTATTTAAGGTAAAAATATTATTATATTATTCATATGCACTTTGATTATGTAATAATACCATTATGATCTTCTTATGGTCAATGATGACAACAAATATTACTTGCTTATGTTTTCCCTTATGAATCATTTGAGGTCACCCTTATTATTGTTCTTGTTTCCCCTAGTTATGGAGAATGATGGTTAAAATATTTTTATATATAAATGGTAATATTATGATAAAGTTTTTGGGTGATTTTGAAGAAAAAATTTGGAATATTAAAATATGGGTATTGTGGTAAAATTATACCCTTAAATTCATGGGTATTGTTTATGTAAGAGTTTATAAGGATAATAAAAAACAATAACCCTAATAGGTAATTGGATATGTAAAGTATCCAACCATTCCTTTCTATGTTGTATGTTTTTATGGAAAAAATTGGGTCACCTCTATCGGTATGAAAGCAACAATTGTAATGTTTTTGGTTTTAGAACTAGATACAGGAATGTGGGTTTAGGGCTGTTATAGTGTGTATTATAGGAGGGTCTAAATAAAATTGAGGACTAGGAATATATAATGAGATTTTATCTTAATTGTTTTGTATACCATCATAGATTTATAATATTATGTATGCTCATAAGTTCAAAGTCTTAGACACCCCCATTGAGGATTTAGGCAACCCGATATTAAAGTGAATGATGACGTTTTATGAGACATTTTATTAGTTTGAAGTAGATGTAATGATTTGGTTTAATGTGAAGTATGAATTTACAATTTTTTGGGATTTGTTTTTGAATAATTGATAAACTTTAGTGTTTATACGATATATTATGTTGATTTAATTTTGGGAACACAAGTTTTATAATATAGATTACCAAGAGATTAAAAATTGATTTGATGACTAAGTGAATAATGTAATTTCAAATGAATATTGACATAATTTTGGGTTTGAATTCCAAAAGTTATGAGATATCATTTGAGTTTAAAATGCACTTTAATGTTTATTTTAATAAGTATTAATTTAGTTTTAACATTGGGTATTACTATTTAATTTTAGACATTAGTGCATTATTTCATCATATAAAGGTTTACACATTTTTTGAATTACCTTACCATGTGCTAACCATTTTAATTTTGGGTAATGTATTAATATATGTGGAATATATTCATATCCCTTGTATGGTTATTTAATCCTATGAATGTATATATATAATGGCTAATTTCTAAAAAATAAAATTGAATACACCTTGTTTGTAGAAAAATCTAAGATTGTGGTGGAAATTAGTTAAAGGATGAAAATTAACTTATAAAGTAAGTGAATTTAATTATTTCTTTGTTATGGGTTATATTTAAATACCTAATATCTAGGAAAAGGATCAAGAAAAAAATATTTTATCCTATAACCTTCATATCTGATGAATCAATAGTCATTTAACCCATTAAAGATTTATGGTTTTGAGGTCCTTAAATTTATATTAATTATTAAATTTCTTATGATCAATGATACTTATCAATCTAAGTAATTATATTCAATTTTATTTCATTTAAATATCTTCACATTCCACAAGTATTATCTAATGTGGAAACCTATTTATGTGATTAACATAGTATTTTCATTTGCTTATTTTTAAGAGAATGTTTTACTAATCCTTTTTATGATTTGGGCTTCAAATAAAGGTATTTCCAAATTTCCAACCGTTATTTTATGAAATAAATTTATAATTTTTAGGATTAAATTTATTAATGGGGGTAATTTAACAATATGTTATTTTTAAAAATGAATATTTTCTTAATATTTTACTATAAATACAACACCAAATTTAAATGGACCATGAAATAATATTATTTTAAATATGATGGTTATAACCCAACTGTTAAATTGCTGGGTATGAATATTATTAAATAATTTATGATATATATATATATATATATTCCAACTCAATATTTATTTATTTATAAATTATTATCAATTATTTGATCATCTTTCCTTATTGTAATTTTATTCGTAAATTATTTTTTATCTTCAAAGATGATTTTTATTTGTTTTTGTGATAAATGATTATAAATAATATATAGATACACTACTGAAAATGTAGGATTTCCCAACGGTTCTGAACCGTTGGGAAAGGCTGCAAAACCATTGGTATATATTATACCAACGGTTCTGTAAACCGTAAGGAAGTAAGCCATTGGGAAAGATTTTCCCAACTGTTTACAGTGAACCATTGGGATAGGTTAGAAAAAATTAACCTATCCCAATGGTTGTGCCAAACCATTGGGATAGTTTTTCCCAATGGTTTGTCTTGAACCGTTGGGAAAACCAAGCAGACAGCTTCTTTCCCAACGGTTTCTAAACCGTTGGGAAAGTATTTTTAGCAATGGTTCATAGATTCTTTGGTAAAAAAAATACTCATAGAGGATATACCAATGGTTTCAAACCGTTGGAATAGCCTATTCTATGCAAATTGCACAGCAGCCTACAATTTTCACAGTAGCTACCCTCTCATTTTTGTGCAATTTGCACAGCAGCCAATCCATTCCCTCTCATTTTCAATCTTTTCCAATTATTGTACCTGCAATAAACTAACACATACATATACAATTATTGTACCTGCAATAAATAACTAACACATACATATAGATAACAAATTCATACACATTTAACATATAATGCATCCAGGAACTATACACATCCAGAATTATATCAGAAATCATAATGTAATTATAAACATACATAATTAATTTAGAATTCAATTTAAAATTTAGATGTCAATTATATGTGGAATCTAGAATTCAATTCATAATTTGATCGGTTTTTCATATACCATATGTTTTTAATAGAAATATTTTCCATTTTAAACAAAATATATACACCTGGAGTGATACCGGCCACACTGTGCCTCGGATTGAGGTGAGGTTAACTCGTACACGTCACAAATGACCCATGGATCATTGTCCTAAAGTATCAACATATTCCAAAAGTGTTTGGTCGGTTTTCCGTATGTCAGTTGTTGTTTTCACTTAAAATGAAGTGATTTTTAAATAAAAGAGAGACACTTTGAATGGTTCCGGACACACCGCTCCTCGGATTGATTTAGGGTTGACTTGTACAAATCACAAATGACCCATGGATTGTTGTGCTCAAATATCAACACAATCAGAATCTGTTTGGTCAGTTTTCCGTATGTACTTAAAATGTTGTCCATTTTAAACATAAGAGAGACACTTTGGGTGGTCCCAGACACACCGTGACTTGTATTCAGGCGCAGTTGACTCGTACATGTAACATATGACCCATGGATCATTTTCCTAAAGTTTCAATAGATTTCGAATGTGTTTGGTCGTTTTTTCATATTCCAGGTGTTCTTTTCACTTATAATCCTGTCCATTTTAAAAAAAAGAGACACAGTAAGAGTGGTACCGGCCACACCACGTCTTGTATTTAGACGAGGTTGACTTGTACATGTCTCAAATGACCCATGGGTCTTTGTCCTAAAGTATCAACACAATCCGAATGTGTTTGGTCGGTTTTCTGTATGTCAGTTGATGTTTTCACTTAAAATGATGTCCTTTTGAAACAAAAGACAGACACTTTGAGTGGTGCCGGCCACACATCATCTCAGATTGAGGTGGGGTTGATTCATACATGTCACATATGACCCATGGATCATTGTTCTAAAGTATCAACACAATCATAATCCGTTTGGTTAGATTTCTGTATGTACTTAAAATGTTGTCCATTTTAAACAAAATAGAGACAATTAGAGTGATCCCGACCACACCATGCCTCGGATTGAGGCAGGGTTTACTCGTACACGTCACATATGACCCATGTATTGTTTTCCTAAAGCATCAACACATTTCTAATGTGTTTGTTCAGTTTTTCGTATGTCAGTTGTTGTTTTCACTTAAAATGATGTCCATTTTAAATAAAAGAGAGACACTATGAATGGTGTCGGACACACCGCACCTTGGATTGAGGCGGGGTTGACTCGTACACGTCACATATGACCCATGGACCATTTTACTAAAGTATAGACACAATCAGAATCCGTTTGGTCAGTTTTCCGTATGCTAGTTGTTGTTTTCACTAAAATGAAGTCCATTTGAAAACAAAGAGAAACACTTTGAGTGGTGTCGGCTACACCACTCCTCGGATTTAGGGGAGGTTAACTCTTACACGTCACATATTTCCCATGGATCATTGTACAAAAGTTTCAACTAAAATCGAATTCGTTTGTTTGGTTTTCCATATGTACTCAAAATGTTGTCCATTTTAAACAAAAGAGAGACACATAGAGTGATCCCAGCCACACCGCTATTCGGATTGAGCTCAGGTTGTCTCGTACACGTCTGATATGACCCATGGATCATTGTGATAAATTATCAACCGAATCAGAATGCGTTTGGTCAGTTTTCCGTATGCCAGTTGTTCTTTTCACTTATAATCATGTCCATTTTAAACAAAAGAGACATAGTTAGAGTGGTACCGGCCACACTGCTCCTTGGATTTAGAAAGGGTTGACTCTTACACATCTCCAATGACCCATGGATCATTCTCCAAAAGTATCAACACAATATGAATGTGTTTGGTCAGTTTTTTTCGTATTCCAGTTAATGTTTTCACTTAAAATGATATCCTTTTGAAAAAAAAGAGAGACACTTAGAGTGGTGTTGGACACACCGCACCTCGGATTGAGGCGGGGTTGACTCGTACATGTCAAATATGACCCATGGATCGTTTTCCTAAAGAATCAACACTTTTTGAATGAATTTGGTCAGTTTTTTGTACGTCACTTGTTGTTTTCACTTAAAATGGTGTCCATTTTAGACAAAATAGAGGCACAATGAAGGGTTCCGGCCACACCGTGCCTCGGATTGAGGTGGGGTTGACTCTAACACGCTTCATATGACCCATGGATCATTGTGCTAAAGTATCGACACAATTATAATCCATTTGGTCGGATTACCATATGCTAGTAATTGTCTTCACTTAAAATGAAGTCCATTTTAAACAAAAGAGATACACTTTGAGTGGTGTCAGCCACACCGAGCCTCAGATTGAGACGAGGTTGACTCTTACACGTCACATATGATCCATAGATCGTTCTCCTAATGTTTCAACAGAAACCGAATGTGTTTGGTTGGTTTTCCATATGTACTTAAAATGTTGTTCATTTTAAACAAAATAGAGACACTTAGAGTGATCCCGGCCACACCATGACTCAAATTGAGCCCAGGTTGGCTTGTACACGTGACATATGTCCCATGGATCGTTGCAATAAATTATCAACAGAATCTGAATGTGTTTGGTCAGTTTTCCGTATGTCAGTTGTTCTTTTCACTTATAATCCTATCCATTTTAAACAAAAGAGACAGAGTTAGAGCGGTACTGGCCACACCGCGCCTCGTGGGCTTAGTCGTACATGTCTCAAATGACCCAATGATCATTTTCCTAAATTATCAACACAATCTGAATGTGTTTCGTATGTTTTCCGTATGTCAGTTGATGTTTTCACTTAAAACGATATCCTTTTGAAACAAAAGAGAGACACTTAGAGTGTTTCTGGCCACACCACACCTTGGATTGAGGTGTGGTTGACTTTTACACATCACATATGACCCATGGATCATTTTCCTAAAGCATCAACACATTTCGAATTCATATGTTCAGTTTTTCCTATGTCGGTTGTTGTTTTCACTTAAAATGATGTCCATTTCAAACAAAAGAGAGACACTATGAATGGTGTCGGCCACACCGCACCTCACATTGAGGTGGGGTTGGCTCGTACATGTCGCATATGACCCATGAATAGTTGTTCTAAAGTATCAATACAATCATAATCTGTTTGGTCAGTTTTCCATATGCGAGTTGTTGTTTTCACTTAAAATGAAGTCCATTTTAAACAAAAGAGAGAAACTTTGAGTGGTGTCAACCACACCGCTCCTTGAATTGAGGTGAGGTTAAATCGTACACGTCACATATTACCCATGGATCGTTCTCCTAAAGTTTCAATGGATATCGAATGTGTTTGGTCGGTTTTCCATATGTACGTAAAATGTTGTCCATTCTAAACAGAAGAGAGACACTTAGAGTGATCCCAGCCACACCGTGACTCAGATTGAGCCCGGGTTGGCTCATACAAGTCACATATGACCCATGGACCATTGTGATAAATTATCAATAGAATACAAATGTGTTTGGTCAGTTTTCTGTATTCCAGTTGTTCTTTTCACTTATAATACTTTCCATTTTAAACAAAAGAGACACAATTAGAGTGATATCGGCCACACCGCGCCTCAGATTTAGATGGGGTTGACTCGTACACATCTCAAATGACCCATGGTTAATTTTACTAAAGTATCAACACAATCCGATTGTGTTTCATTGGTTTTCCTTATGCCAGTTGATGTTTTCACTTAAAATGATATCCTTTTGAAACAATAGAGAGATACTAGGAGTGGTGTCGGCCACACTGTTCCTCGGATTGAGGCAGGGTTGACTCGTACATGTCACATATGACCCATGGATCGTTTTCCTAAATCATAAACACATTTTGAATGTGTTTGGTCATTTTTTCATATGTCACTTGTTGTTTTCACTTAAAATGGTGTCCATTTTCGATAAAAGAGAGACAATATGAATGGTTCCGGCCACACTGCACCTCGGATTGAGGCGGGGTTTACTCGTACACGTTTCATATGACCCATAGATCATTGTTCTAAAGTATCGACACAATCAGAATCCGTTTGGTCAGTTTTTTGTATGCTAGTTGTTGTTTTCACTTACAATGAAGTCCATTTTAAACAAAAGAGAGACACTTTGAGTGGTTTCGGGCACACCGCACCTCGGATTGAGACGAGGTTGACTCATACATGTCATATATGACCCATGGATCGTTCTCCTAAAGTTTCAACAGAAACTGAATGTGTTTGGTCGTTTTTTCATATGTACTTAAAATGTTGTCCATTTTAAACAAAAGAGAGACACTTAGAGTGATCCCGACCACACTGCGACTCGGATTGAGCCTGGGTTGACTCGTACACATCACATGTGACCCATGTATCGTTGTGATAAATTATCAACAGAATATTAATGCGTTTGGTTGGTTTTTTGTATGCCAGTTGTTCTTTTCACTTATAATCCTGTCCATTTTAAACAAAAGAGACACAGTTAGAGTGGTACCAGCCACACTGCACCTCGGATTTAGACAGGGTTGACTTGTACACATCTCAAATGACCCATGGATCATTTTCCTAAAGTATAAAAACAATTCGAATGCGTTTGGTTGGTTTTCCGTATGTCAGTTGATGTTTTCACTTAAAATGATATCCTTTTGAAACAAAAGAGAGACACTTAGAGTGGTTTCGGCCACACCGCGCCTCAGATTGAGGCGGGGTTGACTCATACTCGTCACATATGAACCATGGATCGTTTTCCTAAATCATCAACACATTTCGAATGCGTTTGGTCAGTTTTTTGTATGTTGGTTGTTGTTTTCACTTAAAATGATGTCCATTTTAAACCAAAAAGAGACACTATAAATGGTTTCAGCCACACCGCACCTTTTATTGAGGTGGGGTTGACTTGTACACGTCGCATATGACCCATGGATCGTTGTGTTAAAGTATCGGCACAATCCGAATCTATTTGGTTGGATTTCCGTATGCAATTTTTTGTTTTCACTTAAAATGAAGTCTATTTTAGACAAAAGAGAGATACTTTGAGTGGTTTTGGCCACACCATGCCTCAGATTGAGGCGATGTTAACTCTTATACATCACATATGACCCATGGAGCGTTCTCCTAAAGTTTCAACAGAAACTGAATGCGTTTGGTCAGTTTTCCATATGTACTTAAAATGTTGTCCATTTTAAACAAAAGAGAGACACTTAGAGTGATCCCAGCCACACCGCAACTCGGATTGAGCCCAGGTTAGATCTTACACATCACATATGACTCATGGATAGTTTTGATAAATTATCAACAGAATCCGAATGTGTTTGGTCGGTTTTCCGTATGATAGTTGTTCTTTTCACTTATAATCCTCTCCATTTTAAACAAAAGTGACACAGTTAGAGTGGTACCGGCCACACCGTGCCTCAGATTTAGACAGGGTTGACTGGTACACGTATAAAATGACCCATATATCATTTTAATAATGTATCAACTTAATCCAAATGCGTTTGGTCGGTTTTTCGTATGCCAGTTGATGTTTTCACTTAAAATTATATTCTTTTGAAACAAAAGAGAGACACTTAGAGTGGTGTCGGCCACACTGCACCTCGGATTGAGGCGGGGTTGACTCGTACACAACACATATGACCCATGGATCATTTTCCTAAATCATCAACACATTTTGAATGCGTTTGGTCAGTTTTTCGTATGTCAGTTGTTTTTTTCACTTAAAATGATGTCCATTTTAAACAAAAGAGAGACACTATGAATGGTGTCGTCCACACTGTGCCTCGAGTTGAGGTGGGGTTGACTCGTACACATCTCATATGACCCATGGATCATTTTTCTAAAGTATCGACACAATAAGAATCTGTTTGGTCGGTTTTTCGTATGCCAGATGTTGTTTTCACATAAAATGAAGTCTATTTTTTATCAAAAGAGAGACACTTTGAGTGTTGTTGGCCACACCGTGCCTCATATTGAGGTGTGGTTGACTCATACACGTCACATATGACCCATTGATCATTTTACTAAAGTTTCAACAGAATATGAATGTGTTTGGTCGGTTTTCCATATGCCAGTTGTTGTTATCAATTAAAATGAAGTTCATTTCAAACAAGGGATAATTCACATAACATGAAGAATGTACAATAAGACTTTGTATTCAAATTAAAGTATATCATCACATGCATTTGATGAGCATGAGATAATAATCTTACGAAGACATTCATATAATTCAATACATACAAAAATGGAATAATCTTAAATAACATTGCATGATCAGAGAAATTAAAAAAAGAATGTGAAATCAAGGAGGGTGGGGGTGTTTGGGGGTCCAGGGAGGAGGGTGGGGGGCTGTCCAGGGGGGGTGTCTGGGGGGCTGTCCAGGGTCCAGGGAGGAGGGTGGGGGGATGTATAGAGGGAAGTCTGGGGGGCTGTCTGGGGGGCTGTCTGGGGGGTTGTCCAAGGACCAAGGAGGAGGGTGGGGGGCTGTGCGGGGGGGGGGGGGGGGCTGTCCGGGGGGTGTTTGGGGGGCTGTCTAGGGTCCAAGGAGGAGGGTGGAGGGTTGTTCGGGGGGATTTCCAAGGTCCAGGGAGGAGGGTGGGGGGTTGTTCGGGGGGCTGCCTGGGGTCCAAGGAGGATGGTGGGGGGTTGTCCATGGTCCAGGAAGGAGGGGGTTGTCCAGGGAGTTCCCAAACACACAAAACTCTATAAACATGCTCAAGATACACCGAAACCACTAAAAGAAAACAACATCCATGAAAATAGACAATATATAAAAATAACTCAACTCCAATACTATACTACGGGTCTAGATAAAACCAACAACTAGAATAAATTAGACATCAAATCTCAGTAATATTAGTCAAAAATGTAACGGATAAATTTTTCCCACATCACCATCATCATCACCCTCATCCTCGTCCCCATCATTTTCCTTTCCCCCCTCAGTGCCCTCCTCCTCGCCTTATCCCTCCTCTTTTCCCTCGCCATCCGCCTCGGCCTCCTCCTCTCCCTCTTCTTCTGCATCAGAATCCCCTCCATCATCATCGTCAGGCTGGACATCATCTTGAACATCACTAGAATGGACACCTAGTGCACCATATATAGAACATATCGACAACATATATTTATCAAAAGTTGGGTTGGCCTCTAGTGGAAGTGTTGGATGTAGAACTTCAATAAATTTCATAAATGCACTATTTTCCCTAGCAAACTGTTCTGTCGTCTATGTGGCCCTTTTCTCAGCCTGTTCGGCATGTGCCCTAACATGCTACATCTTGGTGGCACTACAACTCGAACCTGAGGAGGTACAATACCTCGTCAGGGCTATCCTAGGTTGGCAGTATACTCTGCCCGGATGCTCCTCTCCCAACACCTAATGTAAGTGATCAGTTGGCCCAAAATTGTCTGGTCCTTGGGCATCGAGGGCCTCTAAAGCATCCTTTTACAAATATAAATATATTATTAAGTTAAAAAATATATATTAAAATATAAAATCAATAGATTAAAACTTACAATCTGATGCTGAGTCGCTTCGTTGACGGCACTTCCATCCTTTTTTCATCTACTCGAGAAAAAAAGTTTTGCTCGAGGCACACATCCTTCAATATTCTGTATTTTCCTCTACAATGACATTGAAAACTAAAGTTATATGAAAAATTTAGCAAATTAATAAATAATTGAGGAAACAAAATAAAGTGTAAGTCGTAAATAAAACTTATAAACAATTTTCATACCTGCTTCCTCTCATGATCTGGCATCATAGTACGTCATAGTGTGTGGAGGTATTTTTTTACATCAATGTTTTTTTATTTTTCTAGATGACTCCTAAATAAAATTAGGTAATTAAAAGGATAATATTAATGAAAAACATGAAAGTTATTATTTAAATTCCTCAAATGTAATTAATACCTTAAACTGGGTAGTCGTCCAATGAGTAATTATCTGACGATACTGCTCTATAGGACAATCATCCACGACTAGTACCGCCTCTAACTTAGTGCCAACTCTATCAATTCAGCCAATATACAACTCATGATTTTAGTCTCTCCAAATCTCGCCTAAATCCTTTAGATGTTCTGGTCATGCACCCCCACCATCGGGAAAATTAAATCGAAGCTGACATCAAAATATTAATTCATATAAATACAAAAATAATTCATGGCATTAAATACAACATATTTTTTTACCCATATCTCTGCCCAAGCTCTATCCTTGACCCCATGTGTCAAATTTCTCCATGATAGCGGGCTGACAGCAATGATGTCGGGGTATTTGTCAAGCTTCGTCAAAAAACTCCGACATTGCTACCCTATTTTATCAACCATTTGGTTGATTTCATTGTAATCCACCATAACCTGTGTGTGGAGGTTCCACACCGAACACATGCATGTATGCCCCCACCCCTGCCTCTTATCATTTGATGTATCTATCATGAAAGAAAAAAAATATTTTATCAAAACATGTTATAATGAAAATAAATATTGCTATAAAAAAATTCTGGGGTTCTATAAATATACATGTGCCAGTCTAATCGTTGAGTGCCGCTGGATCCACAGAAACTAATGGAACACCCTATGGTGGAACAGGAGTCGAAGAAGATGGAATATATAAGTTTGTAGAGATAGAAGTAGAAGAAAAAGAAGATGGGACAGTTGTATGACTGGATTCTGACTGGGGAGTGGGAATCATCATGAGATATAAAAATGATGGTCCAGAAGATGAAAAAGGTGGGGAAAACATGGGAGGCCCAAATATCCCTTGTGTCCCTAATGACACACCGAGATCAGAATGTGGGAAGGATGACATGTTAGTGGGAGGGGTTGGGTCTAGTCGGGTATGAGAAGCTTCTCATCCACCTCTGGTATGAACCCTCCTCGTACCACCGGCCTGAGTACTAGGACCAGTACTAGGCTCCTTGTTGAATAACTATCGACGTATAGGTGGATCTTAGAAAAATATTTACAAAAAAATTAATCACATGACATTATATATTCTTTAAATATATATATTTGAAATAAAGTACTCCGTGTAGGCATTAAAGGTGGAATTCCCATCTCCGCCATTCAACGATTGTTCTCTGTCATTTTTTTCCTTTGCCTCTCTTCAATTGGCTATATTTCTAGCTTTTAAAAACAAATATGTAATTAATTAGAAAAAGGTAACTAATGTGTAACCCAAAAAACTAAATATATGAGGGAATAGGGGGATTCATTGGTGATTTAGCTATCAATTGTTTTAGAAGAGATTGAATGGATTTAATAAATCATACAAGTTGTAATGTTCACAAAGTTAGAAATATTGTTTGACTAGGTTTGAATACAGTTCAATTCCGAATTAGAAAATGCAATTCAAATAAAACCGCAACCAATAAACATTGAAAATTCATATAATAGTCAAGTCAGGTAAAACATATTTGTGATCAATACTAAATCAATTTGAATATTACAAACCTTAACAACCCAACACGAGGTAAACCCAAAGAATTGAGAACATGGATAAATGATTCTATATATTTTCAACCACAACATCAGGTTCACAATCAACTCTGAAAATTGAGCTATTGGATTCATCAAAAGAAATAAATGGATTGGTTTCAATAGAACTAGGGACAGTGTCAATTCCATCATCACCATCATCAAAAATATATCTTGGAATTACTTCAAGTGTGACACCAAATTCAGGTCGAAGTTAGTCTTTGACATAAAAACATGTTTAGACATTGATTCTAACACATATGGTTCTTCGGTAGCAAGATTATGAGTCATATTAATTACTCGAAATCCCCAATCATCAATTAATGTGCCATGTCTCGTCATCGAATAAAACCAATGACATTTCATCATTGTTACTCATCCATGAGAGTAATAATCCAATATTATTATTTTCTCAACGACTCCATAATAACCCACATTTTCAAATCGCGGTCTACTATCTGATTCACTGGCATAACAATCTATTGTGGTAGTAAACATAACATCATCATGTTGTGTTCTCATGTTCTTTGCTCATTCAGTGATAATAAATTTGTACCCATTGATAACAATTTATTTATAGTCATGAACCACGGTATTAGGACCAAAAGACAAAGATCTTATTTCCTTAGAGACAGAGTCAGCAGACAAGCTAAATACCTACAATATAACAGAATATTAAACTTAATTAAATATTGATATAATTATTTTAAACAGTAATATTTTTACCTTCAATTTTAACCAAGAAGAAAACTCTTTTCTATGCAAAGTATCTCTCCTTTTCAAAGATAAAGAATGATTCTTCCTATTTATCATTGTTTTATGTTCCCTATAGATAAAAAAATATGAATAGTTTAATAGATATATATGTAAGATATAAATATTTAATTTAGTTACCTGATATAGTCCTCGAACAAATCACAGTTGAACAAAATTGTGCGATGTGCCATATCCCACTCTTCATGGCTTAATGTCTTCAATGTATATGATCCTGGAATTCCTCCTGTTTGAGGAAGTGATGGAAAACTGGGTTCAATTTTCTCATACTATTCTTCTTCATTTTTCATTGGTTTGTTCATTCTTGTAGTAAGATCAGACAAATTCATTGAGTAGAAATCCGTACATTCTTGATCCAAGTAACAGTTCGTGATAGAACCTTCAGTATGATTCCTATTTCAGACATAATACTTTAATGTGTACATATTTCCTTTAGTTGGATACATCCAATGAAAAAAACATGTCCTCCGAGAAGTATTTCAGTGGGAATATGGATAGTCAGATGCACCATGCATGTGAAAAATGATGGAGGAAATATTTTCTCAAACTCGCACAAAATTAATGGGGAATCTGTCAATATTTTTTTCAAGAAAGACATGGAAAACTTCTTAGCACAAAGATCTCTAAACAAATGGAACAACTGAATAATAGTCACCCTTACATTATTGGAAAAAAGATGACGGATTTCTATTGTAAGCAACTCATGCAGTAGAACGTGATAATCATGATTCTTCAAAGATTTTAGCTTCAACTCTCTTTTGTTGACCCATCTAGATATGTTTATTGAATAGCCATTAGGAAATCTAATAGTCTCTAATAATTCCAGAAATTATTTTTTTTCATAGGTTTTATCACATAATAATCACATAGAAGTTGCCGTTTATTTTCACTAATACGCACAGGATGCAATTCTGGTCTGATGCCCCAATCCACCAAGTCACGCAGAGATCGTAAATCATCTTTTGTCTTCCCCTTGAAATTTAGAAGAACTGAAAGAAACATTTCGTATATATTATTTTCAATATGGATTATGTCTAAGAAATGACATAAAAAATCGGTTGACCAATAAGGAAAATCTAGAAAGATACTCCTCTTCCTCCAATTGTAACAAGTTTTAGTGTAAACATTCTTTCTCTTTCTAGATTTCATTTGACCCTTCCCGAATGAAAAACTAAAATCTTTCAATTCATTAAGCACATCAGTTCCAAACATACACTGAGGTGGATCATCAGTCTCTATGGTATTATCAAATCTTAGATGATTCATTCTATATGGATGAACATTTGTCAAGAATCATTGATGTCTCATAAAACTGAAACCAGAGATATGTTTTAGTCTTCTAGATCATGTATTCTTCAAAAAAAACTGGGCATGACATTTTTTCCTTCGTGCTCCATCCAGACATCATTGCATAAGCCAGAAAATCATTGATCGTCCACATAATCGCAGCATGCATCTGAAATATGTATTTTGAACATGTATCGTATGTGCACACACCCACATCACAAAGAAGTTTCAACTCTTTTATTAAAGGTTGCATGTATACATCAATATCAATGTCGGGATCAGAAGGACCAGATATGAGTATACTCATGAAAGTGAAAGGTTTTGTCAAACACAACCATGGGGAAGATTATAAATGTGTATAAAAACTATCCATGTGTTGTTCAAAGTAAGCATCTATCCAAATAGATTAAAATCGTCGCATGAATGACCCAGCATCACATTACGCACATCAACTGCAAAATCAGGATGTCGAGCATCAAATCTATGCCATGAAAATCCATCCGTAAGATGCACCAACTAATCATTAGTCTTATTTCTCTCGGTATCATGCCATCTCATTTTTGTTGATATGTCATCAGACATAAAAAGATTCTGGAGTCTGGGGATCAATGGAAGGTGCCACATTACATTCTATGGAACGCGGGATGGTGTTCCATCAAATTTTGACTTCCAGCGGGATGTGCCACATTTTATACAATCATTTTTTAAAGTAGTTTCCTCCGAGAATAAACTGAAATCTTTTGGGCAAGAATGAATTTTGATTCTTGAAAATCCAAGTTCCTCAACTAACATCCATGCCATATAGTGGGTTGAGGAAATATCTACATCATATGGAAGTAAATCCTTCAGGTGGGTAAGAATGTAATCAATTTCTGTATTAGAAATCTCATACATAGTTTTCCCATGAAACAATCGGATTAAAAATTACAGCTTTTTCATTTTATCGCATTTTCGATATACTGGAGTCGTGGCAGCATCATTCAATTTTTTCACCCTATCAATATCATCACTTTCACTAGATGCATTAGCTTTCCTCATATAGAAGTCTTCTTAAGTCAAAATTCTTTCTTTTTAATGATGACGAATAAACGGAAATTGATCATCTAATAAATTCTTCATTCTAGTCCTTTCATTTCGATCATCACCAATTTGAGATTTCATTTTCTCCCCATTGTGATACCACACAAAGTAGTTTTATTGAAAACCATTTCTTGTTATGTGGTAGATGACTTCTTCACGGCTCAACCAAGGTCTGCCAACACAATTGGAATATGGTCAGTGTATGCGACCACTATCTGAAGCATTGTGAAAGGCAAGATCTATAAAGCTCTCCAAATTGTTTTGAAAATATCTTGAGATCTGATCGGTTTCATACATCCAAATTCTTTCCATTCTGTAAAAAGAATTTATATAATTCATTTTTTCATAAACAATTCAATAGGATTGAACTTTAATAGAAAATATGTTTAATTAAATGATAAAGGAAGAAGTTTCTAGTCGATGTAGTGAACTATTAAAATAATTTAAAGAACAAGTACTCATAAATTAAATTAAAATTTATTTATATTCATTTTCATTAGGTCTATAAGAGGCACATGCCTCAGGTCCCATTATGTGTTATAAGCATCCCAAATCATTCACTCATGTTCAATAACTCATTATTGGCACCTTTATGGCCATACCTTTCATTACCCAATTACTTCCCCAAGTCAAGTGCACCCCATGGGTGAATAAATTTTAGGCTTCTACACTAATTGATTGTTCATGGATTGTAAAAAGATTTAATTTCATTAAGTATATACAAAAAAATTTATTTTTAAATTTGAGATTAATAATAAAGTATGTCAATGATAACAACATTAATAAATTAAACTTGTGACTTATATAACATTTTTATGCATGTCTATACATGCCAGTATGGCTAGTGAAAAGCACCCCACCCTCATAAAAGTGATTATTGGCCAAGAAGGACACATAATATACAACATACAATGAGAACCATATTTAATTGACCCTAAATTTATATTAGTACATTCATCTTGGGGGAAATGGAATATATGGTCCTGGTTAACTGATGAATTCAAAAGCTCGTATTCCATATTTTGGACACTATCTATGGTAATAAATCGTGTGAGGATGGGTTTACATCATTCAATTTCTTATATGATAGTGAGAATGAAGTCTTGAAATAATGACTTGAGTTCACTGATTAAATGATGGTAGAGGTTGTAGAGGCTGTGTAAACAAAATGATTAAATAAGGGTAGAGGTTGCATACACTATTCGTGGTGGGGGAGTCTCAGCCGATTTAGAAACTAAAATAAATTCCCATCATAGGTATCAATAAGAAAAATCGGCATCAAAAGAAACTCCAAATAAAAAAGGACTAAAAACATCAAACACGTTTTATGTTATCCTACCAAAAAATGATCACGAATGTCCCTATACATTTTCATACTTCCAGAATTTATATAGAGTTTATAGTTATGAGCTTCATCCATCTACACACCCTCCCCACCCCACTTAGACAGCCCTACCCCCACCCCACTTGGACAACCCCCCCCCCCCCCCCCCCACATGGACACCCCTACCCCCACCCCACTTGGAAAACCCAGCCCCCCCACCCCCCACCCCACCTAGACACCCCTACCCCCCCCACACCCCACTTGGAACCCCCCCCCCCCCTCACCCCACTTGGACAGCCCTATCATCACCCCACATAGACACTATGTCAACTTTTATACACACCATGTGAACCCTTATACACACCATGTGAACCTTTATACCATATCTTCATTATTACAACCATTAATAACCTCTTATTAAACAACATCACTTGTCAAAGATAATCAAATTAAACATAAATCAATAATAATATTGGATATATCAAGTAAAATGAAGTCATACTATCTTACATCCTAAATGACCACCCACAACCATGATTAATGACCACAAATCTCCCCTTTCGACCAAATCAAAAGTGAAAACAAAAACACATTGTTGCAAAAAACAACTTCATTTGTGTGAAGAATAATAATCCCATGGTCCTCATGATATTTAAACCATGCAGTCATTATTTTCGAGATGAACTTGTATCTATGAAACCATATGAGAAACATGATTCAATACATGTGTTTTTCTGATTTTACCATGAATTTTGAGGAACCCCAAATCAGTGAAAATGGTCATTGTGTTTTAAAAAGGTGATTGAATAAATCATGTATGATGTTGAAGGAAGAATGATTTATGGTTATATTAGGAAAACTAATATTCACTAATATTGCGAATTTTACATTCTATGAATTAGTTTCATGAAGAAGAAAGAAGTACTAATTAGGGACCACATACTATTTTCCAAAGTTCAAGAAGATACTCCATATGTTCTATTATGCAAAGGATAAGTGAATAGTGTGTCATTATATATATATATAGATTTTGATAGAAACATGATACATACTTGTTATGTAATACATATAGTGTAAAAAAATTAAGATGAACAAGATCTTCATGATTGACATGATCTTAATGAAAGTAGTGATTTTCATGAAATACTATGAATAAATATTACAAACAATTTCTTATGTGTTCATATACATAAAGATGTCATATTTTAATCATTGAGATTAAAAAAACTATGAATCTTTAAAATTAGAACACAATAAAGAAACATCATGCCCTTATATATGTATATGTGTAATGAAAACATTAATTGGACAATGTGTACACTGATGTAGTGATTTGAGTACACAATTCGTGGAGTAGTGAGTCATAAAATTTTCCAAAAACCCTAAAAATTGGGAATAACAATATCCTTTAGAATAGAAGGATATCCATGAGAAGAGGTGGAATGATATCCTTGAAAAAGGTGGAAGTAGTCTAACCTCGCAGCTGATCCGATGGAAGAGGTTCACCTGTGGTGGGGCTTCTCAAGGGATTCTGAGAGTCGGAATCGCTTCTGGGAGAGTCACGCAACGCTTCTAGAATGCTTTTGGAATCGTGGGGAGGGGGCCTCTTGGATTTCCCAAATTTGGGGCATCTTTTTCCCAATAGTATATTCAAAACCATTGGGAAAGATAGAGTTTTCCCAACGGTTTCATTAAACCATTTGGAAAACTCAATTTTTTCCCATCTTTCCCAATGGTTTCATCAAACCATTGGGAAGACTAACTTTTTCCCATCTTTCCCAACGGTTTGATGAAACTGTTGGGAAAAATAAATTTTTATAGATCTTTTCCAACGGTTTTCATAAATTGTTGCTAAATATCACCTATACCAACGGTTCAAAAGAATCGTTGGTATACAAGTGTTGGGAAAACCATGATTTATAGTAGTGATATTTTAGAATATTTATTTCATATAATAAACATAATTTTTTAAATAATAACATCAAAATTAAATTAAGGTTATATTTTTTGATTTTTTTTAAAAATATTGATTTTCCAGTGAATAGTGAAAATACCAATTTTTTGTAAAATTGTCATTTTTTCAATAAATTAAATACTTTAAATATTATTTAACATAAAAAATTATTATTCATTTATATTTAATTCACATAATTAGTTTTTATTCAAAATTATTTTTTATTTTATTATAATTTTATTTTTGGGTTAAAAATAATATTTTTCTAAAAAATTGTTTTAATATACATAATGTTTATCTATTTTAATTAAATATTACAACATATAATGAGGAATTATTTATTTGAAATAATTAGATTATATTTATATAAATATTTTTTGACATTCATATAATTATTATTGATGGTCATAAATTTAATATAAAATCATTTTTTCTTGAAGAATATATTTCTTGAAAACCCGCTTTTTCAAAGCATCTACAGGTTTCATTTTAAATTAAATTCTGATACCTCTATGAATTTATTTTTTAAAATAGATTTCATATTTTAAATGAGAATAATTTATATTATATAATTAGTTCAACATAATTTATTGTCCTAATGTATTGTTAAAAGTGTAAAAATATTTTACTATGGTTAAGGTTAAACCTGATTTACCATAGGTTAAACTAAGAATATAGGGGTAAAATTACCTCGAAACATGTGAAACCCCATTTTATGGAGATATTTATACCTTATTCCATATAATATTTGGTACTGACACATTTTTGAGCCTTTTCATTTGAACAACTTGGGTACACCTTTTCCTTTAAAAAATTACAAGTGTGTTACTCACCTCACTTATAAAAGGCCTCCAATCTCCTCTCAACATCGAACAATAAAATCCATTTCTATCAGCCATAAACTACCCAAATAAAATCCTTAATTCACTCCCCAAATCCTATAATAATTTTTTTATCTTAAATAAAACCAAATAATTATTTTGGTGATAACCTAAAGAGTTTGTAAGAAGAAGAGATATTATTCTTAACCGATATTTTTATTTTATTTATTTTTCCAAATCATTGAAATATTATTAAATTGGGAATATATAATAGGACCAATATCTACTATATACTTATATTTTATTATTCTAATTAAATAACCTAAATATATCTTATATTCTATCTAAATGGATACAAAAGCACCACTTCTGTGTACAATAGACTACCACCACATGAAGCGATGTGATTTTTTTTCACTAACGGATTACATGGAAGGTAATAAAGATAAATATAATGAATATAATTGATATAAATTAAATAATTAATACATTAATGAAATATTTATCATTCTAAAAGTATAATATATCATTTTTCTTACATAAAAAAATAATAATGTTGCTTATGCGTATGTCTGGTCTACCACCTCTACCAAGCGATGTGATACTTTTTTCATCACCATAACACATGGATGGTATATATACATATATATAATGAAGTAATATGGTATTTAGAATATTATTATCACTATTTAACATTAATATGATACTTATCATATTTCTATAATGATCAATTTCATATGAATGATTTACTCATGCATACGTACAACTTACCATCTCCATGATCGTAACGTAGTTAATTTTTCCTAACCATATTTCATAATAAATTTTAAAAGTATTAATTAGGTATTAAAATGATAAATATTTCATTATTTTTATTCTGTATATGTTTAAAAAATTTCAACATTGACCATAGTCAACACACCAATTCCTTTTTGAAGGAATGAACTGAACATCCTCAAAACACCCGATGTGGACTTAGTTGAATAAGTATTTAAATATGTATTTAGAAATAAATAACATTTCTTATAATGATTTTAAATATAAAGTTTATATTTATTTTATATTTATTTTCTATTCATTTCTTTTATATAAAAAATGAATTGGACTTAATAAGTAATGGGAGGGGCCGTTATAGCCCCTCGATGCATTAGTAGGTTTCAGGAGACAAACTAGTATTGGTATTTGGAATATGCCTTTCTATTTATGTAAGATTTTTTGTAATGAGGACTTTATAGTAATATTAATATGTCTATCATTATGTATAATTTCATTATGAAACACTTTATTATTGTCTATTTGATTTTTTATGTTGTTATTTCAACCATGTATATATTCCCCTTTGGTGATATTAGTTTTATGGAACATTTGATTACTATTTATGTCTGATTAATTATTCATGGTTTACTTATTCTATGGTTATTTATGATGTACAATTTATCTTAATGTGAATTTTAGCTCACCATTATTTCAGTTTTTCTTTCCACAGGATACCCGGAAGGGTTCTATGAATTATTTTGGGATGTAGAATAAGAAATAATTATTTTTTCACTATAATTGTAAGTTTTATTTAATTTTTTAAAATGAAATGTAAAAATCATGTATGTTTCTAGTCTCCCAATACTATTTAACTATTCAATCCTTTGGAATATGATCTATTTTATCTTGTTCCAATTTTATAAGATAACCACCAACTCTGGGTTCATTGAGTTGGATTGTTTCTATTGGTCTCATAAGAGGTTTAGTATAAACCTTGGGAATAATATTTAGGAAAAAATAGATTAGAGAACATAACCCTTTGAAATAATGTGAGGATAACTCAAATTATATGATAATATCATAATTTTTTGTAAGTTATCAATTGTTTGGTTTATATGAAATTTTATCCCAATATATATATAAGAAAATGGATAAGGAGGTGATATAAATATATGTCTTCGTAAACAACCTAAAAACACATTTTCATTATCAATTTTATCTTCACTTAGTGTATGATTAGTTGATATAACTCTATAAATCAGGATAGATAGTCATATGGGATATTCTTTGGTAAATTAACACACTATTTAAAAACCATAATGAAGTATTTAAAAATAAATTAATTATTTTTATGATATTACCAAATATTCTATCCTTATTATTATGAGATTACCTATACATACATTTTAAATTTATAATAGGTGTTAAACCAGATTAATAATTTTATTCTATGATTTGAAATTAATAATGTTATGAGTAATTTCAGTATATTCCATTGTTTAGAAATGGAACCCAGTGGAAGGAATGAAAAACTTATTAATGATTTTTATATATGTAGCGACTTACCACATGGGAAAGACAATGAAGCCAAAGATGTAACTGGAGAAGAATAAATGATTACTATATTGGTATACCTAACTCTAATTATGTCCAATATCCTTCCCCATATTAATTAGCATATTGATTCCTAACATGGTACAACAATGTTAGACTACTTCACATGATAGAAACCTCAATCATTCAATTAGACTGATAATCCATTAGTAGTTGAACAATGGGTCATGTCCATGAGGAAGATGTTTATCACTTTGGGGAGTAGTGAGAGAGAGAAAGTTAGAATAGTATTTTAATATCTTAAGGGGACACTGGTAAATGTTGGCCATTGATCTAGAACTCTAAGGAGGTGGAGTAAGTAAATATAATGGAATTGAAAACATTAAAATAGATATTTCTTTGGAAAAATACATTACTCATCAGCAATGAGATGAAATGGAGAGAGAATTTATCAATCAAAATAAAAATAAAGGAGAAAATATTATTTAATAAGAAGCTAACTTTATAAGGTTATAAACTCACACTACAGGTTATATACTAAATCTAATAAGTTATATTGATATTATACTTTATGGGATAAATCCTATACTTCAAATGAAATCATCCTCTTATTTATTTTCAATATATGAGGATAGAGTATCAATTTATATCTAGATAGAGAAATAATTTTCTAAGTCTTTTTTCTAGAAAAAACATTAAAAGAATTTGGTGGATGAGACCTCTAAAAAAATAAATATAGAAAAATGGAATAAAGGAGGGTTGGAATTTATGACATATAATGATTTTGGAATGAATCACCATGGAACATGCTTTATGGGAATGTGATATTTTTTGAAGTTTGTAGAAAACTTCCATCAAACTCATGATTTAAAGGGAAATATATAAGGTGTCAAAATAAAAAATTTCAAATGTACGGGTATGGGGAACTATTCAAATGAATTCCTTAATATTCAAGGGAATTTTCTTTAGGAAAATGTGAATGGATAACAACTTAAATTATATGATCAATAACACTAATGTTGATGTCCCTATTATTCTGGTGGTAGGTAAGTTGATCAAAACCACAAATTTAGTTAATTATTTTTATGCTTCTAGATATTCAACTCTTTCATAAAATTCATCTTGCAAAGAAAAATAGATATTTTCCTATAACCTTAAGAAGGTAGTTGTTAAGGAACACTCATTGTGGAAATATTATTACAACAATAATATTTCAGTCATTCCCCATTACGACACATAGATATACACTATTTGAAAAATTAGTTATTACACCTATGGTTCACTTTGATATAATCCTTGATATGTGTTGGATTTCAAATTATAAGGATAAATGTTATTTCCAAGAGAAGGTGATTATGATTAATGATAGAGATGTGGAATCCCTTATCTTCAATGGAGAGAATCTATCATTTAAATATTGTCTAGATCCACCTCCAGTATATATCCTTGATGAAATTATTTATAAGAATAGAAGGCATAACCAATTAATGGGATGTGAATACTTAGAATAGTGGATGTGCCTATTGTGTAGAAATGAATTTTTGTGTTTCCTGAAGAACTACTTTAAAATACACCTTATTGTGAATTTTAGTTTTTTTATTATTCTCATACATGATGAAAAATCTATATTCAAGAATCCCTACTAGATGAAAATAGTGTACTTTAAAGAACTAAATAAATAACAACATGAATTGTGTGAAAATAGGATTTATATTCTCCAGTGTTTCACTATGGTGTTCCCATGTTAATTTTCAAGGAAGAATGGTTGGACTGTGAGCTTATATAACACATACATGGAAAAAAATTCCATTTCTATAGAGATCGAGTTTCCTCTACCACGTATTGTGGATTGTTTTACCAAATTCAAGTAGATAAATGTTTTTTTAAAGATTTATCATTTTTCTGGGTATTATAAAATGTAATTAAATAAGGAAGATAATTTACCGATGAATTTTTTATTATATATAGAGATTAAAATTTTATATTAATTCCGTTTGAATTAACTAATGATCCTTCTGTTTTTATGAACTTATAAAACAAAATTCAAGTATTTTTTTTTGATAATTTATTTTTGTATTTATTGATGATATCTTGTTATAATATAAAAGTCACGATGAGCATTATAGTCATTTTTTAATCATTCTTAAGTCTCCTAGAGAAAAAAATTATATGGAATATTTAGCAAAAAGTGAATTTTGGATTCAAGGAATTTCTTTTTGAAGTTTCTAAAAATCATTGAATCAATGGGGGTTATGAATATTTATTATAATTAATAAGTGAATAAAAATTTTGTATCAACTCTTGTTGGACACCTACTATCTATAGATAAGTATAATTATAATGAATCTAGTCATTTTAAAACAAATTCCTAGAAAATTTGATACACAAAAAATGTAACTTTGATAAAACTGATCTATAGGGGGTCCATCTAGAACCCTTATCCAATATTCCCTCTATATGATATTTTCCATCTAGAAATCTTCAAACAGGTAATATTTTTTCTTTGAACATTTTCTCATACTGTGCATGAATCAAATTTCTATTATACTCAATTAGAAAAACATGGAACCTCACAAATTCATCGAAGAAATCTATCAGATCCACTCTGTCTATTTTTTATTTTATTATAAGATAAACATTATACTGTCTGATATTTTGATCAAAGAATAAGTCCAAAAAACTCATTTGATAGAAAACAATATATGTTTCTTATTTCTTTCTCTCTCAATAATTATAAGTATGATATACTTTCCACTTATATCTATAGGAACGCATTGAAATAGAAAATATGGAAAACCGGGAATGTTTTCTCACTAACCCGAATTATTAAATCCAAATTTCATGGATGTTTTAACCTCATTTGAGTGATTTTCAAGCCTTCTAAACTCATATAGATTCTTCAAGAATATTATTAAATTTCCTAGAACTTCAGTATTATAATAATTACTCATATTATAACATTACAATGTTTTTAAAAAAGTTTTTTTTTGAAATTTATTTTGAGGAACTTATCTATTGAAAAATATGCTCGAAAAATCATCTTTTTTCAGGTTCTCATGAACCACTTGAAATATATAACACTTATTCAATCTTGTATTTTCTTTTCAATTCAAACTGTGAAGCATCAAAATATTTCAAACTATATACAACCTATTATAAAACTCTAATATTCAAAGTACATACAAGATTTCTATCTACAAACTCATATCTTTCATATATCGTATCCTAAAAACAAACTAAAGATGGTTGAATAAAATTTTCACTAATAAAAAAACCGTTTAACACGTTATCATTTTTCACGTCAGATCTATATAACCGAGGTGAAATGCTGGAAAATCAGTTTATCACGTCTATTATAAAATTACTGACGTGATAAATCGCGACAATCAATTTTTGACGTTAGTTATTTTATAATAGAATTGATAAATAGAAAAGATTAGATATATCAAGTCAGTTATTTTATAACCCACATGAAAGATCGAATATCAGCACTTTATCACATTGGTTATTTTATAACCGACATGATAATGGATTTTAAACATTGGTTATTAAATAACAGACATTATAAACATAAAAAAATAGTTTATCACATCTATTATTAAATACCTGATGTGATAAATATTTTAAATGATTTATCGTGCCTCGTATTCTATCATTCTTTTTTCTTTGATTGGGAAACCTGCGAGTTGTCTCTCTATCATGGAAAACCTAGAATGGGTTCTTTGAAGTCGTTCCCTCCAACCTCAGTTTTCCAACATCATTCTTCATCTTTATTATCACTAGATCTATCAGGTTGACTCGCAACATTAAATTAAGACTCATACGCCTCAGTTTTATTTTTTATTTTTTGTGATGACCTAAAATTATTTTTTGAGATGTTATTTTTCTATCTTTGTCCTTGCTATCATGGTAAGTTTCATAGTGTTCTTTTATACCATGCTAAATTCTTTTCTGGTAAAATAAAACATGGAAGTGATGTAATGTTAGTTTACGATTTTTGTGTGTTCAATAATGTGTGTGTGCAAGTACTTTCATGTGTGTGGGGGGGGGGGTTCAGGGGGGTTGGTGGTGTCCAGTGGTTGGGGGTGTCCAAGGGGGTGGGGTGTCATGGGATGTCCAAGGGGTTGGGGTCTGGTGTCTAAGGGTGTGAGGGGGTTTTCCAAGGGAGTAGGGGTGTCTTGGGTGGTGGGGGTGGTGTTCAGGGGGCGAGGGGTCTGTCCAAGGGGGGCGGGGGTTTCCAAGGGGTGGGGGTGTCTAGGGGGTGTGGGTGTCTAGGGGTGGTGGGCTGTCCAAGGAGGTGGTAGTGTCTAGGGGGTGTCCAAGGGTGTGTGTGTGGGGGGGGGTCCAGGGTGTGAGTGGGGATTTCAAAGTGGGTGGGGGTGTCCAGGGGGGTGGGGGTATCCAGGGGTGAGGGGTGTCCAAAGGTGTAGGGGTATTCAGGGGGTGGGGGTGTCCAAGGGTGGGGGTGGGGGGATGTCCAGGGGTGGGGGGTTGTCCATGGGGGTGGGGTGTCTAGGGGTGGGGGATGTCCAGGGGTGGGGGGGTTGTCTAGGGGGTGGGGGTGTCTAGTGGGTGGGGGGGCTGTCCAAGGGGGTGGGGTTGTCCAGGGGTGTCCAAGGGGGTGGGGTTGGGGGTGTCCAGGGGGTTAGGGGGTTGTCCAAGGGGGTGAGGGGCTGTCCAAGGGGGGTAGGGGTGTCCAGGGGTGGGGGTGGTGCTCAGGGGGTGAGGGGGATATCCAAGGAGGTAGGGGTGTCCACGTGGTGGGGGTCCATGGGGTGGGGTGTTCAGAGGGATGGGGGTTGTCCTGGGGTGGGGGATGTACAAGGGGGTGGGGGTGTGCAAGGGGGGTCTAGGGGTGAGGGAGTTATCCAATGGTATAGGGGGTGTCTTCATGGGTGGTGTGTTTGGGGGGTATCTAGGGGGTGTGGGGGGATTTCCATGGGGTGGGGCTGTCTAGGGGGTGTGGGTTGTCTAAGGGGGTGGGGGTGTCTAGGGGTTTCCAAGGTTGTGGGGTGTCTAGGGGTGAGGGGGTTTTCCAGGGGTTTGGGGGTGTCTAGGGGATGGGGTTGTCTAGGGGGTTGGGGTTTTCCATGGGGTGGGGTGTACAGGGGGTGGGGGTGTCCATGGGATGGGGGTGTCCAGGGGTGGGGGCTATTAAAGGGGCTAGGGGGTTGGACAGCCCCTCACCCCTAGAAACCACCCCCACCCCCATGGGAAACCCCCTCACACCCTAGACACCACCTCCACCCCCCTTGAACACACCATGGACACCCCCAACACCTTGGACAGCCCCACCCCTGGAAACCCCCATCCCCATGGACAACCACTACCCCTAGACAGCCCCCACCTCCCTGAACACCCCCACCCTTGGACACCCCCACCCCCGTGGACACCCCCACCCCCTGTACAACCACCACCCACAGGACACCCCCCCCCCCTAAACACCCCCACCCTCATGGACATCCCCCCACCCACATGGACATCCCCCCCACCCCCTGGACAGCCTCCCACCCACACCCTGGACACCCCTATCCAGGTGGGTGGGTGTGTCCAAGGGGTGGGGCGTGTCCATGGGTGGGGGTGTCTAGGGGGTGGGGGTTGTCCATGGGGGTTGGGGGTGGTGTCTAGGGGGTGTGAGGGTGTCCAAGGGTGTAGGGGTGGGAGGGTGTTCGGGGGCGCTTTCCAGTGGGGTGGGGTGGTGTCTATGGGGTGGGGGTTGTCTGGGGGGCTGTCCAAGGGGTAGGGTGTGTTGAAGGGGTGGGGGTGTCCAGTGTGTGGGGGATATCCATGGGGGGTGGGTTGGTATCTAGGGTTGGGAGAGAATCCAAGGGGGTAGGGTGGGAGGGTGCCTAGGGGTTGGGGGTTGTCCAGTGGGGTGGGGGCTATCCAGGGGGGGTAGTGTGTCATGGGGGGTGTCCAAGGGGGTGGGGTTGTCTAGGGTAGTGGTGTCTAGGGAGAAGGGGGGAAGTAAAGAGGGGTGGGGGTGTCTAGGGGGTGGGAAGGTGTCCAGTGGGGTGGGGTGGTGTCTAGGGGGTGGGAGGGTGTCTGGGGGTGGGGACAGTCCAATGGGGTGGGTGGTGTCTAGGGGGTGGGGTTGTATAGGGAGGGGAGAGGGATGTCCAAGAGGTGGGGGTGTCCAGGGGGTGTGGGTGTCAAGGGGGTGGGGTGTGTTCAGGGGTGGGGGATGTCTAGGGATGAGGGTGTCCAGGGGGTGGGGGTGTCCATGGGGGTGGGGGTTGTCCAAGGGGGTAGTGGTGTTCAGGGAGTGGGGGTGTCTAGGGGTGGGGGTGCCCAGGGGGGTTCCCAAGTGGGTGGGCGGGTGTTCAGGGGGTGGGGTGTCTAGGGGGTGGGAGGGTGTCTAGGGGGTGGGGTTGTCCATGGGTGGGGGCTGTCCAGTGGGTTGGGGTGTTTGGGGGTGGGGGAGTCCAGGGGGGAGGATGTCCATGGGGGTGGGGGTGTATAGGGGGTGGGGTGTCTAGGAGGTGGGGTTTCCATGGGGGTAGGGGGTTTTCCAGGGGGTGGGGTGTCTAGGGGGTTAGGGGTGTCTAGGGGGTGGGGTGTCCAGGGGGTGTGGGGGGGGGGGTTGTCCAGGGGTTAGGGGGTCTTTCCAGGGTGGGTTGGCTGCCTATGGGGTGGGGTTGTCCTACGGGGGGCAGGGGGTTCCTAGGGGGTGGGTGGGTGTCTAGGGGTTGTGGTGTCTAGAGGGTCGGGGTGTCTAGGTGGTGGGGGATGTCTTGGGGGTGGGGCTGTCCAGGGGGGTGGGAGGGTGTCCAGGGGGTGGGGTGTATAAGAGGTGGAAGGGTGTCCAAGGGGGTTTTATAGGGAGTGGGGCCTGTTAGGGGGGTGGGCGGGTGTCTAGGGGGTGGGTGGGTGTCCAAGGGGTGGGGGTTGTCCATTGGGGTGGGGTGGTGTCCAGTTGGTGGGGGGGTTTCCAGGGGTGGGGGTTGTCCAGGGGGTTTGGTGGGCGGGGGGTGTCTAGGGGGTGGGAGGGTGTCCAGGGGTGGGGGTGTCCAGGGGTGGAGGGGATGTCCATGGTGTGGGGTGTCCCAGGGTGGGAGGGTGTCTAGGGGGTGGGGTGTCCAGGGGGTGGGGGTGTCCAAGGCGGTGGGGGCTGTCTAGGGGGTGGGGATGTCCATGGGGTGGGGTGTCAAGGGGGTGGGGGTGTCCAGTGGGTGGGGGTGTCGGGGGGGGTTTTCCAGGGGGTGGGGTGTCTTGGGAAATGGGAGGGTGTCCAGGTAGGTGGGGGTGTCCAGGTGGGTGGGAGGGTGTTCAGTGGGGTGGGGGCTATCCAGGGGGTGGGGCTGTTCAAGGGGTGAGAGTGTCTATGGTGGGGGTGTCTAGGGGGTGTGTGGGTATCCAGGGAGTGGGGGGATTTCTAGTGGGATGGGGTGGTGTCTAGTGGGTTGGAGGGTGTCCAGGGGTTGGGGCCTTCTAAGGGGGTGGAAGAGTGTCCACGGGGTAGGGGTGTCTAGGGGGTGGGGGTTGTCCAAGGGGGTGGGAGGGTGTTCTTAGGGGTGGGGGTTATCAAGTGGGGTGGGGGAATTCCATGGGGGTAGGGGTTGTCCAAGGGGTTTTAGTTTTTTTAGTTGACATTATATGTTTTTAATGTTATTTTTATGAATGTTTAATTTTGATTTTGTTCTTCTTGTTTTGGTCTAGTTCTGATGTTTTTCTAGTATGTAACATGGTCTGGTTTTGGTATCGTTTTGGTTAGTTTTCTAAATTTTTTTGGTCTTCTTTGGATAATCATTGTAATAATTGAATGGTTTTAGTAAAAAATTGGTTTTTATGTCAGCTATTTTATAACTGATGTAATAAATGCATGGGAATGGTTTTTTATGTCAATTATTTAATAACAAGAATAGTATATATGTTTTCATGTCAGTTAAACAATAACCGATGTGAAAAACTCATTATAGACTAATTTTTACATCAGTTATTTTATAAATGATGTAATAAATGTGTGGGAATTATTTTTATGTCAGTAATTTAATAACTAACATAGTATATATGTTTTCACATCACTTAAATAATAACTGACAATAAAAAAACTTTGCATACTGGTTTATCACATTGGTTTTTTAATAAATGATGTGAAAAATGCTTCATAGGTGCAGTTTATTACATCTGTTATTATATAACTGACGTAATAAACTATATACCATGTCTGTTATTTAATAAAGAATGTAATAAATCACAACTATGAAGCTTTTTCCACATCAGTTTTTTAGGAACCGATGTGAAAAAAGATTCAGATTTATGTTTTTTACGTCGGTTTTAAAATAACCAATGTAAAAATATATTTATAACGTCTCCTATAATAACGTCGGCCAAAAACTGACTTAAAAAATATAAAATAACTGATGTAAAAAACTTTTTCTACACTAGTGTTTGGAACTTTTAATAAATTCATAAATCTTATATTACTATCCAATAGAAACATATACCTATCTAACATTTTTTTGTTTAAAGACTTTGACTGATTATAAAAATGAACTCTTGTACTTCAATCTTCATAATTTATTTATAAACTCTCTTCAATCGATCAACATATGTCTGATAAAGAAACTTAAAGCAATCTCACACATCTCTATCTAAAAATTTGTGTTCCTTGGTCTATATCTATATCCCTATATCCAATTACAAATATAATATCCCCCTTTTTCTTATCTCATGTATTCAAATCTGATTTCATGAGTACCTTTTCATTTATTTCACATTTTTATAAACCATAAAAATTAAACAACAACTTTAGATATTCATACAAATTCTTTGTCTAATGAGTTATATCATATTCTTCTTATATGCCCCATCTAATAGTCATCATCTGGTCAGATCAATATTCTACATCAATCTGATCATGTATATCTGATAAGAAATTTTGCAACAACAAATATTCATATGAAAACCTATGAATTATGGTTTGACTAAAAACCTGCATCTTCACCATCTTACATTTCTTACAAACTCATCGATTTTAAAAGACATAGGCTTAAAAAGCATCATTGAAACCACAAATTCAGAAAAAATTTCTAATACGCAATAAGGTTGTAATTCATTGACCTTCATCAACTTAAAACTTCTCACTCTCTTGTAGTTTTATAGTCTAGAGAAATGAGTCCAAAAATATGTGTCCAAAAACATCAACATTGACCAAAAATTCATCTGAAGTTTTTTCTTGAGATTCTCCATTATGATCTATATCCAAATCATTGCATCTAGAACCTTTATTTCTAGAAAACTAAAACCCTTATTCCATAAAAAATAATGGATCATGAAATGAATTTCATGATGTTTAGTAAAATTAAATAACCATTTTGGAATAATTTTATTTGATTTGGAATTTTCTATAGCTTCCCAAATTTCATAAAATTCTTGACATTGCAACATTCTTATTTTTCAACAACTTTACAACAGAAACATCTATTAAATTTCACCTATTTGAAAAAAAAAATTCAGTACATAAAGTTAGTTTTCATATTAAATAAAACGTTTTTAAAATAAAAAATCCTAAAGGATATTCAATAATCCCTTTAGATTTCTTTACAACACGCATTTACAATCTTTTCAACTCATCATCTTTCAACACAAAGATCTTTTTTTACAACTCATTTTTTTAATAACTAATTTTTTTAAATTTTAAGAAAAAACAAACTTTCTCAAAAGAGAATATCCTAACACCACACTATAAGATAAAGTCATGTTTCTGAATGAATAAATCCCCCAATTATAAGAAACTTTGTGGCCATGATAAGATTAAATCCCCCTCACTTTTATTTTTTCAATTTCCCTTCACTCCACCATTTTATGGTAACTATATATTTATATTAATTTTTCTAAGAAAAGTTCTTATATCTCCCATGTAGGAATTTTTTTACATATTCTTATCCTTTACCAACATAGTCTAAATCACAGTGGGGGTATTCCTTTAGAACTTTAAGAAGTCATTGATGGAATCTTAACGTGAAGTTTCATCCTCAATGCCACAAATCTCTCTTTCAGCGTTGATTTTGTTAGAATATCATTAATATGATATTTTTTAGAAATATATTATTACAAATCATCTCCACTAGAAAAATTATCTGTTATGAAGAGAAACATAATAACAATATTCTTTGATCTTGAGTGTTGGAAAATATTTTTATAAATATAAATTGTACTATTATTATCTCAAATTATCTTCATTGTTTTTAAAATTTCATCTTTTAAATCCTACAATTGGACTTTCATCCAAAAAAATTGAATAAAATCTTCTGTATCTACAACATATTATAGATATTATAAGATAAATGTCACTAAACTCTATTTATTACAACACTAACTCACACAACATTATTCTTAAAAATTTCACTCATAGATTTGATTTCCTATCAGTAAAATCTATGTTCCAATCAGCACCAGTAAAACCATGAATGTTCATGTCACAACATCTATGTTATAGCATCCCATATGGATTTTTTCCTTTAATATATCTCATAATTCTATTTTATTCCAACATATGGTATTCCTTAGGATCACTCTAATATCTGACACACAAAGTCAAAACATAAACAATATCAGGTCTTGAAGTGTTAGTTAAAGGAAAATATCTATCAATTTTCAAAATTTATTATAATTCACACTTTTTTCATCATTATCATTATTCATATTCATCCTTATTTAAATAGGATTGGAAATATATTTGTATTTTTCCATGCCAAACTTTTATAAAAATTATTGAGTGTACCATTCTTGAGAGAGGAAAATGTATTTTTTTAACCTGTAAACCCAGAGAGAAAGTTAATTCACCCAATATTAACATTTAAAAAATTTACTTCATTTCATCATCAAACTTTTTAAAAAATAATAATCTATAGCCTAAAAAAATATATCATCTCTATAAACAAATAAAAATAGGGTGAAGGAGTTTACTTTCTTCTTATATAAGTTTCTATCAAATTTCCCTTTAGTAAAATTCAACATTTCATGTAATTATCATGATTTGAGTATAAGGAATGTGGGTATTTTTTAAACCCATATAAGGATTTATGAAATTTAAAAAACATTCTTCCATATTCATCTAGTAAAAACTCAAAAAGTTCTTTAATATAAAATTCATCATCAATCTCATCAATAGTGAAATATGACTTTGCATATATTAGATAATCATTTTAAATTCAATGTGTATATATAGAAAGAATCATCATAATAGTATATAATAATTAAATGGGGGATAAGGATTCTTCAAAATCCACACCTTACACTTATGCATTTCCATGAAAAACGAGTATTTCATTGTTTCCTAAAACTAAATTATGTTAATTCAACAAGTTCTTATACAACCATTTTATTCTAATAACATTTTTACGTACTTTTCAAGAAGTTGATTCCCATATTTCATTTTTCTTAATTTTATCAAACTATTTATGCATTGAATTCAACCATTATTTGTGTTTTGATGCTTTAGAAACTGATTCTAGTTCAATATATAAAATTAGTCATGTTTTATTTTTATAATCTAAACCTTATTCCTATCAGAATCATATCTTTTTGATTTCCAATTATAAGTTCTATTTTAACCTGCTTATTTATGTTAGGAAATTTTAATGTTTCTCTTGTAAATTTACTCTCCTCTTCACATGATTCTTAGAAGTCTTGATATATCTATTTTCTATAACCATCAATTTCTTTAGAAATATTCATCTATTCTTCCTAAACATTTTTAACATCCTTTTTTAAGGATTTTAGATTTTTAATATCTTTCACATCAAAGGAATCGACCAAATTTTGTAATCATTTGTTCAAAAAAATTTAACATTTTATATTGGGTGAATATCCCATGAATGTTCCTTAATCATCTTTTTTATCAAATTTCCCAAGATCTATATTTTTTATTTTTAGTAAATAAGGACTTTTAAAAACCATAAAGCATTTCAATGATTATTTTTTTTATACCACATTTTATAGGAAGTCATGTCTGATTCGGGTCTTAAATAATATCTATTTTTTAAATTTATAATAACAGTCATAGCTTCTCTCTGGTAGAATATAGAATATTTTTTCTTTACTAACATTATCATTCCCATTTACACCAAACCTATATTTTTCATTTATACTACTCTATTTTTTTAGGATTTATGGAGAACTATAAGGATTTTTTGTTGCATTTTTTTTCTAGATAACATTCAAAATCATAAAATGTGAATTACTTACAATTATATATTCTAAACTTCTTTATATAAACCCCCATTTCTCACTCAACATATCTTATAAAAAATAATAGCATTTCTACATCCTCTAATTTCTTCTTTGTAAACATGATGTTGTTCATCCTAGTGAAACCATTAATCAAGGTGATAATATAAAAATCTACTTTTTTTATTGATGTCTTATATGTCCAAAAATATTTTAATGAGTAACATAAAGAGGTATGGTATTATGGATCTCAACATTTTTATGCATTTTACTAGTCATTATTCTTTTCTCAAAAGTTTTTCAAACACCATCTTCTCATCTTTCTTGTTCAAAAACATTTCATACATCATCAATTTAAGAAAAAAAGTTCATGAAATTCATCAAAATATTCCCAAGCCTATGATTAAATAATTTATTTTTATCTTCATCATATAGATTACAGAAGTCAAAATGTTCTATTATTAATAAATTATTTATACAGGTTCTTTCTCATTTAGTATCAACATTTATATCTTTAAAACATTTGATGATACCATAATATTTTCAAAAGATCACTTCGTTCCCATAATTAAAACGTTGATTTGCACTATGTATTTTTTGATTTAGTCCATCTAAAAATAGAACCTACTTATGTTTTAACTTTCCTAGTTCAATCAAAAACATTCCAATTCCTTTTATTTTTATAAAACTATCATTGTCAAAGGAAAATAATCCTCTATATCAATTTTCATCATCTTTTATGATTTTCAATTATTTGGTCATGTGTGAAGAACAATCAATATCACGAATCAATGGTTTGTTCCTTTTATCCTCTTTTAAAGCTCTCTCAACAACAAATTCTCTTTCCTCAATTTTTTTTTCTATATTTAATTTATTTTATAGAATAAGAACATTTCCCTAGAATATTTTTCATACATACTTTAACATGGTGGAGAACATAGAAATTTATTTCACATACTTCATCAATAAATTCAAATTTTTTTGGTTGTATCTTGTATAACATCTTGATATTTCACTTTTCCAACTTTCAGTGTTTTAGGAAGGTTACTAATTTTTTTTCCACCATTTTATCCCCTTTATTAATACCTTCTTCTGGGAAGTGAAACATTATTCCAACTGATAAATACCACTTCCCATAGATTCCATATAACTAAAAAAACATTAAATATTGGTTTTTTTATTGATGTATGATACTTATCTATAGATTTTTTATTGTGGCTCATAACTTATTTCTTCTATAACACACTATGTGTATACACTGTCAGTTTTTTGGAGGTAATTTTCAAAAGAATTAATGAGATATATTTTTCACAACCCTTCCCAAACTATGGTTTTATAACACTTTTCTTATCACCTTAACCATTAGAAAAATTATATTAAACATTATTTTTTAATGGTTGAGAATTCACCTGATTTTTGTAATGTACTTTTTTTCTATAACATTATATGATTCATCTTTTACATCCAAATACTTACTAAAATTTTCATTTAAATTTATAAGGTACATTCATCCTCAAAAAGTTTTTATTGAGTTTTTTTAACACCATTATAAAAATCATATTAAAATTTATTTTTGGATTGGATGTACTATTATTCCTTATTATAAACATTTTTTCTTCATTTAATAACTTTTCCAATATTATTATTCATCATTCTAATTTCATTATTAAGAGTTCTATTTTTATCAGGACATGAAATAAGTTTTTATTTGATCTGATAATCACTAAAATATTCTCTACCTTATTCTTCTTCTTTGTTTGATAAATATTCATTTTTCTAAACATTTTCAAAGAATGTTATGATTCTTTCTAAAATTTCATCATATGGTAAACAATATCATCTAAATCATGTTTGAATTTTTTAATTATCATGATTAATATATTTTTATTGAACTTATTTTTTCAACTAGTGTACTTACATTATTTTATATAATTATTGTCAAACTTCTTCCACCATGGTTTTTCTTAAAAATGTTTTTCAAATTCACCAACATTATTTTTTTGGAAATTCATAGAAAAATTAATGATTTGAACACACTCAAAAAATCTTTGAGGACGTTTTTCTCAATAAATTCCTCTTCCTATTTGATAATTATTATAGATAAGATCTATGAGTTATTCATTCAACTAATAATCACACTTATCATCAGAGTCACAAGGCTCAACATCATTAGTGTCTTTATTTTTTTATTTTAATCATACCTTCAAAAGATATTTATTATTTAAAATTAGGATTGAATACTTGATATTTTATTAATTAATTGGTAACAATAAATTTATATAATTCAAAGTTTGATAAATATTTATTATATTCTAAATCATAGATTTTAAAATCAAATTATTTGAAAAAAAATCTCATGAGTTCCTAAACAATTGTAAAATATTATAAGAAATATTTGAAACCTCTATTGTTGAAAACAACTTCATTTAATTTGGTAAGGTACTCATCAATAGATTATTCATATATCATTATTTTGTCTTGAAACTTGCTACTATGGGGTTTTAGCTTATCTTCCTCTAAATTATTATTTAATTGAAAATATTTTCAATCTTGTCCCATGTTATAATTGTTATTTTAAGACCCATCATGTTCATATAAATAGATTCTAACAGAGAAATAAGAATTTAATTTCTAATGTTTCCATCAACATTAAGGTTTCTCTTGTCATAAAAATTTCTAGGGGAATTAGTATTAGTGGGTGGAAACCCAATTGTAGTAGAATCAAAAAATTCTAGGTCATGAGACAAAATATAAGGAATCATTATGTTTTTCCATCCATGATGATTTTTCTGTCAAAAATCATCATTTCTTTACTATTTTTAGAACTAAGATTATCTATGATAAGGATTCCATAGGGGAACCTTCCCTTTGATAAAACCTATAGTTTCTAAGGATCATTTAATAACTAATATAGATGGGGTAATGGTAAATCAATGATTATCATTTTATAAATTTAATCTTTTATAAACATAAATACTATAACTGGTTAGATATTATTCCTTATAAATTTTTAGTAAACTCAAACAAATGAAAATTTAGGAATGAAAACAATGCATATAATATTTATATTGTTACGCCTCAATTTGAGAACCCATATCCTTACCATATCCACTATAGTGACTATATGAAAATTCATTATAATTATGAATTGAGTATAAAACTTTTAAATCCCATTTGACACATTTTATATTCTTATTGGAAGGATTATACTAAATCCTATTAGTATAAAAATTTTGAATGAAAAATTTGAGCAACAACCAAAAATGTAACATAAATCAAATTACTCTATAGGGAGTCCATTTGGAATCTCTTTCCAATTTTACGACTATATGAAATTACCCATATATAATTCCTTTGTCCTATAATCTATTCCAATTAAACCTTTTATAAATATATACATTATTAAAAATTATATTCTTCCAAATTAATAAATATTATCACCACAAAATTTTTCTTAGAACTCTTTCTAATCTTCTTTAAACGTTTCACTATGTCATTAAGATGCAAATCCTATTGATTGGTCTTCGGATCAAATAACCAATATTAAAATATCCTCTAACACAAAATATTTAGCATTTTATCTTTTTTCTATCTCAATAGTGATATGTAAGATTTAATTTCCACTTTATTTATATATTATCTTAGAAATATAAATGGAAAAAACATGAAATGTTTTCCCTCTCAACCAAATTCATTTGTCTGAATTTATAGGAAATATGAGCATCATTTACGTTCTTTTAAAAAAATTATCATCTAATCTAGAGTCTTCTTGAATATTCATAATTTTATTTAAAACAAAATCACTATCAACCTTACTCAAGTTAGAACTTTACAATAGCTTTCCAAATGTTCTATCTGACAATTTATATTCTGAAACATCTCTATCCAAATTTTTTTTTTGAAACTTTCTTATTTTATCATGTTATCTAAAACCATGTAAAATAATAAACACTGATTCAATCCAAAAAAAAATTCTTAGTTCAAAGATTGTAACTTCCAAAGAATAAAAACATTATATTTCTTGTTAAAAAACATGAATCATTGAACTAGATATAGGTTGTTTTTATAAAATTAAGTATCCTTCCTTTGTCCTATCCTCCTAAAAAATTAAATATGGTCAACTAAATTATTGAAACTTCTAAGTACTTTAGATGTATTTAATAGTTATCCAATAACAACATAAACCTTTTTAACATTTTCATTATTTAGATACTTGGTATGATTACCAATATAAACTATTCCGCTTATTTCTTCACAGGTATTTTATAAATCTATCCAATCAACCAACATCTCTCTAATAAATAAACTCGATACATTATCACATAATTTTGTTTAGAATGGTTTATTTGGAGGTCTGAATCTGAATCTATATGTGTGATTACAAATATGATCTCCTCCATTGTATTTTTCCATTTATTCCAATATGAATTCTTGAGTCACATTTCATTTCTTATTTACATTTTAAAACCACAAAAACCTTGCCACAATAGCTTTAGATATTCTTAAACATTCGATGTGTGGTGAATAATATCTTCCGCTTCTTCTATATTCCACCAGATATCCATCAACTAGTCAGGTCATTTCGCTACATCAATCCAATTATGTTTGAATGATAAGAAAATTTATAATGTCACTACTTCTTATAAAAACCTATTCTATATCAATCTGACATATAAACCATCATCATTATCTTCTCACATTTTTTATGAACTCGTTGATTTTCAAAAGACACGGGAATTCAAAATAAAAACATCTTCCAATCCTTATTTCCCTAACATTTTTACAAGTATTAATAATTTTTTACTTCATTGAAATTTAGAAACTTAAATAAAATCACTCTATTTTAGTTTTTATGTTCGAAGAAATTATAAGGTCACAATATTCAATGGGAAAATATTTAAAGTGAGTTATACTCTTAAATAAATGATTTAAAACCCTTAAATTATTTTAATTATTTTGGAGGATTAATAAAGGCATTATAAATTTAATCAAATAAAAATAAATTCAAATTATATTAAAGTTAAATCATAAATTTGGTCATGGATTCCCTTTATAGTATTTATTACATCATTTTTTGGTCATTATGATGTCATAATACACACCATATATTTATACGGTATTTAATTTTCACTCGAAAATATAACTATCACAAAATATAATGAAACATTCAATAATGGATAATTAAGATGTTATGATTTAAAAAATAATATTCATTTTTTCATAATAATTTTATAAATATGTACATTATTACTTTTAAAATAAGAATTGATGTTTTTTGAGAATTATTGGTTTTTTGTTAATAATAGTATTTGAACCCTTTTTAAAATTACATTTGACATCATAAAAATTATATGATCATTTATATTTGACAAAAAATATTTAAAAATAATATTTGGTTAAAATATTATTTATTTTATAATTCCATTAATTCATCAAAATAAATTCAATTATTAAATTTAAATATTATCCGAAAATAAAATTTATGTTTTATTATATCAATATAAATATCCTTTATAATGTAAGAATAATGGGAAGAAAATATATACATTATTATATAAAAAATAATTTATATACTCATATTTCAAGGGTATTGATACATATACCTTTAGTACACCAGAAAACACCATAAGGGTAAGGTTTATAATGGTGAGACTTTCATGGGGAGGTTAGACGTACATTGTTTGGTCCATGATCACGATGAGATTAAACTTCTCCCATATATGGTTTTTATCATTCTTTAGTAGTTGGATCACTTATTGGGATTGGTCAAGTAAAAATTCTAGTGATGTAATATCCCTCATAATTTTTGATAAATGGGATTTATAGGTCATGATTCTACAGGTTGAGGACATCACTTCCTTTGTTTGTGTCATTTGGATTTTTTAAAACCCAATATTTATATTAATCATAGATACTGTTTAATGAATATTTTATCAATGGTAAATATTCTTAAAAGGATTTTAAATCTGATATAATATAATAAAACAAAAAAAATGAACTTGTTTTCTATAACCATAACATAGAATAAGACCATTAATTAAATTATAAGGGGAATTTTATTTATAACTATTTAGTTCTTTACGATCATCCACCCTTCGAAAATGTTTCCATAAAAATATCCATTTCACACACTAAAAAATTTAAGGGTTGCTCTATTTTATCACATCCTCTAGTTCACACATCACTTCTTACAACTTTTTGATTCTCTATAGTACTTTGACCATGTACATTGTATTATTCGATAGGACTTTGCCTCTAAAATCAAAGGTATTCACTAGTTTATCCTCACAAGAGAGATCCTTATCCAATGGTACCACCTTTGGATTGAGTACATTTGAGTGGTCAATTATGTACATCCTATAGAGGGATGCATGGTATACATCATGTAGTTATGATAGGTAAGGTGGGAATTCTATTCGATAGACCACTGCTCTGATGTGATCTAGGATCTCAAAGGGGTTGATGTATCTTGGACTAAGCATTACCTTCTTCCCAAATCTCCTCACATTATTCCATGGAGATATTTAGAGGAATACCATGTATCAAACATTAAACTCAGTGTCTCATCAATGACTTTAATTATAGTTCTTTATCAACTATGAGTGGTTGTGATGTTCTATTGAATGGTCTTGACATTTTCACCCATTTCCTAGACTATTTTAGGACCTATAATATTAGGTTCCCCAACAGCATCCCTACATGCAGGCGTTATACACCTCTAACAATAAATTACTTCATTGGGATCCATTTAGACGATTGATTGGAAACTGTTATTGTATGATAACTTGACTAGGGGAAGATGTTGGTGACATCCTCCCTTGAAGTCAATTAACCATGATCTCAACATATTCTCAAGTGTCTGAATAGTTCACTAATATTTTTCCATTAGTTTGAGGGTGCTAAGATATTATGAAGCTCAACATAGTATTTATAGCCTATTAGATACTATTATAGAACATGGTGGTAAATATTGTATCTCGATCAGATACATTCACTAGTAGTTTTCCATGGAGCCTCACCACTTATCTAATGTATCTCTTTAAAATTCGATCAGCTAAAAATTCATATCGAATCAATGTAATGTGTGTAGTATTTATAAGATGATCCACCACAATTGATATGGCATTAATTCCTCTTGATGTCTTCATTAGACAAGTGAAAAAGTCCATAATGATTTTTCCATTTCCATGTAGCTATGGTAATAGATTCATCTTCCCCTGGTATTTTTTCCTTTCCTCATTCTCTCTATAAAATAAAATAAATCTTGATATATATTATCTGATCTACTTCTTTATATTATCCCATAAATAGTTCTCTCTGAGATTTTGACACAACTTTTTGCACCATAGATGGATTGAGATGGTCGAGCTATGTTCATCACATAACATCTATTTCATTAACTTATAATTTTATGGTATAAGAAGTCTCGGCTGAAATCTCACATCTCCATCTTCATTAACAATGTACTCCAAGTATTTCCCCTTTCTTATAGTATCGAATTTTTTCATGAACCAACCCAGGTCAACCATGAACCAATCACCCAATCTGGTCCACAACATTTCCCGAAGGGTGTTCCCTATCCCCAAAGGATGGAAACAAGTGTTAGAAATGAAGATAAAACTATTGGGAATGATTTGACCCCTGAAAAAAAGAGATAAATAAATGAATAAAAATGAAATTGGATAATAAAAATAATCACTCCTAGAGGAAATAAGTAAACTACTACATGTACCACAAAGGGACCGCATGGGTAACCAACAAACACAGAACTAAGCACACTACAAGAGAGATGTAAAACTGGGAGAACCTTAAAACTGAAAAGATAAAGTAGGTGTGAGAACCAAAATGCTCAGTAAAAATTCCAAAAAAAACCATACAATCCATGTATTTTCCTTTCCCAAAACATTCCATTAACACTAGTTTGAAATACTATTATAAAAATAGTTTTTTCAAATTTAAAATAAATAAACGTTGTTTCTATTTCTTTTCAATACATCTAACACCCAGTTTCCATTTCCAAAACGAAATACAATTTCAAAACTAAAACCCAAAACATACCATACCAGGTTATGTAGAAAAGTAAACAGGTATAATAAGTAAGATTATAAATTCCAAATGAAGCAAGAAAGAAAATACAAATAGTAACCATGGAGGATCCTAAACATACCTTGAACAATCCAGGATGTACTCATTTTGGAACCACCTACCAGCGTATGGTGAATCCCCTAGGTCTATAACCCATTGGCCACCCTCAACTAGCCAATCTAGCAGCACATACCACCCTGTTTAACTATAATCCAAATGGGTACCATACCATATAATCAGGGTTGATCAACAATGCCACAAAATCCTCTAAAAGCCTCCCTAAAACCCATGGTAAATATAAATAAACTGTGTAAGTAGGAGGCCCTTAAACACATGACTCACCTTAGCTTCTATCACCGCACATACCTACCCCAAACACATACACCCTATATGATAACCTATAAATGTATATCCGTACTATAGGGCTTATATATATACATATTTAACATTATTGAAGGTTCCAACAAGTCTTTTGCATCACTTAATCATTCAAAATATTCATTAAAAACTTGCATGTTTCCAACCAGGCCTTTAGCTTTATAGAATCAAATGTGTTTACCAAAAACACTTACAAACTATTTTTAAAAACAACATCAAACTCCACCTTTATATTTTCAATTTCAAAAATGACTTTATGTTCCAAAACCAATAAATTCCCATAAAACCCTTTCCAAACGTTGTGAAAATACACAATCTTACAAAACACACCAAACAACCCTTTAAGCCCAATGTTTACCCAAACAAACTTCAAGTGAAAAATGGGAAAACCTATTTAAAATTTCATTTAAAACCATGTTTAAAAATCAAATTATGGATCAAAAATTATTTAAAACCATAATCCATTTAAAATAACCAAGGTTTTGGGAGGAAGACTATTTTTCAAGTGCCAACTTCATTTGAGGTCACATCCATGTGTGCACCTTGTGCACCACTGGATGTACCAACATATAATAACATACTAAGAGTAAACAAGATAACATTTGAACTAATTTCTCAAGAATTTCACTCACCATCAAACCAAAACAATAACCAGCATGATACCAAATCCATTAACAATTGTTTAAAAACCAATAGAACCTTTCTAAAACATTTTTTCCCACAATCATCAAGACAAAAGATATCCAAATCACTCATAAAACAAAAAACCGAGAATTTAAACATGATACCATAATACAAATAAAGAAAAAATATTTCTTAAATACCCAGTTTTACTTTATGTAAATATGTAGAATTTCAACAAACATCAAATGTGCACATGAACCTAGGTATATTTCAAGAATTTATTTGAAAATCTATTTTTAATTATTTAAATCATTTCCAAAATAACATACTAAGCTAAATAAAGGCAACCAAGAGGTGAAAATAATATTTATAAATTTATTTAAAGTGAGAAGCATCTAAAGTGGTGAGTCTAAAAGGATAAGTATAAATAAACCTACCTTAAAGAGGCAAAGTTGCATTGAAACTCTAGAAGGAGGAAGAATAAACCTCTAAGAACAAACCACATATACCATATCTAAAGAAACACAATCCAACAAGTCAAACATAAAATCTAGGGTTCGTCCAAATAATAAAACCCCACATTCTGAACCCTAAAATCAATAGAGGAGAGAGAGGGAGGAAGAAAAAGACCAAAATAAATCACAGGAGGGGACCGCACAATCGACTTCTAGAGTAGAGAGATCAGCTCTCTGGAGTAGGCGCGTCGTTAGATTCTGGATGAAGCTAGTTGACATGAGGGAAGGGGTTTCGTCATCATTGTCAGAGTAGGGACACCAAGGGAAACATTGGAGGAGGAGGTGGGAGCATCGAGAAGGGGGGAGTAGGTGACATCATGAGCCGAAGATGGGGCCTCTAGTGAGGGATGGAAACTTGAGAGGGATGGCACATGTGAGGGGAGTGTTTCATGGGAGATGGGTGAGATGCACAAGAAAAGGGTAGGGGAAGAGGGGGTCATGCCGGAGGGTTGAGGGAGAATAGGGATTACGGTTTCAAAAGAGAGAAGAAAAAATAAATTAATTATAAAAATAATAATCATAATCATAATAATAATCAGATTAATAAATAATAATATTTATAATAATATTAATAACCATTTTAATAATAATAATAATAACAATTTTTTTGATTATAATATTAAAGTTGATAATATTAAAAATAATGAACATAGTAATAATAATAATAATAGTCATAATAATAAAAATAATATCATCATCATTATTATTATTAAATATTATTTTAATTCTATTTTATTTTCATGTTATTCAATTTTATTTTTATTTTTATTATTTTTAGACACAGAGTAGGATGCATTGTTTGGACACATGATCTTATAGGATGTGCACCAACCATGCACACCCCAGATGAGGGAAGGGGTACTCACATGGTCTAGTCACACAGTTTAACAAACCATGCACAAACTATGTCAACCATCTCTGCACGATTCCCAGAACTAAATCACATAGTTGTCACACAGTTTCCCATATGATTTTCCAACCGTGCGCAGGCCAAAAGATCATCACATATTTTAAAATTCAAAAAATTTACCTGGGTCTCCACATAAACCCCAATTGAAAGGATCCAAGACCAAGAAAAGAATAAAATATGTGCTTGTCCATGGAATGTGTGTGACAATTCTCCTCCCCATAGACAATTTCTGCCCCCATAAACTCAAAAAGTAAAAAGGTAACCAATCCATGAGTTCATGCTCGAGGAGGCCATGAACCTCAGGGGGACTATTCACTCCACAAGTCAGAACCGACCAATCAATAAGAAGATAGAACATAAAAGCAACTGGAGGACAAGAGATGGTTCACCCCTCCAGAAGAACTCAGCTTACAAATATACTCTAAAACCCAAACAACCCCACCAAAAATTAAATAGGAGACCCACTATAGAGATACCCCCCAACCGGGACCCTAGGTGTTAACTCATCCTTTCCACACTACCCAAACAACACCTTTACCACAAATGGGAACTAGGGAACCCCCAACCTAAACTCTTTCAACATCCCCACACAACTAAACCACAATGCCAAGACTTAAAAAATCCCATTACAAGGTAACCCGACATTTTGGGGCACCCGTATGAAGTAAGTCCCTATAACAACACCATAAAATCTATGAAGTTCCCATGATGATCTAGAACTCCCAAAACAAACAAATCCATCTTCTTTATCACGAATTAGAGAACACCTCTACTAAAACCTGAAACCCTCAACCCAAGACAAAACCCCCACAACAATAAGGATACCCGAGAGAACAACTCCACTAGATAATGAACATGAACACAATTATAAGAATCAATCTCCCTAAGCACTCACATATCCAAATGATCAGAGATAAACTAAGATCAACCCACACCAGGTTGAAACACGCTCAAGGAAAATAAAGTATTCTAAAATCCACATTCATAAAATACGACTGTTTGAATAACAATAGAACAAGTTCATCTCATTATCAAAATAGGAGAGTAATTTATAACTAGAGGAAGAGAAAATATTAGGAATCATTTAATATCTCCATCCCAACATGGAAAATGAAACCCGAACTAGGGTTTCAAACACCCCCAACTACTCCTGACTGTGAGAAAGATTCACCCCGAGGCCTATGGTTGGGGCTCTGATGGCTGAAGGATCTCCTGCCACGTAGTTAGATACTAGAATCCTCTTGTCACAAAGGCTCTTCCAACAAAATGTATCTAGATGACCCAGACAACCACAACGATGAAAAATCTTCATAGGGATATGATAATATGGATTCGAATGCCAGATATGGACACACTGGTGGAACTCAACCAAATGATATTTCAAACTGAAATCCATAACCAATGAGTATAACTCTTTATAATTAGGTTCCTCTTGCATCTTCTCCTCACCAGATAGAGAACATTCACTAATTATGAGAGGCACTGGATTACCAACCATCTGTTCTCTAGAAAACAACCCATCTAGGAAAGGTTGATCAACTATATTCTCAAGACAATGTTCCCTAGAAGAGGGAAACCACTCTTTCATATTTTGAAGATAATACCCATGGAAAAGAGAAGTCTTCATCGGATCCTGCGACACACCTCTGAAAAAAATTAGTAAGCTCCTTGAAAAGGTTTATGTAGGCTATCACTATCTTTTGTCCTTGTTTAATATGCATGAGATATTCTCTTTTATTCATATTCACATCTTCAAGTATGAATCATCAGACAAATACAGATTTAAACACTTCTCAAATAATCCCAACATGCATTGAAAATAGGGATAACAACTTCCATTCATCCAGAGCTAGACCTTCATAGGGACCAAAGATGGAACACACTCTGGTGGATTCGGGAGTAGCCAATACCCTAAATACATTCTTGACCTCTTCATGCCACTCCAATGTCTCTAACAAACCTTGATCACCCTGATAAGCAGGAAACACTTGATAATAACTAGAAATTGGGCATCAATCAATGGAGGCCATGGGAAACATTCTAGGTAGCGTTCCTTAAACAACATAAAAAACAAAAAATCAAAACAACCATCAAACCAAAATACAACTGAATGGAACATCCTGATGTAATACATAAGGTTCACAAACCAAATACATAAAACTACAACCTGAAATCCATCATTCAAAAATCTCATTTCCATTTTAATTTTCAAAACCTTCTCATTTCAAATCCACATTACAAACACAATAGCACATTTCACAAAACCAAACCCCCATTACAAAAACAAAACAATTTTTATGAAGCGATATACCCTTTCATAAATCACTTTTGAAGAAAGGAAAAGTCTTTAATCTCAAACACACACCCATGGAATCTTACGAAACCTCACATTTGTGTCTATACAATTCCACTTACACCATCCATGTACAAGTGCCCTCATGCACTTTCTATACATACCCTACACACATTTCAATTTCCATATAGAGTACCAAGGGTAAAATATGTCTTTTCCTTATAAAATACAAGCATTCAAAAAAGTTTATAAAATCAAATTTCCTTTAAAACCCATTTTTTCAATTTTAAAACCACTAAGAGGAATCCAATTTTTGTATCAAAAGATGATTTCATTTTTAATGACACCTTACCAAATTGAAACCACACTAATGAAATTATTTTAATTCTAAAATTGTTTCCATTTTCAAATTACATTCACACCAACCGGATCCAAAAAAACAAAACTTACAATGAACCTTTAGAATGAGAGACTAACAGTTCTGCTTAACCGAGTGACATGGTAGAGATCCATGAACCAAGTAAGAATCAACAACTTGGAGGAACCTAAACCATGTACTCAGACTCCACTTGGGTCATTATTCCCTGTGAAATCACAACATAACATCAGATTTCATCCATTGTCATTCCTCAATGAAAAACATTTCAAGATAGGATAAGGACTCAATTCCCAAACTACCCCTTATAACTTAGGTTTCATCATGAGTGGTGGTGATCAGGAACAAACCCATGACCTACTACTCGAGTCATGAAAATCCTAATCTAAAACTACTATACACACCAAATATCAATACCCTCCTATGATACAAGTTTTTACGAGCCAACCTAGGTCGAGCGTAATCCAGTCACCTGAGTCAGTCCACAGCTTGACCCGAAGGGCATTCTAGATCTGTACGGGCTAGAAACTAGTGTCAAGAATCAAAATAAATATCATGGGAATGATTTTTTTGATGAGAAAAATATAAATAAATGAAAAAAAATCAAACTGACCAATAAAAATAATAACTCTTAAAGGAAATAAATAAATGGATACACATAACTCCATGTGACCTCATGGGTTAACAATAAACACACAGGAAGATCGCTTTGAGAGTGATGTAAAACAGGGAGAACTTGAAACTGAAAAGATATAGTAGATGTGATCACCAAAATGCTCAGTAGTAATTCCAAAGATAAACCACAGAGTCTATGTATTTTCATTTTTTGAAAACATTCCATTAACACTAGTTTGAAATATCATTATATAAATATGATTTTCAAATTTTAAATAAATAAACACTGTTTTCCTTTCTTTTCAAAACCTTGTGCACCCATTTTTCATTTCTAAACCAAAATACAGTTTTAAAACTAAAACCCAAAACAGACCGTACCATGTTATGTTGAAAATTAAATAAGAAGAATAAGAAAGAATATAAATGATAAAGGAAGCAAGAATGAGGATACAAATAGTAAACATTGGTGATCATAAACATCCTTAGAATATCCTTGGACAAACTTAATTTGGAACCACCTACCAGTGTATGGTGATTTCCCTAAGTCTATAACCAATTAGCCTCACCCAACTAGCCAATCCAATGGAACATCCCACCTGGACTAACTACAATACAAGGGGTACCAACCCATATAATCGGGGTTGATCAGTAACCACCACTCGATCCTCTAATAGATTCCTATAAACCCATGATAAATATACATAAACTATGTAAGTAGGAGTCCCTCGCATGTGTGAATCACCTTACCTGCCATCACCCCATTTTTCTAACCATAACACGGACATGTTATACGATAACCAATAAGTGATATCCATCCTATATAGGTTCATTATATATATATATATATATACATATTTCACCTCATTTAAGGTCCCATCCGGTCTGTTACATAACTTAAGAATTCAATACTTTCTCTAAAAACAGAAAAGTTTCCAACCAGACCTTTAAATTTACATAATCAAATGTGTTTACCAAAATTACTTACAAACTATTTCTAAAACAACACCAAACAACACTTTTATATTTTTTATTTCGAATGATCCTTTATGTTCCAAAACCAATAAATTTCCATAAAACCCTTTCTAAACTTTGGGAAAATACACAATCTTAAAAAATACACCAAACTACCTGTTAAGCCCAATGTTTACCCAAACATACTCCAAGTGCCAAACAGGAAAACCTATTATTGATTGTATTTAAAACCAATTTTAGAAATCACACAAGGGAACTTAAATCATTTAAAAACTAAAATAAAATTAGAAGAACCAAGGTTTGGGGAGGAACACTATTTTTAAGTGCCACCTTCCTTTGAGGGCACATCCAAGTGTGCACCTTGTGCACTAATGGTTGTTCCAACATCCAATGGAATACTAAGTTTAACCAAGAAAACATGTTAACCCATTATTCAAGAACATAACTCACCATAAAACTAAAACAATAACCTTCATGATACCCAAAACATTAACACTTTTTTAAAAATCACAAGAACATTTCAAAAACATTATTTTACTATAATCCTCAAACCAAAATATCACCAAATAACACATAAAATGTAAAATCAACAATTAAAAAATGATACCATAACACAACTAAGGCTAAAAATTTCATAAATACCCAATTTTAATTTATGTAAATGTGTGGAATTTCAAAAAAACTCAAAGGTTCACATTATCCTGGTCGTATTTCATGAATTTCTTTGAAAACCTATTTTTAACTATTTTAATCAATTAAAAAAACACAATATTAAGCTAAATAAAGGAACCCTAGAGGTGATAATCATGTTAAGAAATTTATTTAATGTGCCAATAATTAAATTAGGTTCATTATAAAGGATAATTATAGAGACATATACCTCAAAGGGGTGGGATTTCATCAAAACTCACAGAGGAGGAAAAATGGACCTCTAAGAATAAACCACATTCCCTATATCCAATGAAACACAAGCCAAAAGTTCAATGCTAACATATAGGGTTCAACCAAAAAATAAAACCTCACAATAGGAACCCTAAAATCAATGGTAGAGGAAGGTGGAGGAAGAAAAAAACCAAAATAACTCACCGAAGGGGACCACACAATCAGTCGCTGGAGGAGAGAGAGAAGTTTGTTGGAGGAGGCATGTCATTGTATTTCATCCAAAGCTGGTCACGCACTATGTAGGGGGTTCCTCTGTTGTAAGAGGAGGAGTGTCACTGGGAGAAAATTTCATAGTTGTAGGATGGAGCGCTTTGAATATGGCAGCTGGAAACATCATGCATTGAAGAAGGGACCACCAGTGAGGGAGGCCGGCTAGAGAGGGTTTGAACCGATGAGGGGGGTGCGTATGGGGAGAGGGGGAAATGCATAGAGAGAGGTTTGGGGGGAGATGGGGTCATGTAATAGGGGTGAGGGAGAAGGGGGTTTAGGGTTTCGAAAGAGAGAAAAAAGGAAAATAATAACAATAATTATTATTATTATTATTATTATTATTATTATATTTATAATAATATTAATAACAATTTTAATAATAAATTTAATAATAAATTTTTAATAATAATAATAACAATAATAAACTTAATAAAAATTATATTATTATTATTATTAATCATTCTTTTAATTCTATTTTATTTTCATTTCATTTTAATTTTATTTAATTTTTATTATTTTTAGACCGAGAGCGTGCTTCATAGATTGGCCACATGGTCTTATAGGGCATGCGCCAACCATGCACACCCCATTGGAGGGAAGGGGTACTCACAGAGGCTAGCCGAATGGTCTACCAAACTGTGTTCCAACCATGTCGATCACCTCTGGTTGGTTCCCAGAACCTAAATAAATAGTTTTTCATGGTTTCCCAAACCATTTGTAGGCCAAAAACATTCCCGTAAGTTTTAAAATCAGAATATTTTACCCATGTCTCAACCCGAACCCCACTCGGAAGGATCCATGTCCAAGAAAAGAATAAAATAATGGTGTTTCCATGGTCAGGGTGTTCCAACATTATTCTGATTTCCCATATCATCACTTTGATCATTACTTTACTTATTTAGAAGGGACGTCTGAGAAATCATTTGTGAAAATATTGATGATGTTCTTTCCATTATGAATCCAATGTCCATCCTTTTTATGTCTATGAAGATTATATCCTTCTCGAGTGTCATCAGTGATAGAATTTCAAGATCATATCTACTTAGAATTTTTTCTAATTTATTAACATTACTCAGACAGTAGTGGATTGAGAATTCATAGTCCTTGATCTGCTCTAACCATAATCATTGTTACATGTTCATCTCACTCTCTGTGAATATATATTTGATACTTTTGTGATCCTTATATATTTCACACTCCCCCCAAATAGATAATTCCACCATATTTTCAAAGTAATGATCACTGTAGCCAACACCGTATCATGTGTTTTATAGTTTTGTTCATCATATTTCAACACCATTTAATTTTAGTCTACCAATTTATCATTTTTCATTAACACACTTCCCATTCCCATCTTTGAAGAATTGCTAAATAATATGAAAAAATTTCACTTATGGGTAATATGAGTATAGGTATAGTGATAATCCTTCTTTTTAACTCCTTGAATCTCTCTATAAATTCATCATTATAAGATAACTTTATTCTATTCTGAGTTATCATGTCTAGAGTGTTTTAAAATCACAATAAATTTATCATAAATAGACTATAATACCCAGATAATACAAGGAAACTACAAAAATCTATCTCAGATATTGGCCTTGTTCATCCGTCAATTTCTTTTATTTTTTAATGGTCTGCATGTATCCCATTTCTTCTGATGATATACCCCAAGAATGAGACTTCCTTCAACTAGAACTCAAATTTTTCATAAATCTTATCATTTTTCCATATCTTTATCATAGTTCTCATATGCTTCTCTTCCCCCGCCTTGGTTTTGGTGAATATTAGAATATCATCTACAAAAACTACCAAATAATTGTCAAGTAAATCTATAAAGACTCTATTAATAATGTCTTTTATGATTTATAGATAATTAGTGAGTCTTAATGGAATTATTATGAACTCATAGTGCTCATACCTTGTATGAAAATCATTCTTGGGGATATCCTCCTTCTTCACCCTAACATGGAAATATCCTGACCACAGATCCACATTTGAGAATTATTGTTCTCTACAAAGCTAATTGAATAATTAATTAGTCCATGAAATATGATACATTTTATCTGTCATGATCATGTTGAGATCAAAATAATTAATGTAAAGGAGTATTGACTCATCCTTCTTCTTGATGATGAGGACTGGTGCACCCCATAGTGAAGAACTTGGCCATATGAACCATTTATCCAAATTCTCCTGTAGTTGTTAATTCATCTCCTCAAGTTCCACAACATCCTTTCTATATATTTTTTTGATAATGTAAATCATCCAAGTATAAGATTTATTTAAAATTCAACCTCTCAGTTTGGATAAAGACCATGAAAATCCTCAATAGACACATCAACACATTCTTTCACAATGGGTATGTCTCCAAGTATGCTATTTTCCTTTAAAAAATTTATTTCATCTAGATACACTTTATCCTAGGTAAATAATATCCATTCATGATATTTTAGTGCTAAAAAAGATTCATACTTCTCCTTTCACTTTTATATTTTTGAAAGATTATTCACTTTAAAGAGAGTGATTAAATTCTCACAGAAATGTATGTTCTCTCTATATTAGATGTGTCAATCCACACCCATAATTGCATCAAATTAAACTAAAGGTAATATGATAATGTTGTATGGGAAGTTAATCCCCATAATCATGATATGGAAGGAGTTATATACATGGGATGAAATAATTTTTCCACTTGTCATTTTCACTGACAAATATACTTCTATGGTTTGTGGTGGTGTCTGAATAGATCTAATAATAATTTGTGATATGAAGAAATGAATATAACTAGAATAAAAATGTACATTCAGAACTATTGAATGAATAACTAGAATTTCTATAATCACTTCATTTTTAGAATCCACCATAGCAGTTGTGATAGAAACATTTCACCCTTTCTACCTTGGAGTTTGTAGGTTGTGTCAAAAAACCCTTGGTATAGTGCATTAGTTTACAAAGATCCTTGATTTCTTGTATTTGAAGAAATATTAAATGTGATAAGGGTTCACTAGTTCATTATGTTCCTATATTAAATTTGTGCATTTCTCATGTCATAAATCTCTATCTAGGTAACATTTTATCCTACACCTACAGAATTTCCATTTCCCCCTTAGGAAATTTTTAGGGTGCAACTTTTCAGACCTTTGATAAGTGGGATATTGAAATTTCTTGGCACCATTAGATTTATCCATCAGATTTCCAAAAATAAAATCCACTTTCTGATTCTTATCCCCATTTTATAGTTGAGATTCACTGATATCCGTTTAATCATTGAGGACACATCAAACAATTTTCTCATAGCTACCAAAGTTTATGATCGCTAGGGATTTCCAAAGGATATGTTTTATCCCACAAAATAATCATTTAACGTTACATTCAGGAGAAACAACAAATATATAGGTGTATCATGTAGGTTTTATGAATTTTTACTCTTACAACCCAAGAGATTAATCATCCTTTTTTCATGAGGGAATGAATGTCCCTTTCTATTTTATGTTGGAGAGTGAGATGATGATATTTGTTGAAAAACATTTTTTAGAATTTTTTTCACTCCTAAACTTCAATCTATTCCTCAAGATTCATATTTTTCATCAATTTCCTCTTTTGATTAGCTTCACCCTCTATACTATAAACAGTTAGTATAACATTCAATTTCTTAGAACATTGAATTATGGATAATCTCTTCTCATTGGAGTTGATCTAATATTCAATGATTAAGGGATTAGATGATATTTTGAATGTGGGGGGGGGGGCTTTGTTGCATAAATGTCTCAATTGCATCTTGTTCTCTCATAAGAGGATTTGGAACCTCCACCTAATCTAGGTTTTTATTCAAAATTTTATTCATCTAAGAGAGTATCACCATAAATTTCTCAATTCATGCTCCCATTAAGCTAAGAATATTGATAGGGCAGTCATCACATTTACCTTTACATTGGTCTCTTACTTGATTCATACTATTTTTGAAAAACTGGATGATTAAGTGGAAAATTATGGATGAAAAATTTTAAACTATTAAACACATAAACTGTAATCAAAACACATTAAAAGTATAACATATATATTACACGCATTTCCTTAACTTATGAATTTATAGGGTTCAATCAATTTTATCAAAGATCTATTTTCTAACATATACTCATATGGTAATTTTTCTCCTTAATAAGGGTTAATAATAAGCTTATGAATTTACCCAAATAATACCCTCTGGGAGGATCAAACTTGGTGTACATCATGGCCTGTTTTCATGCACCATTTCTTGGTTGAGTATAGTTAAACATGGTGTTTTTGGGTTTTACCACTATATACATCTGTGCCAGAGCCACATCCACTTTTAGTATCGATAAATGGATTTATTTTATTAATAAAACACATAATATATTATGATAAAAATTTAGGGGTTTTTTCTTATAATTAGTCTTATCCAAAATTATTTCTATAGAGTTTTCTAATCCTAATCCAAAAAAAAACTAACATTTTCCTTTGATACCATCAATAACCATACTCCTCTTTATTATACATTATATCATGATTTATTACATAAGATTACATGTAATACTTTCCATAATTTTGAGATTTCTACTATTGTTTGGAATTAAGTACATCACATAACAACTTAAATCCAGAAAATACAACATCTTTATTGGAAAATTCAAATCATGATCATACTTAAAATTGAATTGGATAACTTGTGGACATACATAAAAAGGGGTGAGCTATAAAGCATAGTAAGGTAATAAACATGGAATAACATGAAGATTGTAAGTCATGTTAGAAAATGGGTATATAAATGGGTTATAATAGGAGTTAGTATCACAAAAATGAATAATAGGACATGATATATCATGTTAATCCTAAAGGAAACATGGGAAATGTGGAAATAACATAAAACGTTGCATTATAAAAATTGGTCAATTATATTTTCCAAGAAATAATAATAGAAAAAGTCCCATGAAGGAATCAAGTGTACTCCCTATCGCAACAAGAAATCTAATAAGTCTATCACTATCCAATGCATTTGAGTTCTATATAATCACAGGTGCACCCATCACATTCATTTCATTCTCATGTGTATGTGTGGCATATAGATCATAAAACCTGGATTCATTTATCATTATATTTTATTCTATGTTTAAGGAGTAAATAATAAATACATTTAATTCTGTAATCAAAGAATTTTTTGTACATAAAGATGAATATAGTTGATAGGAAATGGGTACAGGTATTCACAACACAATTGTTTGGCTTGTAAAATCATGATGGAATTTTGACAACATAATAGGGTAATATAAATGATCATGGAAGGTAAATATGAGAGTAGAAGGGTAATATAATCATTTAGGAATCATATGTGTGGTAAGGGTGATATTAAAGATCATATACCAACATTAGTAAATGGAAAAATGTTATAAGATAAAGAAGATACTTGAATAATGAGGAGAAATAAAATAACCCTTACTTGATTTTGTGATTCCAAATGCCTAGGAGGAGCATCTTGAGAGCATCAAGACACGTTGTGAGTACTCTAGAGAGGGGAGGAAGAGTAGGGATTTTGTCCAAGGATTTTGAGTAAATATAAATGGGATATTTGGTGGGTTTATATAAGAAATTACTGGTGATTTCTTTATTATTTCTCAAAGATAGATTTTGGAATTTATATAATAAAATAACCAAAACCACAAATCTTACCATAGTTTTCCCATGGTTTCTGGAAAATGGGTGTGTTTTTCATTTTTTTTATAAGTCCAAGAGATAAATATTATAATACTCGTCTTGATGTGGAATTGATTCATAATCTTAAAAAAATGATTTGAAATCCTTAAAATATATTAATTGTTATGGAGGATTCATAGATGATTTATAAAATTAATCAAATAAAAATTAAATTAAATTATTCTAATGTAGAAACAAATAATTGGTCATTTATTCCATTTATTGTATTTATTACATCCTTTTTTGGTCATTATGTTGTCATAATACACACCGTATATTTATAAGATATTAAATATTTACCCAATAAATAGATTGTCTCATAAAAATTTTGAAAATTTCACCATTGATTAATTTCAATTTTTTGATTTCCAATATTCTATTAATTTATCCAAATAATATTATAAATATGTTTATTTTCACATTTATAATAAGTATCAATAATTATTGAATAATTCTAGGGTTTTTGACAATAATAGTTTTTGAACACTTTTAAAAATTACATTTGACATCATAAAAATCATATGATAATTTCTATATTTTAAAAACATAATTTAATAATAATAATATTTTACTAAAATACTATTTATTTCAACAATCCATTACTTCATCAAAATAAATTCCTTAATTAAATTTTAATATTACCCAAAATTATAATTTTTGTTTTATTGTATCAGAATAAAAAACATTTATATGTTTTCAATAATAAGATAAAACAATTTTCATTATTATATAAAAAATAATTTATATAATCATATTTCAAGGGTCTTGATATATATCCCTTTAAAAAACTAGTAAAATTCCTAAGGGTATGGTTGTCGATGGTGAGACTTTCATGGGGTGGTTCACATATATGGTTTGGGTTGTGAACTTGATGAACTTGAACATCTCCTCTAAATAGTTTTTATCATTCTCAAGTTGTTGGATCTCAACTAGGCCTTGGTCGAGTGGAAATATGAGTGATCTATCTCCCTTGGAAGCTTTGATAAATGGGATTTATAGGGTATGATCTTACCGGTTGAGTCCATCACATCATTTTTTTATTTGAATTGGATTTTATAAAACCCCAAATTTATACTAATCATGTTATCAAAGTTCAATGGATATATTATAAATGGTAATTATTATTAACATTCACTTAAATCAGATATAATATAATAAAACCAAAGAATTGAATATGTTTTCTATAACCATAACACATAATAATACATTGAATTAAATCACAAGGGGAATTTTATTTATAATAGTATGGGTCATTGTAGATAATGTGTTGAGTATAAAATATCATGGAGTTTTTAATAAAATGTGGATTGAAAATATCATATATTCACAAATTTAGTAATGTTTGTTATTGGAATCATAAATGCATTACATCTATTCCAAATTATTTCCAATCCATCCCCATTTGATAAAATAAAAAATTCCCATATTAATGATAAGATTATACAAAACAAAAATCAATGTTGTGAATGATGGTAAGTTGGTTTACATAATCTATGAATATGGTATATTGAAATTTGAAAATAGGTTATGTGTTTCCTCCATCCACGAGTTCAAAATAGAATTTTTAGATAATGGCCATAACTCAAATGTCTCTATAAAACATGGTAGCAAGAAATGTACCATGATTTCAGGGAACATTTTTAGTTTGATAATATGAAATGGGAAATTTTAGAATATATATCAAGATTCTTGAATATTTAATAGGTAAAGTCTAAAAGGAAACATCCTAAAGGAATCATGAATCCTTTAATTATTTATGTGTTAAAATTTTATGATTTTATTATTAAATTTATCACTATATTAGAAAATTCACCTAGAAATAATGATTCAATATAAGATATTATTGACATAAATACCACTTCTAAATATATATAAACTTTATATAGGTAAGGTCTAATTATTAAGGGCCACACAAAAATCTATAACAATGAAATTTAGAGACTTCATGGTGCACCTCTTTTGATTTTATTCGATTGTTATACATGGTTTAAATCAAAATTATAGAAGCCTTTTAATAAGGTTTTCAACATCGCAGTACATTTGAGTACTATGTATCATCCATAAATAAGTTGGCAGACTAAAAGGGATATCCTCATATAAAAATGTATGTTGAAATTACACCCAATTGAAATTCAAGTTATTTCCTATCAGTATTAACATTTGGTGGAATTTTTATATAGTAGTATCATTTATTAAAGAATTTAAATGGGACCATATTAATAATTGTACTTTAAGGGTCCTTGTAGTTTAAATATTTAGGGGTGAAAAGAAGCTTGTAGGATTAGATATCTTAGAGGATATACTGGTAAATGTTAGGACTATTTAGAATCATACTGAGGCATATCAGAGAAGGAAAAAAATTATGATGGTAACCGAATAAAGGATTTAGGATTTCAAGTAAGAGAACAAGTTTTATTGAAGGTTTCTTCATGGAAGGGTGTTATAAGATATCAATAAAAAGGGAAACTAAGACCTATGTGGATCAAGTATTTTAGATTTTTTAATAAAATAGAGCAATGTATTACTCTTCGGAAATGTTTCCTCGCCTCCCTAAAGTTCATGATATGCTACATACCTCATTATTGAGGAATTAAATTCCAAAACCAATTAATTTTCTTACCATAGAGATAATTGAATTGGAACCTAATTTATCATAATTTGAAGATCCTATCCAGATTATTGATATTAGAGAACAAGTGTTGTGGAATCAGATGAACTATTTGGTGAAAGTTATTTGAAAAGATTATAACACATTTCAGGGAAAATGGGATTATAAAGAATGTATTATGAATAGATAACCACATATATTCACTATGTGATATTTTTAAAATTTCTAGGATTATATTTTTTAAGGGGTAAAGAATGTAACAACCAAAATTCAATTATTTTAAGTAATAATTTCTTTATAAAGAAACAATAATATAATTCAAAAAATATTATTCATGAATATAAATAAAACCTAAATTAATTTTTTTTATAAATTCAGTTTGATTAAATGATTTTTTAAATCCTTAATGTCAATATTATCTTTGGGTGTTTTTTTATATTTTTCAAAAATAGACGATTTTTGGTAGAATAGTGAAACATACTAATTTTACAAAAAGCTATAACTTTTATGCCCTTATAATGATATTATAATAACATGAAAATTTATGAAAACTTTTTTATAGGAAAAAATACCAAATAATTAATATAATACATATAAAAATTTAATATTGAACTTATAAATATATGATTAAAATTTTGGAAATATAAGTAATGCTTTTATTCAAATAAAATCTATTTTTAGTTCTTCATTATTAATCAAGTGTTTAAAAGGATGCATCGAGTTTTGGTTTGTTTTAAAAGAAAAATAAGTATTAATGGATTTAACAAAATCCAATTAATTACCCTATAATCAACATTATATATGATTTTTCTATAAAATCATTTTTTATTAAACTAAATAATTTCCAAAAAAGGTTTCCATGAACATATACTAAATGTAACTATTTATAATTCTATAAAATAAATTGTATAAATATATTCGATAATTTAATTCCTTTTTGTTAATATTATGTAATAATTTAACCTTAATTTTGGTTCATAGTGAATAGTGAAAATGAAAAAAATTGTTACCATGTTTAAGGTTAAAAGGGTTTTTAGGTGGTTAAACTGAATGATAAGGAAAGAAATGTCAATTAATCATATATAAATATAATTGTTTTAATATATTTATACATTTTCTTATCTTAAATTTTATTTCTGATCCATTATTTACACTTACACTATAAAATGACTTTATATTATTTAAATTTTCTGAATAATTCCATGTGTGTTCGTCCCCTAAGTTATATAAGTGTACCACTTGTCCACCCTATTTCACAAACTCTCACCCTTATAGAAAGAAAAATCCCATCCAAAAAACAATATCAAATTCCTTAACTTTAATATTTAACTTCTTTTCTAAACCTAAGACCATCCTATATAAGGAGTAATTCAAAGGGTGTTTCTCAAAGAAGATAAAATTTCCTAACCAAAATCATTCAGAGTTTATTTCTAATTATAATTCCTCTATATCAATTTTATCTATATAAAAATAATTATTCCAATATAATAAATATTATGAGTTGTTATAATGATTATTAGGAAACCATTTTCTACATCCTTTCCATCAAGGAGGAAATTGAAGTATCACTCATGTGTACATGTTGACTAATTCCTCCGCATAACGATATGATTAATTTTCCATCACCACCTCAAATTGATTTATTTAAAAATGGATTTAATAAATAGGTATGATATGTGTGATATAAGTATGATTATATAATGATATAATTTTATTTACATTTCTTTCCTTCTTTTCATCAGAAAATTTAGCAAAGTTCATGCATACATATGGAATATTGTCTCTATGAATGGTGTAATTAATTTTTTTGTGTATGACTTTATAGATATATAAAATTAAAAAATATTTAATATATATGATATTAATATCTTGAATAAAAATATTTATTTAATTGAACCTTGATCAAGATTCAAGGACCATAACTGTCAAATCAAAGCTCACATGAAAAATGAAGTAGTTCATACCTGAAATAATGATAATAATAAAAGATTGAAAATTAATGGGTGATGAAATGTTAAAATTTAACCATTTATGGTATTATAGGAAAAATATGATATTTTATATAATAATAATAAATTTAAATATAATATAAAAGATTTTAAAATCACTTATGAATCATATTTGACTGTCAGTAAGGTTCTCTTATATCACTTTTGTTTCCATGCAATGTATTCCATATTCAGCATGTGTTTATTTCATATAGAGTATATACAACACCTTTGACAGGATAGATAATGAATATATTTTTATTAATGGTATTTAAAGTTTCATTTTATTTTATTTATTTCATGGTGTTTATGAATGAAAATTTACCAAATGTTAAGGGTTTTATGTTATAATCACACTTTTTTAGATTATTTATGCATCAATTTTAAATGATGAAATTATATGATCTTAATTTCAAAAAACACGCACATATATATATTATTATCATATTTTTTTATATAAATTATAATTTTTCCTTTAATTTTACACTCTCTATGCTCTCAAAATTATGAATGAACATGTTTATAGAAACACGACATTTGTTTTTCTATTCGGTCAAGAATATTTTCATTTAAAGTCCATATTTTCTTTAAAATGTTTTCAAAAATGTTTTAAATATTATCAAATAATTTTTTACTGTAATTTTAACAAATGTTTTATGTTATATGAATTTTTTAAAATCAATCTTATGATCATTTTCCAAATGAAGTTCTATTTACGAATAGTGTGAATATAATATTTGTTCCAACATTTAATGCTTCAATGATTTGTACCACCATAAAAAATATTATTTTTATTTAATCTAGATCTACATGTTTCTATTTTTATTTTGAATGAAATTTATATTCCTAATATTGCAGACATTTTTAGATTTTAAATGTGTGATTTTAAACTAAAAATGTTATTTTCCACAAGAAATAATCTAGTGATACTTTAAAATTATTTTATCTTATTTCAACACCCTTTGATAAATATTATTCTTTAGGAGGGATATAATCTAATGATACCATCCACTATATTCCTATATATGTCTTTGGATCATGTTTCTCATGTTTTTTGATTGGGTAAAATATTAATATGTCATATTATTTTTTTTCAATATGAATGTTTATATTGATTATATACTGAAATTTTAATAATTTATTTCCATAGGTGAATGAATTAGATTGATTAAGTGATGAGTTGGACCTATTGTATACCCTTGATACATTTTTATCTCTGATGGGATAAACTAGTTTGGGTATTTGGGATATGTGTTATCTATTTATGCATGATGCCTCGAAACGATGCCTTGATGCTATGATTATGATGTCTATAATTATATACTCTATCATTATGAAATTATTTATTTTTATCAAATCGATTATTTATATCATAATGAAATCCATGGAAATATCCCTCTTTTGTAATATTAGTTATATAGAATATTTTATTCTTTTTTATCTCTATCATATAATTCATTCTTTACTTATAATATGGAATCTTGGGTTGTATGCTTTCCCTTATTAGGAATTTGAGGCCACTCTTTTTTTCCCTTTCCCATGGATACCATAAAGGTTTATATGATTGATTTTAGGGATATTATATAAGAAATAATAGTATTATCACTATAATTTTAAGCTATATTTCATGTTTCCAAATATAATATGAAAATAATGTATTTAGTTAGTCCCCTAAGACTTTTAACTATTTGATCCTTTAGGATGCGATCTGTTGTATAATATTACAATTTAGTAAGATAACCATTTGATCTTCATTACATGAGTCATGATGTTATATATTCTAGGAACATGTTAATTCCATAGTATATTCCACAACAATAGGAAAGACTATATTATTCAAGAGGAGAAAACAAGCTTTTGTATGGCGTGGATGAGATAATCATGGTAGATCTATCATCTCCTTAAACAATGGGATGCACCATACTTATAAAATCAACTCTTATAAATATTTTAATATAAGTGAAACCCACTCTTATATTTATTATCATTTTATTAATCAGATTGGTTTTCATGTGGAAATGATTGCTCATTTTTTGAGTATTCAAACACCTCTTGAGAAATATGAGAGAAGAGGCTTTGAGTGTGTAGAATCTGCAATAATATTAATGGGGATCAGTTTGGATAGAATTTTTCCATTATTGAGATAGAAATATTTTATATAATTATATGAATTTATTGGTTGAAATATTTCAAACTTCATATAAATTATTATTCTTGATGAGTGATCTTTATAGATTCTTATGGAGTGGTATATCTTTTTAAATGATATTGGGATCTTGATACTTTTAGTAAAAGACTATTGGCATTGATGGTTGAGCATATCTCTTATAATTTTGAATTAGTTACTTTAGAAACTATTGATGTAATCAAGAAAATAAATTTTCATCCATAAAATAAAGATATCATTATGTTTCCCTAAAAATTACTCTGGCATTTCACTTTAAAGGACTGTGGGATTTTTTTTTGATCTTCTAATGAGGTCTAATCTTATTTCATATTTTCCTTATTGGACGGAACCAATAAAATTGAGTTAATTGAAGGTCTAGTTAGAATATTTTTAAATTAAAGGTATTATAATATCTAATATGTCCCCATGGGATACTATTTTTCTCTTATGTGGAAGGAAGATGGTTCTCCTAATCTCTTCATGGATTATCATAAGTAAATATGGTTGTGATAAACAATCGATATCCCCTTACATGAATTGATGATTTCTTAATCTATTAAAGGTATCCAAATGGATCACTAAAATTTATTTATGATCGAGGTATCACCAAATTTGAGTTAGGGTGGAGGATATTTTTAGGAAAACATTTTAGATCCCTTATGGTCATTATGAATACCTTGTTGTGCCCTTTGGTCCCAGGAATACACTAGTAGTTTTCTTGGCATTGATGAAATTTATATTTTTTAGGTACCTTGACTCATTTATTTTACTATTTATTCATGGTATCTTGGTATATTATGGGACTAAAAGTGACCTTGAAGAACATTTTATATTGGTATTAAGAAACCTATGGGAACATTTTTTATGATAAAATCATTAAGTGTGAATTATAGACACAAGAAGTACAATTCTTTAGACATGTGATTTCTAATAAAGGTGTATCAATAGATATTGAGAAGTTAAAAGTTGATATCTCTTTGAAACCACCCAAGAATGAGTTTTAGATATAAAAATTTCTTTGCTTAGCATGTTTTTACTATCAGACTATTCGTGACTTCTCATGTATTTGTCCCTCGAGTGAAATATTTTATGAAGAATGGTATTCCATTTTAATGGATTAAAATGTGTTAGAAATCATTTCAGGAGAATTAATATTGAATTTCTTCGACACATATACATAAATTTCTAGAACCAGGGACATGGTATGTGGTATATTTTCATGCATATGAATCCAGTTTGTGATGTTTTCTTAGAAAATTAGATATATTAATAGATTAAGGCACATGTTAGTTTCATGTTCATGAAAGAATTGTCTAATTAATGATTGATAAATAGTTATAGTATCACGTTATTTGTAAACTTTATTTCATAATGTAATGAATTAGCCTAGGTTGACCATACATGTCACCTAATAAGACTCGCCAAAAGGCCCAATGCACACCTCCTCATATGGCAGAGGTTTTCCCCTATTGGAAAGGGTTTAGAAGATATAGTTGTGAGACCATACCCTTAGTTGGAGTGTAATAAAATAATAAACAACTAAATCAAAACCACAAAAAAACATTAGAGTGTGTATAATAAATAAACTGAAACAATAGCATTCTATAATAAATGAAATATGGAAAGATTCAATAGACTCACAAAAATTATAAAATGGTGAAATATTTCACCCATAAAACATATCATATATAATTAATAAATAAAATTGACAATAAATACATTAGGATCTATTTCTAAATTTGAGTTATACCACATACTCGGTCTCCAAAACTAATAAGTTGCACCAACCCAAACCTAAGGATCCACACATGCAACTCTACTCGATCATGCAACTCCATGCCTCTTCCCAATCCATTTTGTATCTTATACTCAACCTAAAAGATTATATAAGGTACGAATTCACAAAACTGTGCATGTATAAAGGTGAGAAATAAATCTATGTTGGCCACCTTCAATGGTGTGACTATAATCTTTATTATAAATAGTTTATGAAAAAATGATATACCCATCCTAGTATTAAACTTATTGCATATTGAAAAGAAATAAAAAAACTATATAAAAATAGGTTTAGAAAAACAAAATCATAAATTAACCAACCTAAGGATCTAGTCTAACACCCAAGGTAAATCTAACACCACTCTGACCCATGCCAGAGGACATACTGAAATGGGTCACCCAACCACATGCCATCTGGAACATTCCCCAAATCTATAATAGATATACAAAACACCTAAAAACGCAAAAATCATGAATTACAAACCCTAACATCACACCATAGATATAATAAATGAAAACATGAAACTATACCGGGCTCTATTAATCTAATTTCATCATCCAAAATGGAGACAATAACTCTACTAACAATAATATAACCTAACTAAATCATATAATTCAAGAATAACTAACTAGATACATAAAATATACCATCAAGAAAGGCTAAACCTGTAATTGAGGTCCTATAAACATTCTAAGACTATGGAAAATTAACCCTAAGTAGGGTAAGTATCCAATAGCATAGGGTATGGCTATACTCCTCTAGATAATTCATTAGCTCCTTATGATAATATAATCACAACCACTCAATGGAGAAGAGAAACATATAAATTTTATGGACAATTACTTGTCCCATGGTACCCCAATGGTCTCCTCCTAATCAAATATTGAGTAGAAACAATATCAAACATACTCAAAAAAATACATAAAAGAATGAGTCGATCGACTCTCAAACCCATCATATAAACTGCTAAATCATAAACTCTTACCATCTTATATTAAATAAATCTCAAGTATCCCACAATCCCTTAAAAAACCAAAACAATCACTTTTGGATATTACCGTTAGTCTCTAAGTTTAGGGTGTTACCAAAAGTCACAAACACCAAAAAATAATTAAAACTCACTCAATTTTAATAAATGGTGGGGATCTCATAGTCACCAAGATCACATCCTTCTAAAAATGTGTGCTACAACTGATATAATAAATCTCAACCAAATACTCGACATCAGACCCAACCAAGACCGTTAATTCACCCATCATGGTATCTAAAAATATATACCATAGAACCCAAGAAGGGGGTCATATATCACATCCAAACCATGGTAAAATACTATAATAAGAATCATCTTAAATAATCCCCCAATGACCAGCAACTTATACAACACCCGATACTCTACTACATTAGGTAATCACAATAACCTGAACAATCATACAATGTGCCAATTAAAGAGACATAATTAAATAAATTATTTAATATATTCATATAATAATTTTAAATTGATAGATATAAATTTTTTAAAAACTTAAAAATTTCGAAATTAACTTATTCTTAATTTTTGTGATTTTTCTAATAATGTTGTTTTTTAGTCGAAAATTATGATTTCCATGGAAATTTTAAATTATTTTACTTCCCTGCTATATAAGAATTAATTATAATATTATAAAACAATTTAATTAACAAAATAATAATTTAAGGAAAAAAATATTCAATTTAAATTTTTTTATGAAATTATAAATCCTATGTCCAATTTTTTGGAAGTAATTATAATTTTACATTAATAAAAAACTACTTTCAATATTTTATTTAAATCAAGTATTTTCAATGGAGATTCTATTTTTTACTTTCCTTGAAATCATCACAACTTCTTTTTATTTTATAATAAATTAATTTATGATATTTAAATCATTAAAGAACATAATTTTATCTTATATATAAATTTAACCTTTAAAAACATTATTTCTCTAAAAACTATTTTTAAATGATTAAGTGTATTTATTTTAAATTTAAAAATTAATTCCATTGGAAATTTTATTTGATAAAATAATATTTTAATTTGAAATTTGAATTAAATATTAGGTAAAAATAAAAAAATTAATATTTTCCATCGTAATTAATTAATAAGGTTAAAATTAATTATCATAGTAAAAGTAAAAGGGGTGAATTGAGATTAACATAGTGTCATGGTCTTGAAAAATTTTAAAAACCTGAATTGAATTGAATGTTTGATATTTTTATCAATAGATAAATGTTTCCCATTCAATTTTTTTTATTTTTTTCCATTAACACTTGAATATTAACTTTAAATTATTGAAAATTTAATGGTTTCACCCAAAACTACCCTTCCCTTGACTTATATAATGGAAACAACATTACTACTTTAAAAATCACATATCATTTTAATTTATCCTTAAAAATATGGAATTTTTTACTACCTAGAACCCTATCTCATGAAAATAATTTATTTTTCACTAATAATTTTCCTATTCCCTTCAAATTGAAGGAGGCTTCCAAAGATTATTCAATTCTCGACCATGATTATTATCATCTACTTAGTTCTCTTCTAAATTATTATATTCTAAGTTTCTTCAATCCACACTAATATAATGATATTATTAATATTTATATACTTTGTTTACAGTATAAAATTTATTATGATTATATATTCATATACCCCATCCAGTAAGAGAAACATTATTTTTGTTCATGTGTTGTGTAGGCTACCTTCTCTATGATATAAGGGGTCTCTATTTCATTCACCACTATATAAAGTTTGATATAAGGATTTTATTGAAGGATGCATATTATTTTTATGATATCATTAATTTCTTATGTCAAATTAGAGAACCTATTAATGATATGATCAATAAATGATCATTTTTAATTAAATCAATTAAAATAATTGTGCTCAGAAAAACTACTACAAAACTGGCCTTTAACAATGCTAGAAATGGCATTTATCAGCACTAGAAAAGTGATGCCTATATGAGTGAGGTTAAAAGCCCCAGTCTTTTATTAGTGAAAATGATGGGTCTTTTAATAGCAGTTATAGAAGCACTGATAAATTATCATTTGTAATCAATACTAAAAGCATTGCTAAAGTAGACATTTATCAGTGCTTTCAAAATCCCTGCAAAAGAGACATACTACAGTGTGCTATAATAGCACACCACAACACCACTGCAATGTGTTGTAACAGCACACCGTAGCACTATAAACACACCATAAATAAAGAAAAAATTCCCAATAATGGATTTAAATGGAATGAAATTTAAAAAAAAAACACAAGAAAAAAGGCTATATTATAGACATCTCAATCAATGGTTTATATAATTACATAAATAAAAATTATTACATACAATAAAAAATAGAAATGTTCCTTTGTATTTTAATTCTAAACCAACTCATTTTATTTCAACATAAACCAACCTTGATCTAGAAAAATAACACACCTATATAAGATAAAAATTCTTATTTTAGTAATAATATAAATAAATGTGTTAATATAAAGTGTTAATTTAACTAAAATTTATGTCGATTTGAAATAAAAAGATGAACTTTGAGTCATACCAGTTACACCATGCATTGGATTGAGGTGTGTCTAATTCTAACACATCTCAAATGACTTGTGGATCATTGGTATCAAAATTATATGAATCTATTTTCTCATTTTTGAGTATGTCGGTTTTCTTTTTTATACAAAAATGTCATTTTAAACTTGAAACATACACTTTTGACTCATTTTGATCACATCAAGTATCGGTTTGATGTGAAATTGATTCATAAATGGCAAAAATTACTTAAAAATATCTATTGTGAATAATAAAAAAAATCCAAGTTCATTTGTTTGGTTTTTATTGAGTGACACTTTTTGAACAAAAATGTCAATTTTAAACTGATAATGGGAACATTGTGTAATACCATGAACATCATGTATCAAATTAATGTGTGACTAATTTATAAATTTTAAAAATGACTTTTATATAATTTTTTCAAAGTGTAAAAACAATCCTATGATGTTTGCTCAGTTTTGATAAGGACAATTTTACATTTTAGTAAAATTGATGACAATTTTATATAAAAAGAGGAACTTTGAGTCATATCGGTCACAATATGCATCATATTGTGATACAACTAATTCCTACACATCCAAACGACTTATGTATCATTTTAATAAAATATTAATATAATATGAATGTTCTTTCATGGTTTTGAGTATGGTAGTTGTCTTTTTTACTAAAATTTCATTTTATGCTGGAAACAGAAATTTTGACTCATCCTGATTGCATCGTGTATTGATTTGATGTGAAATGGATTCCTACATAAAAACTGACTTATGAATAATTTTCCAAAATTATTAAGAAAATACAATTGTATTTGATCTTTTTTTATTGAGTGGCACTTTCTGAACTAAAATGTCGATTTTAAACTAATAAAAGACATTTTTAGTCATACCGGGAACATCGTGTATCAGATTGAGGTGAGGAGTTTTACTATAGATCAAAAATGACTTATGGATAGTTTTACTAATGTATAAAAATAATGTGAATCTTTTTACTTGGTTTTGAGAAGGGAAATTTTCCATTTTACTAAAATTCACGATAATTTAAAATAAAAAGATGTAGTTTGAGTCATACCAATCACACCATTCATCAGATTGAGGTGAGGCTAATTCAGACATGTCCTAAATGAATTATGGATCGTTTCCCTAATGTATAAAAAATATGAATGTTTTTTATCAGTTTTGAGTAATTCACTTGTCCTTTTTACTGAAATGTAATTTTAAACTGGAAACACACACTTTTGAATCATTTTGATAACATCCTTATCTGTTTGATGTAAAAAAGTACCCTAAAAAGCACAAATAAATAATGATTTAATATCATAAATTATAAATCAAATAAAATAACATTTTATTATTTTTCAGTGATTGAAATGTTTTTAACTAAAAGATCAATTTTAAATAGATAACAAACACTTTAAGTCATACTAAGAAGATCTTATATCATATTGAGCTGTGAATGATTCCTAAACATCATAAATGACTTATAGATCATTTTTATAGATTATCAAAATAATAGGTATGTGTTTTCTCAATTTGGAGTAAGATATTTTTCAATTTTACTAACATTGATGAAAATTTTAAATAAAAAGATGTACTTTGAGTCATACTAGTCACACAGTGCATCACATTGAGGTATGGTTGATTGTTACACATCCCAAATAACATATGGATCATTTTCCAAATGTATAAAAACAATATGAATGTGTTTTTTTATTTTTGATTATATAATTAGTGTTTTTTTGTAAAATTACATTTTAAAATCAAAACATGCACTTTAACTCATACTGATCACATTGTGTATTGGATTAAGGTGTGGGAGATTACTACACATAAAAATTACTACTAGATCTTTTTCCTAGAGTATTTAAATAATTTTAATTTTTTATTTGTTTTGAGTAGTCCAGTTGACCAAATTTTCTAAATTTGATGTCAATTTTAAATAAAAACACACCACTGGAGTCATATCAGTCACACCATGCATCATATTGAGCTTCATATGATTCATGCACATCCCAAATCACCTAAGGATCAATTAAATAATGTATAAGAAAAATATGAATGTTTTTTTAGTAGTTCATTTTTTATTACTAAAATTGATGTTAATTTTAAATAAATATTCACTTAGAGTTATATCGGTCAGACCATACATTAGATTGTGGTATGGATGCTTCCTAAATGTTCCAAATCACATATGGATTTTTTTCCTAAATTATAAATTAAATATTAATGTGTTTTCTCGGTTTTTATTGTCACTTGTCTTTAATAATATAATTTCATTTTAAACTTGAAACAAGTACTTTGACTCATAAGGATTATATTGTGTATCTGTATGAAGTGATGTCAATTACTACATGTTACAAATGATTTGTGAATTGATTCCATAAATTATAAAGAACATATGATCATGTTTTTGGGTTTCTAATAATTGAAACCTTTTAATGAAAATGTTAATATTAAACTGATAACACACACATTGAGTCATATTGGTCACACTGTGTATCAGATTGAATTGATGATCACTCTTTCTTGTCACAAATGACTTATGGATCATTATCTTCAAGTATCAAAACAATATGAATGTTTTTGATTAGTTTTGAGTATGCTGGTTGACTTTTTTACTATAATTAGCATTAATTTTATATATAATGAAGTGCTTGGATTCATAACGGTCACATATTTTTTCGGATTGTGGTGGAGATGATTCCTACACATCCCTAAGTCAAAAAAAATCCAAATGTTAATGTTACCATGGTTTCTATTGACTTTATTTTCTGAAATACCAATAATCCATGAACATCTTACAATAAACCACATCAACATGGAAAACCTAATCCACCTATATACTAAAACAATTATTATGAGATATAATAGAAAAGAAAAAGAAATTAAAAATAAATATGAAATAATACATTGATTCTATGGAAAATTATTTTACTGTTCAAATATCAATATTACCTCTATGATTGAGAAGTGGAGGGAAATTTAAGGAAAGTGAAAAATGTCAACACAATAAGAATGAAATATTTTGAGTGAGAAAAAGTATGTTAAAGTTTTCGTGTAGAAAAGAATGAATGATGGGAAGATCACCACAACTTGAATAAAATAATCCACCTGTATAAGGAAATAATTATTATGTTAGTAATACAAAAATGAAATAAATTAAACATATATATGAAATAATAAATTAATTCTATATATAATTATTTCACTATGAAAACATCCAGAATATCACAATAATTGAGTAGATGTAGTGTTGTTTCTATTCATGAAAATGGAATGGAGATATCTTGAAAGAAATAGATAAATACAACACTGTAGGGGTGAAAAGGTTTAGAGCAAGAAGAAGTTTGTAGATGTTTTGGTACAGAAAGGCATAAAATATGTACAGAACACCCCAACTCGAAAAAAAAAGAATCCACCTATATAATAAAAAAATATAATGTGAGTAATAATACAAAAATAAATTAAACATAAATATCTAATAATAGATTAATTCTATTGAAAATGATTTTAATATGAAAATATGATGATTACCTTTTTAATTGCACAAAGAAAACATTTTTTTTCTTCTTAGAAAGGCAGTGGAGATAAATTTAAATAAAGTGATAAATGCAACACTCTAGGGGTAAAAAGTTTTTTAGGGAGAATAATTTTGTGGAATTTTTGGTACCAAAAGGAAAAAATATATAGATAGACCACCCCAACTAAATAAAAATAATACACCTATATAAGAAAAAAACTATTACATGAGTAATACAAAAAAGAAATAAATTAAAATTAAATATGAAATAATACATTAATTATATGGAAAATGATTTTATTGTGAATACATAATGATTTCCTCTATGATTGAGAAGAGATAGAATCGTTTATCTTCTTGTAATGGCACTACACATGGAAAACAATATTCAAAAATAAATTAACTCTATAAGTAATAATTAAAATTAAATTAAAGTTTCATTGTATAATTTTTTAGTAAAATAGAGGATCTATATTTTAAAATTACCTTTACAACATTTCAATGGTTTTAATTCATTATTGTTTGTCTTCTGAGGGATTGGTAACATCATCATGTGTTAAATAAATTTTCACGATGAGTAGTCAAAAATTTAATTTAGATTATGTTGATGTAGTAGAGAACATATAATATTATGAGGAAAATAATAATGTATAAAAAATTACCTTCTCATTGAACTATAATTCTTTTAAAGGTTTCAAGGATTTGATTCCTCTATCGAGAACCCAAATCACCTCTGTTTGGTCCCCTATAACATACAATACATTCTCTACATTGGTACTGATATGAACTAATTGTGATTTCCAAATTAAAGGGTCATCCTTGATTAAATTTTCATCTGACTTAACAATTTTTTTGTCACCAACTAGATAATCGACCAATTCTTGTTTGTTAGATCATAGACATAAAATACTTTCACTTCCTGTGATTCCATTATGAATGACTCATCTTTTTCCCCTCCCACATTGAAACTCTCCTTCAAAGTCCCATTTCATCAACTATCAATACATTGATATTTTCAACCCATTGGAAACAGCAAATATGGACATGAAATATTGTATAATACAACTTTTATATATATTCAATAATTCTAAAATATGACATATTTTCATAAATTGAATTTATATACTTGGAACTAGATATGTTAATCGCTTCCGGAATAAGCGTAACACCACTATTTTGAATTTTACTGATGTTATTGGGTTCTTTTATATAAAACTTATAAACATTGATTAAAAAACTAGTTTAAGATATTACATTTTCATTTGGTCCTCTACCTATCCATTGAAATAATTCATAAATTGAATTCTTATTTTTAGATAACTTCTATTAAATTGGATCTCTGAACTATCCTATAAACTGTTGATTATGTGTATTTTATATTCATCCTTTTCAATTGATGAATTCAAATATTTATTAAATTTTTGTGAGAATCAATGTATGGATAAACATATTCACTGTTATGTAATATGTAAAGGTGATCTTGATCCAGCTCTATCACGGTAATTGTGACAGCAACTCTTCCAAAAATCCCTTTGCCCAGAAGGCGTTCGTTGTGATGATACTTTGGGAGACCTATGCTTTCAACATCTGATAGGTAATCATTATATAATTCAATAGATTATTCAAAATATATTGTTCTGAAATAAAACCATATTAATGACTTCAATTCTTGACAAACCCTTTCCAAATCATCATGTACCATTCAATGGGGTACATCCATCTATAATGGATATGACCTCATAGTTGAACCTATCTAACCAAGTGAACCATCAGGTGGACCATTATTTCAAAGAATGATGGTGGGCAGTACATGTCCAATCCAAAAAATATGACTTTGATCTCCTTATTTATAATGGAAAACATCTATAGCTCTAAAACATTATTACATATGGATTTAAAAAAAGAAGCAGAGTTTTGTTAATGTATGTCGTACATTTTCAGCCAGAATTCAATAGAAAACAAAAGGTGTTAAATCTTTAATCAAAATATGATATTCATGTGATTTTATTCCTTTTAACTTCAAATTAGTCATTGAAAATAAATTACTGATACTTGATGAATTACCTTTGGGAGCTTTTACAGAAGTATGGAAAAGAAACAATTGCAATTTTTCCTATCCGGATATAGTGTAATCTGCTGGAGGAAGGAAAGTATGCCTTTTTTAACCTTCACTAGTGCCAACCCTTCCCATATCCCCATTTCAATCAAGTCCAACCTAGCGTTAATTAAATCTGTTTTTTTTTTCTAAGAACATTTAGTATCGTTCTAATAATACATTTTTTCTATATACATCACATCAAAAAAATTTATGATGTACAAACAATTACAATATTGTAATTTAATGAAAATTTATCTCTTCAACCAACGTGATGTTGTATAGTTTTTCAAAAATGGTTTAATGAAAATAGTTTCAATATTTTTTTACATTATTGTATAGTTAATCGCCCATTACTGGAGAGGTTTTTGTTCCTTGTTAGATATTCTCATTGAATTTTGTCATCCAGGATAAGTATTCATTTCCTTGAGGTAAAAATTTCTGATTTTCAAAAAACACTATCATTGAGGATTTTTCCACCGAGTTGAGTATGTACATTTTTTTCAAATGGGACACCCCAAAATTCCTTTAATTATATAACCCGATAAATTTCCATAAGTGGGAAGTTATTTATAATTATGTACAACAAGGCCCTCAATGTGAATTCTTTATTTCTATGAGAATCATAAAATGTAGTACCTTTGTCCCTCATTAATTTTAGATCTTCGAACAATGGATCCAAATAGACATCAATATCATTACCGAGTTTATTTGGTCCAAATATAAGCATATAAAAAATAATGTATTTGTGCTACTTGCATAACCATGCAAGAAAGTAATAATTTACATACATGTAAGGACATCTACTATGAGTACTACTTTGTACACCAAAAGGATTTATTCTAGCTGTAGATAATGCAGGAGGCATGTTTCTCAGATTATTTCCAAATTCGGGAAACTCATAATAAATTTTCTTCCATTGTTGATAATCTTCTGGATGACATAGGTTACCATATTTAATTATATTATCTTCATGCCATGTTTATTGTCTCAGAGATTCCTAAAATCTATATAGTCATATAAATTATGGAATGATAGAAATGTTCCATACATATTTCAAAGGACTTGATTCAGTTTTCTTATATCGATTTGTGCCACACATAGGGAATTTTATGAGTGATTAATGGTCCTTATGAAACAATATGAAATCATTTATACAATCATGTATTTTTCAAAGATCATTCCCATTGAATGTAATATTCATTTAAAATCATATATTAGTCATGGTAGTTCATTTTCTTTTGGTATCATATCATTTAGGAGATCAAGTAGTTCTGTAAAGCCGGTGTCACTCCATCTGCTATAAGATTTAAAATTATATAACATCAATATAGCTGAAAATTTTGTATATTTAGTATATCCAATATAAAATGGTTTCTTAGAACAACTATTTGACTCCTCAAAAAACTTTGTATAATCACGATGTTCATATTCAATTTACATTTTCATTTCTTCCATGCGGTCTCCATCATCATTTACAAAGGTATTCATATAAAATGATTCATAAACAACAGTATCTTCCCAATAGGTGTCCACATTAAATTTTCCCTATGTCTAGTCTAAAATTTAAATCGTTGATATATTCTTTGAAAATTAAAATGGTCTTTCTAATCTTCTAGAATAATTTTTCTTGAATAATAATAACGTAAACATGAAGAAAGGATTTTAGAAGGGTCCCATGTGTGCTCTATTGAAAAAATGATGAACTCTTTAACTTCATATTCATACTCATTTGTCAAAAGATTAGTTTGCATCAATTTTTTATTCATATCCATCCTATTGGGTTCATAAAATATTAAAATTGTTTAATATATAAATAAATACACATAAGATATTCATTATCAAAGGTGAAATTTATAGACAATTTTAATAAGGGAAACTCAACATTTGATTGTTTCATAGAATTTCAGTATATTGATGAAAATGGGTAATTGGATTTAAGAAAATAATTACTCAACTATGTAAGGTGTTATCCTATGAATTCATTCAAAGGTTAAAGTTATGTACAACCCATCCTCATTTCATTTTAGATGATACATATTGACCCTTAATATTTATATGCAATTCACAAAACATATCTATTATTTCTTCACATTGGATCCACATTAGATGTATATTTTTATTTTATCAAACATTTAGGAATGGGTATTTGAGTAAATGATACTCCTTATAAATTATATAGGAACCCCTCCACCACCCTTTCAATACAACAACTAAAATTATTATCTCTCAATATACGCTACAGATAATATTTATAATTTTCTTTCATTACACTTTTTAGAGGTCTTAGTCTCAATAGGATTTCCTATGTTATTCAATAAATGAAATATTTAAATAGAAGATATGATTTCATTTATTTAATTAACAATTTATTATATTTTTTTCCATTTATATTTTTCAACTACCTATTCTTGATAATTATTTACCACTTTAATAAAATCTAATAAAATAATTATACATCTATAATTAATATATTAAAATCAAATTAACTTCATATTAATTATAATCCATTGATGATTAGATATTATTTTTGGATCAATTTAACCAAAAACATAAAGGATAATATAAAATGATATCATGGATTGTTTTGAAAACATGATTAGTTTTTTATTTTTTATTTATAATGAGATGATTTTTTATGGTTTTATAAAGGTAACATGATAATTTAAACCATTCTAAATAAACTAAGATATGTTTTTCAAAAATTACTAAAATAGGAATGTTATTGATTCCATGTTGGGGAAGCATACCTAAAACATTCATGGAATGGGCATGGAACATATTAACTAATAATGGAATTGTAATTATAATACTTTCATTATTATGAAGAAGATGAAATCTTGAATAGGGATTAATGCACAATATTCCTATATAGAAATAGGTAAAAAATAATTGGAAATATTATCAACCAATGATCAATATAAATTAAAAACATTTAATTAATCTTGTGGAGAATTCTGGGGTACATACATAGACAGCGAAGAAACATGATTGAAAACATAAATGTAAAAGTCTAAAACAGGATATCCAAATTGGTATTCAATCAAACAAAAAATCATAAACAAATCACTATGTTTATAATCTAGAATAAAAATATTATAAAAGGATTGGGAAACAAATAACTCATGATATTATCAAAGAAGAAATCAAAAATAAAAAAAATAAAAAAAATCGAAGGCCCACCTCTCTAGGTTGAAGAAAATATGCTTTGGAAACCCTAACTGCAACTGAACTCCGGATGTCCGATGATATTCGAGAAACTGGAGGCAATCGAGTGGTGTGATTATAGATTTGATTAACCAAGGAGGATCACTGACAGTGGGTGGCTTCTATGTAAGGCTTCTAATATCGTGATGGGTTCACAAATAGATACGGTTTTTTAAATAGATTGGGACACTTTTATGAGTGATTTCCAATTAGCACTGATAAAGAGTCCTTTCATCAGCACTTAAGTGGTAAGTGCTCATAAAGGAACATTTCTTAGCACTTTTTTAGTGGTGATAAAGGTAGTTCTTTATTATCACTAATAAAGCACTCATAACATCTATATTTATCAGCAATAAAGTGTTAGCATCGATAAACATTCATTTTATCAGTGTTTTTAACACTGATAATGCCTAATATTTATTAGTGCAAAAAAAGAAGTAATAAAGACCTTCCTTTATCATCACCAATTACTTAAGCACTGATAAAGGATTTATAATTATAAATATAAATAATATATATATATATATATATTCTTAATAAATATATATAAATATAAATATAGTAAATCTATTCCATTTTAAATATATTTATTATAATATTATAATTATTTATTTATAATTATACAAATATTTTTTGAAAAATAACATTTATATCTAATTTTAAGTGTATGCATATGCATATATGTGAAAAATTAGTGAAATGGAATAGATTAAAAATAAGTACACTTTAACAATATTAAAAAAATTGATAAGTTTTGTGTGTGTGCATTTTATATAAAAATTAATTAATTACTTATATTTGAAATCAATATAATGCACATTTGATCTATGTTAAATTGAAAAATCAAATAAAACATTCAATTATATGTCTATTTCACTATGCAACTAGTCAGTATTTTTAATTCATATTGATTTTTAATTATAAGCCATTATTCAAAAAATATAGGACTATTTAATGTAAAGCGCATAAATATATTATTATATATATGTGATAGTTATATAAATTAATATATATATATATAGTATATAAATTTATTAATATTAATTATCATTATTATTTAATTAATACAATGTTTAATATTTAATAATGTATAATCAATTTATTCATTTTTATCAATAATTATTTAATTAATAAAATTTGTAATATTTTTTTAATAAACTCAATTTTTATTATTTTTTATTTATTTAGTTATTTCATTTTATTTTTTTGGACCCTTATGAGTGCTAAAAAGGTGTCGATAAAATATCTATTTATCAGTGTTAAAAATAAAGTGACGATAAAGGGTGTCATTTATCAATGAAAAAAGCACTGATAAAGGGACCATTTATCAATAGTAAAAATAACTCTCTCGTAAAGGCTCCATTTATCAGCACTAAAAAAAGCACCGATAAAAGGTTAAATTTATCAGTGCTTTCTTTAGTGCTAATAAAGATTCCATTTATCAGTTCTTTTTTGTGGAAATGATAAATACAAGTGCTGTTAAATGATGGTTTTGTAGTAGTGAAGATATCCATTTATCAAAAACATGTAATATTTTTATATACATTTTTTATTCTTCTAAATCATTCAAATTATAATTTATATTAAACTAATAAATACTAAATCATGGTATGTTCATATTTGGGTTGGTTTAACCACATACTTGAATAATACTATGTATTTTAATCATTGATGAATATGAAAATGTATTTAATTTTAATAATATATAAATGTGTAAATAATGATTTTTTAGTTCTAGAGATATTATATCAATATATAATTCTTAAATTAAGGAAACACCCTTCCTTCATCAAAAATAATTAAAACGGACTTATTATCGACTTCATATTCATGGATAATATATAAAACACTAATCAAACGAATTTGGACAATCTTAATTTATTATAAATCATCAAAAATATAGACTTCAATGACCTAGTAGTAGTGGAATTTGGAATAATAAGGAAGAATGACACTGTTATTATGAAACTTATACAAATTATTAAACCTATAAATACCGTTGTGGGAAAGTTGAAGAATTATGGTAGAGAATGACTATTTATGAAGGGTATGAAAGAAAATTCATACGAGTAAGGTTGTGAATTAAGTGATTAAGAAATATATGTTTATGTTATATCAGGTTAATTTATGTTTATGGAAGTCATGACAAGAGGTAAGGTATATCCATATCCAATTCATCTCTTTGAGACGTATTATGTATCTTGAAACTAATTTTCATTATATGGTGTATATACAACCTAATTTAGATGTTATATAATGAAAATCCTTTAATAATTTATGATCATGTTTAATCCCCCTCTTTCAAGAGTCCATGATTGAATTTATACCCAATCCATATGTGGGGTTTTTCTATATCAATTTTCATTATTTAGGACTCCTATTAATATAAAAAACTTTTTTTGTGTGTTGATTACATTTACATGGAATTTGTTTTCCATATTACTCTTGAAATTTCAAGTGATCAAAATTCTATATTTTTTCCCTCTCTCATAATTTTTTGATTCAGGAGTTAGTTTCTACATGGTGTAGAATCCATCCACAGTTTTGGTAAAGTAAAAATGTGTGCAATTACCTAGAAAATACATCCCAATATGGACACTGAAAAGTGAATGTGAAGATGGTACATATGAAACTAGTGTTAGTCACCCCAAAATGGTTGGTTGGGCATTAACTCAATCATCACCTTGATTTATTAATGGTGGGAATATGAATTCATGCCTAATGAGACACTTCTGGGTGATATGTTTTGGAATATTCAATGAAATATATTGAATACAATTACTATATTCCATGTATAACATTGCACATTTTAAATACCCCCTCCACTATGTTTTGTTTATAAGTTTAATTCATGTTAAATTGATGATACCCACACATATTCTATCTTGATTAAGGGATGTTATCCTATAACCCCATATTATTCTATTTAATGGAGATGTATATGATTTCTATAATTATTCATTATACTGATACCTAGGTTCTATTTGGTAATTGGTTATTTCAGTAATGGTATCAAAGGAATTTATGTCTCTTATACTGAATGAATTAGACTTAATCATGTTATGGATGGAGCCTAGAACTGTATAGCCCCTTGATGCATTGATAGGTCTAATGAGGAAAAATAGGTTGGTCCTTATGTACACCTCTTCCCTTGAAAAGAAGGTGTTTGGTTATAAGGCCTTGACAACATGTTTTTATGTATAACATTATAAATTCTATTAATATGATATCAAAGATTGTTATTATCCATGATTTCATTTATTTTCATAGATATATCATGCCCTGAGTTTCAATTAATTATGGATTCTGGGTTATCATTTATTATTTATATGTCACTTATGTCATGTTTATGTCATGTAAGCTTCTATTGTATATTACCGCTTACTAAGAATATTATATCACCATTATTTTTTCATTTCCCTAGGAAACCAAGAATAGAAAAATGTATAATTTTAAAGTATATTATAAAAGGGATAATATGGTTCTCAATACATGTTCATTTTTTATATATTTTTTTGAAATGTATTGTATTTAGTAAAATGGTATCTTAAGTCTAATAAGTTGTTTAATACTCTAGTAACTCCTGTACTATTTACAAATAATGTAATATAACTACCAATTAAAAGTTTATAAAGTATGGGATGTTATAGTTGGCACCAAAGGATGTTTACCAGAATACTTGGGGATTATATTTATAGAAAAAAAGTTAAATAGAACATGTTATATGAAAAAACCCACCAATATTTATATGGAACACTGTAGAAATAATATTAGGAATTTTATATTACAATTCAATGTTATGAGTTATGTATGTGTATGTCATTGTAGAAAGATAGATACTAGTGGGGTGAATGAGAACTATATCAACATATATAGTCAATGTTGTGATATTCCATCTAAACAATTTAATAAAGTTATAGTTGATTCTAATTAGTTCATGACCATATTAAGTCATTTTACCTTGTTTATCGTTATTATTCTCACCTACATGGAGAAACCTAATAATCCAAACTGTAGTGAAATTATGATGGATCACTTCATATGACAACAAGATCAATTATTCCCAATAAATATTAATCCATTGGTAACTTAACAATGGATGAAGTCACTATAAATGATATTTCATATTTTGTGAAGTAGTGAAAAAGAAAAATCCATCATGGTAGTCTATTATCAGAAGGGATGGATGGACCAATGATTGTTGCTAATTCAAAACACTAAAGACAAAGTTGATATCATTTTTATGTAAGAAGAAAAATTTTAAGGAGTTATTCTATGAAAAATACTTTACTCATGAGAAAATAATGTAAATATAAATTTGGTTCCTCATTATTTTAAAAAATCAGGAGGAAAATTTTTCTTAATATAGGGGTAACATTACAATCTCAGCTAGGCATTGTGTAGTATATGTGTGTATAATAGAAAACTAGATTGATCATTTCATCGTTGGGTTAAAATATTTCCTTTTAAGGTAGTTTTTCTCTCATAAATTTCCATCATATAAGGATATATTCTCAAGAACCATTAATAAATAAAATGAGTTCTCCATGAAAAAAGTATTCAAGTTAAATTGGGAGAAGAATATGGAAGAAAATAATCATGGGAAGAATAATGTAGCTAAGGGGATGAAAGGAATGATGGGATTTTAAAAATGTTATAAATGTGGGAAGAAACACCCTACATAATGTAGTAGGGGAACCAACGTTTTTTACAAGTGCAGAGAGAAAGGAAACCATTCTCAGAAATGAATGTGAAATGCATAAGATATTGATGTTCAATTCGTTAACTATCGAGGGAAGAAAAATTATGAACTAAAATACCCCAAATGTCAATGAAATTATCCAAAAAATGGCCAAGGGATTAATTGCATGGGATCAATTCCATGAATATGTGATTACCATAGAAGAAGTCGCAACTCATAATGACATAGTGGAAAGTACTTTGATCATTTAAGAAATTTTATAAAATTATTTATTTTATTTTTATCTTCACACTATTTTATATATTCTATGTTTTTTGAAACCATTAGATACTTCTCTAGAACCCCAATAAGGTAGCTATCCATTAAGACACCGTGTAGAAGTCTTATGGCCAAAAATATATGTCAGGCGTCTCTAATTATGATGTATGTGTGTACCCTATTTTAAAATCTTATTATCACACCTATGGTTGAATTTTATATGATCCTTAGTATAGATTGGAATTCAAATTATAATGAAAAAAAGTATATTTCTAAGAGAATGAGATTATGATCTTCAAAGGTGAAGTGGAATCACTTGAATTTAAAGAGGAAAACTCATTATCTACATCATTTATATATCCTCCCCAATAGCTATAATTAATGAAATTTTATGTATTAGGAATACCAAGTGAAATCTATTGATATAGAAGATATCCAGATATTAGATGATGTTCCTATTGTATAAAAAATCATTAATGTCTTCCCAGAATTATTATTTGTTCATACACTAGAGTGTGAAGTTGAATTCCCCATTGAACTCATTTCTAATGTTAGGATTATATCTAAAACTCAATAAAAATACCACTTAGGGAATTTTAGAATTTTATGAAATTATATTTGGATTTGAGTTGTATGTGATACATATTACCTAGTATTTCTTATTTTTGATACACTATTTTATTCATGAAAAACATGTAAGGATCCATAATATTGTGTATTGATTATATAGAGATCACAAAAATTACTATAATCAATAAGTATCCTTTATCATACATTTATGACTTACTTGATCAACCACAAGGATCTAAATACCTTTCCAAGATTGATCTTCACTCTGGTTATCATCAATTAATGGTGAAGAAGGATGATGTACCAAAGAAGACATTTTGAATAAGGTATAGACAATCTGAGTTTATGATAATGCCTTTTGGATTGACTAATTCACATTATCTCATTATAGATATGAATAATAGAGTATTGAAAGAGTGTATTGATAAAAAAAATTGGTATTAATTGATGATATATTGATATAGTCTAAGTGTTATAAATATCATGATATTTTTTTATAAGTAATTAAATATACCCCTAAAAATTAGTTGTATGGTAATAATAGTAAGTGCGAATTTTGAATAAATTAAGTTTCTTTTATTATCCATATTGTCTCCAACTATGGAATATTTATTAACCCTTAAAGGAAAATGTAGTCAAATAACAATCTACAATGACAATCATGTTCAGTATCTTAAGTTTTTTGGGTCTATTATCTTACTAATGTTGTTTTGTTCAAGATTTTTTTTGATTGGCCAACATGTTGACCAAGTTAACAAGTAAAGGGGATAAATTCACGTGATTAACGAAGTTTTTTTAAAGATTTAAAGTGTTAGAGAGGATACTTATTAATAAATTATTATTATCTTTACCATCAGATAAGTTTATATTTTTAATTTATAGTTATTCATTGAATAAAGGACTTGGTTATGTTCACATACATAATGATAAATTGATTTAAAACGCATTATGGATGTCAAAAATTCATCAACTGAACTATAAATCAGGACATTGAGTTGGTAGTTATAATATTTTATTTGAAAATTTGGAGACACAACCTATATGGTGAAAGATGTTATATATGTACAAACCATGATAGTTTGAATTATATCTAATCTCAAAATTATCTCAACATGAGGTGAAGAATATGGTTGTAACAACTCAATAAGTATTATTTCTTGATACACTACCACCCTAGAAAGTAAAACAAGGTGGATTATGCATTGAGTATAAGTAAATATGGAGCTATGAACATGATGAGGATTAACAGAGATTCATATATAGTGTTATAGTAAATATGGATATGATTATATCTAGGAAAGGGGATATATTAATCCTTTTCATTGAAATTTTTAAACTACAATTACTATAATGGATAAGGATGTTCCAAAATGATGACGATAACTAACAAAGGAAAATTAAATAAGTGAATGATGGGAAATCAATTAACATTATCTATAATGATGGATTATTGATTTGTTTTAAGAGGTTATGTGTTCCATCAGTACCAAAGTTTAAAAGGTAACTAATAAATAAATAACGTAGATTTATATTCTCTTTACACCATGTTATCACAATAATGTATAAGTATTTAAGATAGAATTTCTAGCGGTATGGTATGAAGTGGTATATTATGGAATATATGTCTATATGCATAGTATAAAAGTAAATAATAGATAAAATACAATATCCTATGGGATTCATGGAACCTATTACTCTACCTATATAGAAGTGGGAAATAAAATGGACATTTTCACTAGACACCAAAAAGATCCATGTAAGACGGATGTTATATGGGTGATCATTTATTACTTTACTAATTTTACTAATTTATTATAAATAATATAACATATACACCTTGAACCCCTTTCCCAAATATATTTTAATGAATCCTTAAAGCCTCTTGGTGAACTTTTTTTTATTTTCTCTAAATGTGACCCTTAGCTCACATTAAAATTATAGAATAGTATTCAAAGGGATCTCAACACTGAGAAATATTTAAGCCCAGCCTATAATCCCCATATCGGTAAGTATAAAAGGACTATCCAGACTTTGTAAGATGATATTAGATGATTTTATCATGACTTATAAGGTTTAAAGGATCAATATGTACCATTAGTGTAATTTTCATACAATAATAGATTCTATTCAAGAATCTAGATGGAACCATATGAATAATTTTATTGGAAGATGTTTGATGCACCAACTTTTAAAAAAGAACACGGGGAAAGAAATTTAGGTATACCAAAACTTATATAGGATACAATTGCTAAATATGGACTATTCAACGTCACATTAAAGAATCCCAAAGTTGAAAAAATATCTACACTTGTAATTGAAGGAAAGAATTTTAATTTCAGGTCGAGGATCATGTATTACTGAAAGTTTCACTATGCAATGTAGTTTTAATATTTGGTAAAAAGGTATGTTTAGTTTTAGATATATTGGGACTTTTGATATACCAAAATGAATTGGGGTTGTTTCTTATTTATTATCCATTCCACCCTATTATTATAATATACACAACAAGTTTTATGATTCCTTATTAAGGAAATATATATTGAATCCTATGCATGTAGTCATATCAAAGGGAATCAAGTAAGATATTGAATTGTCTTATAATGAGGATCCTTTCAATATTCTTGACATAAAAGATCATATATTTCTAAATTGTAAAACTCATTATGGTCAAATTTATTTAGAAAAATCAAAAACTGGAAGAGTCGATCTGGGAGTTTAAAGAAGCTATAAGGATAAAGTATCTAATTTTTTTAAATATCTTATATATATCCCAATTTAAAGGATGAAATTATTTAATTCGGTAGAATGTGACACTTGAGATTCTACTATATCTGGTAAACACCATATCCCGCACTACCACACAATACACCCTTTAATGATCCTTTATTCAGTACTTTATTTAATATATTACGTTAATAATTTTAAACTAACCAAACTAAATACAATTTTTAATTAATAATATCATAATTATATTATTATAAATGTTTGATATTTTTTCTGAAAAGGATTGTTTTCAGTTGAATAATATGGTTTCATGGAGATTATAATTTGTATGACATTACCATTATATAATAATGAAAAAGAAATTCACAAAAACTTTTCATAAATCACATATTAATTTAATTAATAACAATTCTCCTTTTAAAATATTATTTGGATTTATAAATCTTATTCCTAATGATTCTCGAATTAACTAAAACACCGCATTAATAAAAAATTACTTTCGATATTTAGTATTTTCAATTTATATTTCATTTTTTATTTACTTGAAGTCATCATAATACCTATTTTATTTATAATAAATTAATATATTTCATTGAAATTACTATCCAATATAATAATATCTTATATATAACTTTAATTCTTAAAATGATATTTCTCTAAAAAAATGTTTTTACAGGTTTACATGTACTTATTTAAAAATTGACTTTTCCTTCCTTTAGAACTTGTATTAGGAAAAATTATTATTTAATTCTAACTTAAATCTATCAATTTATTTTAAAATACAAAATTAATATTTTACATTATAATTAATTACCTAGACCAAAAATTAAGTATCACAGTAAAAGTTAAAAATTTAGTTTAACATTGTACAAAATTAATAAATAAATTAAAAAAATGTGACATGATTTGAATGGATGAAATTTTTATTGAAAAATATATTTTTACCCCATTTTTTCCATTTTTAGTCCTTTTAAACTAGAATAGTATCATTAAATTGTTGAAAATGTATGGGTTACACCCAATAATACAATTCTATTCATATATAAAAGGGTGACACATTACCAACTTCAAGAATCACCTATAATTTTAATATCTAATTTAATCTCTTCTATTTTAATATCCCTAAAACCCTTTACCACAAAAATATTCTCATAGTCACTCATAGATAGCCTAAGCTCTTCAAAATCAAGGATACTTCCAAAGAAAATTCAACTCCCTGACATGAGTATTATTGAATACTATGTTTTATTCTTAATTATCTTAAACAAATTATTCTAGACACGATATTATAATTATAATTATTATATTTATATAAAATAATATTATAATATTAAGAGAATTTTCAGTATTTATTCATTATATTATCCATTAGGAAATAAAAAACCGTTTTTTGTGTGATGTGAAAATTATAGCCTCTATGACGTAACGTATTTCAATTTCCTTCACCACTTTAAAATTTTGTATATAAGGTTGGTATTAATGGATAAAGCTGAATTTTATGATATCATCAAAGTTATTCTGTGGAAACTTATAGAACCTATTAATGATATGATAAAAAATTGTCATTTTTAATTTAATCATTTTAAATAAGCATGCTAAGAAGATCATTTGATATTAAAATCATGTAATATTTTCATATTCATAACATATTTTTACAATTACGTAAAATTTAAATATATATCAATATAATTAACACAAAATAAGATCATTATAATTCTAGTATAATAATATTACAATAAAACCACCTCAAAAACATTCATTAAATCAGGGTATTTCATGTTGGGGTTGGTTTAACCACCTAAATGAAAAATAATATGAATTTATATCATATATGTTGAAAAAATATATTTTCTATATATATTAATTAAATATAAAATCCTTCAATTATTTAAACACCCTCTGCTCGTCCAAAATCACTAAACATTCTTATAATCAAATTCAACTTCAAGGATAATGTATAAATAATCATGAAAGGAATTTTAAAAACCATAAACTATTATAAAACAACCATAATAGTAACCTTAATTAACATTTAATTTTGTAATTTGGATGAAAAATTTATATGAACACCACTATCATGAAACTAGTACAAATGATCAAAACTATAATAACTGATGTGGAAAATCCAAAAAATTCATACATAAAATGACTTTTTATAAATATTGTGAATTAAAATGAATATGATTAAGGTTATTAATTAATTTATTAATATATATATATATATATATGATCATGAGGTTAAAGTATCATTGTGGAATTCTATAAAAAAAGATAAGGGTTTTCCATTTCAAATTCATCCCTTTGATAAATACTATGTTTCATTACCTAATTTTCTTTATGAGGTGTATATAATGCCTATTTGATATTTTATATCATAAAAGTATTTTTTCCATGGTGATTGATGATAAATATTATTCCTTCTCTTTAAAGAGTTTATAATCAAATTTCAACCAAATCCACAAGTGGGGTTTTTCCATCTTAATTTTTATTCTTTGGGACTCGTGTTATAATCACCACCTATTTTATTTTCTTTGGTACATAAATTAACATGAATTTTTTTTTAATATTAATCATGAAATTTAATGTATCTAAAATTATATATCGTTATCCCTCATATTCTTTAGATTCAAGAGTTACCTTCCACATAGTCGAAAACCATCCTAAATTTTGGTAAAGTAAAAGTGTGTGTAGTTTCCTAGAAAAAAAACATCATTGTATTGATACTGGAATATGGATATATATGTGGAAAAGATTTAGATAGGTTTAATCACCATGAAAGGGGTTCATTGATCATTGACATAATCATCACCCTAATGCGTAACAAGTGGTACTATGACTGGGAAACCTATGAGACACTCCCAATGGATATGATTTGGAATATCTACATGCCCTTAATGAACCATGATAAATGAATTTTCATGTTGTTTACTAGGTCACCTACTAATTCAATCTATTGAATCCAATTACCAACATGCGAAGATGAACTATATTATTTTAAGTACCCTCTCCATTCTTTTTCTTTGATATGGGTACTTTATTTTACATTGATGATACCCCATGGATTCTATGTTGATTAAGTGATGTTCACATAGACATTAAAATTATTTTTATAAATGGGGAAGTATTTTATTTGTGTATTTATTCATTATATTGATATTTACATTTTATTTAGTAAGGGGTTCCTCATGTAATGGTATGAAAGTTCTTGATGACTCTTATAGTCAATGTATTAAACATAATCAGGTGATAGGTGGGTCTTGGAGTTATATATACCCTTGATGTGTAAATAGGTCTCATGAGAAAAAAAAATAGGATGGTTCTTAGTGTATTCCTATTCCCATGATATGAATGTTTCTTTTCACAAGTCCTTGCAAAAAAAATTGATGTCTGCAATTATGCATTCCAGCTGTATGAGATTAGTGATTCTTTTTTTCTATGTTTTTATTTATTATAATGGATATAATATGACCTCATTTTTAGTTAATTATGGTTAAATATTGTTTGATTATTATTTAAATATCACTAATTCCATGTTTATGTTATATAATCTATCTTTGTATTTTAACCTTTATAGGGCATCTGAGCTCACCCTTATTTTTTTCTTTCTGTGGGAAACCTATAAGTTGACTATCTGTAATTTTTAGGGATATATGGGAAGTTATAATCATGGTATTACAATATTTTCACATTGTATATTATGTTTTCAAATTTATTGTGTTTTTTTATTTGATCTACCATGTCTATTAAACTATATGATCCTTTGGAAACTCTTTCAGTTTTTTCCAATAATGTAATATAACTACTGAATTTTTTTCTAGAGTTTAGGATGTTAAAACTATTCCTTAATCCAAATTACTCCCATAATGGAATATAAAATCATCACAATATAATTCCCAACAATTGACTATGGAATTCACTAACCATCAATGAGGCACCCACCCATAAGGGCTTGCACGAGAGTCCCTCTAACTATTCTCAACATCTACTTGATGGAAACTAATCATACCTACCATCCTGCATCATTATACCAAATTAAAGGCTCCAATTAGTATAATCATCAATCACAATATTTAAAGATCAACTACTTTAATATTTAGTAACTTTTCCCAATATCTAAGGATTATCCAATATCATCTCATAGATATTTCTCAATCATGATTTCTAGGATCTGTCTAAAATAACCTTGAAAAATTAAACTTTTAGTCTATAGGAAAAGTTTATTAACAATATTGATACCCTAAATAATGGTTATCAGCATACAACACAACTATTTGTAGGATTTTTAATCCTATACTGAAATAAATCCTCCCTCTAAAACTCACCAAATTCAAGGAAGCAATTAGATGGCCTCTCTATGTTGAAATGATTCCACCATCATTAACTATATAGAAAAAAAATTGCAATGGACTACACATAGAACTAATTTTTATTCTCAGGTTAGAAAATATGAAAAATACCTAGAAATGGGAAGTACTCAGTGTGCACCTCATGTTCATGGAATGTACCCTCAAACATCAACCTTGGACATGTACCTTTAGCCAACCTGACATATACTTCCCGAAGCACATGACATGTATTATTTCCTAATAGTGTGTCACCCAAACTGGGTTCCCAACCATTTTATTTGACAATTACCCAATATGGGGTATGGCTATCGACAATACACGACCACTAGTCATGTACCTCGTATGGAATTTGTTCATGAACTTCACATAGCTAAAGTCCCCTTTATAGGGTATCTAACCGAGTACCCGACCATAGCCTGAGTAAACTCTACATAGAATGTCCAAATCCTTGATTTCACAAAACTTTAATATTAAAACCTCCACTAAAAATTCATAACATATTATGTGTTTTCTCTGAACTAATAACCATGTAGATTAGTTTCCCAAATAAAAAACCCCTTATGTTCACCTGAAACTCCCGAAACACTCAAAAAATGCACCATGGGGGATCTCATGGAACCCCATGAAACAAACATAGGGATTTAGAAACTAGAATAATTTTTTTTAAGTATTTATGCATTAAAAATGAAATAGAATTTATATTATGTTGAAAAGAACAAATGATTCTCTCTAGGGACAGCGAGACCCACCCACTAACACTCAATCCACCTCCAAACGAGCACCCAAACATGTGGTATCCTCTCTATCTCACACTTTTACCCATAAATTACTCTCTCATATGAGCATTAAACACAGAGGGTATGATATAATCAAAATACGGTATGAGTAAAATATAATTAAAAAATTAAAAAATGGAAAAATAATATAAAATTATGCTCGGGCTTAGGCACAGTGCACAAAAAAGGGTTATGCCTCATCTATGAAAAACCCCCATTTAATACTTACACAAAAATTCATAATCTCAATCTAAATATCAAAAAATAGATATCATTATTCAAATACATGTGAATAATTAATCATTAATTATTTAAATATTAAATATTCCACCAAATAATGAATGACTCATAATTCAACTAAACTCCATTCCTAGGGGGATCACCATATTTTGAGAGAAACATAGTGGTCAAAAAATTATATTAAATCATATAATAGGAAAAATTATCATTTTTTTATACACTCTCAAGAATAAAAGTTTCAAATTTATCCTTATTTTCCCAAACCGTAATGACATGGTGCGTTACACATTGCCTATTTGGTAAAAATTCAATATGTGTACTAATCATAAAATATTGAAACATATTTTTTCATAAATATATTTCAAAATTGAGAAATATTTATAGATAGAATATTTTAAGATGTTTAATTTTATCATCGTCTATACACTGTGTGGAATTAATTCAGTGTTTTATTCTCTAAGTAAAAATCCATATAATCAGTTGGATAAAGAATATTATGGTAAATGGAAGTTTTTGACAGTTATTTTTTAAATGAATCTTGATTCCATAGATCATGATAGTGTTGTAATATTCTTCCCAATGTCACTTGTTCATGATATAATTGACTATTTCAAGGATACTAAAATATAAGACCATTATTGTCTTACTATGAGGTCAAAACTAAATTAAGGGTAGACCATTTATATATTGAAAAAGGATGGGAAATTCATGTTTCGTTTTCATGATCAGGTAGTATATCCTACATTATATAAGGAAAAATGTATTTATGCTTATCACCATACAAAATGTTATATTCTTCCAGGGATCTAAATCATGTAGAAGGCACTAAAGACCCATTTTTGGTGGTCGATTTTGAAATTAAAAGTAGTTTTATATGTTTTGAAATTCCCCTCCTATGAGCAAGTCATTTATGGACATCATGGAGTATATAGTATGTTGTAATTGTTACTTATACTAGTATGGAGGGGGGAGAAAACCTTTATAGACTTTTTCAATGGTTTTTCGAGAATGATTCAGAAGTATGGTTCCATCAAGGAGATTATGGATAGACTAAAAAATTCATCCCACTCCTTTCTCATCCATGAATCCAATATGGTAGACAACTTGGAAAAGATTTATATCTAGGAAGTAGTGAAGTTGTATAGTGTACCATTATCAATCAAATCTGACTGAGACCCATGATTAACCAATCAGTTTTGGTAATATTTTTATAAATCCCATTTAACCCAATTAACCATGATCATGATATATCATCCTAAAATGGATGGGAAGTTAGAACATTTGATTAGGACATTATAAGATTTTCTCAAACTTGGGATATATATTTTGGTGGCTTATGGGAGGATAATCCACCTTTAGTAGAGTACTAGTATTAACATATTTATCAAGACAAAATACATATGGTTCCATTTAAATCATTGTGTGGTCATAATTTTTTCTTTATACCAGTGGTTAGAGATTTGCGAGGCGTCACTAATTGAACTTGACTCTACACTTAAGATGATAAAGAATATTCAAATAATAAATAAAATAATAATAATGAACCAAAGTCATCAAAAATATTATATAGATAATCATTATCAGTCGTTATTGTTGGTAGTGGTGGTCCATGTTTTCTTAAGAATCTATTAAAGGATAAGAAATCATAGTTTAGATAAATAATGGATGTTTTCACATTAGTATGTTGGGAATTTTGATATACTTTAATGGTAAAGTGTTATGGATTATCGATTGGATTTACTGCCAAGGTTCAGTTTCATTCTTAACATATTGAATGTTTCCCAATTGAATATGTTCTATCTTAATCTAGACCAAATGATTTGATAGTTTCATGTTGACATACAGTTGGATTCTATATTTTTGTAAGCACCAAATTGTATTATGGAAAAAATAATACAAGCAATTAGGTAATAAAAGTAAATGTCTAGTGATAGTATTATGATGACATTGTCAAATTCAAGAGGTTACATGGGATAAATAGTAATTCATGATGGAGTAATGCCTGAAAATATATTCCAAATAATCAAAAATCTACATATTTTATTGGATTGAAAGCCCAATGGTGGGGATAATATAACACCACCATTTTGAGGTATGTTGTACTATTTTATGTGATTTTGTGATATTTTTTGGCTAGTATTAGTCTCCATAATTTTCTATAACAATTTGTACATTATTTTAATTAGTTGATAAGGCTCATTGTTGGACCATGGTTAGGGAAAACTATAAAAAAACCCCCACGTAATCATACTACTGGATGAGGAAGTTCATGAGGAGGCACATGGTCCATGCATGGCTTGGGTAAACTGTTTAGTTTATGGGACATGGGCAGTGGTGTTTCACATTTTTTATGCATTTTTTTATAAACCAAGTATACCAAAATTATAATATATATGTTTTAAGATTGGGGAATCCATATGTTTTGTGCAAGGTTTGGTAAACTATGTAGCCTAATTATGCGACATAATAAATTAAATCCAAAATATGGTTTTTAACCTGAAAACTCCAATGAAACCATCATTATTTATCCTATGTTTTTGGATTCTAACAATAAATAATTTTCATTAATATTATGGAATTTATTTGGAATTGGATTAAATGGAACATGGGTAGATAATTATTAGGGAAAAATTCAAATTCCCCTATGAAATTATGTGGTAAGATATGGATGTCCTGGAGGTGGTGAATGATTCTTCCATAGTGAGGGTAGACTGGATAATTTTCCTAGGAAATTGGTAACATTGGAAATATGAATTTAAAGCAACTAGAATATGGTTTTGAAAACTATGAGTAAAAACTATGTCCTCTAGGATTTTTTTGGACAAAGATGTTATTAACGGTTGAAGCATGGTTTGTTAATTCATCCATCTGACTTATGCAATGTAATTAATTAACCCTATAATTGAATTTTTTAACATAAAATTTATCTTTAACCCTTATTAATATTTCATTACTCTATTTTATCAACCCTAATATCTCCTATATGTGATTTTGGTGATTCCTTTCATTCCATAGGCTTAATTTAATGTATCTTGGTGCATTGGATCATGAAATCAAAGGAAAGTCTCTATCACTTCTTTTTCAATTGTAATATTCTCATATTAATTTAGAAATAACCATATATTTAATATTTCATTGATAGATCGTGATTTTGTATCAATATTATCATGATATTTCTTTTGGATCCACTAATTTTAATAGAGAAGGAATATGGATCTACCAATATTATAGTGCGTCATGTCATAAATGGTATATAATGGAGGTAAATGGCTTCTATCTCTGTAACGTCCCAATATTTTAAAGAGAAATTTCCTTTCTAATAATTATGTCATATAATCACATGAAATCACAAAAAAATGATCTATGAAGTTCTATGTGACCTTTAAACACATTTTTTCACATCTGTGATTTAAATTTTGAAAATCTAACATACACGATTGTGATCAGTATGTTATTTGGAGTCTAATATGGGCAAATTATTTTTTGGTGAATAGTAACATACCCTTATGAATAGTAAGTTTACCCTTATGAATAGTGACATATCCTAATGAATAGTAACATTTCCTATGATAGTATATAAATAATATTCAAGTGAAATTACGATGTACCTATATTTTTGAATAAGTTAATAAATGTTTTAAAAAAGTTTTTTAGAATAAATTATGATTTTAATTAAATATTAAATTAATCATATTTATAAAATTATTTCTGAAATATAGAGTTCATTTTTGGATTCTAAATGTCATAAAATGGTTATGGTGAATTTTTTTATTTTTTGGAAACACTAGAATTTTGGTGAATAGTAAAATACATTAATTTAACGTGTAAATACATTAAAATTTAAATTCACTATTCCTGACAACATAAGTGATGTAAGCACCCAAATATCGAACTCACATGAATTTATTACTACTCTTTGTCATGTAATCATCACAATTTTTTGTGTTATATGAAAATAATAAACTAATGATTATAAAATTATGAAAACCCTTCTCTCCTCCACTATAAATACCACCAATCCTTACCTATTATCTTCACTCCTCTAAAGCCTTGTGCCTTGACTATATTTTACAAAAATATATCCTCAAGATCCTCCCCCATGTCCACCATCCCTTGGTCTTCTCAAAATAAAAAATCATCTCCCCTTAAGAGGATCTCAAGGAAGATTGAATCAAGGGGTAAATTCCTCTTTTCTTTTCATTCTTATTCTTTTAAAGTTCAATTGTTTTATTTTCAATCCTTAACACTCCTCATCTAAATGTTATGAAAAATCCAGTAACTTACATGTACTATAATTTTGTTATGATAATTTAATAAATTGTTGTCATCTCTTTTTTACTCTTATTTTATTTTAGTAGTAAAGACACCATCTGGGATTTGTTAAATTACAAAATTCAATGATGATGGGTTTTCAATTTCCTTTACCATTATTAATTTTGGTCATGAAACCATTTTAATGGTTGAAAAAAACTATAATATATGTTTTATGTCTCATTTATTATTGGGAAATCCTTTTTTACACATTTTTTTATTTATAAAACAAAACATGTTCATTGGGGAAAAAACTCCCAATTAACCCAAAAGGTTATCACTAATGTTTTATATAATGATTTGACATCACTCCAAGTAACCAAATTAAATTTAAAACCACATAACCTTCTGTATGTTCAAAAATAAAATATAACTCCAATTCTGGACAACCATCCCCATTTTACACAAGTCTCTATTCATTAAGATAAGTAAACCAATCGTAAAACCAAGAAAACAAACAGACCCGAACAATGAAAATAAACCACTTAACTCATTTAAAAGTCCATGAATTAACATAAAAAGTTTACAATAAATCTTTTACTTATTGAATTTTTTCTTTAATTATTAATTAATGATCCTAATTTGATTATTCAGGTCATTAATATCGAGTGGATAACACCATTGGACTTAAGGTATGAGATCCTCTCCATTTCACTTTTATTCCAGAATATCCTCTATGTTATGCCATTTTATGTGTAATCCCTAAGGATGGGGTATGATTTCACACCTACCGCTTAAATCCCTCATTATTTATAAGGGATTAGAAACCCATTTATCTCTCAGTAGGCCCTCTTAAGTACACTCGATACCATGCCTATAATCCGTATGGAATTCTACCTGAATCTTCATTATTCATTTAGGTTTCAATATCTTTCTTTATATAAAAATTTATTTATCTTATATAATTATGTGCATCTTATAAATTATTTTTACATGTAAAAAATACATTTATCAAGACCCTTACATTTTTATCTCTTTGGGATATACATGTTTATATGGGATTCCCTCTTCAATACTTCCCAATAAGAAAAAATATTTTAAGGGAACTTCCTAAATTCTTACATGGTTTTGAGTGCACAATATATTATATTTTAAGCCACCATTGTCTTTATAAAATCAGTCATTTTTATTATGTAAACCTTTTGGGATAAATTTTGGTTTTTTATAAGGTATTTTTTCTTTTTCTATTTTAAAATCTCTATAGTATTTTCCTTAAAACCTATCAAAAATATTTTAATTCTAAATTTCATAAATACTTTTCTTACATGTTGTATAATATACGTGACATAATTTCCCATGATTCATGTGTATTTTCACTTATGAATGTCCTTGAATATTCTAGTTATTTTCTTTCATGGACACATTAATGAAATCCCCGTTTGTTATGTTTTATGTCATAATTGTGGCACCCAATTCTTTCCATTGGTAACCCTTCTGTTTATATAAGATTGATAATGTATGATTATTTTTATAGAAACCATATTAATGAAATGTTAATATGGGTTCACCTAGATAGTGCTCCAATGTATTTGGTAAATTTAAGTCTCAGCAGATGTTATGTGTGATGGTCTGGGTAGTTAGCCTTGCCTTCTTATACTATGTGAAACGATCTTATTAGTTAGACTTTAATGGTACTAAAGTAATGTTTTATGTTTCTTCCACATTTCTATGACTCTGTGTTTATATGATCCCATGTTTATATGATATTATTCCATATGTTCCATTCTTTTTTTATCATTATTTAATGCCTACTAACCCATTTTCTAAATCTGTATTCTTATTTTTTTTTTGTCAAAGGACCAAAGCAAATTTATTATCAAAAAGAAAACAAGGATTACAAGAGTCTAAAATACGGGATCAAATTACAATCTTTAAATTGAAAAGGCATCAGATTATCTGGGAGCTCCTCCAGCCATGCTAAAGTCTGATCAATGCCTTTATTAGCGAGAGCATCCGCAACCATATTAGCTTCGCGGTAAGTATGTGTTGCAATGAAACTGACGTCATGGAGAGATTGAAGACAATTCATCCAGCGCGTAGTAATCGGCCAAGCAAGATGAATATCTCCCTTCCAAATGGCTTGAACAACAGTAGTAGAATCACTTTCAATCCATAAGTTGTTCCACCCATGTTGAAGAGCAAAAGCAGTGGCATGAATAACACTTAGCATCTCCGCTTCCAGAGAGGTTGCAGTACCGCAACCTCCAAAAAAGCACCCCATAATATTACCATGATGATTTCTGAAGACGGCTCCACAACCCGCAGGACCTGGATTTCTTTTAGAGGCTCCATCCACATTGATTTTAATCCAAACTGGAAAGGGAGGTCTCCATAAAACCTCAAAAGTGGGAAACGGTTTCGAGAAAATGACCTCAACTCGAAGACGTCTAAGGATCATAAAATCATCCACCGAATTGTTTCAGGAACCATTCTGAATCAGCGCAGCTTCCCGAATAGCAATAAGAATTCGCGTTTTACCTGCATTAATGTTGTGTGAGAAATTATTGTGAAGAATCGAGTTTCTATCATACCATATCACATGTATCAGCTCTGAGACCCCAGCAAGGAACAAGTTTCTGATTTGTTGAGAGTTATCCTTAGCAACACAACGCTTAAGCTGCTCATCAATTGAGTTCTGAACCGGCCATCTGCAATCAAAAGTTTCAAAAATATAGTTCCAAAGAGCGGTGGCAGTAGCACAAGATAGAAATAAGTGGTTAGAATCTTCTCTATGCTGATTGAAAAGGCGACATTTTGAACAAAGTTGGATACCAAAACTTTGAAGACAAACATCAGTGGGAACCCTATTGTGGGCGAGACGCCAAATAAGAGTGAATCTAGAAGGTTTGATCCAAGGTTTGTCAAAAAAATTTATCCATTTCATATCATTATCAGCGTTGTGTAAGGAGTGATTATAAAAGTTTTTGGAATCTGTATTCTTATATATACTCCCTTACTAGGATTTTTAGCTCATACCATTGTTCATGTTATCCCCATGTTATCCTATGAAAATGTAATGTCTCAAATGAAGATCAAATCTCTTTATGAATATTAAATGAATAATTTTTCTTATCCAATGTTTTTTTTGTACCTAGACTTAAAAGACACTAGACTTAATGATCCTTGGCATGTACTCTGATGTATAATTATACTTAAAATCATGTAATGTTATATGAAAAGGTTAGGGTTGCAATAGTTGGTATTAGAGGATGGTCTAGTTATTTTTGGAGATTAGTAATATAGAACCTTAGGGAGAACCTTAAGTATGAGACAAAGTATAATAATAAATCCCTAAATATTGGTATGTATAGAGTAAGTGGTTTATCAAGAAAATACATCCCTGTCTGAATACAAATAGGTAGAGGTGGCTCCAGCACATATGTACCTAGGAGTAAAAACTCCGACAAGGAGTTTCAGTCCTAACCCGAGGTATTCTGGTACATGAAAACGGGCCTTACTGCACTATTGGTTTAACACTCCTAGGGGATACACGTTGGTAAATTCATGAGCTTAGTACAGACCGTTATTAATGGAATAAAAAAATCCCCTAGGAATATAAGTTGCAAAATAGATTAAGGATAACCTAGATGTAAACGTAAGGAATCACAAGTTAGGATATAATTATCCTTTACAAGTTTATCCTTTTATGTTCAAAAGTTTCCTTTTTATGTTCAATAACTAAGTATAAAATCCCTCTAATTGGGTGTTCATTTTTTAGTTAATATAGGGAAATAGAAGAACACATTATAATAACCAATGTGATAGGCAATGTGAAGATATCCCTAATGATATGCCTAATATGATGGGAATGGGTGCGCAAAACTCCATCACATTACTTGCTCAGTTGGATCAAGTTATGAATACTAATTTGAATCATGTGAAATGCCCTCATTCTACAAGATAAGAGAAATTTTCCAAAGAATAATTCACACAAAAAATGCCTCCCATGTTTAACAGATCTTCGGATCCCCTTGTCACAAAATAGGGGATTAACTCCATTGAAAATATATTCTCTGTCTTCCAGTGCTCGAAAGAAGAGAAAGTTGTACTGGCGGTCTATCATTTTGATGGGGAAGATGATCAGTGGTGGAAACTAATCAATAATTCAAAGTCCTAAGAGGAAATTTATTTCATGGATTGAGAGGAATTCAAGATGATGTTTTTCAATAAATATTTTCCTTGAACCCTATATCTCAAGATAGAAATAAATTTACTCTATCTCAAGTAGATGGAAGATGATTCCATTGGGGTGTATGAAGAAAATTTTACAGGGCTTGAAATGTATGCCTCTGTTTTTCTCATGAACACCGAAAGAAATGTGGATCACTTATTTAGTGGACTAAATTTGAGTCTACAAAAAGCGTTGGTGATTCGAGACTTCAACAGTTATAAAGATACTTTTTATTGTTACCACAAGGATGAAGTTAATATTGGAGACTCTCAGTGGTCTCCTGGGCCCGGTGACAAGAAGTGACAAATGGAGAGCAATATGGGTGGTTCAAAAAACAAATCCCATGATGGAAAGATGCCTCAATATCCCACTTGTAAAAGTTATGGGAAGAAGCATCCTAAGAACATTTTAAAGGGATCCAGGAATTGCTTCAAATGTTGAAAGTTGGGACATCTAGAAAAGAACCACCGAAGGGATATGAAAAATAATCTAATGTGGAGGAATAAAGGAAGGTTTGGATCAACACTCAGCCTATATTTTAGTGTTACAACTTCAAAGAGCATGATAATTATGAAATCAATTTCTCTAAGACAATGGTTGGTATAGGAAATCGACAACAACCTCTAAATAAACAAAGAAGGGCTTATGCTATCACTACTGATGAGGTGGATCTAGACAATGATGTGGTGACATGAAAAATATATATTCATTCAATAATAGTGAATGTACTATTTGATTTTGGTCCTACACATTCTTTAATATCTTAAAATTTTATTAAAACTATTCAAACACCACCTCAAAGTTTAAAGGATATGTTATCTGTGAGAACAAAGAATGGGGAAATTATTGCATCCAAGGTTTATAACACCTCCCCAGTAAATGTTTGTGGATTGAACCTCCAAAAAAATCTTTTCATACTTCATTTAGTAGAGTTTGATTTTATCTTGGGAATTGATTGGCTATCTTTATACAAAGCCAATATCAAATGTCAGGAAAGAGAGATTACTCTTTACAACCTGAAGCATCGTCTGATTATTTACATGTGTAAGGAGGAAGATTAATCTCCTTTAGAATAATTATCTCAATTTTGGATATTAATTCATTATGAGAAAGAATGTCCAAAACAAATGATTGGGAAAAATTATAGAATCATTCTAGAAGACATGACCACCATGAGGGATTGCACTAATGTATTCCATGAAGAGTTTCTTGGTCTTCCTCCTGACCGAGAGGTTGATTTCTCAATTGAACATATTCTTAGAACTACACCTATATCAAAGACACCTTATTGAATTTCCACCATAGAGATGGAGGATATGAAGAAGTAGTTACAGAAGAATCTGAATAAGGGCTTTATACACCTGTCTGCTTCACCATTAGGTGAACCAATCCCCTTCATCGAGAAAAATGATGGATCAATGCCCCTATGCATTGATTATCATGGGCTTAATAAAGTCACGATAAAGAACAATTATCCCCTACCACAGATATATGACTTGTTTGATCAACTTCATGGGGCCATTTATTTCTCTAAGGTGGAGCTTTGGTCGGGATATCACCAATTAATAGTGAGGAAGGAAGATATTCCCAAGATTGCCTTTCAAACGAGGTATAGACACCATGAGTTCATAGTGACACCCTTAGGAATCACTAATGCTCCAAAAATTATCATGGACTTAATGAATAGAGTATTTAAATATTACCTTGACAAATTTGTGGTAGTCTTTATTGATGATATTCTGATATACTTCAAGATCAAGGAGAAACATGACGAGCATTTGAATATTGTGTCAAATGATTTATGAAGGGAGAAACTATATAAAAATTATAATAAATGTGAGTTATATATGGAGTAATTATCATTCATGGGTAATGTTACCACTAGTAAAGGTATATCTATGGAACCTTCAAGACAAGGCTATTAAAGAGTGGCTCAGGACAACATATGTAACAGATATTCACAACTTTGGGGGTCTATCCTAGTTTTATCATTGATTTGTGAAAAACATTTCATGATTGTAAAACCCAATGACCAAGCTGACATAGAAGAGAGTGATGTCTTTCAAGACTCATGAATGTGAAGACTATTTTATGGAGTTAAAAAAGAGGCTAATCACTGTGTTAGTACTCACAACCCCAATAAGTGGAGAACTCTTTTTGGTGTACAATGATGCTTTAAAGAAGGGATTAGGCTATGTGCAAATGAATAATGATAAAGTGATATCCTACTCCTCGAGAAAAAAGAAAATACATGAGAAAAACTATCTCACATATGATCTGGAGTTAGCGGTTGTGATATTTGCATTGAAAATCTGGTGGCATTATCTCTATAGAGAGAAGTGTGAGATATATACTGATAATAAGAGTCTCAAATATATATTCACATAGAAAGATATTAATATATGCCAACAAATATGGATAATGGTACTCAAGGATTATGACTACTCAATCCACTACCATCCCAATAAGGAAAATAAGGTGGTAGATTCTCTAACTAGAAAGGATCATGTATATTTATCCATGATGAGAATTTAAAAGGATCTTATCTTGTTAGATTTCTAGAGGATGTAAATGGTAATCAATAAGGGAATAACATCATTAATCATTTCTCAAATTATTTCTCAACCATCCCTCATAGAGAAAATAAAGGATGCTCAAAGAAAAGATGTGGAAGTTTAGAAAAGACTAGAAGCTATCAGAAATGGGAGACCCTACAATTTCATAATTGACAAGGAAATAATTGTAATATTTGGGTCACAATTATGTGTACCATCTGATCTAGAGATAAAGAAGGATATTTTAAATGATTCATATATCTCAACCTTCTCTATTCACCTAGGGAGCACAAAGATGTATCGAGATCTCTAATAGAACTTTCGGTGGGACAATATGAAGAAGAAGATTCCTTAGTATTCATCAAAGTGCCTGGTTTTTCAACAAGTGAATGATGAAAGACAGAATTATAAGGGGATGATGCAAACAATACCTATACCAACATGGAATTGTGAAAACATTACCATGTACTTTGTCCCTGGACATCCAAGGACATCTTGAGGAAGAAATGCTATATGGGTCATTTTGGGTCATCTTACAAAGACAACTCACTTTATCGTGATTAGAGAGAACTTCTAATTGGATCAACTTGAATGGATTTACATAAAAGAAGTGGTAAGGATGCATGGAGTACCACTAACAATTTTATCCTATCGTGATACGAGATTCACCTCGAAGTTCTGGAAAAGTATCCAATATTCTCTAAGAAAGGAACTAAACATTAGTGCGGCCTATCATCCTCAAACTGATGGACAATATGAGAAAAACATTCATACACTAGAATACATGTTGGGAGAATGTTCAATGAAATTCAATGGAGGATGCGAACAACATCTTATAATGGTTTAATTCTTCTATAACAACTATTTCCACTCGAGCATCCGAACGGAACCATACAAATCCCTTTACGAAAAAATGTGCAGAACACCTGCATGTAGGGATTATATCATTGAGCGTAAGATACTAGGACCTGAAATGGTCGAAAAATGGTGGAGAAGGTGAAAAACATTAAGCAGCACATCATGGAAGCCTAATATCGGCAATAGAGTTGTGTAGAAAACCGTAGACGAGACCTTGATTTCAAAGTTGGATACAGGGTATTTCTAAAAATATCTCCATGGAAGAAGGTCATGAGGATTGGGAAGAAAGGGAATCTAAGTCACAGGTACGTCGAACCATTTTAGATCCTTGATCGTGTTGAAGTTATGGCCTATCGAGTGGAACTTCCACATACCATGTCCAAAGTACACGATGTCTTTCATGTATCCCTCTTAAGGAAGTACATATCAGACCCTTCACATGTACTCTCTTCAAAGATGGTATAGTTGGATAATGATATTTCTTATTAGGAGAATCCAATGAAGATCTTGGATCAAATAGATAATGTTCTATGTAACAAGATAAATCACCTGGTGAAAGTACAGTGGTGGAACCACAAGTTAGAAAAGGTAACATGGGAACTGGAAGAGGCAATGAAGGAAAAGTACCCACACCTGTTTGTGGATTATAATGTAAAATGAAATTTTGAGGGTTAAATTTCATAATGGGGGGATAATGTAAAGACCCAAAGTTTTCAATAGAAATTTCTTTTCTTATGATTATGTCATATAATCACATTAAATGACAACAAAATTAACTACTATTGGCTATGTAACCTTTAAACATATGTTTTCACTTTTGTGATTTGAATTTTGAGAATTGGACATATGTGGTTGTGATCCGTAAGTTATTTAGAGTCTAATATGGCCAAATTAATTTCTGGTGAATAGTAACATACCCTTATGAATAGTAATTTTACCTTTATGAAGAGTGACATACCCTAATAAATATCAAACTTACCTATGATAGTATATAAATAAGATTCGACTGAAATTATGATGTACATATATTTTGGAATAAGTAAATAAATGTTTTAAAATAGTTTTTTTCAAATAAATAATAATTTTAATGAAAAATTAAATTAATCATATTTAGAAAAATATTTTTGAAAAAGTGAGGTCATTTTTGGATTCTACACATCTAAAAATGGTTAGGGTTAATTTTTTCTATTTTCTGAAATACTTGAGTTTTTTGTGAATAGTAAAATACATTAATTTACCTTATAAATACATTATAATTTAAATCCACTCTTCCTGAAAACATAAGTTATGTAAGCACAAAAATCTAGAACTCACGTGAATTTATTACCATTCTTGGTCTTTGAATCATTGATATTTCTTGTCTTATGGGAAAATAATAAACCAATGATTATAATATTATGAAAACCCTCATCTCCACTACTATAAATACCATTCTTCCTTACCTCTTCTCTTCAGTCCTCTCAAGCCTTGTTCCTTGGATATATTCTTCCCAAATATCTCTTCAATCTCCCCCCCCCCACGTCGAAAATCCCTTTTTCACCTCAAAAGACCATATCCTCTCCCCTTAAGAGGCTCTCAAGGGAGATTGAATCAAGAGGTAAATTCCTCTTTTCTTTCCATTCTTTTTCTTTTCAAGTTCATTTATTTTCTTTTTTATCCTTATCTCTACTCATCCAAATGTTATAAAAACTATATTACCTTACATGTACTCTAATTTTTTTATAATAATCGAATAATTTATTTTCATATCTCCTTTACTCTTCTTTTATTTTAGTAGTAAAGACACCATCTGATATGTGTTAAGTAACCACATTCAAGGACGATGGGTTTTCAATTTCTAGTAAAATCCTAAAGTATGGCCATGAAACCATTTTTTTATGGTTTAACAAGACCAAAATACATGTTTAATGTCTCATCTATGGTTCTGGAATCCTTTTTTTATATTTTTTTGAATTTCTAAAACAAAACATGTTCATTGTGGCCAAAAACTGCCAATTAACCCAATAGGTTATCACAAAAAATTTATATAATGATTTGACTTCACTCCAAGTAAGAAAAAATAAATTTATAAAAATTTAACCTTTGGGTTGTTTAATAATAAAATATAACTCCAATTATGGAAAACCAACCCCATTTTACATGATTCTTTGTTCATTAAAATAAGTAAACTGATCGTAAGACCAAGAAAACAAATGGAACCAAACAATGAAGTTGAACCACTTAACTCATCAAAAAGGTCATGAATGAAGTTAAACGGGTTATAATAAATCTTTTAAATATATAATCAGTTCTTTTATTATTAATTAATAACTTTGGTTGATTATTCAGGTCATTAATATTGAGTGGAGAACATCATCGGACTTAAGGTAAGGGATCCTCTCCATTTCACTTTTATTCAAGAATGTCTTCTATGATATTCCATTTTATCTGTAATCCCTAATGATGGGGTATGATTTCAAACCTCCCTCATGATTTATAAGTGATGAGAAACCCCTTTCTCTCTCATGAATCCCTTTTAAGTTCACCCAATACCATGCTGATCATCCGTAAGGAATTATACCTGAATCTCCTTTATTCCTTCAAGTTGCCTTATCTTTCTTTATACTATAATTAAGTTATCTTATCAATTTATTTTAATCTTATAAATTCTTTTTACATGTAAAAAATTCTTTTACCAAGACCCTTCCATCATTCTCTCTTTGGGATATACATGCTTTTAAGTGATTTTTTCCATACTTCCCGATAAGCAAACCTTTTTTAAGGGAACAACATGACTTCTTAACTGGTTTCAAGTGCACACTATATTATATTTTAAGCCACCATTTTATTTTTAAAATAATTCCTTTTTATAATGAAAAACTTCTGGTATCACTTCATGTTTTTTATAAGGTATTTTTCCCTTTAATATTTGAAAGGATCTATAATATTTTCCTTAAAACCTATCAAAAATAATTTAATGCTAAATTTTTTAAATACTTTTTTTACATGTTGTCACTTATACATGACATAAAATCCCATGATACATTCCTATTTTCCCTTATTAATTTCAATTTATATTCTATTTACTTTCTTTCATTGACACTTTTATGAAACGCCCATCTATTATACTTTATGACATGATTGTGGTACCCAATTATTTATATGGGTAACCCTTATGTTTATATAAGATTTATTATGTATGATTATTTATATGGAAAATGTATTAATAAAAAAGTTAAAATGGTTGCACCCATATAGAGCTCCAATTCATTGGGTAAAGTTAAGTCTCATGAGATGTTATGCATGACGGTCTTGGCGGTTAGCCTTGGCTTGTGCTACTATGTGAAACAATCCTAGAGGTTAACCTTGAATCATTCTAAAGTATTGATGTCACATTTTTATTACTACATGTTTATATGATCCCATGTTTATATTTTATGATTCCATATGTTCCATGCTTTTTTTATCATTATGTCATGCCTCTTATCCCTTGTGTTAAAGCCTTATTCTTATGTATACTCTCATACTGGGTTTTTTAGCTCATCCCTTTGTTCATGTTATCCTCAGGTTATCCTATGCTGATTTAAGGGATCAAAAGGATGTTGGGTTCTCTTTATGAAGAATAAATAAAGAAGTTTTTTGTGTCCCATGTTTTTAGTTTTATTTACCTAGTCTTCAAAGACACCAGACTTCAATATTCTTGGCTTGTACTCTGGTGTATAATTATAATTAAAATCATGTAATGTTATGTGAAAAGGATAGGATTTTTATAATATATCTCTATACAATTTTTCTAAAACTTTAAGGATATAATTTTAGAAGTGAATTTATTGTGATTTTCAATGAAAAACATTTTTAATTTCATATTTAAGAACCACTTTCTTTAGTTTCTTTAAAAAATATTTTTTGATAACCATTTTTTTTTTATAAAATTTTTAAAAGAACAATGGTTTTGAAAGGCTTTTTTTATGTGGATCTATTCATACATTGGATAAGAAATTTTCATAATTATATTATGAGGGAATTTTTGGATGTATACCTAGTTTCCTATTCCAATTAGGGAACATGGGTGCACAAAAAATTGTGGACTAATTATAGAATAAATGTTATTGTTATGAGTGTTGGGACTGCCATATTGGATGCATGTAAGTGTGTGTGAGTATTTGGAATGGTCATTCCAAGAAAAAAGAATGAATACAATGATTATAAATTTTTTGTTTTATAAACCAATTTGATCATGTAAATTTTATTAAATTATCATTTCAATATAAACTATTTTGATATGCCTCTTTGCTACTTTTATATGAAATACTAGAGAAAAATATTTTCATACTACATTTTTTATATAAATAATGCTAACTTATTTTGTCCTTAGTCTCATGTGTGGGAGGTTTTGGCCGGTTTCCTACTGAGTTTATTTTCTCAGACCTATATATTTTTTTGGTGTATATTGATTCCTTTTTAATCAAGATATATGTAAGGGAAAGTTTCCATATTTTTCTAGTAGAGTATCACGGGTATATGGGCTTTGTGATTTTTAGTGGATCTTGGTATTGTTTGAGTTTGATGTATGAAGTGATTCTTAATTGGCATCATTATTTCAATATGTATTTTTAGTTTAGAGTTATATTTTATCCTACATTCTACTACTACACCAATTTATCTATTTTTCCTAGATTTTGAGTTTTCGAGTTTACACTCATGCATATTGAAATATCTTGTTTTTTATTTTATTTTATCATTTTGGTTGTATATGTTTATGATAAAATAATCACCCAATGATCTTGTAAGACATTGGAATTTATTTCTAGCTTTTAGATTTCAGGGTATGTCACTTGATGCCAATAGAACATTCACCCCTTCCCAAGAAAATTGGTTTCGGGTGGGGTGTTATATGTGTCATTGGATCGGGTTCCTATTTATGTTTTCTATCAGAAGTTCAATCACTATATGTTACGTAAATAAATATTTATTTTTAATTTATATAATTATTAACTTGATATTATTAATTATTTGTAAGATTTATGCTCTTCTGAATATTATTGCATGATAAAATATATGTGGGAGTCTTGGATGTTTTGTATGTTTGAGCCTTTTCATTAATTTATTTAAAAAAATTACAAAGAGAGCCATAGATTGGTCTCCAGTTATATTTATTTATTAGTATTGATCATTTCATCAATCTGACTACTTATCATCATAGGATTAGGATGGATTTTGAACTCACTAGAAAGGATATAACTCTTAAAGGATTTCATTATTGTTAAAAAAAACTAGTGGAAGAAAGAGGTCACACATAGTGATGGGATTCATATATTTAGTATTCATCGATGAAATATGGTAAGTATTTTTTATTAATATATATGTACTTATAATTTATAATTTCAATGTTATATTTATATCATCCATTGATGATATTGATGTTATGGAGTTTGAATTATATGATAGTATGCACATCAATCCTATTACATGAACGATTACTGTGGACCTAAAACATCAGATTATGGCTAGTAATTTTTAGTGTTTAAAATTAACTTAGATTTATATTTTTATTTTTATTTCCAATCTCATTTGAAGGAGACATATGATTTCATCGCTTCTAAAGCATGATAGAGTTAGGTTGAGACTAATTTTAAGGCCTCATATGAGTCAACCATTTATGAGGAATCCTAGATCTTGGTGTCCATGGATGGTATCAAGAATGTTTAGAGGATTTGTATTGGTTCACGATCAATGTATACAAGTAATTATGGTGGTATTTTGAATTCATAGACTAGTTCGAAGGGAACTCCTATAGAGACATCATCATAAGTGGATTACGAGGAAATATTGTGAACTTAGTATAATATTATATAGAGCATGTGTAATGAGAGTGAATATTAGTGTTGATAGTAAGAGAAGTATGAGTTGGAGGATCATTAATTGTCTGGATATATGATGTAGTACATTTGAAAAATTGTCCATGGTTTATTGGTAGGGTTGTTTGTGCCCAACCCTTTAACTGACACCCATCCTCCACAATGATTTTATGATATTTTTTATAAAAATATTTTATGTTAAACAATTATTATTTTTCGTAATAAATTATATATATATATATACTACATTCTTTTTATTTTTTTTAATGGTTAATAATTATTTCACAAATACTATTTTGAAATATATTTAATTATACATCACAAATACATTTTTTTGTGATGGATAATTTATTACTACATAAAATTTTTCATTTTAATTTTAGATGGAATAACTTCATATAATAAAAAACATATTATACAGTCATTTCCTAACACATGATATTTTTGATAGGATCCCATAAAAATAAATAGTTTTTCATGTAATACAGTGTGCTCATGAAGTGTGTGAGAAATACATCTCATTAGTGTCTCACTATGTTCCCCTAACATAAACATTACATATAGTTTGTGAACATGCTATATTCCCAGGATAATAAAAAGATTAAAAAACATGATAAAATAATAATCTTTGATCATTGATTTCTAATATGGAATATGAAGTTTACCATACCTACTTTGACCAGTGTTTAATGTCTCTAGGAAAGTTACATATACACCTAGGAGGGTTCATCTTTTATTCGTAGAACCTATTTATAATATCACCCTAAGGGAACATGTACATCCCCAAAATAATAACATGTCATTCACCAAAGGGGGTCGAAATACCTACCTTGAACCATCATATGTCATCCACTCAGGGGGTCGCACCCCCTATCCAAAACCGTCACATATCATCCAATCAGGGGGTCCCTTAATCTTATCATAACATTCTTATATTATCCACCTAGGGGTTAACATCCCTTATATAGAACCATTCATACACCATCCACTTAGGGGGATTGCTTTCACTTCCCATAATCTTCATATCTGATCCACCTAGGGGGATATATTCCAGAACTAGAACATCATATATCATCAACCAAGGGGTTTTATTCCCTATATATAGCCTTATATAACATCCACCCATGTGTTTAATAATCTACTCAAATTATCATATATCATCCAACTAGGGGGGATAAATCCCCTGCCATGAACCTCATATACCATCCAAATGGTGGGTCACATAACTTACATAGAACCTCATATATCATACAACTGAGGGATCACATGCTCTAACAGAAACCTTGTATATCATCCTACTGAGGGTTCTTACATCACATACTTAGAACCTCATATATATCATAAACCTAGGGGGTTTAATCCCATAAATATAACCTTATATATCATCCACCGAGGGATTTCCATACACTACACATAACATCATATATATAATCCACATTAGGGGTCAAATACCTTTACCAATACAGTTATTAGGCCATCATTACCTAGGGGTGAAACTCACTTGGATCCTAATAATATTATCACATAACACTTGTGAAAAAGGAAGTCACCTAATCTGAAACCTCATACATTAATGAGTATTAATTGGGGTACCAAAATCAAGTACGTAAACCAATCCATCTCAATGGAGGTTATACATAATCATCTTGGAGCCTAACCCCCACACCCAAGGTTGTCCCACTATCCATCTCACAATTTTTTATTCACACAACTAATCACACACATGAAACAACAAATGATGCATCATAGTCAATACCACATTCTCTCCATATAATCAAAAGGGTTATATTAACTCAATATTGATCCCCACATCTCATATCATGCCTCAATATCCATCTATACACTTAGGCTCATCTCCCAAGACTGTCTTAGTAACATAATAACATCATGTAGAGAAAATCAAAATCATTGTCTCACCCTCGTTGAAATCCACTAGATCCCTTTAGACCCATATCAATCTCTAATAATTGACCCAAATATTAATCCAAAAACAAAAATTTCAACTCGGGAAAAAGGACCTTTCATGATCCTAGCCTTAAGAGGCCAGTCCCAAGCCTTTTCAAAACCTCAAATCCCTACTCAGTCCCACTACCCAGTCACTATCCCAAGATATATCTCACTATATATGTTAGAATTTGTACATGAAATCATCAAATCATCTTAAAAAACTCAAATGGGTCTCATTACATAACTCACTTAGGAGAGCTCTTTGTAATACCATATCTGTATGGGTAGTTGGTAATACAATGGAAATATGAATTTTCAAATTAGTGGATGGAAAAATTTTGAACTGGGATTTAAAATTTAATTTTTAAGGTTTTGATCCCTAAAATGAGGTAATATGACGGGGAATGGTGTCAAATTAGTGATGTAGAGGATCTAGTGTGTTGCGAAAGTATCTTGGACTGGTTGGGCTATCATAGTGAAAAATACAGCAACCACCAACTAGTCTACGATTGGACAGTAACAAAACTCATACTATATTACCACCAGTTATAAAATAGACCCATATTTGTCTTTTTAGTGGATTTAGGGTGGGGGTATTATGATTCTCCCACTGAATTTTGTTAGGGGATAATACTTATTTTATTTTAGTTGAGTGGACAGAAAGGGAGACTAAACCCCCTTCTCCTCCACATCCTTCCCTTAGCTTTGGGGATTTATACTTAGAGATTTATTTAGAAGATAAAAGTACAACAACCATACACTTACCTTTTGATTCTCATTACCTCTATTATGATAATTTAGTATTGATCATATTTAGTAAATCTATGATGATTTCCCCAAAGGATGGTGAAATATCATATTCTCCATGGAAATTTTATACAGTATAACTAGTAGAAATCTTATAAAGATAACTTCCTACCATCATTCATAATTTTGAAGACGGTATAATGATCCAACAATTTAGTTGTGAGTTTTTATGAAATTTAAGTGAAAATAATAATGAAATTGATGTTTTGTGTTAAGGATTTTTCATGGGATGAGTATGGGGCATGTCATGAGTCATTGGTTTTCATTTGGTTGTGGTTATATTATGTCGATCTAATAGATGAGCTTTTCAAATATTATCAATTCTTAAAATTAAATTGTTAAATTAGTTTTAAATTTTATAATTAAACTTTTTAGGTTTGTTTTGATTTAGGGGATTGGAGTTCATTTTGACCTTGGGTGATTTTGGTTATACCTTATAGGGGATTAGGGGAGCTGTCAAGATATGGGATTAAAATGGAAGAAACATAAAAAGAGGTTGGTGGTCTTGATACATACCCTTGGAATTTATGAATTTTATTTAATGAATGTGGGTGTGTAGGTTATCCACTAATGATCACCCCCTTTTGTTAATTAATTGTTCTTGTCAATTAAAATAAAATTCTTAATATAAATCATACACCTTGAGCAGCTAGAAAAACGTTCTAAGGACCCTAAGGTCTTTTCATACTGACATTATCTTCTTTTCCCTTGATTTTTAAGGCCTGAATTATGACCATATTCCTTAGGTATTTTAATTCCATTTAGGGGTAAAAGTTATTTGGTTGAACCCATTGATTATTTTGGATCTAGTGTAGGTTCCTTCATATGTCACCAAGTAGAGGTCTGAGTGTGACTACTTCCATGGACCCAGTGGGATTTAGGACACCAGTGAATACATTCCTTAGAAATAAATTTAGAATGGAATGGGTGAGTTCAAAATTTTAATCCCATATAGGACTTGACCAACCACGATATTCCTAAGAGGTTTGGGTTTGGTTGAGATAACTTGAGACACAAGATGGACCTTAATATTTTTCCATATACTAATAATAGTATTACTTACCGCTTGATGTCATCTAATAATCCAAGTAGTATAGAGGGATGTGATAAACCTGATTAAAAATCCTAATCATCGTATTCATAAAGTGAATTAAGGGGACCCCTGATAGGTTTTCGCTATGTTGACATATTCAGAGGTACATGATTAGGCAGCCTAGTGATAGATTGAACCAGAGCGGGTGAGTATGGATATGGGTTGAGATGGTCGTGGTTGTCACCCCAGTACCTATATCATTCATGTGAGACTAATGGGTTGTTTAAAATAGTTATAGTTTTAGTATTTCATTCAACCCACGTAATTTATTTATGCTTTAAATCGTTTATTTTCATGAATATTTTTATACCCAAATTTACTTCCCCCAACTCAGCCTATGGGACTAGTGTGATATAATGGTGATGTTATAAATTTAAATAGTTATTTACTATGATCTAGATTTTAAGAATCATGTGATACTTTTATTATAAAACTAATAAGATAATGTCACCATGGATGGATAGATGTTATTCCTAGGAACAATCTGTTGAGACATATAATATTTATAATTATTCTATGATTGGAATATAAGTCTGTATGGGATGATCTAGATGCCATGATCCACTAGTATTACAAGAAGAATGTGTAGGATACAACAATTATGGAATAGAGTTCATTATTATGGTTATTATTTTTATGAGATTATTAGGTCACCCCTAGGATCTTTTTAGTCAGGCCAGAAAAAATTATCAGTACTTGATGTGGATACCCTGGATTCTAGGGATCTAGCCAGTTGGCATGATGATGTGTGAGATACTTCTAATTATTTGATTTCCCATGACACCAAGAAAATAGCCTCAAGAAATTCATTATACTTGGGGTTTGGAGTGATGTCCTAGAAGCTTGGGATCCTATTTTTGAGCCATTAATGATTTTTTTTTTTTTGATCCTTAGTGTTATGGATTCATAGGTTATTCTCTAGAATTATATATTAATATGGTTGGAAATATGTCATGAAAAAATCATAGAAGCTCTAAAAATAGTCAAAGAAGGTACTGTTGATAGGGGTCATATACCAGAGGATCGATGAAAATTTATTTGTTTATTTATTTATTATGATTTACTAATTATTTATTATGATTATTTCATGTTCATATATCAATTAATTGTTGGTATAGTAAAAGAATACATTAGGGTTCCCTACTGATTTATGTACTCCCACCATACCCTTGCCACCATTGCACTAGGATACCTGAGTAGAATCTCAACTGGTTACTGGTATATGTTGGGTTGGGGACTAAGATTTTAATCGTCATGTAGGATAGCTCAGATGATATTAGAGTTTGTGATGTGGGATGTATAAGTGATTTAGTAGGGAATAGTTTGTATTTTATTTCATCATATTAGTATGTATATGAAAGAAGACTAGTGGGTGATCAGTCATGTATTCTTGTATGCATGTCTGTAATTTATTTATAGTAATTCATATGTATTTTCTCTGTCTACATAATCTAGTGGATGTTAGTATTGATTGAAGATTTTTGGTTATTTATTTATAATCAATCACTCACATATAGTGGATATAGTATCCGCATGGTACTACTCTAGACCCCCCCACTGCTAATTAGAAGACTCTATCATATGAGGAGGCTCACCTAAGGTCACATGATGGTTCGGTCCAATTACTATTTAATGTAATATGGGATAGGTCATTAAAAAGTGATATGGGAGTTTTTTCTTGTGTATTACTATTTTATGTAAGGTAGTTGGGATATATTGTAAGGATTCAATGCCTATTATGGATCTTGGGTCGGTTAATCATGAAATCTTATTTTGGTATAATTATAGGATTCCATGGATTTAGGATTGTGGTTCTTAGTCTGTGATGTTTAAATTGATATGATTTTCACCATGTGTGATGCACATGGTTATTAATTTGTGGTTTTCTTATTGGATTTTTATATTATCTCATATAGTCAAGAATAATCTCATGAATCATGATTCAAAAAGTGGGATTCACATGAAATATTGGTCTACTAGTATGTAATTTTGTCACTGTTCAGAGGACCATTTTTTTAATGTTTTAACAATTACTCATATAGTGTTTCCCTATATAATTACTTGGTGGAACTCTATGAAACTGGGCTGAATTGTACATTTATTTTCTTTTGATTGAAGTTAATGTGTATCTATAGTGTGGTTCTTAATGACAATGGAGTATTTTGTGTGAATAGTATGTGTACTAACACTAGTAGGTTAATAAACGCACATGGTTCCTTGGTGAAAAAACCCTTATTGGGTTGGTATTATATTGGTATCAATTATTTAAAGTTTCATTAATTACCTATATTTAATTTTACCAAATATATTGGAATGGAATTCTATCTAACCAAATTTCATTATTCTAGCATTCTTTCATGGATCATATGGGATAGAAAAATTATATATATATATATATATATATATATATACCATTGATAGTGAGATGTGATCCTCTAGAAAGTATTTTGATGTGAAAAATCTCTAAGAGGATGGGTTCCCTTATTGTGGGCTATTGATTTTGGTTTTTTGTTTTGGTTATTATGTGATACCCTAGAGTTTGTGGTTGGGAATACTAGATTTTAAGGGTTTTTTGGGATGAGATAGTAGATGACATCTCAAGAAATGTTTATTTATGTGATAATTGACTTTTTGGGCTAGGTGGGAGAGCTAGAAACATTTAACCTTGATATATATCTTATTGGGTAGTGTATAGTATTATTAATGGAAAAAATGAGTGAGGATTTAGCCCATGTTTGTGTGTTCCATAAAGGTGGAAGGGCATTGATAGTTTCCTTGGGTATTGGATCGGTTCATGGGAGGTACTGTTGATTATACGGTTTTTCATGGCTACGGATTAGAATTTCTTATGATTAAGAACCTGGATTGATTTAGATTTGGTTATTAAAGCTTGTTATTGAGGGAAATCATGGTCAACAGCCTTTCCTAATTGATTCTAGGTATTCTTCTAGTGTCACAACATGGGTGGGAACTATGAATTTTTTGAATAATAATGTTGGTAGGTGCATGGTTGTGAGGTTTACCATGGCACAAGAGGATTATTCTTTGAATATGGGTTCCATGTGTACTAGTGGTTACACATATATTACATGAAAAAGGATAATTATCAGAGGAAAGCCTTGGCATTTCTGGAATGTCAATATTTTATTGAAGAATCATTGATGATGCATCATACATAATGAAATGAGATTACTATAGAGGATGAAATAACTAGTTTGACGATATGAATCTCACTATATTGTGAGTCTAGATTCAATTATTGGGTTTAATTAGCACATAAAACAATTAGGATTGATGAGTTGAGGTATAATAAAATGTTAATGTGTCTTACCATTGAATGGTGAATCAGTGATGTGAAAGGGTGAAGGACCCCACAACACCCTGAGTGGGGAGGGGTGAATCAGGGTGTCACCTTTTTCATTTAAACTGGTGGATCTTGTTCCCACATTGTTAGGAACTTGTTAAACCTTTATTAAGATTATTTGAAGAAAACAAACAATCATATGAAAATCAATAAAGGAGTAATTTTACTTAGTTCACCACTAAGGGCTACATCCAAGGAGAATAATACAAAAGTGTGTCGGTCATACCAAAAACCACTAATCTTCACAAGTTTTGGATTACAAGAGTTTTTCACAATCACTATGTTCTAGGAGCCCTAAATTTACATGGTTTTAGGGATGGAACACTTCATCCCTCGGGTTACTTCTGTTGACTCCGCCTTGCTCACTGCGTTGGAAGAATATCCACTTAGTTTATTGACTTAAAGGCTGTTTCAATGGATTAACATTAAATAATTCATCCCCAAATGTAAATGGATGATCTTTTGAAGTATCATTATCACCCATATATGTAATTTATTTTCCCACACACTGATAGGTTATGGTAATTAATTTCACAAATTTATTTGGTCACTTTTTAGGCTTCCTTGGGTGTTCCACATACCCCTTCACCTCCTCCGCATACTGATTAGTGATTATGGTTAGAGGATCACCCAATATGTGTATCACTACTATTTTTGTGTACCATCCATCACCTCCACAAACTGTCTTTCCCTATATATTTCCTTACTATGCATACTGCTCATCTTCTCTGTGCACTGCCCTAATTCGTGTAATGACTTTCTCCACCACGTACTGTATGAGTTTCCTCCGCAGAATGCATTATCCTTAGGAGAGTGTTTTACTTACATGGATGGTTCTCTCTACATACCATCTTCTCTACTACAAACCACTTTGTACTTAACTAGATTTCTTCCTAAAATTTTAATCTCTAATCCATCTTCTTAACAAAGAAGATTACTGATCTTTAAATGGGAACATAATCTACAAATTTTTCTAATATGATTTACCCATATTCTCATTGTGGGAAAATATTTACCATATACTGAACTCCAAACTTGTATTGTAAGCCTCCACCACATACCGCTCCTATTTTTCAAACCGCAAGAATCCCATGAACCTTCAGCATTCTGCGTACCGAATTCCTTCACCACCTACCATCATTGAAAACCATTTTTGGTTCTACTCACCACTCCTCATACCATTACCACTTCCTGGTACATTGACATAAACCATTTATGTAACATGGCACGTAGTCCATGTTCTGAGGTATGTGGTTCCCTTATTTTTCTGACACTAAACCCTTAATCTTGAGGCCCAAAATTTTAGAAAACACTGGTAAACTGTTCCACCTTCAATATTGCTTTCAGCCTCAAATGTATGACCATGTTCCTTGAAAACTCCCTAGTCATCCATGTGTATATTTACAATAAGCACAAACCAAAATCCATTATTATCAATGAAATTCCTTGATTCTAGCAATTGGTGGGTCAAGGACTGATTAGATTCTATGAGTTGTTTATGGGCTTAGTTTCTCAAGAAACTGACAAGAATGGATTGAAAAGATCATCACATGTGTGTTGATAATTTGACCTAGTGGTAATTTCATCTAAGGTGAAGTAAAAGTTAGTCCATGTGTTGGGGAGTTTAACACTGATCACTTAAGGGAACGACCCTTGTTATGCATGTAATTTTATGGTTTCCAAGGATAATATTTTTGTGAGCACAAAATGAGTGATAAAATTATTTTTCAGGGTGAAGCTTAGATATGGTTTATTCGGACATGACTATCCATGATGTTCAATGATGGATGGGTTGTGGTACATGATGATTAGGAAATTAAACCAGTGGTGTAGTGAAAAGGATTATCCTATGTTGGGGAGTGATATGTCGTTCATAGGGAGGTGACCCTCACACGAGAGGGGTCATGGGTGCATTAACCTTAATGTCAGTTGGTTGTTATGGTATTATTATATTGGATAGAAAATGGATCTAAATTCATCTGTATGCCATGTATTAATTCATATATGATATCATATTGTGTTTAAGGATCATCATTGGGCCTAAGATGAGTTGATATGATATTAATGCAATTAGGTTAGAGATAAATTGGTCCATATGGTATGGAATACCATGTAAAATCATTTTCACTTGTTGAGTATTCAATAATGGAATTTTACCATAATTTATGTATGTAATTTAGTGGAAAAATATTAGAATGATCTCGGGATACCTCAAGGAGTAGAGGCATCAGAATTAGGTAAATTGGGAATTCATAAAAGGGGGTGTTGAGTATTTTTTAAAATGGTTTTCTAGAGGAGGTACATGTAGTCATTTTATGTGAAAATGAAATTGGAAGTCCAAAAACCACATTAGGTGTGTCATTCTGGATACGAGGGGTTATTTCAATCAATGGTTGGGGCTATTTGAGGAAAATTTAGTTTTCTTGTGTTATACCTAGATGGTTAAGGATATGTTCATTTGTATTAGAAACAATGGGTTAAAATGGTATTGGTGTTTGAATGATGTGTTTTTAAGAAATAATGTGTTGGTATTAGTATCCACATTTAGAGTGTCATAAGAACATAAAGATCATATTTCTGTAGGAAATTCTGATGGTGTGAAGCCATTTTGGATTGTAATTAAACATTATTGTCTATATCCTATTATGGGGAGCATCATATGCTAGATGAAAAATTATAAAATAAAAAGTTGACTATACTATGATGAATGGTCTTGGAAAAGAATCATCCATATTTTTTAGTAGTGGTTGTGTGGATTAGATTGGGGTTTGGCAGTTGGGTTCCTATAGTTTAGAATGTTACATTGGAAGCATCTTTAGGGGTTTTGGAATGGAATTGTGCCATTTTAATTAGAATTGATGTTTTTTATAGGTTGAGGATGATGATGGTATTCTCTACGAGACATCACAGGGATAAGAACTTTTATTTTGGGAAGTTTTTAATACCAAGTTTTTATGGATTGTTAAAAATTTAAAGGGAATTTAAATTTTAGAATTAATGGATGGTCTATATTTTAAACTAAGATTCAAAATTTAATTTTGAAGGTTAGAACCCTACAATGTATGTATTTATATTGGTAATGGAATCCAATTAGTTATGGGGAGTCTTGAGTGTATGTCAAAAGAATATCAGGTTGGTTGGGCTATTGTAGTGAAACATACAATATCCAATAGCTTACTGATGGTTGGAAAACAACACCCCCTCATATAGGGGTTCTACTAGCTATCCAATTGAATTAAAATATGGGAAAATTGAGATTTTACCACTAAATTGTATTAGTGGAAATACCCCTCCACTTATTAGGTTCAATTCAATAAAAATGGATTTAAACCCCATTATCCTCCTTATTTTTGACTTGTTATTAAGGCTTTGTATGTTGTGTTTTTCATTGGTAGATCAAGGTGTGATCTTTAACTCCATATCCAATATTTCTCCTTACCTCTTTCATATTGATTCGATGATATGACAATTTAGTGTAATTATTGAAATTTCACTAGAGGGTGGTAAAATGGACCATCTTCGACATGTCTTTCGTGAAACCTAGCTAGATGAAATCCTGTGATGATGTCTCACATTTGACGTTCTTCATTTTTGTGAATATACTTTATTCCAAAACTTTATTTAATGAATTTCATTTAAATTAAATCAAAATAATTATGCAATCAATGTTGTGTGATAAATATTTTTCCCAATATTATATTAGAGTATGAAGTGGGTCCTCTGTGTGATTTGGATGTAGTTTCAAAGTTTTGTGGCTGCAAATAACCTTTTCAGTGGTTATTTCCTCTTATAATAAGTTTATAAATTAAATTTAAATTTTATAATTTATCATTTGAGGATTATTTTATCGAGTTTGGGGCATAGAATTTGGTGTTAACTTGGATGTGTTTTTATGGACCATGGATGGGCTTACGAGAACCGTCAAACCATGGTATGTAGAATAATAAAAAAATCCATATAGTTAATTGGTCCTCGTAATTTATCATTTCAATTATTATCTTAATTTTATAGTTGTTTGTGAGTGGGCTCACAACTAATGGGTTTTCCTATTTTTATTAACTAATATCATATATATATATATGTGTGTGTGTGTAAATTGAAATCTATAATTTAAATCAAATACTGTCAAGGATAAAGACAAATAGCTAAGGCCACTACGGTCCTTGGAAACTAGCTTGCTCACCTTGACTGTCGATCGACGAAGCCTAAATTAAGATTATATGCCTTAGGTGTTTCAATTACCTCAAGGTGTATATGTTACTTGTATTGAACCCATTGATTATACTATCCCAATTGTAAGATACTTTGGACACCACCATGTAAAGGTGTGAGTTTGAATAGATCTATGGCCCTTTTAGGCTTTATGATACTCTACCTCCCTTTGTAATGAAATTGGTGAGTTGAGAATGGTCAAACCAAGTATGCATAGACCCTCCTTGAGATTCCTTGGAGGCTTTATTTAGATGACCTGAGATGAAATATGTGAATCGTGTTATGTCCTTATATTAATACTAGTATGGTTTACCCCTTGAGGTTGTCTAATGATCCTACAAGAATAGAGGTATGTGATACCGCTGAATGATGATCCTTGGACCATGATTTTTAGAGTGAAATGAGGGGAATCCCATTATGGTGCATCTACTTTAATATTGAATGGGGGGACTAAGTTGGAACCCATGTGATAGGCTGACCCTAAGAATGGGTGTATGGGTATGGGTGCAAATGGTAGTTGGTGTAGCCCCTGAACTCATACCAGACATGTGAGCCTAAGGTGATTTGGATAGTGGTAATGGGTTTTGGAATTAGAAAAAAAACATGTGTTTTATTTATTATTTCGCCCGTTTATTTACATGCAGTTATAGATTCACAAACATACTTCTTGTAACCTAGATAATGGGAATAATGAAATATGATGGTGATATTGTGTATGTAGAAATTTTTTTTCTGCGATACAAATTTTTAGCTTCAGGTGATAATGGTGTGATACAATTGATAAAATCAGGTCACTGTGGACAACCATATTTGAGTTCAAGGATACAACTGTTTAACCATATAAGAATTCCTAGGATGCTAGGATTTTTCCAGAGTCTATATCGGACACCATAGATTCCACAGGTCCTAAGGATGGATATAATTTTTAGGATATATTCATTCATGTTCAGGGGTCATTATTATGATTAATATTTTAATGAGATAACCAGGAAAACCCTTGGATATTTCCAGTTGATCCTGATGAAATTATCCATACCTTATGTGGATTACTAGGGTTCCTAGGGTCCGTCTAGTTTGCATGGTGACATGGGAGATAATTCTAATTTGGTTATTTCCTGGGATGCCTAAGAATTTACTTCGAGTAATTCATTATACCTAGAGTTTGGAGAGATATTTTGGATATAAACGTTGAGTTGTTCTTGATGATTTGTTGGATATTTGAGACTCATTTTTAGGGTTTCCTAGGTTTTACTATTTGATATAGTATTTATATTTTTGGCATGATATTGTGACATTCTCCTAAACACTCCGACCCTGGTTGATGAATGTATAGACGATTGGGGTAATTTACCTGAGGATATGATATGATTTATTTGTTTATTTATTTCATTTAGTTCATTTATTATTAGTTCTAATCATGTCACATGAAAATATCACTACATTTCAAGTATATTTTGAGAACTAATTGGTGTTTCTCCACTGATTTATGTACTCAAACCTTTCTCAAACTGCCATTGCAATGGGTTACCCGAGTAGACTCTCAATTCGATGCATGTACATGGTGGGTTGAGGCCTGGGGTTTTGTTCATCAAGTATGAAATATCATATGGTATTGGATATTGGGACATATAATTTATCAATGTGATGTTCAAAAAAGTTTTATATTTTATTTATTTTTCTTAGTCTTTTTATATCATAGTCCAAGTGGGAGATCAGTCTTGTATGTCTATATACTTGTATTTCATTTTTTATAGAATCTCTTGTTTATTTATTAAGTTTTCATAATCGAATGGATTTTGATATTTATGGATGATTTTTTGGTTATTTTTATTTCTTTCACACACTCTGATATAGGGGTATTGTGACCCCATGGTACTACCCTAGACTCCTACAACTTGTCAGCATCCTTTGGCATATGAGGAGGCTCACCTAAGGTCAAATAGTGGTCTTATATAGATTCTATTTAGAGTGATCTAGGATAGGATATTACAATATTAACCCATAACTTATAGGAAACCATCTAATTATACCTCATAAAATCCCTAATCATGTCACCAATGTTCAATGAGAGTATCAAGGGCCCCACCATCCTGTTCTACAAGGAATGATACTTAAGATAGACTCCTCGATTGAGTAATTTTAGAACAAGGGTGAGAAAAAAGGAATAACCCATATGAGGGTAAGGTACATGAAATGAACCATTTTTCACATGGTTTATACACCATACCCCCACTATGTGAATGTACCTCCACCTATCTTGATGTGTATTTTCCAAATACACTATGTTACTCAAGGAAGATAAGGTATGTAATCCACATAGGGTATCAATTCATATACCCTAACTACATCTGTATCATGAAACCCAGTATGGTGTGTACTATTAAATTCCATGTACCACACAAGGGGTGTCTTGTGGTGTACTTATCCAAAAACTAAATTTCATACTTTATGTTCCTACATGGTATGTTTTTATATCCATCAAGATGTGTGGACATCATCTTCCACCTTCATCGCTGTAAGGAATTTCTAGAGGTGGTGTCCAAGAATTAACTTCTTTTTGTTTTATATTACCTACATATATTCAAATATTTGAATATTAATAAATAAATTGTCATATATTGGTTATTATTCAACAAAACATTAATATGATAATGACCTAGAATATCCACCTCATTGAAAAATTCACAACCAGTTTCCCACATTGATGATAACATTGAGATTCGATGAAGATATTCTTAAACAACATGTTGTATGATTGTATTACACCATTAGATGGGAAATATATAGTGTATATTATCATTTTAAAGTACTCATGATAAAATGAGACTTCATCTCGTGAGGTTCTAGTTAGGTAATATCTAATATGGGAGACTGTGTGGAAAGAAAATCTACTTGGAATTCCACATGGTCACAAATCAATAGATATTCTTATCAACGAATTTTTCTAATGATCCATAGAATTTATGATTATTATTAATATAAACAATGAAATGTGTAATTTTTTTTATTGACCAAAGTAATGAATATATATCTTCATAGATACTATAGCATGTTGGTTACACCAGAAATGGTATGTTGTTAATGAATAAGTCGATGAAGGATTTATCACTTTCATTTTTATAGAAGTTGATATATCATACCTTTGATTCGAATGAAATTTTCATATTTAATTCCATGGATATTCTTCATGGAAATGTTCATTTCTATAAGTCAAAGAGATATGTATTGAGAATATAGGTTGATGACGCGATTATGCATCCTTCTTGACAAGATATTGAGACAAAGGGACTATATTTCACAATGAGAATTCATATATAGTTTCCGTCTTTATAACATTTACTTCTTCTTCTTGGTAGACTTTACATTTTTCTATAAGATAATATTAGACTATAGGACAACCCACCTAATTACATTGAGGAAGATGCCTATAGGGTTACACACTTAGTGTTTCTATTGATGTCAAGTAAATTCTTATTGAATTTAATTATTAGAAAAAATATTATTCACCAGTATGAGGAATGATTTTTATTCATGGTTTATTGATCGCGAATATTAAAATAATTTTTTATTCACAAGACCCTGAATATTTTAAATATTTAGTTATTTATTGAATGAATAATAATTAATTAAAATATTTATTTGAGAATTAAATGAATGTTGAGGAGGAAAAGAGTATCATCTTTCGGGTCTAGTGAGAAAAATTTATATACCAAAATAAAAAATAATATTTTTTATCATGCAAGTTAGAGTATGGAATGAGAGAAAATAAACCAAGTGGAACACAATTTTTTATCCAATTACCACGGTCTATGCATGTGGAAATTGGTTTTTTCAGACACCTTTTTTCATAGGTGCAATGCTTCTGGAAATAAGGTCCAGTTATAGCCACAAACTTTTCCCATGTAAATATGTCATTCACCTATCATTATAGTCCTGAGGGTATTTCTATGACAACATCCTCCACGACCTATCCAGACAAGGCCATAACCTATATCCATAGTCAGAAGGGTTATAACACTTTCATGGACCATGGTTATAGCCCAATTTTACACTAGTGAGTGTTTGTGAATGCATGAGTAACAAATATTTATTTAATAAATAGAAAATATCTCAAAAATTCATTAGGCCAGTAAGTTCACAAAATTCTATATTATGGGTGATCATCTCATCCCACGGTCAACAACAATATCAGAATATTTTTATAAGGTCATTTTCTATGTGAAATTAAAAATCTTAATGACATGTGAACCTAGGGCTCTAACATTCACCTAATAACCCAAAACATCTTCTTGGACTCTATCCAAATTCAAAAACATTTCCTTGTGATTCTCCTACACCATGAATCCAAATCAGATTCCCAGTTCTTCAAGTGTTTCTTTTCTGTATGACCAAAAATTCAAGTTGAATACTTTTAATCTTCTAATATATAAAGTATAGAAACAATATAAATGAATTTTAAAGCATTTACCGAACACGTGAAATATAATTGAAAATACAAATAATATTATTCAATAATAAATAATATAAAAAACATAAAACTATGTTATTTAAAAAACATGACATATTCATTTAAAAAAATGCACATAACATGCTTTGTGCTTGAATGATTATTTATCATTAACTACATTATTAATTTTATTTTTTAAAATATTGATTAAACACAAAAAAATGACTTTTGGGTAGTCACTGTAGCAGTTACTATGGTAAGTATTGTTGTGTTCAAACTATTCGTCCATTTGGGCCTTCGGGCCATCGGTTCGTCCACAGGTCCTACAAGGCTTTCAGGCAACCCCATGGCCTTTGGGAAAGTTGTCTCTCAAAGAATTCATGCCACCTTAAGGACTTTAGAACACCTGATACCCTTTGGGCCACATGAAATTTTCAGATGTACCAGTCATATTACAAGGGACAAGGCTTCATATGATGATTCACTCTAGGCACATTCACTAGAGTAGAGCTAACTGGAATTGGAAGATTGAGAAGGTATGACATTTCCATCTGTACCAGGCCTATGCACCTTTGCACGGGATATCTAGCTGAATAGCCTTGTGAAGGTGGAGTGCTGATATCATGTCATTTTCTGGGGAGGGGAAGTTCCATGTTTTCTAGTCTGTGTGTTTCTCTTAAGACATACAGGTCATGTAATTTTCTCTTAAGCCTTCAGGCCGTGTAAGGGTTCCACCTCACCCATTAAATGGTGGATTATCAAAAATAATAAAAATGAAGGCCTTCAGGCCATTCAGGAATGAAACATAATTACATTATTATATTTCAGTAATTACATTATATCAAAACTAATTTATTTTTTATATAATATTAATTTCATAATTATTATAAATTTCAATATTTTTAATTAAAATATTAATGAGTAATTTTTTACTACAATACTAATAATTATGTATTTTGGGTTTATTATATATATTATTTATTTGCAATTAATTGGGTTATTATTTATTATTCATTATATTATTCTTAATTATCATATAATTTATTATTAATTAATGATAATTATTAATTATATTAATAATTTATAATTAACTATGCTATTAAAATTTATTTATTAGGTTATTATTATTAAATAATATTAATAAATATGAATTATATTATTAATATTTTTAATAATTACATTTTTTTTACATTATCAATAATTAATAATTTTTTTAATATAATTATTAATCATATTTTTATTTTCGTATAATATTTTGAACATTAATTTTTTACATTAATAACAATTATAAATTATATTAAAATATTAATAATTGTTACTAATTATATATTTAATTAATAATTATATTATTTATTATTAATTACATTAATAATAATAATAATAAAATTAATTTTAAATTATATTAATATTAACTTTGAATTATAAGTTTAGTTATTTATTAATTAATTAGTTACTTTTAATTTTTAGTTTAATTACCAATGTAATTAGTCGCAATTAATTATTGCATTATTATTTATGTTGTAAATATATTACTATAATTATTCATAATTAATAAATCAAAATTAAATATTTTATTAGTAATTAGTAATATTTTTTATTTAAATTTATATGCATTGTTATTAATGTATTATTAATAAAAGTATATTGTTATTGTAATGTGGTAAAAATAGAGAACCTGAATCCCACATGGAAAACCTTAAATGGGAGGAAAAGATTACTCCCTCAAAAAGGTAGGGGTGAGTGGGGTTCAAGGTGTTTAATATTTTTAGAATACTTTATTGGATGTCATGTTATAAAAAATCTCTTAAAATTTTATTTTTTTTATATATAACAAATAGAATAATAGAAAATAAAAGGTAAATTTTAAATAAAAAATATATTCAATGTGTTGAATGAGGAAACACAATTTACATAATCCTTATGAACAATGAAATGATTCATTTTACTCCCATCCTTTAGCAAAAAAATACCATATTCTAGAAATAGTTTTTCAGGTTTACTATTTTTTAAATTAGTTTTATCTCTTGTTATACATAGATATTTTTGATTTCTATAACCCTTAAAATAAATGATGATTCTAAAAATACACATTCCATAAAATTTTGAGTTATGAAAATCACTCAACTTGTAAAAAATTTATATTTTATTATCTACCATAACATTATGTTTCATAATTTTATGTATAATATGATGATTGATGTAACTATGAAAGTTTACAAAAAAATAGAATATGGATTCATAAAAATTCAATGAGACATATTAAAAATGTTTTTGAATTTTAAATTTCTTAATTATAAAATTAGTGATATTATACTAATTTAAATTAAATAATGCCACCAAGTATGGTTAAATTTATTTACATTGAATTTTTGATAAAATTTTAAAATTATATTATATTTTTAAGGTAATCTGAGGACTAGTATCAGTGCATGGTTCTAGCCTGATATTTTTAAATTTTTAGATGTTGTTTGGAACTAATGATGTGTCCAGGTAGTTGTGAAATTCCAAATCAAAAATATTAAAGTGATTAATTTTTTGTTGTGAAAAATAATGATTCAAGTGGTGTTGAGGAAGGATAATTTCCTACTAGAAAATGGAAAAATATTTTAGGGTGTGAATAAAGAGAAATATAATGTCTTAGATGGGAATGATACTTCCTACATCCATTTTGGATTTTCCAGAAAGGTTCTTTTCAAGAATTCTAGAGAAAAAGGGTGATCTTTTCCATAGAAATGCTACTCTCTTGACTGTGTTCTTATAGAGACCCAATGTATCAATGGAATGGATTATAGTCCCACCCCCCATTTGAGGAGGGGTGTGTTTAACCCTCATGTTCCCCTAAAGCTTTACCACACTCCTTCCTACCTTTCTTGAATCCTTATTTTTCTTCCAATGTTTTTGGAAATCATGATAAGCCTTATTTTACTTGATCTATTCGAAGGCTCTCCTCAACTTTCAATCTCATCGTCAAAGTTCAATGGTGCTTCTAGTACCATAAATCTCATCCTAATGTCCTGATTCTGAAATCACCATCCTTTTTTGATTATTTTTATCCTTTCATCTATGGTTTTAGAGGATTGCAGGAATGTTTGATAGTGGGACTTCGTGACGAATGACACATCATGATTTGGTTTTCCCCGATTGATGGTCTGATTATGCATTGGTCCATGGATCCTAAAAAATATTTTGGGTGTAATTTTTATCTGATATGGTGGTTCTATGAGTTATATATGATACATAATCCCTGATCGTAGTGATTTGGTTAAGTTTAATTGAATTCTAAATACTCTTTACAAGCCCCTCTATTATGTGTATGCTTGGAAATCTAGTAGGTATTTTTGTGTGATGATAATAGAACAAAAAAAATTAGTCATATGACTTTTACATGTATTTTTGTAGAGGTTGATGTTTCTAAGACATCAGTGGAGAGAGTGTGGATAACAGTGGGTGAATAATTCCATTACAATCATGAAATCATTTTTTAATTCTGGACTAGTTTTTGTTATTCCTATAGTCAGCTAGGACATTTGGCTTCACCGTATCATAATGGGTGTTGGAGCAGGCATGGGGTTCTAGATCCAATGGTAATGGTTCCAGATACTAGAAATGTCCTTGAGGTGGACCATTTGGGTTCTAATGGGATGATTAATTCTATTAGCAACATAAAATAGGTAAGATGCATGGATCCATAGCAGAAGATAACAAACATATATGTCTATAAGAGGTGTGACTTGAGCAACAACTATTCGCCAATGCAAGATTGGGTTCATTTATGGGTGAATTAGGGGTCACATGAAGGTGTTTTATCAATATCCAACATGACTTATTACTCATTTGAAGATGTTGTTAGACATGTATTTGATCCTATTCTACAGGTTATGGACTAGGAAACAAGTGTGGGTGGTCCAGGAAGCTGTAATAAGGTTGAAATAAAGGGTGATTTGGCCAAACATGGGATTGTGAAGAATTCAATGATTAAGTTATGTAATATAGGACCATTGACACTATTAAACTAGGTAACCACCTTAATGGGATATAAATTGTAGGGTAGACACTAGAGAAAAGTGGTTTAGCATAGGAATAGTATTAAAATGAGTAGAAAGGAACCAACACAGAAGAGACAGATGATGCAAGTGTGAGAAACATCTCAAAAGACAATGTAGGGGGAAGACATGATGTCAAAATTCATCGCCCAATAAAGAAGAAATGGAATAATGGAAAAAAAGATTAAGGGAGTTATATTCTGATCAATGGGAAGAAATATTAATGTAGAAATGATTTTTCTCATTTCCCCAAACCAATGGAGACATGGTCTGCTAAAAATAACAATCTCAAGAAAAGGGGTGGGTAGTCATCCATTAATGTAAATACATGGGATCTTATTAAACACCATGGGGAACAAATGGTGGAGTATTCCTTACTAATTAATCCCACAAGAGGATACATATAGGATCATTAAAATATTTCTTCAAGTAGACACTAATACAAATTATTGTGAATGAGTCAACAAACAAGAATATTTGGGTGTGGCTTGTTGATATAGTTTGTTTATGTTATCTTGTAAGGATTATCATTTAACCCTTAAAATTGATCTATTTCTTTGAAATAAAAATATAAATTTGGGTAGAGAACAAGGTTGTGAAATAAATTTGTGATAATATGATGAAGCTATATGAGGCCATGTCGCTATAAAACAAATTTTTCATGAAAATAAAATTATACACTCTTCTAACGGTGGATCCCTAAGTAGAGATTGAACGCATTAAATCCTTAAATGACCTATTTTATTAAATCATTATGTTGGGATACAAAAAGTGTGATACTAAACTTGTAGATAATATACTCTAATGTTTTCTATATTCATGTGATCGACATATCATAAACCTCACTAAAAATGTCTTAAAATATATTATTCTCCAACAAAATTGTAGTTATGGTTCTTGTAGAATAGAGTCAGTAAAAGAATGAAGATAAAAAATAGAAAACTGTGTACTAAGTGATGTCTTTGTCAATTGAGATATGAAGGACGATATACCATGGTTTAATTAAGAGAAAAAAGATCATGGAATGTCTAAATCAAAGAGAAACAAGAAGAATTACACATGTTAAAATTATTAAAATAAAAGAATAAAAATATGAAGTTATTAGTGTTTTCTTAAAACATTGATATTTTTTAATTTATCTATGTATTATTAAACATGCGATTAATTTAGTTATATTTTCAAACATTCCTAATTTGTAATGCAGTTGTGTTTTCTTAAAACATAAATAATTTAGAAATTTTTTAAAACGTTGATATTTTTTAATTGATCTATCTTTTAAAACATTGGTAATTTTTAATTTATCCTTGTTTTAAAATATATCCAATTTTTAATTTATCTAGGTATTGAAATGTTGCAAATATTTAATTTAATGTCTTAAAAAAATGTATAATTCTTATTTTAATTACATTTTTAACATGATAAAATTAAAGGAAGTTAAAAGTTATTATATATATAAATTATTGTTTCATTGTAAGTTAATATATGTAAAATGATAAAGAGTTTATATTTTAACTAAAAAATTAATTTAAATAATGTGTGTGCGTGTGCGCATGTGTTTTTGTGTACTTAATATATAATTCACCATTTACAGTTTATACATACACATATATGTTATTATATAATAGTTATAATGACATTATAAATAAATGTTATTCATATAAAATTAGTACACACACATTAATACATATACATACATACATAGATACTTTCATACATACATACATACTAATACTCACACACGTAAGTTAAATCTAATAAAAAATAATTAATAATTACTAAATAATTGACCAGTAATAATAAAAAATGAAAATATGAATGAATGTATAATAATATTAAAAATTTATAATTATATATATTAATATATTAATATATATATAAATTTATAAATTTATAAGCACAATTATATAGATATATATAATTTTATTAATATATTTGTTTTGATAGAAATATAGATTAATTTATATTTATATTCAAATACATTATCATATATTCATATAAAATAATTTATAATATAATTTATATGTATAAAAATGAATTCATAAGATAAATATATTAATATATATATATATATATTGTGTTTACTTATATTAATATATATAAATATTGATTTATATTGATTTATAAGTATATTAACATATATTAAATCTAATTATATATTTATTTATTAATTTATATATATATATATATAATTGTAAGTATAATTATTTTAATTTATATTTATATATAATGATAAATTTTATATATAAATACAAACCACTACTTGGTCTAGGTGTTCACCTTACTCCCAAGAGGTAGTGTAGGTTCAAATCCTATGAAGATAAAATTTTGTGAAGGGGGGTTATGGGATACACACACAGGCTTGTCGGACAGGTGGGGATGTGAATAACTATGTTCGGTCGGTTTTGTAACACCCCAAAGATTTATAAATAATTTTAATATTGAATCCATGAAACATTGTGTCTTCAAAAAACACCACTTTGTTATAACCTAGCATGTAAACATAATTTTTCCCCCTCTGATTTGAATTTTGAAAAACTGACATACATGGTTGTGTTTAGAAAGATATTTCGAGAGTGATAAGACAAACATAATTTTTTTTGAATAGTAACATACCCTTATGAATAGTAATATGAATAGTAATATGAATGTTATGAATATTAACTCATATTAATATTTTCCTATGTTTATGAGATAATGAGATCTTGATAAAATTTTCAAGGTGAAAATAAAACGAACTGTAGTTTTAAAATTTTTATTTTTCGAATAAATTATGATTTTATTTAGAAAATAAATTAATCATATTTATAAAATTATTTTCAAATAATGGAGTTCATTTTGGAATTCAGAAAATTGATATTAGGTTATGCGTAATTAAAGTGAATTTTATAAAATACTTTAGTTTTTCATGAACAGTAAAAATACAGTTTTGAGTTTTCGGTATGATTAATGACATCATAATGAATTAATAATTAATATAAAATTATGTTCTAATTGGTTAAATTAAAATATGATATGAGGTGTCCCAACTGGCCCATACCATTGGAAAATACCATGGGAAAGCCCATGGTTTTTCAAATACCACTAATGAGGTGTCCTTTTAAATTAATAAGAAACTCCCTCTATTTTACTATAAATACCCACTTATTCCTTCATTTTAATTCATTCCAAATTCATATTACTTGAATATATGGTATTTTTACGTTCCTAGGAGTCCTCCCAAGGTGTCTTCAATCCCCCAAGGTCCCAACCTTCATATTTTAGGAGTTACTCTACATAGTATGGAAATCTACCACGCTTCTCTTTTTCATGCACTCCTTTTAATGTTTTTATATATTAATTTAAATTGTATTATATTGGGATATGTCATTACATATCCCCCATTAATGTCCAAAATATGTAATAATGATGAGAGACACTTTTTTATATCATAAAAATATTTTATTTATTTTTTAATTGAGGTCGTTAGGCTGCAGAATTTTCATTAGGGATTTCTTAACTTCTCTTTTTTATTTCAAGTTATTTTCTTATATTTGTCTCCTTTAAACTCACCTCATCCAAAAGGTATGATAAATCCATTAATTTTAAAATAATTTAATTTTCTTATTCTAATGGAATAATTCTTCATCATCTTTCATTTCTCATCCTTATATACAAAAATGAAAACATCGTCTGAATTGTGTTAATTTATCGTATTCAATGATGACGAGTTTTCAATTAATATTAACATAGTCATGGATGGTCATGAAACCTTTTTTATGGTTTAACTAGACTATAATATGTGTATTATAATCTATTCAACGTTCTATAACCAGTATGTATACATAATTCTAATTCATACAACAAACTAGTTTGTAACAATTGAGATATCACCAATATAATTTAAATGATTATCACTAATGTTATATTTAATAAATTATCCTCATACCATGTGATATTTGGGGTGATATAAAATAAAATAAAAATTCTATTCTATACAACCATTATCATCTTACAGGTTTATCATTACATGTATATATGTAAACCAGACATGAATACCAAGGAAGAAAGCACTCCCAAACAATAAAATTGAACCTCTTAAAACCACCAATATGGATATTAATGAACATAATAATAATATAATAAATAAATTACATAAATAATAGGTTTTTTGAATATTAATTAATTAATTTAAGTTGGTTATCCATGAAAATAAAATCAAGTGAAGAACCCTAGTGTAATTAAGGTAAGGGTTTTCTACCAGAACCTCCATTTTCATTCGGGGTACCCTTATTATCTACTTATATCAAATAAATTATTAATTATTCATATTTACTCCTTATAAATTCAGTTTTAATGTTCTATATATGGTTACCAACCCAAATACTACGTTCACTTATGGGGAGTTATATGTTTTTAAAATAAATTTCAAAAATATTCTTCCTGAAATACAAGCCCGGTTCAAGGGAATTTCTCAAATTCATAAATATTTTCAAGGGCAGTCTGTAATCTATTTTTAGAAACCATTATATTTCTATTAAAATACTATTTTAATTAAATTATGGTTTTATACAAATAATTTTCGAAAATAACTCTTCTTTTCAATGTAAATGAGTATTTATCTACAGAATTACTGGATGATTTTATAAGAGTATCTTCATCTATTTCAACACTCTTGTTGATTATTAAATATTATTGGGATTAATATTTTATGAAATCATCTTACATAACTAATTGAATGTTTTATCTTTAGTTTGACTATGGATGTTCTATCTTAAAACCATTCACCAATTTACTATGAATGGTTATTATTTATACATAATGATTGAGGAAAGTTATTTATATTTCATATATGAGTTTCAATATGAATGTATATATTATTTATTATTTCCCCATTCATATTAATAATTTATTAGAATTAATAATTGATGGGTGGGTCTTGTTATATCTCCTTTATTCATTGGTAGGTCTCGTGAGACAAACTATGGTCTTCGCATGAGGCCTTGACAAAATGGAAATTTATGGTATTGGAACGAGGCCTAGACGGTATGGTTATGATGTCTGGAATTATGCATTCCCTCACTATGAAAATAGTAATTTAATGTTCATATGTCCATTCGACTAATAGAACATCCATTATTATTCTTTATTATAGAATTATTTGTTCATCTCTTTTCCCCTCCATTATGTGTTCGAGTTTATTTTTAAAGGAATGTGTTTTTAGTTATTCACCATGTCTAATGTTTATGTATATGATATCATCCACTGTATTTCTTAACCTTACTATGAATTTCAGATCACCCCTCTCTTATTTTTCATTTTAATAGGACATGAATAGGTATATTATGAATGACATTCAAGAATAACCTTGGAGTTAAGTTTGTTGTCAAAGGAATTTATATAGTGTATTTATTTCCATGTTTTAATGTTAAACCTGTGTATGTATCTTGTTTTCCAAAGCTACTAAACTATTCATTCCTACCAGATATGAATTTCATTTTTATGTGGAAATTTAATGAAATAAGGCACCAACTTCGAGCAACCAGGGTCAGGTATTTACAGTTGGTCTCAATATAAGTTTAATAGAAAACTTGGAAACTAGATTTAGAAAACATAGATTAAGGGGAAAACGTTAATATAGACTCTGAGGATAAATATATAATAACTACCTAGAATTTTGGTAAGTAATAGATTATGTGGATCTTTTTGGAAAATATATCCTTTTCTTGATACTAAAAGTAGAAGTCTTTCTACCATAGATGTACCTAGGAGTAAAAACTTCGATAAAGAGTTTCGGGCTTGACCCGGGGTATCTTAGTATAGAGTAATGGGCCTTACTGCACACCTGTTTTGACACTTCTAGGGGGATATTATTAGGATAATTGATATTTTATTTTCAATAAATTATGAAGGATTTAAATTTAAATTTTTTCCTTAAAGAATACATTTTTATGATTAAGAGACTAACTTTGTATATGATTTCAATTTATGAATATTAATTTTATATGTTGAGATTAAACATTATGATTCAAAACCTAATATAGTGTATGCCATTATTTAGAAATGGTGCCTAGTGGAAGGAATGGAAACTGCATGAACACGTGTGTCCTATTTAGGGATTTCCCTATGATGTAATATAATGATGTTGGATCTGGTTCTACAATTGGTGTTGAGCTACTTATAACTATATTGGGACAAAGGACTTAGGTTATCAACAATAACCTTTCCCATATGGAGCATCCAGATTCCCAATGTGGAGGATATAAGTTATTCCACTTTATGTGATACCATCCTCCTTAATTTAATGGGACTAGAAACCCATTCATAGTAGAGAAATTGATATATTTTTTTAGAGAAGATATTTCTTGTATTGGTGTGTAGAAAAATAGAGAAGGTTTTCATGGCAGTGTATCAACTATCGGGAGATGCAGATCAGTGGTGGTATTTAATCCAAAACACAAAAGAGGAGGAAGAAATATAGGAAATGAAATGAATGTATTTTAAGGAAATATTCATATAAAAATAATTCCCTCATGAATAGTAAGCATATATGGGAATGTAATTTTTGAATCTGAGGAAAAAAGAGGATGAGAATGTTGCAATGTATGAATCTAACATAAAAATTTTATAAAGACATTCCATAGACTACATATGTAATCCAAGGAGCAATATTGGTCAATTCTTTGATTGTTTAAAACCACTCCTCTAAAGGGCTCTAGTCTCCCAAAGTTTCTCATCATATGAAGATATGGTCTCATGTGTTATCAAGATAGAAGATGAATTATATAAGTCTTATGATTTTAAGGTATAGTAAGATAAGAAGAGGGATGATGAAAAATTTGGAAAGGAAAATAAGAAAATGGGAAAGAAAAGAAGAGTGGAACTTACACCCTATGATAATTGTGGGAAGAGACAACCCATTACTTATCTAATGGGTATGAGTGTTTATTATAAGTGTAGAGAAAAATTCCACCTATCTCGGGATTTTTAAGGGGAAGAAAGATGTTATCCATGTTCAATACTAAAATTCCAAGGAGAGGGGACATTATGTAAATGATTTTCCTAAGAATCTAGGAGACATTCCCCAAAAATGCCAAGGGAGCAAGGCCAAGCTTATGTGATCAGAACATATGATATTAAATTTCCTAATGATGTGTTGGTAGGTACTTCAATTTTTTTTCAAACATATCAAATGATTTATTTGATTATAGATCATCATATTCTTTCATATCTTCCCAGTTTTCCATGAAAATTATATATTTCTAATTTTATTTAATAAGGGAGTTGTCAATCAAAACTTCTAAGAAAAGTATCATTGCAACAAAGTTGTGTCAGTCAATCCCCATTATGACATATAAACATGATTTATCTTCTAATTTTATTATCATACCCATGATTTACTTTGATATAATCATTGGTATGGATTGGATTTCAAATCATGATGTGAAAATCTATTATAAGAATAAGAAGTTTACAATTTTATAGAATGATGTATAATCCCTTATCTTTAGAGTAGAAACATCACCATATGATTCTAACCTATACCCCCCCCCCCAATAAATATATTTAATGAAAATATTGGGGAGGATGAAAACTCAATATCCATTAGTGAGGAATGGAATATTCAAATTTAGGATGTGCCTATTGATAAATAATATATTGATGTTTTATGGATGATTTACATGGACTTCATCCAGATTAGTAAGTTGAGTTCTCTATTGATTTAATTCCTAGTTCATGGAATATATCAAAGAATACTTATAGAATGGCCCCTATGTAATTAGAGGCATAGATGAGTAAACTAGAGGAATTGGGTGACAGAGGATTTATTCAACCTAGTTTCTCTCCATGGGAAGCCCATGTTCATTTCTTTATGAAGAAAGAAGGATCTATGAAGTTGTGTATTGATTATAGGGACATCAATGCTATAATAATAAATAACAAATATCCCCTACCTCGCATTGATGATTTATTTGATCAACTTCATGGAGCCCAACATTTTTCAAATACTGACCTTCAATCTAGATATCATTAGTTGTGAGTGAGGAAGGAAGATATTCAAAGGAAAACATTTCAAACCAGGTATGTGCATTACAAGTTTATAGGAATGCCTTTGGGACTGACTAATTCACCCTCTGTTTTCATGGATCTAATGAATATAGTTTTCAAGGAATATCTTTATGCCTTTTTGGTGGTATTTATTGATGATATCCTGTTACACTCCAAAGGCAATGATGATCATGAAAATCACTTGCACACTATTTTTAAGACTCTTATAAGAAATGAATTATATGGAAGTTTAAAATGTGTTAATTTTTTCTTCAATTGGTTTCTTTTATTATCCATATTGTCTCTAGGGATGGGATATCTATTGATATCATGAAGACAAAGGATATTCATGAATATATTACAATAATGAAAATAAATGAGGTATGTAGTTTTATTGGTTTAGTAGGATATTATTGGTGCTTCATTCAGAAATTCACCTGTTTAGCTAACCTAATGACCAAGAATACACGTAAACGGTTTAAGTTCGTATGGAAAAAAATTGAGGAATTTTTTGAAGAATTGAAGAGGAGATTAGTGAATGCTACAATCCTGAATCTAGAATCAGAGAATGGTGGATTTGTGATCTATAGTGATGCATAAAATAAAGGACTTGGTTGTGTCCTTATGCAGAATGATAGAGTTATTTCATGTGCATCAAGTCTATTAAAAATTCATGAACAAAACTATCAAACTCATGATCTTTAGTTAGAATGTGTAATAATTGCTCTAAAGATATGGACTCAATATCTTTATTGATAAAGGTGTGAGATATATAAAAAACAAAATAGTATAAAATATATCTTCTTAGAGAAATAAATCAACATGAGTCAAAGGATACGGCCTCAACTTATTAATGATTATGATTGTTCAATACCCTACCACTCAGGGGAAGGCAAATAAGGTGGTAGATGCATTAAATAGAAATGATCATGGAGCCCTGAACCAAATGATGATTGGAAGGGATCATGTGTTTCTGGATCTATTAAAGATGAATGTGATAAATATAAAATAAGGTGGAAAATCATTACTTTTTCCATTGTTTTCCGAAATATATTTATTATAAAGGATTAAAATCTATCATCGTGATGAAGATAACCTCCAAAAGGAATTTAATTTTGTGAAAGATGGGAAGTTGGATGACTTCGTATGTGAAGATAGAATTATGAAATTTTTTGAAGAGGCTATGTATTCCATCTATCTTTGGGATGAAAAGGGGGTTATTGGATGACTCCCATATCTCTAATTTCTCTATACACCATGGTAGTACTAAAATTTATATATATTTGAGGTAACATTTCTTGTGGGACAACATGATGTGGGAAATTGCTGATTATGTATCAATTTGTTTTGTATATCAACAAGTGAAGGTTGAAAGACAATATCCAAGGGGATTCATGAAAAATATACCTATTCCTACATGGAAATGGGATAACATCACCATGTATTTTGTCATTATATTACCCAAAACATCAAGAAATAATGATGAAATATGGGTAATTGTGGATCTACATAGGAATTATTCACATTTACTCGATATAAGGAATGATTTTCCACAAGAGATCATTACACAACTCTATATATGGATTTTTAAGACTTCATGGAGAACCTATTTCAATAATTTCAGATCGTTATCCTAAATTTACATTAAAATTATGGAAATTTCTTCATAAATATTTAGATACCAAACTTTGTTTGAGTAGTACTTATCATCCTCAAACTGATGGGCAATCAGAAAGGATGATCCAAACATTACAATTCATGTATATATCATGCCAACATGATTTTCATGTTATGTGGGATCAGTATGTTCCTTTGTTGGAGTTTTCCTAGAGTAATAGTTTCCATTCAAGCATTCAAAAAGTACCATATGAAGCATTTTATGGAAAAAGATGCCATACACCAACATGTTCGGATAAATTCGGTAAAAGGAAGCTTGTAGGTCCTGATCTTGTGGAGGAAACAAATAAAAATGTAAAGACTATTCAATATCATATCAAAGATGCTCAAATTATAAAAAAAAGATATGCTGATAATTGAATGAAGGATTTGTAATTTCAAGGGGGAGATCACATTTTCTTGAATGTATCTCCATGGAAGGGTGTTATAATATTTGGAAAGAAAGGGAAACTGGGCCCTAGGAATATAGGACCATTTGAAATTATGGAGAGAATTTTAGTTGTGGCTTATCATTTGGAAAATTCTCCTATCCTTTATAAGGTACAAAATGTTTTTCATGTCTAATTACTGAGAAAGTACATGTTAGACCCAACACATGTCCTCAATTTTAAAGGTATAAAACTAGAACAATACTTATCTTACTATGAAGTGCCTATCTAGATTCTATACACTATGTAACATGTGTTGAGGAATCATATTACATGACTGATAAAGGTACTTTGGAAAAACCATAGAATTTAAGAGTAAACATGGGAGCCTGATGAGCTTATGATAATTAAATGACCAATTCTTTTTGTGAGGTAACATTCTGGTAATTTTGAGGATGATTTTTTTAAGGTGGTGGGGAGAATGTTACACCTAAAGGATTTATAAATAAGTTTAATATTTAATTCATGAAACTCTGAGTCTCCACAAAACATCACTTTAATATAACCGAGCCAGTAAACATAATTTTTCCACCTCTCTGATTTGAATTTCAAAAAACTAACATACACAGTTTCATTCGGTAAGATATTTAGAGTGTGATAAGGAAAATTTTGTTTTTGTTGAATAGTTATATACCCTTATGAAAAGTAATATGACCCTTATTAATAGTAAAAAACATTATTATTTTATTGTCTTAAGATAATAAGATAATGATATCTTGATAAAATTTCCAAGGTGAAATAAAACGAATTATAGTTTTCAAATTTTTAATTTTTTGAACAAATAATGATGTTATTTAAAGGTTAAATTAATCTTATTTAGATAATTATTTAAAATATTGACTTCATTTTTTGAATTCATAACATTGATAATAGGTTACACTGAATTTATTATAATTTTATAAAATACATTAATTTTTTAGGATTAATAAAAATATAGTTTTGAGATTTTTGTATGATTAATGACATCATAATGATGTAATAATTAATATAAAATTATTGAATATTTATATAAATTAAAATATGATATTAGGTGTCCCATGTGTCCAATACCATGGGAAATCCCATGGGTTTTTAAATACCACTAATGAGGTGTCCTTTGAAATTAATAAAAAAATCCCTCTTTTTACTATAAATACCCACTCATTACTTTATTTTATTTCATTAAAAATTCATTATCCTCAAAGATATAGTATATTTAACTCTATATTATTCCTCCTAATGTGTCCCCAATCCCACAAGGTTCAAACCTTTATGTTTTAGGACTTACTCTAAAAGGTAATTGAATCTACCACCCTTCTCTTTTTCAAGCTTGATTTTTATGTTATTCTCTTTTAATTTCAATTATATTAGGCTGTGATATGTCATTAAATACCCCCTTACTATCCATATTATGTAATAATTATGAGATACCCCATTTTCTCACTCAAAATATTTTATATATTTTTTAAGTGGCACTGTTAGGCTACCAAATTTTTGAAAGGGATTTCTCAATATCTCGTTTATTTCAAGCTCCCTTATTTTCTTTTTCTCTCATAAACTTGCCTCATTAAAATAGAATTATAACTCCATTACTTTAAAAATTCTGGAATTTTGTTTTTATAATGGAATAATTTATCATCATCTATCCTTTACCCTTCTTCTATACAAAAAATGAAAACAGAGTCTGAGATGTGTTTATTTATCACATTCAAGTATGACTAGTTTTAAATTTCTATTATTGTATTCATGGATGGTAATGAAATAATTTTTATGTTTTAACCATGCTATAATTTTTTTATTATAACCATTTAAATGTTATGGAACTAGTATATATACATAATACTAATTCATACAGCAATCTAATTTGTAACAATCGAGATATCACCAATATAATTTAAATGGATATCGCTAATGTTCTATCTAATAAATTATCCTCATACCATGAAATATTTTGGATGTTAAAAAATAACATACAACTTATATTCTATACAACCATTATTATCTTACATTTTTATCCATACATGAATATATGTAAACTGGCCATTAATAATGAGGAAGAAAATGCTCTCAAAAAATAAAATTAAACCTCTTAAACCCATCAAGAAGGCCATGAAAGAACATAATAAGGATATAATAAATCAATTAAATAAATAATAGGTTCTATAAATATTAATTTATTTATTTAATTTGGTTTTCCAGGACACTAAGATTAAGTTAAGTATACCATCAGACTTAAGGTAAGGGTTTTCTACCCGAAGCTCCACTTTCAATCATGTTACTCTTATTCTCTACTTACCTCAATTAAATTATTATTTATTCATATGTACTCATCATAAATGAATTTTAAATTTTCTATATATGTGTACTAACAATAATCCTACTTTTATTTATGGGGAGTTATATTTTTTAAAAAGATATTTCAAAAAAATTCCCGAAATACAAGCCCGATTAAAGTGAATTTCTCAAATTATTACCTATTTTCATGGGAAATATATAATATATTTTTAGAAACCATTATATTTCAATTAAATTTATATATTACTAAACTTTTTATTTTATGAAAATAATTTTTTAAAATAACTCTTCTTTTCTTAGTAAAAGAGTATTTATCTAAAGAATTACTCAATTATTTGATAAGAGTATATTCATCTATTTCAACACTATTTTTGATTATTAAGTATTATTGGGATTTATATTTTATGACATCATCTACCATATATAATTGAGTGGTTTATTATTACATTGAATTTGGATGTGTTATCTTAAAACCATTCACCAATTTACTCTGAATTGTTAGTGTTTATGCTTAATGTTTGGGAAAAGTTATTTACATTTCATATGTTAGTTTCAATATGAATGTATATGTTATTTATGTTTATAACTATTTATATTATGAATGAATTAGACTAAATAATTGATGGGTGGGTCCCTATATATCCCCTCAATGCATTGGTAGGTCTCATGAGACAAACTACGATCTTGGCACAGGCCCTTGACAAAATGGTCATCTATAGTCTTGGCACGAGGCCTTGATGGTATGGTTATGTTGTCCATCATTATGCATTACCTCATTATTAAACTAGTAATTTAATGATTATATGGTTATTCAACTTGTATAAAATCCATTATTATGCTTTATTAGGGAATTATTTATTCATCTCTTATTCCTGCCATAATTTGTTCAACTTTATTTTTAAAGGCATGTGTTTTAAGTTGTTCACCATGCCTAATGTTTTTGTATATGATATCTTCCACTGTATTGATCACCCTTACTGAGCATTTGAGATCACCCTTATCTTATGTTTCATTTTGGTAGTAGATAAATAGGTATATTATGAATGACATGAAGAAATAACCTAGGATTTATGGATGTTTTCAAATGAATTTCTATATTGTATTTACTTTCAAGCTGTATTGTTGATCATATTTTTGTATCTTGTTTTCCAAGGATACTAAACTATTAATTACATCGGGATACGACTTTATTTTTTATATGTCAATGTAATGAAATAAGTCATTGTCTCCAGGAAACTGGGGTCCAGACTTTATAGTTTGGTTGAAGTGTTGTAGTGGGGTTGCAAGAGTGTGGGGGTTAGTTTCACAAAAATGGTGTAGTGGGATGGTAGCATGAATGTGGGGAGCAATTAAAATGATTTCTTGACCAATATGGGTTTCTCAATATGAACATATCCTATAAGGACATGTGTAAATGTGGAATGATCAAACCTTGATGATCATTGGATTTGATACCATCAAACAAAATATTCATGATGACACAAACTTGATGTTGATGTTAGGTCATTCAAGTGTAGTGGAGTAGTGGGTTACCACACATTAGAGGGTTGGGTTTACAATAGTGGTGTAGCAGGATGGTAACATGCATGTGGGTGGTAGTTGTGGTGTATTGGGGAGTGTGAAAAATATTGTAATTAATTTTTTATTACACATGTTTATAAAAATGTGGGAAAATTAGAATACAATTACCTGTATTTGACATAAGTGCAGGTAAATTAGAATACCAACATGGTTAATTTATTGACACCACATTTAATGTTGTTCTTTATAAAAACATGAGTCAATAAATTACGCATGTTTATAAATAAAACTAAAATAAAATAAAAATAATGTTAAATGTTAAAAAATATTAGTGTGGGAAGGAAAAATCAAGAAGTAATATTTGAAAAAGAACAATTGTGGAAATATTCCTCAAGGAAATGATACAATTGCTTCTATAAACATACACATACTAGTTAATGAAGTGGTGATAACTGCTAGATGTAATCAAAAAAATTAATGATCCATAGATAATAGAATCGAGGCTAGCATGACAAATGAAATCATGACAAGAATGCTTTAATAATTATGAACCTATCATATAAGGACTTTTGTATATGGGGAACAATAACACATTGATGATCTTTAGATTTGATACTATCAAACTAAAGATGCATGATGGAATAGTTTTAACTATCCAAGGAGTATTCCATGTGAAATGTCTAAAGATAAACATACTATCTTTAGTGTAATTTGATGGCATGTTGTCCAAGGCATGCACTAAAATAAGTGTGATGAAGATTTGTAAGGTTTCATTTGTGGGGATGAATATGGGGAAGATCTCAATGAATAATTATTTTATTCTCACTGAAATAAACAAAGAGATAAATATAGTTGTACCATCAATTACTTCAATGGAATTATTAGCATTGACATTTAATTAAATGTATGACTATATTTCTAAAGGAGTCATGATTATTATTACTATACAGAAGCTACATCATGGGATTACAAAGGTATCATTACCATTTTATGATCATTGTGTTATGATCAAAAAATATAGGTTGAAGTTTGCAACACCAATGATGAGGATCAAGGATATTTTAGAGTTTATCTATTATAAAATTGAATGAGCACTAGTTATATGTATTGGAGAACCAAGATACATCATTTCCTTAGTTATTATTATTCTAGGAGTAGTTGAGTGCATCTAATAAATAGTAAATCATACATTTTTAATTTCATCAAAAATTCATTTCAAAGAAGAAGCATAAACTAATAAATAATATTATGTGTCCAAGGAATTATAATGGTGGAGAATATACATAAAGTATACATTATTTAATGCATTATGTTTTGGAGGATCATAACTTACTATCATAAGATGGGTTTATTCAGATTTTAAAAGAAGTAATAACTAGAGAAAAAACAATACTGGTTAGGTGACTACTCTTACAAGAGGATATGTAGGTTGGAATTTAAATTTAAATTAACTAACCAGCCTATTCTGACCCAAAACATAACCCTAACTAATCCAACACTAGGCTTGAAGGGAATTCCTTATCTCTATGGGATAAAAATTAGTGCATGAGTAGTAAGTACACACACATGGGAACAATTCCAACCTCATACAATAATAAAAACAAATAGCAAAATCAATTATAATCTGACATGAAAAATATAGACATTGGTCATATATGTATTTAAAATATGAAAAGATAAAATTTAAAAAATAAAAACATGGAATAATCATAATAAACATCTATCTAGAAAATTAAATATATAAAAATGAAAAAAAAATATGACATACAATAATAGAAAATAAAATAAAACGATCTCAAATAGTTGATACAAAATCAATAAAAGGAACAGAACTAAAAAAGATCAAGGTGACCCACATTCAATAACCACAACAACATTTCCAACCATATACAAATTTGAAAAAATACAAGGGAAGCTAAAATAATAAAGGATAATTGAATTAATACACACACCTATGTGCATATAAGGTGTGATATAAACTTCCCAGATAGGATTTCACTTAAGAGATTACACAATTTCATTAATAAAACAATTCATTAACTATAGTTTGAACATAAAAAATAAAAATAGAGTTTTACAATCAAATGATAGCACTTAATAGAAACTAAGCACATACTTTGTTATTTTCTTTGAAAAAACCATTAAAATAGTCCCTTTTAAAAATAAGGTATACCCAGCTTAAAATCACCACTTTTAAACCCAATAAATAAACAATTATTTTCTTTAGAATATATTTTAATACTTGAAAAATTATAATTTAATTCATGGAAAAAACAAATCCTTTTATTTCTATTTTTGAAAAATCATTTCCTAAATACCATTTAGAAAATAAATACCCTTTAACTTCATAAACAACAATTTTAAACCCATTTTACAAACAATTTTAGAAGTGAACCAAAATAATTATTTGAATTGAATACCAATATCCTTGACACTAGTAAATAAATAATGCATAACATAATAAGAAACAACTAACATATGGTTCCATGTGATCAAATAGAATATATGATATATAAACATGAGTTAGACAGGATCCCCTAAATATTATGAAAAAGGTCTAGCTGTTATGAGAAACTTCCTAGGAATCAAGTAACACAATCTTTGATTAGAAACAAGAACCCTACATCATCCTAAAAGAACCTGTTAATGTCCTCATATCCTTGAATAAATAATTGGACTATATAATCCCTCCTAGGAGTGTTCAAGATACTATGGGCCATATAATCCATCCTGTTAGAACTCATCATGTGTAATCAGGTAACATTCCCTAGATATCAAACATTCTACAATAGGGTTTTCCTATATCCAGTTCCCTATATAGACCTTAGATTCCCTTAATATCATTCAATTGAGGTGTAAGATCCCGATGATTCTCAGAGGCATTTACCCCTTAACCTTCAGTTTTAATATTTAGTATTATCCTTATATAAAATAATGATGTTGTTATGGTCTTAAGAGAATATAGGGTTTTTTCATAGACGATAGCCCTATGTTTCAAAGAAAAAAAGACTATGAACACATTTTTTTTAAACCATGAAGCTAAGGATTCATGGTTTTTTAATACTCTATATGGTGCAATAGAGGATATATAGATGGGCACATGGGCTATGCAGAGTTTTCCAAAACAATGCACCAAGCCTACATTTTTAATGCCACTTAAGTTGTAATCCCACAATGTTGGTTCATGGTTTAGCCAAACCATGTAGCAAAAATATTTTCCCACTTCCAATAAGGATAAAATTACCATTTTTTACATTAATCTATTATGACTCCCACTCATATTTTCTTTTCTCTTAAATTCATAGAACATACCTCTGTTGAGATCTCCTATTGGACCTCAACCTAGGCATTGAATCTTATCCTTTAATCAGAAATTAATTAGACCACCGTATAGTGCATTGGTTAGCTAACAATATGTGATTCAATCAGTTATATTTCTTTCTATTTTTAACTTTAAAAATTTAGCATTATTTCTACACAAGCTAATTTTTCCATGCTTTCATGGATTTTTTTATTTCACTATTTTATTCTATCCTATCCCAAATTAGAAGATGATATTGGATGAGGTTTTGTATAACTCCATAATGTAGGTGGTCTTTAAATTCAGCTTAGGTATCATAATTTATATTTTTTATCATCATGCCACATTCATGTTTTGCCCACATGTTCTCCCTAAAATAAATCTGTATTATATTAGTTTACTAATTTAAAACCTAAATAACCTAATAGAACCCCTTATATAATTATAGGTCAATGATCTTAATGAAAACTACTCCTTGGGTGTTCCATTTATATTTCTATAAGACACATTCAAATTATTAACTAAAAACCCCATTGGTGTGTTTGGTTTGACTTCCACAAAGTGATTTAATTAATTTAAATAATTATTTTTTACAATTTAATGGGGAATATATGATTCACATGGTGCTAATTAATTTGAAATGACATTTCTAATGGTGCATTGTATGAATGTTCCATTTATTAATGAAAAATGGATTGAATGAAATTGTAATGGTACAGTAGCATGGTTTTCACAAGAAATTTATGTTTTATTTAAATTTATGGTTTTGAATTCTACTAGAGACCTTTTTCTTATTAATGGTGTGGACATACTTGAGCCAACCCTATATTCCTAATGGTACTCCTTGATAACTTTGAGAAGTCCAACCTATTTCATTGTTCCAGTTTCCAAGGGAGATACCACCTTAGAATTCAGTCCTTGTCTTATTAGTAAATGATTTCAACATCATAGTACTAATTATTCACTCATATCATATCAGGAAAATATCATGCCTTGGATAAAATCATTGGGTTTATCCTATTATCATCAAACACATAACACCTTGGATTATCTCCATGGGATCCAATATTCTTATCATAAGATTTACCATGGACGTGATCCTTAAACTCTATTAGACACTTTTTTGGTGGGATTTCAAGGTTTTCCCCTTGTATTACACATAGAATCCTATGGCTAGTTGACTATTTTTTTGTGGTGAGCTAGTTTAACCTTATAAGTTGAATGATTACTTGATTCCACCTTGGGTCATATCATAATATTATATGTCTTGGACACCTTGGTTACACTTTAGGTCCCATTATATATATTAATTTAACTTAGACACATTGGATATATTTTTTAGACCCCAACCATTTACATTTCACCCATTCAGATGCATTCGTCTCAGACTGAAGCAGGTATGGTCATCCAACCAACCCATGAGGATCTGATCCCATCCTGGTTATTATTTCATGAATTTATTTACACTACTTATTTTTATACACGAACATTATTAAATTTATATTCACATATTGGACTTATTAAATCTACCATTGGTGATGTCCTACAAATTATAACCCATAGAAAGTTCATTAAAATGATTGGTACCCATACAGACATTATGGATGAAGGGACATGGGAAAAGTATTGATCAGGGATGTGTTATTTTCTTATAGCATTGGCTTAGGGATAACATGACTGAGCCTAGGGTCATGATGTTATTAGAGGAAATGTTTGATCTTTTTTCATTTTACATACATGTATTTTATATGTTCCTATGTCAATGTATGCATGTTTTTTTATCTCATCTTAACATTGAAATCACATTGCATATAGTGCTGAATATTATTGTTTAGTTTATTTATAATATCTGTATGTGTATCTCTTATGCTATTTTGATCATTAATTATTATCTATTACCACTATTTATTAATTTATTATATATTTTTGTTCCAATATGATCAAGAGGGTATAATTTCCCCACTATACCAACTTAGTCCCTCACTACTACACTACAAAATATTTAACTTTTTTCAACAGAGACATAACTGTTGGTAAAAGTGAATTTTCTGTTGGTAAAACGTTTTACCAACATATATGTCTCTACCACTAAACAGTCGGTAAAAAATCTGTCACTAAATGTTTTTGGGACAGATAAAATAGATTTTTTGCAATAATAATTATACCAACAGATAATATATATGTTGATTAAATTGTTTAGAAATAGGCTATGGTGAAAAAAAATTCTATTGGTAATAATATTACCAACCTATAAATTACAATTGAGTAAAAATTATAAATTTTTATTTCTAGTAAACTTACATATTTTAAAATTCCTTATTATATTTATTTATTATCATATATAATCCAATGATTTTAATTATTAAACCGAATATGATTTTAACACATGTTAAAATATATAAAATAAATTATATTAAAAAATAAATTCCATACAAAACACTGGATCCCCAATCCCCGACCACCACATCACATTGGAAAATCCCCCAATCCCTCCCCCCCCCCCCCCCCACACTGGATCCCCCAATAAGATCCACCCCTGAATGACCCATCCATGTCATCGAGTTAACTCTATCTCTAGTGCCCCATCCATGTTATAAGAGGTTTTGGTATAGTCTCATTCACATCTTGATCCACCATCTCGAGTGCCCCATCCATGCCATAAGAGGTTTTGGTATAGTTTTATGCACATCCTGTTCCAACACCATTCTAGAAGTCCCAATCTGCTTCTCATATTCCTCATTCATCAATCGTCTTCCAACATTAACCTACTTCAGTAATAAATCTGCAGAAAAGTATTAATTCACCAACATATAATCAAAACACAGAAAAATAATAGAAACTCAAGAAGAACGTCAAGATGGACATTCGAAGCAAGAACTCAACCTATTAAAAAAACAGAAAACTATGCTGGTTGTATATCATACTCTAGAATCCATCCATGATCATCCAACATCAACCTAATTCAGTCATCAATAATGTCATAAATCTACAGAAAATCACTACTTCACCAACATATAATCAAAAAAACATAAAAAAAATAGAAACTCAAGTGCTTCAAACTGTACATTCTAAATAGTAACTCAAGCTGTACATTCCAAACAGAAACACAAAATGTGCAAAAAAACAAAAAATAGAAACCAAATATGCTCCTTATACTCCTCTATCATCCATCGAATACTTGATCATATCTAGGATCTCATATCATTCCATGTAATCTGAAGCAATCCTAAGTCAACTTTAGTATTTACTTTAAATCATGTTGTGCTTTCAAATTTCATGCCATGGTATAAGAATGAGATGATGGGAATAAAGAGGTCATGGTGATACACTCTATCACCAACTAATGAAATCAAACTGTGCAGTCACAATTCAATAAATAGTATGAGAATGGGATGGGTTTAGTGTGAATAATCAACCAGTAAATAAGCCTCAATATGTTACCTTTAACATGCAGGTCTTGACTTCTCTGCGCACTCCATGACCAACTACTGATGAACCTAAAACTTGTTGCTCTTCATGGTAGGCATTATTATAGATTAAATGGAATATTTCATGTATATGTCAATATCTTCAATAAAATTTTTCTTTTAATCCACAAGAGGAATATGAATCTGTATGTTAAAACAAAATTAATCATCATTCCCATGTAATTATTAACATCACCCAACCCATTGAAAAAAGGATTAACAAAACCAAACTTTTTTCCATATCCAGAAATTTATCCTCTCATTTTACTAGTAAACTTTGAATTGAATTCAATATTATCATGAAGAGAAATAATTTTAGTATCTTTCCTTACTATATATACTTAGCACATAATAGGTAATGTAATAATCTAACCATATCATCATCTCTAAGTTCAAATCATCAATGATTTCTGAGAAACTAAATCTCTCTAAGGAATTGAATAAAAAAAGTGAATATGAATATAAAATAAATTAAAATGGAAATATAATGAAGCTTTATAAATAATAATACATCCTATAAAAATAACAAGAATATTATATAACTAGTAACCACAACACCATGTGTTGTTTTTTTTAAAATTTCTCATTGACATTACAAGTGACTAGTAAGTCATTGTCAGTTTCCAATGCTTGGTTCTTTTGATGAAATTCCCAAAAAAACATCCATGCACTTGACATAAGTAAAGAAATCAGTTATAATAGAGACATATATCATCATCCAGTTAAAAACCTAGTAATTGTGATCCATGCATCAAACCTGATTCATTGACGGAATAACAAGTGGTTTCACAAGCTTAGGTGTAATGTTGTTTCTTGTGAATAGAAGTAAAAAAAATAGACAAATATCTATTATAAAATTATACAATCTAGTAACACTACCATTAAATGAAAATGACACAAAAATAAATATCTAACAAACCATTTAATTCAATGAGAACCTTAGGAATTCAGTGTATTGTTTAAAAAATAATCTTAAAGGACCTTTTCAAATTTTATAAATATGACTAGGGACTAATTGAGGGGGATAATTATTGGATACTTGTAGATTAAATATTTATCACAAGGAATATAAAAGAGTTGAATCTAGAAATCTATATGTTATCTAGATGTATAGTTCCAATCCCATATCTAAAACCAAAGAGCTGGATACCCAGATTCAATCTATGTAGCATAACTCAAGATCTGTTGATTGTTTATATAATGTGAAGATTGATTCTTAGAAGATGTAACATCACATTAAAACAATACAAACTATTCAAGAAATCGGTGATTCTAAGATGCACCCAAAATTGATGGAAGTGAAGATTAATCGACTAAATTCACCTAGTTTGGTTTCTTCTCACCAACAAAAATTATCTTCAAATTAAAAATGTTGTTTCAATAGATCAGTGAAATATAAAAGGATCTCAAAAATTTTGAATTAAATTTAGGAAATACCTGTTATTCCAATTTCATATGAATTGAACAACTAAGATGAATTACCTATTATTCCCATTTTTGTACAACCCATTTGAGAAATCTTTAGACATCTAGAAGTGTACAGACATCCCATTTTATAATTACCTACTAAACCCATTTGTTTGAGTACAGACAACCCAATAGAAAACCCATTTATGATGAATTACCTGTTAGTGTACAGACAACCCAATACATCAAAAAGCATTTTTTTATGCAAATAAAACCTAATAGATCAGCAACAACCATTACCATCATGTGTACGGACAACACATTTGAGAAAGTTGTAGACATCCTGAATCAAATTGAATGCTCCAAACATATCGCATACATTATAGTAAGTTTCACTTCTTCATCTTAATTGTTTAACATCACATTCTATTTTAAAGAAAAAACCATTCACTGATGATATAAATCATGAAATCAAGATTCTATAGTGATAAAATATCCTTGTTCTCCTATGTATTAGAATGTATAGAATAAATCAATTCTAGGACTAAGGTTACCCACATATATAAAGCTAAACCATGAAAAACTTATCCACCACATTCTTCGGAGGCCTAGAAATGTCTCACTTCATATTCTTCAGGAAACACCTATTTTGGATGGTTGAATAAGTAGCATAAGAATGAATCAATACTCTGAACACCCCAATAGTGATGAAAACCCCCCTTTTCACTAGGATTATGATTATTCAATTAAGTTTCATGTGTTAGGCCAAACCTCCAAATAGATAATGTCAAGAATATCCTAGGTTTGAGTCTCCTCGGATTATTAACCATACCATTAGAGTGTCGAATAAAGATAAAAGAAGGTGAAACTTGGATTTTTTTCCCTCATGTGAATGATGCTCCATACTGCTGAAATAAATCTCGACGACTGCCCCTCTTCTTCTAATCAATCTATTGATAAAACATTCTACAAGGGATGGAGTAGAACAAAGTGATAAAATAGTAATTGATATCTCCCGATGCTAGTATATAATTAAGTTTCTATACTCAGATCAACATAATAACTTACAACAAAAATAATTGAGGGGGTGATGATTCGAACCATTATCCAAACATCATCTTTGCGCTCCTTGATCTTTACTGTGCTTATAATCTTCATGAGTGATTGTGAATTGAGTCCATAGAAGTTGGTAAAAGATCAGGTGCATGAGGAGACATTGATCGATTAGGGAAGGATTTAGGATGGAGGCAGGGGCAGCTTTAGGATGGCAGTGGCGGTGGATTTAGGATGGCCATGACTTAGAATGGAGGAGGCGGAATGGAGGATGTGGAACGGAGGAGGCAGAACGGAGGAGGCTGAATGGAGGAGGCGGAACGGAGGAGGCGAAACGGCAGAGGTGGAATGGAGGAGTAAGAACAATAGGGAGGGAGGATGCGGAACGATGGAGGCGGAGTGATGCAGAGGCGGAGCGATGGGGAGGCGGAACAATGAATTTAGGATAGCGGCGGTGATGGATTTTAGATGGTTGTGAGTGATGGGGAGGCCGAGCGATGGGGATACGGAGCGATGGGGAGGTGGAGCGGTGGAGGCGGAACAATAGGGAGGTAGAATGGCGGAGGTGGAACGATTTGGGGGTGGGAATTCAGCCGTATCACTAGGGTTAATGCCTATTTTAATTTTTTAACTATTTCAATTATTATTGAGAATATATTTTAAATTCATTCTAAATGATAATAATTTTAAATTTAATTTTATATATTTGTTTCAAATATTTTTTAAAAATATTTCTTAAAAATTATTTAGAATGGATTCAAAATTTGCATGTATGTGTTCTTTTTTAATATGGATGATAATATTTAAAGTATATTTATAATGGGTCCTTTGTACTAACACTAAAATCCTTCATTTTTTTCAACCATTAGTAAGTAGAGTGTTAATCTGGTGTGATGTCCAAAAAAATCAGGTAACATGTTAACAGATACACACACAATATATATATATATATATATTATATTTGTATGTATGTATGTATGTATTCATTCAAATAAATATTTTTCATTTAATAGTTACATTAATTTTATGTATAAATATATATTTGTATTAACAAATGATTTGTTTTTATACGTATATATATTTAGTTGTTTGTATAAAATTTTATTAAAAAACAATTTATTCGAACAAATATTTATAAAAGTTAAATATCTGTTGGTAATAATAGCTATTAATAACAGATTTATGTGTTGGTAAAAATATATTGGTATTAAAATGAAAAGATGATAGATTTAAGTGTTGGTAAAAGATGTGTTGGTATTAAAAAGTTAATACCAACAGATATATATGTTAATAAAAACAAATGTTGGTGATTAAAATTAATACCGACAAAACCAAATATCTGTTGGAATTAATCATTTTTACCAACACATATATTATTTGTCACTAATTTTCTGTTGGTAAAATCCAATTTTTTTTGTAGTGCTAGTTGAAACTCTCTCATATATGGGGAGGTGCGCTTGAGGCCATGTGGCAAATCATGTTAAGTTAATTATGAGTAAACCAGGTCTGAGACATCATAATGTGGTATCAAAGCCTTTTTTCCTAATGTTAATATTATGGATTTTATATAGGATATTAGGAAATGTTATAATTTGGTAATGGGACTATTTCTGGGATTTTCTAACCCACATACAGGGAAATGAATAAAATTCCTAGGACGAGGTTTTATGTTATGGATTATACCTATTATAGTTGTACTGATATTGATATTGGGTGATGCACATGAATTTTTACTTTTACTATTATTGTGGATTTTATCTTTACTCTTGGTCCAGTATGGAAAAGGGGCAGTGTCCCATGCATCATTATAGGAACATTAAATTAATATGTCATGAATAATTTTATGCCATGTTTACTTAATACGTGCATTTATTTTTGTATATTCTCAATGATTTGACTATTATATTTAATTTTGTGCTAAATTTTATTACAAAGATAAAATAATTGGATTATTTAATGTGTCATCAATGACCTAAATGGAATTTTCCTATATAAATTGATGGTGGCACCTTAATTATCTTATTATGGCGTGGTTGAGTATTGTACCATTCTTCAGAATAACTAAAACATTAGCTGGTTATAATTACATGGATGTCAATTTCAATTTAAAGATTATTTGTACCAATATAAATTTGGAATGGTGATCCATATAATTAAACCTTAAGACAAGATTAGTGGTAGTTAAATTTAGTACTAATGGAATCTTATAAAGTGTTGGTTATTATAACTTGGGAATAAAAGATTAATCTAATTATAAATTGATATATATATATATATACATATAGACACCCATATGAACTATTTTGTTCTATTTTTAAATAGAATTGGTTGTTGTTAAATGGGTGTTCTAATTACATCTTAAATAGCATTTTCATTTAAAAATTTTAATTGAAACTTCAAATGTCAGATCCCTTGTGATTAATATTGGGAACCTATATGATAACCTGACCTGTGATATTGGGTAGTTGGGATAATATTTTTTGAGTAGAGAACCCTCGTGACTATATTTCATTAAGAGAACTTCATTTTTTTTCTTATCATTTTATGAGGTGTGTGATTGGAAATTATAGATATATGCCTCCACGAGGACCTCATTTCATGTTCCATGAAGGAGGAAATGACCATGATCATGAGGTGGTGGGACCTAATCTGCTATAATTTCCACTAGTGGAGTCTACTGTTATTACATAAATGGGTGTTGATTCTAAGTACCAATTGATATTTAAATGATTTATGAAATCGGTATATGGAGATCCATGGTCTTCCCCTACTATGGAAAATCTGATATGGGATTTCCAGTAGTAGTATCCAACTATATTATTGTGGGTTAGTGGCCCCCAAGGCTTTTGAAACATTTCTAGAGGCTAGGGTTTCCATCTTTGAGCATTTAAAGATGCCTACAAAAATGAGTGTCAAGATTATAGCTTATATGATTCATATTTATCCCTATCATTAGTGGGATATTATTACCTAGGTATACCATCATCATGATATGGTCCTATGTGACTTCTAGGATGCCTTCTAGGTATTTTTCTTTACATATATAATAATATATGATTGATTTAGTGAATTTATGCACTTAGAGAAATGATCCATTTTAGTTATATATTATACAAATTTATTTAATATGATTCAGTGTTTGGAAACTTTCGTCTCTGGTGATGATATTTTGAGAGTGAGAAGCTTTGAGGATTGGATCAGATATTACATCTGGTCACATGTAAATGTATTATGTTTGACTAATATTTTGGGTATTGGGAGTGTGGACTTGATCCCTAAGTGAAATTTGGGGGAATATAATGGTACATGGCATGGTGGTTCTGCTTCAATGTAGGATATTAGTTCATCAAGCTTTAGGAAATGACGTTTTGAGAGATCTCTATTGATAAGTGGCAGACAAAGTATCCACATAGGAAGTTATCTAATATGGAACTTTTATGGATGAAAAAATCACATAAAGACTCAGTGTGACTAAGACCCATTTGAGTGTTGAGCCAATGAAAAAATTCTTCTTATTCACATTTCTTACAAGACCTTCAAATCTTTTCCTAATGAAAGATTTTACTCAATGAATCCTCCTTCATATGAATGATTTGTAAATTCATTCTAGGCCAGAAGCAAGGATACCACTAGTCGCGAATGCCAAGGAGGTTTACATGGTTTAGGAGGCTATACTTTGGATATGTAGTATTAGATGAGTGTAACCACTATTGTAGTTAGTTTTTAGTTTATGGTTGTGGATCAGGAATGATATACATATAAAAAACTATTCTTGAGGCCCCATGAGCACAGTTTACTGATGAACAACCTCAATCTTGAATCTACAGTACACACCATGAAATTTTGGAGGAACTACTTACTAGGAGAATTATTTGTGGTGTATACAGTGCATTAGAGCCTTAAATACATATTTACCCATTGTAAATTGAATCTTAGATAGTGAATATGGGTCAATTATCAATACTCTATCAACTATGAGATTGTTAATATGACTGAGAATGTTAATACAGTGGATAATTCGTGAATCTAAAAGATTCATACAAAGTAGTACATGAGGCCAGTAGTAAATTGAAGCTGGTGGTCCAATTTTTTGAGACACATATAGAGGAAAATTAATGTTTTGGGAAACCCATTCTTATAGATTTAGTAGTAACCTCATCACTTTTGGATAGGGTGAAAATGATATAGCTATTAGACCTAAAGGGTTTTGACCTACAGGAAAATGTTTCAGGTGAGGACTAACCACCCAGTTGGAGTATTGAAGGTAATGAGATATTATAAATTAAAGGATGTTTATATGTTCTTGAAGACATACAAGATGACTTTATGTGATAATATTATTATTATAGTCGGTCGGTACACCCTGGGCATATAAGGATAAATCATGACTTATGCTTCTATTATTGGTATCCGTGAATAAAGAGTCAGATAGTAGAGTTTGTTACAAAATGTTCCACTTGTCAGTAGGTGAAGGTAGAACAACAGTGGCCAGTAGAGATTTTACAGCAATTTCCCAATTTGGAATATAAATGGTATGACATCATTATGTATTTTTTGACTATATTAATGAGGTCACCTTGAATAAGTGACATTTTATAGGTGATAATTTATAGGTTGACCATGGTATCTAACTTTATACCTATCATAGAGACCTTTTCATTGGATGAGCATTGTAGGATTTATGATTGAGATAATATACGACTTCAATGAGTCATATAAACTATTGAATCAGACAAAGATTCTCATTTTACTTATCATATCTAGAAAGGGTTGTAATGGAATTAGGTTCACATGTAATTTTGAGTAAAACATACCACCCTCAGAGTGATGGATAGTCTTAGAGCACAATGGAAGTGTTAGAGGACATGATTAGACAATGTGTCCTTGATTTTGGAGGTTTATGGGAAATTTACATACCTCTAGTCGATCTATCTTACAATAATATATTTTATTCAATGATACATATGGATACTCATGAGACCATATACATCAGGTCATGTCATTCATCCCTATACTATCTAGAGGTAGGAGAGGAAGTGCTAGTGGGAATTTGTCTCATTTAGGATAACTTAGAACAAGTAAAACTTATCATAAAGTCCATATAATTATCTCAATACAGGAAGATTTATTATATCAGTCATCGTTGAAGTTCTTTTGGGGTTCAAGTTTGAGTATTAGGTATTTTTACATGTTTCACCAAGGATGGTTAATCGATGGATTCATAAATAAGGGAAACTATTACATAGGTTCATTAGACCCTTCCTGGTTTGGAATAGTGCTAAGTTGTAATCGTATTAGATAGTTATTTCTTAGAGGTATCAATTCATCCATAACATATTCCATATATCATACCTTCACCATTAACATGATGACATGTCTTATACCTTTGATCTATAATATTTCATTATAGGGGATGATAATTCTAATTAGGTGTATCCTATTCATATCATTGATAGAAGAATGATGTCTCTATGAAGAAAGGTTGGTTACTTTATTCCATGTTCTATGGTGTCAAGGATATTTATAGGACAAGTCCTGTGAGAGAGAGGTTTGCATACATGTTTAGTTGATCAATTTATTCCCAGATGATGCTTTACCACCATCAGGAGGGAAACTCAAGGATGACTGGTCTTATGTGGGGGATTTTGTATGATCCCTTAATTTTATATTGTTAAAACCCATTAAATTTAAGTTTTAATCTTTAATTTTATCCTTATGTATATTCCTAAAGAGGTTGTAGTGGTTTTATGAAAATGGATAGATTGTATGAAGAATGGAGCCATGGGTTTTAGAGAAAAGATCCTAGAAACACAATTTGTTTAAATCATCCCCTTTAGGCTATATGGTTTATTAAAACCATGTGAGGAGATAAAGAGGATATGTAGACAGACACATTTGATGAATATGGTTTTCCAAAACAATGAAAATATCTTTAATGGTTAGTTCTACATAGGTATTCATCCTTCATGGTTGGTGCTGGATTCAGTCAAACCATGCAACCAAACCATGTTCCGCCTTTAAATAATTGTAAAGTTACCCCATTCCCTTAAACCCTTATAACTCTCACCCCTCTTATTTTCATTAAAATTCACAACACCTACCACCATTGAAATATCCCCTTGTACATCAACATAAAATTTAAAGCTTGTCCTTTGATTAGGCTCAGATTGGACCGATGTCTATTGCATTTATAAGCCAAATGTAAGTCCATCGATCTATTACCTTAATTTAAAGAATTATCTTTATATCATCTATTTTATTTAAATGTAAGATAACATTCCCTATTATCTGATATTTTTTATATATCTTCATTTTATTCAATACTAGTACAAAACGGAAGATGATATTGTATAAGGGTTCATTTTCCACCATAGGTTAGGTAGTTTATAATTTTCTATCTTGTCTCATCCTTAATATTTTCTATTTTTATTTCACATTCTAGTTCTACTAATGAATTTCCCCTAAAATCAATATGTCTTAAATTATTTTCCTAATTCGAAACCAAAATGCCATAATATACCCCTTTGTTTCATTAGAGTTTAATTATCTCAATATAAACCACCCCTTTGGAGTTCTTTGTATATGAATATATGATTCTTGTATATTATTAACCAAAACACCCTTTGGTGTTTTCGTTTTAGATTCCAAAAAATAATTAACTTAATTTAAATAAATCAATTGTTGTATTTTAGTTGGGAAAGTATCATTAACAGGGAAATAATTAATTTTTAATGAGATACTCAATGGTATGACACAACTTGTGAGCCTTTTTATTTTATTAATGAAAATGAAATGGATTTAATGATATGATAATGTTACACTAGAATTCCTTTCACAGGTCCTTTAATTATCATTAAAATGTAAGGATACAAATACTACAATGGACCGTTTTCCAATGAAAAGAGTGTTTAGAATTGATCCTACCATAGATTCCCAAGGTAATTCCTTGAGAATTCAAAGGATACCACCTTGATGTATTTACCTTGGAATAGTATCAATGATTCACTCAAGGGGAGATACCCAACATATAAAGGGAGATACCCAACATATAAATACAAAGGGAGATACCGAACATATAAATTAGTCATTGAATTATTATCACATGAATTCATTGGCATAGTATCTATGATTCACTCACTTCATTTCTATAAATTTGAATTCCTTGGATACACTCCTTGGATTTTGTATGACGTCCTCAAATATGTGTGTCGTTGGATTATCCCTTTGAGATCCAATCATTCTAAGCTCTATATTTACTATCTCCTTGGTTATTATTTGACACTTTTTCACTAGAATGTTGATAGTGTTCCCCTTGTCTAGGGGTGATGGTTTATTACTACATGTTTTCATGGAATTATAAGGTCAAGGATTCCTTGATTCTACCTTGGGTCCTATCATCCAATTATTTTTCTTGGACACCTTGGATAAATTTTGGGTCCCAAAATATATTTTTATTCTATGTGGACACCTTGGTTATATTATTTAGACACTGAAAATTTATTGGCTACCCATTCAAATGAATATATCTTAGGTCAAAGTAGGTATGGTTGGTCGAGCATCCTAGGAGGATCCAAGCCCGACGTGGTTATTATTTCATGCATTTATTTCCACTTCTTATTTACATACTTATACACTGTTATGTTTATATTCGAATACTAGACTTGTTAAAAACATTGTTAGTGGTGTCCCACTATGTATATTTCACACCTTGTTTAGGCCATCAATTGGTACTGAGATAGTCTTTATGGATACAAGTAGGGACAAGAAAAAGTTACCGATCAAGGATGCTTGATTTACTTATAACATGAGAGCATGGATCACAAGAAAAATCATAGGATCATTATGACATTGAATATATTTTTTTATTTTTTTTATTTTGATATAATTTTATTTTATATGTGCCTATTTATATCTATGAATATTCTTTTTTGTATAGTAACATGACATTGACATCACACCATATACAATATTCATTGTTATTTTTCTATATATTTTCTATATCTAGATTTGTATCTATTCCACTATTCTGGTTTTTATTTATTATCCATTTTTATTTTTTACTCATTTATTATAAAATTGTGTTCCACTTTGATCTTGAGGGTATAGTCTCCCCACTATACCACCTTAAAGCCTCACTGGTAGTTGGTAACCTTTTGTGTACGAAGAGGTTCACTTCAGGCCATGTGGCCAACTGGGTTTAGTTACTTATGAGTGAACCAGGTTCGGGATTTCAAAATTGGTGAGTAAAAAAATTACACTATATCATTACATAAAATAAATTTAACACATTTTAAATAAACCCCATCTCACCTCATAATCCTCGTAATAGATAACCCCTTTTTCACATCCATTAAAGGGTTTCATCAATGCAAAATATATTGTATCCCCCTAGGGGAGACAATATAGAATAAAAATAACAAACAAGGGGGACCTAAAGAGGGTAACATAACCATAAAATAATTTTCTATAAAATTAAAAATGGTCCTTTCAATAATAATATTGAAATTTCAGTCCATTTTACCTTCCGTAATACCATATTTTAAAAAATCCTTTGAAAATAATTCATTAGATATTACTTTTAAAACCATTTTTAATTCTAAAATTTTCCAAAAATCAATGAAAAATAGCTATGAAATATAATATTCCACAAAAACTGTTCCACAATTGATTGACAATCCATTTATTGGGAAAACACATCCTTAAAATTACGGACCCCCTTCTTTGGTAAACAACCAGTGAAAACAACCTTTTCAAAATACCCATTTCCCTTTTAAAATAGTAGTAAGGAATTTTATAAAACACATAGAATACACGATGATCAAAATGGAAACCATATTTAGAAAATAATAATAATAGTATTTATAGTAGGAATTAAAATAATTCCAATCCAATCATAAAAAAGGTATTAAAGAGGAATATGAAAAATGGAGATCACCTCAAGAAATACACTTGAAATATATAAAGGGGAGGATCGGTAGATAATAATGGAGGGGGACCAATATTGAGTTTCTTGGTTTGAATGAATGAAAATGGGTAAGTGGGAGGAAAAAAATAATTTAAATATAATTTTTTGTAAAATGGAAATTTGAACTTTTTATGAATTTTGGTAGGTCAGAGAGTTTACCAAACTTTTTTTAATTGTGTGGTCTACTATAAAGAAGAAACTCACACCAACATGTTTATCCATATACTTTACCTAACCATGCACATACCATGAAAAAATTAACTACTAAAAACTACTACACATCCCCATGTCTACCTACACAATTTTCCCTAATAACGTGAAAGTAATGCACTAACACTCTAAACATAAAAATACTCTCATATTTATCATTTTATTTTATGTGTCATGAACCTAACTATTTGATACCTTTAAATACCAACCATCCACTAATCAAAATGAATTGAAAAACTCTTAAAAAAGACTCACATTATATTTTCCTTTTAACCATCATGTTAATCATTCAATATAATAAAAATTCAATCAATTATAAAATTTCAAACTAAACCCCACAAAAAATTTAAATTACATTAAAATAACATAAAATGAGGACATAAAAATAACATTGGGGTGATAAAATTCCCTCCATAGTGCCACTTTCTGTGCCTAGAAATCCCACAATCACAGAAAAAAGTCAATGAATATTTAAAATCTCCACATCCCAATAAAGTTGTGGGAGGGATTGAGGAAAATTTTGATAAGATTTTATGATAATTAAAATACTAAAAATGGTTCATTATAAAAAATATATATCAAAATACTATATATAAATCAAAAAACATCAAGGTTGATCCAATCCCCAACCACTCAACTAGAGGATTTGATGAAAAGGATACCCAAAATAGTTCTCCCACCCATTTAGAATTAATATAAAATGTTGAAATCAATAGGAATCATTTTTGAGATAAATATCATAATAAAAATACTTGTGAATCTAAAAATAATAAAACTAAACCATAAAATTCCACCAGCCATAACCAACCACTAATAAAAAAAACTCAGGTTCCTTAAATTTATCACAACCTAAAAAAAGAATATTGAGACACATTAAAATCATGGAATATCCAAAATGCACTAAAACTAGGTCATTAAAACTATCACATACTAAAAAAACCAAAGAATAAATCAGTACAAGACTTGCCTCAATAAGAAACAACATGGTTCTAACCTCATGCTATGAATATTTAGTGACCCTACCTTTTATAAATAGAAATTACATAACTTTTGTGAAATACTTAATAACATTTCACAAACAGATGCCCAAGGAACATTTTAGTTTAGTGACTTTTGAAACATGGAAACATAAAAACTGTTATATAAGAAATCTATATTTTCTCATTCTAGGTTCTCTAATACTAGTAACCCTATTAGACATATAATACATGAAATATATCCTCATAACATAGGGAAGTAATCATAAAACATGTGATCTCATATTCTTAGTAAAGGTAAACATGGGAGACAAGTAAGAATAAACATGAACATATGGGTATGATAACATGATCATAACATTATAGGATCATACATTGGTTATCAAATATTATAAACAAGAGTTATGGGATAAATCTTGGCAGTTCATATGACATGAATCATAAGGAAATAAACATCATGAGTCCAGAAAACATAACTGTGGAATAAGACATAGAATTTGTGGCATACATATAAGAATAGAAAATTTTATGTCAACTCTACCTACCAATACCTTTATTAAATTTTAGGCTTGGGATACATCCCATGTATCTAATTTGTTCTTGGGATAACAACCCTTGTATCCTCTTATAATTAGTCTTGGGATACAACACATGTACCTACTAGTTTTTAGGTTTGGTCAACAACTCGTGTACCTGCTTACTTTAGGATTGGGCTACAACCAATGTAACTAATTTTTTTAGGCTTAGGGTAAAACCATTATACCCTATGATCTCAGATACAACTTATTATTACCTAATTAATTAGAGGGAGATATAGGTTCCACCCATCTCATAATAAAATCATTCATTCATGTGTCATAATATAATACATCTTTCCTCATTTCATATACCATAAAAATACATAAGTTTTATAAACATCTAATCATTACCTATGAAATGAGATGGGAATAATTAACATTATATCACTTCATAACATATGAAAAGAGATAGGATTCATAATCACTTCATGAAAAAATAACCTTTGAAAAGAAGTGGGTTTCAAAAGAATAAAACCCATGGATGTGAAATGAGTTTCATAAGCATAATTCCACCAAAACACAAACCATTCAAGAAATAATATGAATGAATCCTTTGGATGATTTCTGAGAAGGGAATGAGTAACATAAACATATGTTATCTTATATGTAAAATAACATATAAGGATATTTTGAAAACATTTCATGACGTAAATTTTATTTCTTCATTGAAAAATACTCTTAAAAACATAACACCTTTTGAAATTTATTTTCCTCAAAACGTATAAAATAATCCTGAAACTTGTTTTAAAACCATTTTCTTAAAAATCACATTTAATTTTTTTTCAAAAATTATCATTTTAATCATGAAAAAAAAATCAAATAATTGACGGCAGGTAAGTCTGTACATGTCATACGAATAAAAAATAACATTCATTTTTTCGCGATAAAAATGTTAGAAAAATGACTCATTAAAAATGAAAAAAAAAAGATTACTTCGAAAAAATTGGTAAAATAAAAAAGGGTAAAAGTTTAATTTAAAAAATTTATGAGATTAATAAAATATTCATGGGAACCCATTTTAGAAAAAATTATTTTAAAGGAACATAGATTTCCGACCGAAGATTGGGTAAATTCGAGCTTTATTAAAAACACATTCCTAACTATCTTATGTACCAAATATTGAAAAAATGGTACCAATATATGAATACATAATGAATAACCCAAAGATAAGAAAATTCATGAGTGTTCTTGAGATATGGATCCTATGATTTCATCAATGGAAGTATACAAGTAAATAATCTCAAAAAGTGCTGTGATTTTTTCAATAAAATCATACCACCTTGTAACTTTAAAACATACTCCCCTGTTAAGAAAATTAAATCAAATTATTCTTAAAATATAATTAAAATAAAATGTTTCATGATATGAAATTTCAATGATAGTATATTCACCCCATGGAAACATATAGGTGTATAACATGGCATGTGTCTCAAGGAAGAAAATTTATGATGAAATTACTTTACCGATTTATTAACTTTTTAAACATAAACCCCATGAGATAAATTTCATAAAATGGATATTTAAATACCCATAAATTTAATTATAATAATCATATAATATAAATATGGTTCATATAAACACCACACAAGAGGAATGGGTGGTGAATAAAGCATGTATCTTACAAAAATAAAAAAGTGAGATGTAATTCCATTACATTGTGTCTTGACTCTCTTCATACTCATACAAGATTACTATATAATAAATGTAAGTTTATTATTAATATTTTATATATTAATATTCTTATATCTAGTTTCATTCATGTTTTTATTACTACATTATATTACCCACTTGTTAACAATTCTATGTTAAGGTTTCACTTTGGGTAATATCCGCTTTTTTTTCCTTGTGTCTAAATTTGTTACATCTCTTATCCTTATAATTATATCATGATTTATAGAATTTAAAACATGATATAAATATCATTTATCCTCATTATAAGTTTGTTATAATAATATATATAATATATAATTACAAAATTAAATACATCGTACATGGAGATGGTAAGTCGTAAGTACGCATGAACGTTGTTTCCATTTTTATTATCGTATTCAAAGAACGAAATAAAATGAAATATATGTATATATATATAATTATTAAATTATCATTATTATATCATATATATCATATAATTTCATTAAAACCATCCTTAATACATTTCATGTAGTGTGTGAATGAATTACATCTCTTCAGGGGGCAGTAGTCCACACTTCCTCAAACAAAATAATCGTATTTACACCAAATGTAAACTAAAAATATATGTATAGTAAATGGAATAAATAAGATTAAATACATAATAAATTTAATATATTAAATATATAAAAAGAATTTCCATCATAATTTCTACCATATGAGGATGTAATGGAAAAATGAACAATCTTAATTTAGTGAGGTGGTAGTTCACCTCACACTTAAACAATATATTTGTTACCCATTAGATGGATGTGTGTATAAGTTTAGATCAATAAAATATTTTAAAAAAACATAGTTTATTTAATATACTACTTATTTATAAAATAATGGAATAAAGTGAGTGGTGGGGGTAGAGAAAAAAATAAAAGAAAGGATCTTGAGAGAAGTTGTTACCCCTTAATTGGGAAACTCCTTTTGGTTTTTTCCAAAAGGATTCGTTAGATTAATTTCTACCCAAGGTATGGATTCATGTTGAAATGAAGGTATATTGTTATGTGGATTCCAAAGAACATGGAAGAACCTATGTGGTTTTAGAGGTGTGGAGAAGATGGAGAGTCAGTGGCCTTTTATAGGGATGTGAAGGACAAACCTGACATTTTTTAAAACAAGTTAGGTGTAACCCCATTTTTACCTAAAAAAATTAATACCAAACAAACAAAAATAAAAACATTATGGCTAATTGATTAATCATTTGCATTTAATGGGTGTTGTACAAGTGTATAGGTCGTTATAGTTCTTAATTTTAAGGTTAAGTACTTTATTAACATAATTTTCCTCTCAACCATGGTAAATTATTTTAATCACTTTCACTAATATTTTAGGTCCAAAACAAATTTTACAATATTAGACATAATAAATTATTTGTATCCCAAATATGGAATCCATTTTTCCAAATTATAATAAAAAAAATAGAAATTAATTTAAAAACAATTCAGTTGACGAGACGACCCTGTGGGTTTTTAAAGTAAACATGTCCAAATGTTTGCTAAATTTTGATACCAAATTTCAAAGTGAAATTGATTCCAATGAGCTAAATTATATTAATTTATAAAAAAGATATAATTAAAATTTTAAACAAAATTCAGTTATAATTTATCCTTATAAATAAATTAGATGAAAAAATAGTTTTAAATTAAAATCTGGTATTTGTCACTATTAATCCAAAAGTGAAGTTTATAAGAAAAAATACCAAAAATTCACCATAAGCTAATTTAGACGTTATAAATTAAAAATGTTGTTTGTTTTATCAAATTAGATTTCTAAATGTGCCTAAAATTAATTTTATTTTTTTCAATAAAGGACATGAAAATTATTATATTTTAGAAAATAGTATTTTCAAACAAATAAGGACTTTACCAAAAACCATATCCTTCATTATCAATATGTTTTATTTATATGAAACCATTATAAAAAATATTTGAAAATTATTTATCACTATTCATATTACTATGTTTTATGACTCGATTATAATTTTATCATTTAAATAATTATAAAAAATGATGTTTCGTAGATACTCAGTGTTGTGTGTAACGTATGCCAAGTTAGTGATTTTTGTTATATACACCAAGTCACAAGCTGACCTCAACATTCATTATAGGGAAATATAAAATTTATGTTGTGTGTACTGCATGATTACCTTGGTGTTTCATACAATGTAGAATAAATATAGTGATTTAATATAAAATAAACTATTTTTCATTTTAAGTCCAATGAAAAATATCACAAAGGTGTTAATTCAAAAAATAATAATTCAAAAAATCTTTGGTTGTTACATATACCCCCCATAAAAAGACTTCCTCCCTCGAAATTTGTTTGGTTTATCAAATGTTTAATAATTGAATGTTTCATTCATAGAAACCCACATCATACAAATGGATACTAAAACTTCCCTTAAAAAGGGAAATTTGGAAGCATAATTGTTACCCAAAGTAACATATAACTTGGTTTCCACAAAGGATAACATAGATTGGGAGTGAATATTGGACATAGAAGGAAAGTGTAAATATTTATTAGGAGTGATTAAGGTCATCAATCACAAACAAGTGAATGTTAAAAGAAAAGTTTATAGATTCAAATTCATAAATCTGTGATGATTTAAAAGGCCATCAGTTCAAAAAAATCAAGGTATTAGGACAACACATTTTATTTTGATCATTGCCTTAATGTTGATTAAATCTTTTAATAACCAAGAATTTAAGGAAATATACATACTTGATATATATCTATAATTATTTTTCTTTAGTTGTGCATTTATAAATTTCTAATTCATCCGTTAATTTATTTAATATACCTCCAGAAATTAACTTTGATTTTAGATGTGATAAAATAAACTTTTATCATATCATACGGCCCATAAAAGAATGAAAATTATAACTATTTTTCTCTCACTATTCTTTAAAATCAATATGGTTAATATATTAATATGTAAATATAAAAAATATCACTACTGGTTCATCAAAAATAATTATGCAACAAAAATAATTACACATTAACTAGGACATTACATAGGTCTGTGGTAGGTGTGAAACCCTTTTCACTACGGGAAAAAATGGTATTAGCAACGGGTTATTTGCGACGGGAATATGTCCCGTCACAAATACCCCGATTGCGGGAGTATTTACAATGGGGATTATGCCCCATCGCAAATAAAGAGTTATTTGCGACGGGATATTCTCACCCGTTACAAATGGTTTGGCGCGAATGTGCACTAAATCGCGCAAACGATATTTGCGACGGTATCTCCTTCCCGTCGAAAATAACCGGCGGCGGTAACAGGTTATTAGCGACGGGAAGGGGTTCCCGTCGCTAATAACCTGGCGGCAGGGGTTATTTGCGACGGGCCCCGTCGCAAATAATCTCTTTTATTGCCGCCCATAATAAATGCGGCCGGGGTTATTTGCGACGGGACCGTCGCAAATAATACCAATTGTGACGGGAATCCCGTCGCAATAATCCCCGTCGCAAATAATCCAACCTATAAATACAGCCAGCCTTGACAAGTTTTCTGAATCTGAATTACTTTTTACTAGTTTATATGTGTTGAGCGGATTTTGTTTTGCAAGTCGATTTCAAGGAGGTTGTGGGGATCATCCTACAAGTACAACAAATCAAAAGCTCGAAAACCAGTTTAAGTTTTTTTCTTAATTTTAATTTAATATTTATTTAATGTTTTTGTTTTATATTTTTACATTAGTTTTTATTATTTCTTATTAGATATAATTATGTTGTATTAAGGTATTAAATTTCATTTGTTAGATTTAATTATTAGTAATTAACAATATTTAATAATTAAGTGACTGTAATTAGTAATTAATAACTTTAATTTTAATTAAAGATAGTAATTAGTAATTAATGAATGTAATTACTATTTAATGAATGTAATTAGTAGTTAATGAATGTAATTAGTAGTTAATGAATGTAATTTGTAGTTAATGAATGTAATTTGTAGTTAATGAATGTAATTTGTAGTTAATGAATGTAATTAGTAATTAATGCATATAATTTGTAATAATTGGAATAATTCCAAAAAATAGTAATTATTAGAAAAAATTAACAATAATTAGTAATAAGTAACATTAATTAGTAATAGTTGGTAATAATTTATAATAATAAACAATAATTGACAATAATTAACAATAATTACCAATAATTACCAATAATTAGTAATAATTAACAATAATTAGTGATAATTAGTGATAGTTAGTAATAATTACCAATATTTACCAATATTTACCAATAATTGCCAATAATTGTCAATATCTTCCAATAATTATCAATATTTACCAATATTTACCAATAATTGCCAATAATTGTCAATATTTTCCAATAATTACCAATATTTACTACTATTTACCAATAATTGCCAATAATTGTCAATATTTACCAATAATTAGGAATAATTACCAATAATTAGGAATAAATACCTATAATTAGGAATAATTACCAATAATTAGGAATAATTACCAATAATTAATAATAATTACAAATAATTACCAATAATTACCAATAATTAGGAATAATTACCAATAATCAGGAATAATTACCAATAATTAGGAATAATTACCAATAATTAGGAATAATTACCAATAATTAATAATAATTACCAATAATTAATAATAATTGCCAATAATTACCAACAATTACCAATAATTAGGAATAATTATCAATAATTACCAATAATTACCACTAATTGCCAATGATTACCAATAATTACCAATAATTACCAATAATTACCAATAATTAAGAATAATTGCCAATAATTAGGAATAATTACCAATAATTAGAAATAATTACCGATAATTAGGAATAATTATCAATAATTAGGAATAATTACCAATAAGTAATAACAATTACCAATAATTACCAATAATTACCAATAATTAGGAATAATTACAAATAATTAGGAATAATTACCAATAATTAGGAATAATTACCAATAATTAATAATAATTACCAATAATTAATAATAATTACCAACAATTAGGAATAATTACCAATAATTAATAATAATTACCAATAATTAATAATAATTACCAATAATTAATAATAATTACCAATAATTACCAATAATTACCAATAATTAGGAATAATTACAAATAATTACCAATAATTAGGAATAATTACCAATAATTAGGAATAATTACAAATAATTTGGAATAATTACCAATAATTAGGAATAATTACCAATAATTAGGAATAATTACCAATAATTAGGAATAATTACCAATAATTAGGAATAATTACCGATAATTACCAATAATTAGGAATAAATACCAATAATTAGGAATAATTACCAATAATTACCAATAATTACCAATAATTATGAATAATTACCAATAATTAGGAATAATTACCAATAATTAGGAATAATTACCAATAATTAATAATAATTACCAATAATTACCAATAATTACCAATAATTAGGAATAATTACCAATAATTAGGAATAATTACCAATAGTTAATAACAACTACCAATAATTACCAATAATTACCAATAATTACCAATAATTACCAATAATTACCAATAATTAGGAATAATTACCAATAATTAGGAATAATTACCAATAATTAGGAATAATTACCAATAATTACCAATAATTACCAATAATTACCAATAATTACCAATAATTACCAATAATTAGGAATAATTACCAATATATGGGAATAATTACCAATAATTAAAAATAATTACCAATAATAACCAACAATTACCAATAATTAGGAATAATTACCAATAATTAGGAATAATTACCAATAATTAGGAATAATTACCAATAATTAGGAATAATTACCAATAATTAGGAATAATTACCAATAATTACCAATAATTAGGAATAATTACCAATAATTACCAATAATTACCATTAATTACCAATAATTACCAATAATTATGAATAATTACCAATAATTAGGAATAATTACCAATAATTAATAATAATTACCAATAATTACCAATAATTACCAATAATTACCAATAATTACCAATAATTAAGAATAATTACCAATAATTAGGAATAATTACCAAAAATTAGGAATAATTACCAATAATTAGGAATAATTACCAATAATTACCAATAATTACCAATAATTAAGAATAATTACCAATAATTTCCAATAATTACCAATAATTACAAATAATTAGGAATAATTACCAATAATTAGGAATAATTACCAATAATTAGGAATAATTACCAATAATTAGGAATAATTACCCATAATTACCAATAATTACCAATAATTAGGAATAATTACCAATAATTACCAATAATTACCAATAATTACCAATAATTACCAATAATTACCAATAATTACCAACAATTACCAATAATTACTAATAATTACCAATAATTACCAATAATTACCAATAATTAAGAATAATTACCAATAATTAGGAATAATTAACAATAATTAGGAATAATTACCAATAATTAGGAATAATTACCAATAACTAGGAATAATTACCAATAATTAGGAATAATTACAAATAATTAATAATAATTACCAATAATTAGAAATAATTACCTATAATTACCAATAATTAGGAATAATTACCAATAATTAGGAATAATTGCCCATAATTACCACTAATTAGTAATAATTACTAATAATTACCAATAATTAGGAATAATTAACAATAATTAGGAATAATTACCAATAATTACCAATAATTAGTAATAATTACCAATAATTACCAATAATTAGGAATAATTAACAATAATTAAGAATAATTACCAATAATTACCAATAATTACCAATAATTAGGAATAATTAACAATAATTACCAATAATTAGTAATAATTACCAATATTTACCAATATTTACCAATATTTACCAATAATTACCAATAATTACCAATAATTAGTAATAATTACTAATAATTAGTAATAATTACTGATAATTAGGAATAATTACCAATAATTAGGAATAATTAGTAATAATTAGGAATAATTAGTAATAATTAGTAATAATTACCAATAATTAGGAATAATTACCAATAATTATGAATAATTACCAATAATTAGGAATAATTACCAATAATTAGGAATAATTACCAATAATTAACAGTAATTAGAAATAATTAACAATAATTAGTAATAATTAACAATAATTATCAATATTTGCCAATATTTACCAATAATTGCCAATATTTACCAATAATTGCCATTAATTACAAATAATTGCCAATAATTGTCAATAATTGCCAATAATTGTCAATATTTACCAATAATTAGGAATAATTTCCAATAATTAGGAATAATTACCAATAATTAGAAATAATTACCAATAATTAGGAATAATTACCAATAATTAGGAATAATTACCAATAATTAGGAATAATTACCAATAATTAGGAATAATTACCAATAATTAGTAATAATTAGTAATAATTGGTAATAATTAAGAATAATTACAAATAAATAGGAATAATTAGTAATAATTAGCTAATTGGAAAAAACTAGCGTGATCATTATCTTTCTCATTTATCTTTTCATCTCTGTATTGGTTTTAAGAAAACCTCTGTCTCCACATGTAATATTTGCATTGTTTTTCAAAATTATCAACCTACTCACCAATAGAGAGGTGAAAGTCAATGCAGATATTACATGTGGAGACAGAATGTTAAACACACAGATGAAAGGAGAATTGTAACATAATATAGAAAATTATATTATTTTAATATTAGTAATAAAAAATACTAATAATGTAATAATGTTATTATTATATAATTAATATTTATGAAAAAATAATATTAGTATTATTAAAATAATAAAAAATTTATAAAATATTAAAATTATCAATATTTGTAACAGGTTTTGCTTTATTCTTAACATGTTCAATTCTTAAAGGGTCAATTTTTAGGTCTATCCCAATAAAAAGTTTGTTTCAATCATGTCTGATGTAAACTCTATAATTATCCTTGCTTGAGTTTGTTTTCTAACAAATTATTCAAAACCAGTAATGCTTTTATATTTTATAGAAAAATATGGAACAACGAGGTCATCAACAGTCATTATTAGATGACCGCATATTGATAAATCAATGTAGAAATCCAAATGGTTCTGGTTTAAATCCAGTATATATAGAGGGTGTGGAGACTTTTTTAGAGTTTGCGGCATCAAATCCAAAATTTGTTTCAGAAGTCACAATAAAATGTCCTTGTAAAAAATGTGCACTGAGAACATTTGACACATTTGAAAAAGTTGGGGGACATCTCTTGCGTTTTGGTTTTCAATCGGATTATGTTTTTTGGTATCAACATGGTGAACACAGTTCTACAGAAGGTGATACTAACTTGATTCTGGATCCATCCCAGTTTCATAATTTAGTACATGATATTACAGGTCCATCTATTCAACATAAAGAAACTCAAGATGATATTGATTCAACTCCTGAGTTGGCACACTCTGAATTTTATGAGTTGTTGAGTTCTGTTGAGGATGCGTTATATCCTGGTTCCAAGATAAGAAAATTAGAAGCAGTTGCAAAATTTATGGCTATAAAATCAGATAATGGAATATTAAACACGTGTTTTGATCAAATATTTCTTTTGTTAAAACACTATTACCCGAAGGAAATGTTTTGCCTGCAAATTACTATGAGAGTAATAGGCTGGTTCGGAATTTAGGACTCAGTTTTCAGAAGATTCATGCATGTTCAAATGATTACATTTTATATTATGGGGAAAATGAGTCGTTGGATAGTTGTCCCACTTATGAGAAATTGAGGTATAAAGAAGCTCAACATGGAAATTCTGTCTTGATTCCTGTAAAATAGTTGATATATTTTCCTCTTACATCCATACTTCAGCGTTTATTCATGTCTAAGAATATAGCGACAATGATGTCATGGCACAAAACGAATATTTTAACCGGTAAAATCTTGAATCATCTGGCCGATGGTGATTCATGGAAACATTTTGATAGAGTGTATCCATACTTTTCTTTAGAAGCCCGAAATGTGCGATTGGGTCTTTCCACTAATGGTTTATGTCCATTCGGATCTTATGGTAGTCAGTATTCATGTTGGCCTGTCTTTTCAACTCCATACAATTTACCTCCATGGATGTTGATGAAGGAACCCTATATCTTTTTGACCTTACAAATCCCAGGACATCTGAAGAAGAATATTGATGTTTATTTGAAACCATTGATTGATGAATTAAATATACTGTAGAGTACTGGTGTCAGTACTTATGATGTTTCTACGAAAAAGAATTTCATACAAAGAGAAGCATTGATGTGGACAATCAGTGACTTCCTGGCTTATGGCATGTTATCTGGATGGAGTACTCATGGGCCGAAATCATGTCCTTACTGTATGGGAGAGAACAAGGCATTTATGCTCATCCGTGGAAAAAACCTTTCTATTTTGACTATCATCACAGATTTCTTCCAGCTGATCATCCTTTTCGTAGAAACAGATCTCATTTTAGAAAAGGCACAGTTGAAAGGGATGGAACTCCAAAAATGCTATCAGGTACGGAGTTAAAATCAGTTGTATATTCATTACCTCCCATCACATTTGGACCCACAATAAACCAACAGAAAATTTATGGTTTTGGGAAAGAACACAATTGGCTAAAACATAGCATATTTTGGGACTTGCCATATTGGTCTGATTTGTTGGTCCGCCACATGTTGGATGTCATGCATATTTAGAAGAACTGTTTTCATAATTTGTTTCATACTATTTTGGATACACCAGGAAAGAGCAAAGATAATGTAAATGCACGATTAGATCTTGCTCAAATTTGTAGGCATCCAGAACTTGAACTGTTTGAGAATTTCAAAAAAGAAAGGTTAATGAAATGAAAATCAGTTTATACATTGTCTAAAGAAATCCGCTTATTATTTTGTCAATGGATTGTAGATTTGAGACTTCCAGATGGATGTGCTTCCAATTTGGGTAGATGTGTAAATAATGGTCATATTACCGGATTAAAAAGTCATGATTTTCATGTTATAATAGAAAGACTTATACCCATTGGATTAAGAAGTCTGTTGAATTCTGTGATATGGGATTCCATAACAGACGTATCATATTTTTTTCGGGACATTTGTGCGGTGAAAACAGATTACGATGCTCTATGAAAACATGAAGAAGATGTTGTTGTAATTATATGTAAACTGGAAAAAATATTCTCACCATATTTCTTCGACTCAATGGAACATTTGATATTACATTTTCCATATGAATCAAAATGTGGAGGTCCGATACAGTTTTGATGGATGTACCCATTCGAAAGATGCATGCAGAAATTGAAAAAAAAAGTATGTAACAAAGCATCTGTTGAAGGATCTATTGTTGAAGCTTATTTGCAGGAGGAGATATCTTTTTTCTGCTCCCACTATTTTGAATCTGAGTATCATTCAAAACACAACCGCATGGTATGGAACGAGAAGAATATTGATGAAATCGACAATCAATTATCTGTTTTTAACCAGTCAGAGCTTGGTTTTTGTGGAGTTCATGAACGATGGCTTTCAGATGATGAACATCACAGATCTCATACATATGTTCTACTCAACTGTGAAGAGATGACATCATCTGTACTATAAGTGCTTCTATTACTTATTCTAATATTTATGTTACAATAAATAACTTTATTTTTTATAGATTGTATGATAATCATATCAAGAAACAACTTCCACAAATTACAGTAGCTTCTCTCGAAGAACGCAGACAAAAAAAATTTCTCAGTGGTTTCAAACACTGGTAACATAAATTTTTCATACTTTAACATCTCCTTCAATTTATAGTTTACTATATTGATAATTATTTCACAAATTTTCAGGTGTCTCGACATGCTGATAAAATTGACAAACGACTTTGTATATTGAGTAACCCAACATCCAAAATGGTGAAATCTTATATTGCATATGTGGTGAATGGTTTTCGATTTCATACACATGCATATGGGGAATCAAAAAAACAATGAACAGTGGATTTTTCTTGAGAGGATCTCATCATAGAGAAAATGAAGTTGACTTTTATGGCATACTTGATGAAATCATTGAACTCTGTTATCTAGGACACCATTACATAACGATGTTCAAATGTCGGTGGTTGGATACTAAGAGAGGCGTGCGTGTTCATCTGACTCATGGAATCATCGATAATAAATGTAAAAGTGTTCTTGCAGTAAATGAACCATTCTTACTAGCTCAACAGGAACATCAAGTTTATTATTCAAAGTACTGTGCTACTTCAAGAGACTTGACTGATTGGTGGAGCATAATAAAAATGAAAATTCGAGATAATCAGTTTAGTTAAAGTGAATGTGCTTTCACTGAAGTGCAAGGAATTGAAGTTTTTCAAGAGAGTACTCAAAATCAATCTTTGTTACAAAGAGACATGAGTATCGATGATGAAACCCCTCAATTAAGAGTCAGTGATGATGATGATGATGGTAATGACGTCACAAATGAATTTGAAATGGTAAGAGATGAAGCAACTGGAACTCAAATGGATATCGATGATATTGAGGAGGAATATGAAGATAAAATTGACAAATATGAAGATGATGATGAAGCTTAACATTGATAAAATTCAATGGTAGTTATATATAATCATAACTAATATATATTTATATATAATAATAATTATCAATTATTTGCTAACAACATTCGTTTTCTGTTTCAGATGGACGAGGACACAGTTCGTGAGTTGGTGGATGCTGACCTATCTTTCGATGCGGTCGAGTTGCTGGCACCTAACCCTCAGCCTGAAGGTGCATCAGGGAGTACGCGGAGGGGGCGTGGTCTTGCACGACTGATGATTCTTGACCCCATCCCCGAGCGACGTCCACATCTTGGGTTTGATCCACACACCCAGAGGTGTGATAACCTATGCATTTTACTAAGATTTCATTAATCTATTTACATAATAAATGTTTGATTATTGTTTTTACAGTTTTCCGCATATAGTAGTCGGACAGGGCAGCGCTATTTTTCGCAATTATTTTTCTCATCCATAGATGACATGGGAGCATATTCCTGTTGATGTGCAGCAGGCCATGTTCGGTCATTGGTTGGTACGTACGTAAATAAATAATTTTTATTTTGAAATTTATTTCATTTATAACTTGATATTTTGAATTATTTGTAGGGTTTATGGTATCCGATTGAGGATACCATGCGTGACGCCATCCACGAGGCATGGGAGGTGGCCATGCGTGATCGTTTTCGTCAGTTTTTTCACAATTTAAGAAAAGCTACCACGAAGAAAGCAGGAGTATCATATTTTGACGAGTCATGTAAAGCACACCGACCAGAGTACATTTCATCCCACGTATGGGATGGATTATGTGCACAGTGGTTGAGTGGTGGATTTCAGAAAAGATCATCGGTGGGGAGGCAGAATCGGGGGAGACAGGAGGTGACTCATCGAGCTGGGAGTCGTACTTTCAGTACTCATAGACAGCATTTCGTACGTACATTTTTTATAAATATTTTATATAACTTTAAATATTAACAATTTATTTTATATTCTTCTAGGTTATCGAGCACCCCGATATTATGGAGTACGACGTATATCGGAAGATGTACAGTGATCCAGCTACTGGGGAGCTCAGAGGTGATCGCCAGCGTCACATCGTGGTTAGTATTATTTGTTTTCAAGTTTAAAAATTAACTGCATATAATATATTCACAATTTTAATTTTAAATTGCAACTACAGGAGTCATATGAGACCACAGCGTCACAGACCCGGCCTGAGGGTCAGGCCGAGGCATTAGATCAGACTAGTGGCCATCAGTTTGATGAGGTGGCATGGATGCAGGTGACCCAATATGCCTTTTAGAAGGGTCAGGTAGTTGGTATCGGCTCTCGAATGACTCCTGGAGATTATTATGGCAGTGTTGTGATGTCGGCGTCTAGCTCGAGAGGAGCTCGTGCATCTTCTTCCGCTACACAGTATGATGATCAGTTGCGATCTCAGACTGAGTTGATAGAGAGTCTCCAAAAGGAGCAGGAGGAGATGCGTTGGCAGTAGCAGCAGCATAAGGAGGAGCGCCGATGACATCAGTAGGTGTACGAGGAGCAGATGAGTCGGTGGCAGCAGCTGCAGCAGGACCAGATGGAGTACATGCACCGACTCACTCATGCCTTAGGGATGGAGTTTCCTCCACCAGCAGATCCCCCCCTCCCCCTCCTCCTTCAGATTAGTTATTGTTTAGATGTTATAAAGTTTGTAAATTTAAAATATGACATTTTTTCTATTCAGAGTTTATGTCTCTCTTATACTGGTGTCAATATTGTATTATTTAATTACTATTTATTTTTAATACTTTATTATTTATTATTGGTATTTATTTTAATGTTTGTTTATTTTATTAATAATAATAATACTTTTAGTATTTTATTATTTATTTATATTTATTTTTGAAAATGTTGATAATTTTCATATTTTTATTTTCTAATTATTTTAATAATATTATATTTAGTATTTTTAATACATAAAAAGTTTCCAAAATTTTAATTAAAATTATAATTTTTTAATTATTTATAATAATATGAATTCGGTATATTATTATTTTTATATAATATTATATTATTTATATTACAATATTAATATGATTAATAATATTATTCATCTTTTATAATATTAATTTTGTTTATATATATTTAAATTTTTTAATATTTTAATTTAATTATAATTTTTTAAATTTTTGAATTATTTTTTGTTATAATATTTTAATGAATTATAATTGTATTATTACTATTATAATATTAATTAAATTTTTTTATTAATAATTTATTTTTATTATTTTTTTATACATATTTGCGACGGGAAAATCATCCCGTCGCAATAAATAATTGCGACGGGATGGTATCCTGTCGCAATTAAATTTTTTTAAAATTTTTTTAAATTGCCTATTGCGATGGGAATATTTGCCCGTCGCAATAGGAAATTCTGATGGGCCCGCCGCAATTACTTATTTCTTTTTTTGTTTGAAAAAAAAATTAACTCTTTCGTGACGGTATTCGTGACCCATCACAAATAACAGTTGCGATGGGCCAGTCGCAAAAGTGTTATTTAAAGTTTTTAATATATATATCGATTAGTATTTTCAACGGGACATATTACCATTGCAAATAATATTTTTAGTGACGGACCCGTCGCAAATAGTGTTAGTTGCGACGCCATTTACCACAACGGGTCATTTGCGACGGACCCCCGTCACAAATAGGCTTTTGCGACGGAGTCCTGTCGTAACTGACCCGTCGCAAATGGGCTTATTTCCAGTAGTGTTTTATCTTTCGATCATGTGTTCAATACCTACAGCCTTGCGAGATTTTATTGGTTTTCACCCGAAATATGTGATGTCCTTTTCTAAAACCACACTAATATAATTTCCAAAAATATGATGGAAATCCTTGAAAGAAGGTTAATCTCAAAATAGAATTTTAATTAAGGTTTTAAATACAACCTTAATATATAAATACTTTATCCAAATTTTAACTTAAACTATATATGAGTAGTTATCCTTGTAACCCTTTTGAAAAATGAAAATCAAAAATAGTAGAAGTACAGTCATGAAATAATCTTAGCATTGATCCCCCATGTGTCATATCATACCAAACATGTGAATACCTTCATCATATATTCTCTTTATATCATGTTCATAATCATAATTTCTATAAATCCTTAATGAAAACAAACATGATTTTAAAAGACAATTCGCCATTTATTCCGTAAATAGAATCTTATTTTAAAAAAAATCTATTGGAATCTGGGGTTCATACTTCTAAATCTATAAAATCAAAGTGATTTTATTTATAAAAAATTCATTTAGAGAAAGATAATCAATTCTTAGACTTATAACAAGTTCCACTAAAGGGTCCACAATATTTTCATATATCTTATTCTTTAAAAATAACATAGGAAATTCCCAACTATGGAGTTCCACAATAATCATGGATCACTTAATCAATTTTTATTGCATGTGTTTTTATCATTATCATTTTTCTTCATAGGTTGTTGGTTTTGATCACCATTATTAACCTTTGGATTTGGGATCTTTTTGGAGAAATTCTCAAACTTCGTACAATTGAAATACTGAAGTGTGGGAGGTGCATCATGATGAGTTTTCTCATTATTCACATCATTATATAATTTTTCCAATCACTTCAGCATTTATATTCTCAATGTCCTTCATTTCCACAACTAAAACATTTACCAGTCTGATTTTTACAATTCACAACACACGCTTTTTTCCACACATAGAGCACAAAGTAAAGATCATGTTCATATCTCTTTGGTTTATTGATGGTCCTTTAAAATCTATATTCATCTAATTGTTAAAACCATGATATTGATACATAACTCTAACCTCAATTTTAACTTTTATTTTTTAATGCACAATCTATTCATAGCTACTAAAGTCTCTTATGAAGAACTCCATTTTGAGACTTTGATTTAATCCACTAAAGAACCTATCAACCTTACTTTCTAGTTGGATGATAATTCCAGAATCATACCTTGAAAGTCTTGTGAAATTATCCTGATGGACACAAATAGATTCATCATCCTTTTTCTTCAACTCAAGGAACTCTTTTTCCATATTCTTATAAAGAACATCCAGAATATACTTATTCAATAATATGTTATTGAGATCATCCTAATACAGTAATTAAATTTCATATATCTTCTTTATATTCATTGTTATAGTATACCACTAGTTTTCTTCACCCTTAAACATATAAATAGCTATAATGACTTTCTCATGATCCGAACACTGGAAAATATATAATATCTATGTATTGGTATGGATCCAGTGTTTATAAATAGGTGTATTAGAAGACCTTCTGGAAAAATGTGGAAGTTTCCTCATGGATTACTTTATAGAATGTTCTTCCCTCCTTTAATCGTTTGAAAATTCATCTTGATTCAGATCTTGAGAAAGTTGTGTGACCATAGAAACAAGGATTTTCATTCCATATCCCAATGAATTTAGATCCTCATACGAAAAACTATTTCATTTTACCTCACAATCATCATTAACATGGTCTCTTTGGGTTCTAGTGATTTACTAAATTCAAAAATAATAGAGTAAGAAACCATTATCCTAGATAGGAAAAACATAATTATAAAAATTGAATTATAGAATTTCTAAATTATGACACCTTCCTTAATCTATGAATCCTTAGTTTTATCCTATTTTATTCATATCCAAATTATATTTAAATACTTAATGGTGGTTTGGAAGAGTTTTTGAATTTCCAAAGCATATCCCCTAGGAGTTTCAAAGAAGGTGTTCAGCAAGGCATGTTTCTGTGTACCAGATTACCCAAATTCAGTCCCAAAAAATATTGTCAGCGTTGTTACCACTAGTTACATCTATCCTATATCCACATCCACTTGTATTATCCAGATAGGGATTTATTTCTAGTAAACCACTCACTTTATCCTTTAACAAAATTCCATGACATTTTCCTATAATTTTCCTTATCCTTAAACTTATCCTTATACATGTCCTTAGTGTTCTTACTAAATTTTTATTATACTTACTTCCAAATGTTAAATATGCATTTTATCTGATACAAATTATGACCCCCACTTTTCATAAATATATGTTACATAACTATTTTGGAATACATTAAAACATTTTAAAAACAGATCCCTAAAGTAGTTTTAGTTTAGATCCTTTAGAACATGGATATGAAAACATTGGTACATAAGAAAGATACATTTTCTCCCACTAGGTTCTCCAAGATTAGAACCCCTCTTATACATATAAAAAATGAAAAATATTTCATAACCTAGTTAAGTAAACATTAAAATGGGTGAGCTCAAATGATCAGTAAGGGTATAAAAGAGAGATATGTCAGAATAAACATTAAAATAGGGGTATGAGAATGTGATCATAAAAATATAATATCATACCATGTATATGAATGACCATAAACATGGGTTATGGGATAAATCTTGGGAGTTAATAAGAAATGAAACATGATGAAATAAAAATCAAGAGCAATGAAATTGTAATAGATAAATAAGACATAGAATTTGCGGAATACATATATGAATAGAAACATTTATGTTAAGGATATCTAGAAATACCATTATAACATGTTATGCTTGGGATACCCCATGTTTAACTAATTCTAGATTTTGATAACAACCTATGAACCCACATTCATTTTTTATTGGGCTACCACCCATGTACCTTCTTGTTTTTGGGATTGGGATATAACCTGTGTACACTATCACTTTTAGTCTTGGGCTACAACCCATGTACCTTATTATTTTGAGGATTGGGCTACAACCCATGTAACCCCTGATCTGATATACAACTTATCATTATCTAATGATTTATAGGGATATATAGGTCCCACCCATCTCATAATAAATTCATTTATACATCTTCCACAAGATAATAAAGCATTCATCATATTAGGACCCATAAGAAAAGATAGGTTTTATAAAAATCAATTCATAACCCATGAAATGAAATGGGTATCATTATAATTTCATCACATTATAAACTATTAAAATAGATAGTTATAATAATAACTTCATGAAAGTATAACCCATGGAAAGAAGCGGGTTTCAAAATCATAAAACTCATGGAAGTGAAATGGGTGTCATAAGAATCATTCAATCAAAACATAAACCATACAAGAAAGAATATGAATGGAACTATTGGATCATTTACTTGAAGGGAATGAGTAACATCAAATTATGTTATCATAGATTGAAAATAACTTGGAATGATATTTTGAGAACATTTTTGAAGTAAATATACTTTCTTCATTGGAAATAGAGCTTTAAAACATAAAACCTTTTGAAATCTATTTTACTTAATAATATATAAAAGAATCTTGAAAACAATTTGAAAACCATTTCCTTGAAAAAAAAAATTAAAATTATTAAAAAAACCTTTTAATCATGAAAATAAATATTCAAATAATTGATGTGTGGGTAAGTCTATACAAGGTGTACAAGTTAAAAATAACATTCCTTTTTTACAGTAAAAATATTTTAAAAAATACTTGTTCAGAAAGAGAAATTAATATCCCCTTGAAAACACCGATAAATTAAAAAAGGGTAAAAATTTGTTTTTAATATTTTAGGTGAATAATATAATAGACTTAGGAAACCATTTTAGAAAACAATGTTATGTAGGAACAAAGATTTCTGACTGAAGAGAGGGTAATGTTAATATTTCTTAAAAACAAAATCTGGACTATATTATGTACCAAGTATAGAAAAATGTTACAAAAAATTTAATATATTATGAATAAATAGAATATAATGAAATTCATGAGTGTTATGGAGAGACGAATCATAATATTTCATTAAAGTAAGAAAAAACATAAATAATCTTGAAATTTGATGAGATTGTTTCATTAAACTCTTTCCAATTGGTAACATTGAACCATACTCCCCATTTAAGAAAATGAAATTAAATTAAGATTAAAATATCATGAAAATATAAAGATTCATTATATAACATATCAATGGAATTATATACACATCATTAAAAATATAGTGTCATAACATGACATGTGTCTCAAGGAAGGAAATTTGTGACGAAATAATTTTACCGATTTGGTAAATTTTAAAACATAAAAACCATGAGAGAAAGATCATAAAATTTTTATGTAAATACACATAAATTTAATTATAATAATAATATAATACATCCATGTGTATTATATACACCACAAAAAAGTAATGTGTCCTTAATAAAGCATGTATCTCATTGAAATAATAAGTGAAAAGAAATTCCCTAACCTTGTGTCTTGACTCTCGTCGTACTCATACATGATTCCTATATAATAAATGTAAGTTTGTTTTAAATTTTTTATAGAAGCATATTATTATATCTAGTACCATAATTTTTTTTATTATGACCTTATATTACCCTCTTGTTTACAATTATATGTTAAGGTTTTACTTCAGGTAATATCCACTTTGTTTTTCGCATGTGTCTTAATTAATTATATATTCGATCCTTATACTTATTCATGATCTAAAGAATTAAAAACATGATATAAATATAATTTAAATTCATTATATATATTGTAATAATTTATATAATATAGAATTATGAAATGGACTACATCTTTCATGAAGATGGTAAGTCGTACGTACTCATAAACATTCTTTTGGTTTTTATTATCGTATTGATAGGAAGAAATAAAATTACATATATGTATATATGTATATATATAATTATTATGGTATAATTATTATATCATATATATATATATAATATTATTTCACTAAAACCCTCCTTAATATATTAAATGTAGTGTGTGAACAAATCACATCTCTTTGAGGGGTCGATAGTCCAGACTTCCTCAAACGAAATAATTATATTTAGAAAAAATGGAAAGTAAAAAAGTTATGTGTTGGAAAAGAAATTAATAAGATTAAAGAAAATAATAAATCTAATATATTACATATATAAATATATTTTCCATCATAATTCCCACCATGAGTGGTGGTAAAGGAAAAATGAGCAATCATTTTTTAGTGATGCGGTAGTTCGCCGCGCACAAAAACCATATGTTCGTTATCCATTAGATTGATGTGTGTGTAAGGATAGGTTGATATCCTAGAATAAAAACATTACAGTATATTTAATATAATTTTTTTTTATAAAATTATGGAATAATGGTAGTGGAGGTGTGGAGAAAGAAAATAAAAGGAAGGATCTTGAAAGAAGTTGTTACCTCTTAATTGGGTAACTCCTTCTGGATTGTGGAAAACAGATTCCTTGGATTTCATTATTTTGAATGATATCCTTCCAGGAGGAAGTGAGGGATTTGGGTAAGTTTATTTGGTTGATAATTTATGAATCTAAGTTTATTTATAGGTTTGAAAAGAGGGAATTTTGGTGGCCTTTTATAGGGAAGGTAAAGGACACACTTTGTACTTTTGAAAACAAGTTAGGTGTACCCATATTTTTACCTAAAAAGGTAATATAAAAAACTAAATAATTGTAGGTTAATGGACTAATAACTTCTATCCAATGGGTTTTGGACAAGTTTATAGGTCTTTTGGGTCTTAAATTTATGTTTTAGTACTTTATTAACCTAATTTTTCTCTTAACCATTGTAATTAATTTTAATCACTTTCTCTAATATTTTTTGTTCAATAAAAATGTAGAACTTATTTAAAGTTTAAAATTATTATTATTCAAAATATGGAATCCATTTTTTCAAATTCTAATCAAATAATTTGTATAAATTAATTTAAAAATAATCCCACTGACCATATGACACTGTGGGTTTTTAAGGTAAAAATACACAAACATTTTCTATGTTTTTATACCCAGTTTCAAATTGAAATTTATTACAATGACCAACATTGGATTAATATATAAAAATATAAAATAATTTAACTTTTAAACCAAAATAAAATACAATTTATCCTTATAAATAAATTTTATGAAAAGCAGTGTTGAATTAAAAACTGGTTTTTTCACTATTCATACAAAAAAATGATGTTTCTCAAAAAAATAAAAAACAAATCACCATAATACATTTTTAAATAATTTATTCAAAAATTATGTTTATATTAACAATTTAAATTTTAAATTTTCCTAATATTAATTTTATTATTTTTTCCAAAAGAACCTAAAATGTAGTTTATTTGAGAAATAATATTTTTAAATATATTAGGACCTTGCCAAAAATTACCTCTTTCACTATCAATACGTTTTATTTATATAAAAAATTGTAAAAATATTATAAAATTGGTTATCACTATTCATATTACTAAGTTCAACATCTAGATTATATTTAAATAATTTAAATAATTATAATAATAGGAATACATTTCATAGAAACTTAGTGTTGTGTGTAACATATTCCATGTTAGTGATATGTGATGCATACACCAAGTAACAAGATAACCTAATTGTTCCTTATAATGAAATCTAAAATTTATGTTTTTTTCGGTGCATGATTAACTTTGTGTTTTTTATAAAACATACCAAACATAGTTCTTTAATATAAAATAAATTATTTTCAGTGTTACGTTAAATAATAAATATCACAAAGGTTAAATTAATTTAAAATAATAATTCAAAAAATACTAGGGTGTGACAAAAACTACATCAGAAGGTAACATGTTCTAAAGATCATTAAGCACAATCACATGGTGATCTCAAATATATAATCTCAACCCAATTGAACCTAAGGTCCAACCAATAGTGAATAAAATATCCTAGTTACCCATGATCATACCCTAGTATTCCCCATGTATCGTCCATCATATAAAAAAATCATGTTTGTGTCTCCCCAAAAAGATGTAATAAAAAATAAACTATTCAAAAAATCACAAAACATTAATGAATGAACATCCTAATGAAACTACTGATCACCCATGTGAAACCAAAACAAACACAAAAAATAAAATCCACCTAAAAACATAAAATGAAATAATCTTAATATAAATTATCACCCAAAACTAGAACATATACTCATTTCTCTATGAAAATAATTTCTCATCAACTAGACTATCCAATCAAGGATCACTAATAAAATCTTCTCAACTCTACATACTCGGTTCCTAAATAATTTGTTAGGAAAATTCCATTAAGGATAATTCAAAGATAAGAATCCCCCACACTACCAAGAAAATATACTAATACTACCACTCCATTTGGAATTTTTATAGATCCATACACTAAAGGAACCACAACTAATAAATAATAGGATTCAACCCAAAAGGGTTATCCCAAGATATAGTCTTGGAAAATTTCCTCAAAACCTTTTTGTGAGGCATTATTTAAATAACCTGAATATTGAACTCCATAAAGTCGTGTTTCCAAAATCATATTAAAAAATATTAATATCAATATAGGTAGAAAACAAAAACAACAATCATTATAAAAAACAACAACACTTTTCAAAACCTTTTTTTTACATTGGACCCCTTATTTTGGTGTCCTAAAAATCATTTCAAATGAAAACATATCTTTGAACAACTGTAAAAACATAGAATCATTCCATAACTATTAGGGGAAAAATATAAAACTTTCTTAATCACAATTTTATCTTATTATCCCATATTCATTAACATAATCATTCATATTAAATACACTTTTCATCTAAAAAAATATGACTTCGTTAAAACAATTCAACATAATCCTTCTTTTTAGAAAACCAACAAGGGTTAAAAATCACATTAACCATGAAATTATGTTTTTTAAAACCTAATATATTTTTTTTTAAAATACATAACCCACTTGAACTTCTAAATTTCATCTTTCATTTTAAATAATCCCACCACTAATAATTCCTAAAAAATCTCGGTTTTTATTTTAAATCATTGAGCATTTCCATAATCAAATTTTTTCTAATTTTCATAATGAAATCAAACACTTCCAAAAACAATATTTAATAACTAAATTAATTTTTTTTAAATATAAAATTTCTGATTTCCCACATAAAACACATTTTAGTATAGCCTAATTAATTTATAAACAATTCCTAATTCCTATTTTGAAATAGAAAAAATATTTCCAAGAAATATTACATTTTTTCATGAAAAAAAAATTCAAGAAAATCCCAAAAAGGAGCCATGGCACATTTCCCTCAAACAATCATTCACAAAAATTGAACATATCATAAGATCCAACGTGATTATTTTCCCCTTATAAATAATCACTCATAACCATCGAATAATCAGGGAGTATAAATTAAAAATCTAATTATGATGAATAAATGTGATTTATTATGACATATAGCTTGATGGGACATAAACCTATTGGGGATATATTCTTGAAATTTATAAAAAAATCATGTGATTCTTTATTGCATGATTTTTGTAGGCCATTAAAGATAACCTTACTCACTCAAATATTTTATATTTTCATTCTAAAGCATCGAGAATGATCCCCATGAAAACTCATACACACTAGTAGAAAAAGTAATTTTATCGTTGCATTTATATTATCGATTCAACATAACTAATGCTATATTAGTAAAAGGTCTATATTTCACTGTTGCTAATTATAATAACCAATTCCAAGATATATAGACTTTCATTTTCGGTTTTTTTTGTTAATAAAACTGAAATCGAAAAATCAGTTTTTGGCAATGGTTTTCCCACAAAATAACGCAAAAAATGTTGTTTTTTCATCATTTTTATTAATAACTAATACGAAAAACAATGAGTCTCTAATTTTTAGCATCAGTTTTTTGGAAAACAGATACTAAATTAATTTTTTAAAATTTTTTTAATATCCTTTTTAGTAAAAATTGATTTCATAACAGTTTAAAAACCCTAATACGAAACCCTTATATCGTATTTCGCTCATTTTTTTCTCTAGACCGACGATGCTCCCAATAGATACCAACACCGATGAGAAAACTAATGTGGATAATTTTGGTTGATTTAAATCCTATTTTTACAATACTTGACCATCAATCATTTATCCTTTCATGATCCAGGTTTTTATTTCTATCTATAACTCTTTAATGATCGATTGGCCTTCAGATAATAAGTTTTTTGTTGTTCTTTCTTTGTTCATTGTTTTTAAAATGTTATAATTTTTATTTTATTTTTTTATTTCCAAAGAATTCAAGTAATATTATCTATTTATTTTTTCTCTTTTATCCCTATTATAGTCGAGCAACACCGTGATTAGAGCTTTTTTGTTGTTATTTTTTCTTATTTGTTTTTTTTGAAATGTTTTAATTGTTTATTTTAGTGTTTTAATTACCAATAAATTCTTGGGATGTTATCTATATTCATGATCAATCTTTCATTATAAAAATTTGAAATTTTTATGTGGGTTTTAAAATTTTTGGAGATAAATTCTTTATCTATGAGTTATAAATTTGAATGACTCCTTCATTTAATTGTATGTATTTGAATTTTAATTATAAATTATTGTTAAATTTTGTTTTATTATATTAATTATTTATTTGATAGGATTATCAAATGGTTTTATTCTAGGTTATAACTAATAGGAATATTGATTTCTATTTTTGATGAATCTAGGTAGAATAGAAGAAATGTTGTCTGGTAGTCATTTAAAAAAATCTATCAAAACATGACAGAAATATCATTATTCCTTTACTATAGACATAAATAACTGTTTATAATTATAAATTCAAATAAAATAAATACCTATATTATTTTTTTATTTTATTCTTAATAATTGTTAACATCCCTCATAAGATCAAAAAAATTGATTAATTTTTTTAAAAAAATAAAATTATCGGTTTATATATAAAAGGTGGGTTGTATTCATATACACATGCTATAAAGAAAGACAGCCCAGGGACTCAACCCCATGACCGACGCCCCACACCCCAACCCCTACCATCCTTACTACCTGTGGGGGATATTTTTCTATATATATATTATCAAATGTTTATATGATTTAGAAATATGTGTGTGTGTGTGTGTGTGTTTATGGTAGTTGAAATTAGTTTTTATATCTTTAATTTTTTATTCTAAAAAAATAATCTATTTTTTTATCATCATGACATATCATGGAAAATAAATACCTAGCGTAGATTATATTATATTTTATTCTTAATAATCGCTGAAATTTTATGTTGACTACCAATCATTTATATTGTATGTTTTTATGTTTAAAATTAATTTGTTTATAAATTTATATTTAAAAGTTTATATGTTTTAATATATTCACTAATTATATTATGATCTCAGGTACTAAAATGATATTAATTGGATAAATTTTTGAATAACCACCAGTGAATATGTAAAACAAGTTAATGAATTATTATAATTTTCTAAAATAAATATTCGAAATGTCGAGTTTATTCTCTATCCATCTGTGATGTTTTTAAATATGATAAAGATAAACTCTATAAAAATCAAAGAACCATATCATTTTATATAGTTTTAGCCTTATTTATACGTATTAAATCTGTTCTAGTGAAAAAACTAAAAATTCAACATCCAATATTGATGAAAATATTCATAATGAGGTAGATGATCATATTGAAGAATTAATTCATTATTTAGGTGTTGAATCCATAATGAAAACAATATCTTTTGAATGATTGTATATAGATTCTGAGAAACCATTATTCCCAAGTTTTACTAAAAATATAGAGTGTTTTAAATAGTTTTATGATTATTTAACTTCAAAACATGAAATGGGTGGAGTGAAAAGATTTTCTCCAACATACATGAGCTTTTAAAAGAGATACTTTCTGTAGAAAACAAGCGTCCACATTCCAATTACGAGGTGAATAATTTAGTATGATCAATGGGGTTGTGGTATAAAAAGATATATGATTTCCCCACTGATTGTGTGTTTTATTAGAAAGAATATGAAGTTTTATCATGTTGTCTTACATGTGGGAAATATTGCAATAAGAAAAAATGAAAAATTCAACATATATTCACTCTCATGTACTGACATATAAACTCATGTGAAATCAATTTTTGTACTTTCTAATGATATCATCAAATAATTATTTCATACAATTCAGATAATTCAACTATGATTCACTCTTGGGTACCAAAATCACATCTATTGCTATAGAAATTAAGTACCTTCCAATAATTCATCATTTGAAGCATCTATTTGTAAATTCAATTGACACAAAAAAAAAGAAAAGATGGAATTCAGATGAGCGCATCTCTGATGGTAACTTACGTCACCATATTGATTCACTATAGTGGATGATATTTGATAAAAATAAATCATGACTTTGGATGTGAAGTTAAAAATATCAGAATGGGATTGTGTACTAATGTAATGAATCAATATTAGGTCCTATGTATCCAACATAGTTCATGGACTATATTTTTGGTAGCTTACAACTTGTTCCCACATCTGTGTATGGAGAAAAAATATATTATAATGAGCTTAAGGATTTCTGGACCAAAATTGCTAGGAAATGGTATTTTTGTGTATATTTTCCCATTCATTGATGATTTAAAACATTTATGGGAGACATGTGTTAAAGTTTTTGATTCATAAAAGAAAGAGTACATTCTTTTTCATGTTATGATAATGTTCACTCTAAATGAATTTTCGACATATGGAAACTTATCTAGATACAGTGTTAATGGACATAAAGCATTTATAATTTTTGAAGAAGGGAAGTCATATTATCAATTTCATAATAGAATAAAGATAGTGTATATTGGACATCAAAAATTTTTGTGAATTTGTTATTTTTATCTCAAATTGAAAAAAAAATTTAACAATTTATAAAAATACAACCTCCACCCACAACCATTGATATTTGATGAATATTACAACAAGGTAAGAAATATTGATTTGACATTTATAGACAAAAGAAGTTCTGGTCTTCAAAAAAATATCTAGAAGAAATATTATAACTTTTTTAAACTACTTTATTAGATATTTTTAGATATAAAACATAACATAAATGTTATACATGTTGAGAATACCATATGTGAAAGTTTGATTAGAAGATTTAGTGACATAAAATGACAGAAAAAATATGGATTGAATTCTATATTGGACTTGATATCAATGATAATATGTTTAGATTTATCTCCCAATTTGAAAGGAAATACAACACATTTACTTCCATCTTGTCACACATCAAGAAATATTGAGAAGAAGATTTTTTGTCAGTGTCTTCATGGTATAAAATTACATAGTGGTTATTCATAAAATTTGATTAATTTTCTGTCATTGAAGGATTTTAAATTTAGTATGTATGAAATATCATGATTTTCATATATTGATGAAATATCATCTACCAGTTACACAACGTGGTATATTTCTGACCACTGTCAGAAAGACTATCATCAGGTTATGTAATTTTTTTAAATTCGTTTTTAGAAAATTTATTGATCCAATTTGGTTATATGTATTGGAGAATTAAGAAGCACTTATTCTTTTTCAACTAGAAATTTATTTACCACATACATTTTTTAATATAATGGTTTATCTGGTGATTCATTTGGTGCATGAGATGAGAAATTGTGGGCCTGTTTATTTACGATGGATGTATCCTTTTGAAAGATACATGAGAATTTTGAAGGGATATGTTAAAAATCATTATCGAACAGAGGCCTCTATTGTTCAAAAAAAATGTATCTGAAGAGGTGATTGATATTTTTACTAATTATTTGTATTAATGAGAGCATATTGGTCTCCTGATATCTTGACATATGATAGTATATAGTAAAGGTAGAGGGATACAAGGATTAAAGGTAATGATCATTCCATGTGATGAAGTGATGTAGGAACATTTATACATTTTGAACAGCAGAAATGAGGTTCAATCATATATTTTATCACATATTATAGAATTCATGTTACGATATCCAAAAAAATGAACATGGGATGATGATTGAGCTTAAAATGACATTTGTTTCATGGTTTAAAGACAAATTCATCACAAATATATCTACTTTAGAAACATTGAAATTTTTGGTAGGGGAACCATATCTTAATGTGATCACATGGCCCTCTTTTGATATTAATGGGTACTCATTTTACACAAAGATGATGGATGATAAGAGTACCATTCAAAATAGTGGTGTAATGATCATCGCTAAAGCGCTGCATATTTTGAGTGAAAAGGATAAAAACTGAATTTCTATATCAACGCCATATTTTGGAGTTCTTAAAGACATATAAGAAATTGATTATATTAAATTTAGACTCACCATATTTAAGTGTACTTGGGTTTCAAGTAATAATTGTGTGAACTATGATGAATATGGGTTTAAACTGGTTGATTTGAAAAGATTTAGTTACAATGATGAACCATTTATCTTATCCATACATGAAAAGAAAATATTTTGTGTCATTGATCCATCGAATGGATAATGGTACATCATTTTTTAAGGGAAAATAATCTATATGGATGATGATAATGATGATGATGTTATTTATTTATATGAATCTTATTCATCAATTACACAATTTCCAAATAACAATGATTATAATGCAGACATAGTGAATGCAAAATGAAATGACCATGATGAAGGGATATGGAAAAAAACTAAATTACTCTCCTAATTAATCTATTAATTGTTTACATTATATTCCTTTTTTGAAATTTACATGTGTAAAAACTATATTATTTTGTAACTATTGGATATTTAATTTTATATATTTGATTTCTCTTTAAATTTTGATATTTCATGGTTATGGTTAAACATTTTTTCATTTAAATACCTGATAGACATTATTGTATTTAGGTTTATTTTATGCATATGAGAACATATTTTCAATCTTTGATATTTATATTTTTAAATGTTTATATCTTTTAATAGGAAATTTTTATATTTAATAGTTGACTCTGCATATATTTTTTATCTAAGAATCATAACATCATTATTTTTTAAAAATATACATATGTGTGCTGCTTTTTTACTTACATGTTTCGATGTTCTTTTTTTCTAACTACTAACTTGTCTAATAATATTCAGGTATACAATAAATTCATTACATTTTCCCATTATAATGAAAAATACATATATAGATACAGAGTAACATCTACCATGGTATTTTTCATTTCTCATAATATTAAATATCCAGTAATATAATTAGTTAATTAAACAAAGCTTTTAATTTACAAAAAATACAATTGCATCACTACTTATGATACTTCAATAGGGGGTCTTATAATTTTAGTATTTAGAAATCGAATTATTGTGTTGTTAAATGTGGAATTAAATGTTCACCAAAACTGTCACTTTATCATGGAAATAAGTGATTACATATTCATTTTGATGATAATAATAATGAAACTATCCCAAATGATACATAGTTTATCAGCTATATCGGCATTCATAGTCATTGGAGGATTAGAATTTTATATCCTGATTAGAAGTATGTTGACAAAATGGATATATATTAACTTTAGTAAGACATGAAGGTAAGATATCTCAATTGATTTATTTTATCTCATTTTTCAAATATGATATATTTTAAATGAATAATATTTATATTATGAAATTATATATGACATTAAATGTTGATTAAATAAAATTATTTATAAAAATATGTCTTACATTAATGGCGGTTTGATAGAGGTAATTAAAAATAAAGTTGAAAAAAAAATTATGTGTTTGGAAAGAGTCTAAATGAAATACCATGCCTCAAGTATCCATTTTTAGATGAAGATACATTTAAGAAATTTGTTTCCACCCAAAATGATGAAACATTTTAGCTATGATAATAATATTATATTATATTGTAAAATTTCATATATATGTACCTAATTAATTTTTATTTTACTTTTTATATAATAGGACTCTAGGAAATTCCATCAAGAAATCCAGTTCCAGAATGTTTACCATCATAATTTACCCCATAGATTGTATCATTTATTTGAGAAAAAATATTGAGGAAATGTTTGAAGCACTAATAGCTCACTCCACTAGTGGTTTTGATTACCTCTAATTCAGTCCTCCATCTCCACCCACCCTCCATGAGAAATGTAAAATAGAAAGAAGAATACAAAATAAAAATTATCTTATAGATAAATCTAAGTAAGTAGATAAAATAATTTTAAGTAAATAATTTTTATTTTCATGAATTTTTGAAATTTAAAAATTAACAACAATAATATACAATTTTCATTTTTCATTCCAAGATGAACTTCATAAGAAATCAAAAAAGGGAACTTTTATCACTGATGATAGGATAGACATCCTAACCATTGTATTAAGAAATACAGAACACCCCATCCACATAAGAGGATATTAGGTGGGTGTTAGTATTTGAAATGATTTGGTTATAAAAGTAAACAATCAAGAGACCCATAAATCGAATCCTTAAAATCTAAGATGAAAGATAAGAAATAGTCCCTAGGAAATCAAATTCAAGAATCTATACAGTAGAATATGTGAGAAAAAATGATGATATAGTCATAGATTACACAACATTACCAGCCCGACCATCCTTCACAGCCTGCCTACTTGGATCCTCCAACTCCTTGCTTGAACCCAACCTTGTATTGTGAGTTGTATGTTGGAGATCCAGATGTACATATTTTCGCATTTGGATTCATACATTTTTGGGGGATTCTTTACATCACCATCCTATTCTGATGGTTCAGGTTCGAGTATAGATATATGATATTATGGATCATACTACTCTACTACCATTCCCTACTATGGATATTACCATAATTAGGGATTGTATGGGTCATTTTTTAATTTTTCCATCTAGCATTCATTATCATATTTCATATGAGGTATGTGTTTTTTTAATATTAATTACATATGAGTTTCAGATGTCATCCAATATATATGGATGAGACTATCCATTTATAATATTCTTCAAGTATATCATGGATCTAATTGATTTTAAAGTTCTCATTGTTCCTATGTTATATTTTTTCCTTGTAAGTAAATTAAAGTTTTAGTTTAAATTTTTTTACTTAAAGATGGTGTAAATTGAGTAACTAAATTAATTTTTTAATTAGATCTCTACACACGCTACTTGTTCAAAATGACATAACATGTGTTTATGGTTTTATAGATCTAGAATATATTTCAATGGGTGTTCCATATGTTTCGACTGAAAATAGTGCGGAATATATATATAAGTGAGTTGTCATCAGTTAATGATATTGGGGGTTGGTTTATTCCATTTCTTGATGGGTAAGAGAAGAAACATAATTATGAACTTATTTTCATTATAATTTCATTCAATTTAATGTTTTTGTATTGTATGGGTACTAGATGTTAGGTGCATTCAACCCAAGTGAAAACCCATTATATTTCCTTTTCTCTTTATTATGTCATGTTCATAGAAAATTGTAAACCTTGTTAGACAAGTATGATTTTTTAATTTTTTATATTCTCATTATGTTTAATTATCATTATTTATACGTGTATTATTAGTTAATATATAAATGTTCAGGACATGGAAAAAATTAATAAAGATTGTTTCTCAATAAAAAATCCAAATGCAATCAACTATGTGATAATAAAGGTAATTATTTTGGATATTATATATTACTTGGATATTCGGATATATATATATACTAGTTTTTATTTTCAAATTAATTTTTTATTAAATATAGTGTCATCGTCAACAAGGATATGTTGAATGTGGTTATTATGTTCTACAATTCATGTATGAGATAATCACAACTTGGGTAATTGTTGATTATGATCACGTTAGTCATATTAATTATTTTTCTTTTCTGTCATATTATTTTTTTAATAATATATCATTTGACATCATTTTATAATTTCAATGATGTCGATTTGTACATGAAAAATGAACTTAACCATCTTTGATCTTTGTTTGAAAACTATTTTTTCAGTATTATTATGATTTAAGGTATGCATATTCTTAATTTTCTAATTAATATTAAATTTTTACCAATAAAATATATTTGAAATACTAATTCTCTTGTTATAATATGTGTTTGAATGTAATAATATCAAACAAATTCTTCAACAGTAACCAACAATGATCATGTTTTAAATTTCAAGCATGTGATTTTAATTCTATTATATAATACAAATGCGTAGATATTTTTGGTAATTACCTAGATAAAAATATTTATTTTTTTATAGTTTTTTAGTCAATGGTACATATTTTTTAATTTTTGTATGGTTTTTAATATTACAAAGATTTTTATTATTATGGAAATGTAATATTCAACGATTTCAAAAAGAAATTTAATTTCGGTGTCATTTTTTATAGAAACTATTTCCTAATCATCAAAAAAATATCATGGTTTTCAGTGTTGTTTTTCATAGGAAACCAACACCAAAAAACAAAACAATCACATTTTCGGTGTCATTTTTTAAAAAACCTACATCGAAAACCTTTTTCACTCCGCCTTTATTAGTATCGGATAAAAACCGACGTTAAATAATGTTATTTGCACTAGTTCAATTCCAATAAGGATAAAACCCCATTATATACAACCTAAATCCAATAACAATAATAAAAATAGAAACAAAAAACTTGAATAACCATGGAATCTAAAGAATCATCAGGAAAAGAGGTGATCGGAAAACCACTCATGACCTACATATTGAGTCCAAACAATGGTCATAATTTTAATTATAAGAGACACCCCAAATAAGAATATATTACTTCAATAACCTAGGACCTCTTAAAAACCTAGGATATGATACCATTTATAATGACCTAACACAAGCATACCAGACACATTACACAATGTAATCTGTTATAGGGATTGAATGGTGTTCTTAGTCCCCACAGGTTGACAACTAGTTCCTAGGTATCAAGCACACACATTGGAATAGTTTCACCCTTATAAAATAATATATACAAGAAATGTAATAAATTATTAATCTATCATGAACTATCCAAACATTAAACATCCTTGTATATAAAATAAGTAGAAAAAACATATAAATTTTCCAAACATAAAAGAATCATAATAAAATTCTAACTAAAATATACATTAAATAAACATATTCTTGAAAAATATACTTAAGAAATGAAAATAAAATATACAAGACTTATATGGTCAATAAAAATTCCCAAAAAGGAAAGAAACTCAAACTACTCTACATGACTCACAGTTACTCTTTACAACCACATTTCCTTTGATGGACCAATAAGAACATCCAACTAAAATCTAAAATTAGTCACGTAAAAGGAACCTGAATAACTACATACACATATATACACAACTACGTATACTGGGTGTGAGTGAAACATGCCTAGTAAGATCTCACTAAAGAGTATATGAAATTACAATAAAAAATAATTTATTAATTATAGTTTGAGCACAAAATTGAAAGTTATATTTCTAATTTAATTGATAATACATAATTTAAAAACCACATATTTCTTCATTTTATATTTTAAAACCCTATGAAACAAGACCATACAAAAAATAAGGCACAACAAATTTAAAATCATCAAATTTAAACCCAAGAAATAAATAATTCACTACATTAAAAACTCTTTTAAATACTATATAAGAATTTTAAAATTTACTTTCAAATATATATCTTTTTTCATCCAAAAATCTCGTACAATATCATATTTAGAAAATAATTCACTTTCACATTATAAACCACACTTTTCAAACAATTTAAAAAAATATATTTGGCGTCAAACAAAATGATAATAAAAATAAAACTCAAATATCAATGGAATCAAGATATCAATAATGAAAAAAATAATAATAATAAACTACAGTATTGTTCCATGATATAAATTAGAAACTTGAAGATACAAATATAATTTTTAACATGATCAGCCAAAATAACCTAAAAGATCTAGAAATCATGTTAGTTATTATAGGATGTAAGTAACATGATCCTTTACTGGTGAGTGGAACAATAAGCTATCATAATATAACTCTTCAACATCACAGTGGTACTAAACAATTATTCAGAATATATAATCCTCCTCAGGTGTGCTCATGATACCATGAATCACACAATCTAACCTATTAGAATTCACTTCTTCTAACCAGGAAACATTCCCTAGTTAGTGAAGAATATACACAAAGGGTTTCACTCATCTAGGTCACCAATTAGTTACCATGTATTACTATGACATCAATAAATTATATTGAGTAGATAGAAGTTAAATAATATCATTATATAAAATAATTTCCAAGCATCTGAAATGAACCTCATCTAACCTCCTACACCCTTGAAAAAATAAAATACCCTTTTTAAAATCCATGCAAGAGAATAAATAATGAACATTATATAACTTCCAACAAGGGTCCATAGTATAGAATAAGTTCAAAAAAGTAAACTATAAATAGTTTCAAACAACTTTAGAATAATGAATTTATAAAATTCTATATGGACCATTCCAAAAAAAATCTTGAAATACTTATCCATTTTACCTTCCATAAAAAATTACTTTAAAACAAGCTTTGAAAAAAATCCATTCCCAAATACTTTGAAATCCATTTGGAAACTAAATTTTTTCAAAAATATCTAAAAAATAACCTTGAGCACAAAAAATCAATAAAAACCATTTCAAATGGGTTTAATACACTCCTTATAGATAAAATCACTCTTTGAAATCGTGTAACCCCTTCTTTGGTAAACAACGGTGCCAATAACCTCTTTAAAATCCAAATTTTCTAGGAATTTTAGAAGAAACTTGACAAAAAATGTTCAAAATTGAAGATATATTTTGAAAAACATACTAATACTCTTTATTACTGGTATTAAAACCATTAAAACCCAATTTTAAATATGTGATTATATCAAATATACATTTAATTACATGATAAAGCAATTGAAAACACCCAATAATTACATGAAATGTAATATAAGGTATATTTCATAGAAACACATACTGATTTAAAGTAGAAACTAACCGTAATGTATAACCTTCAATGGAAATCACACAACCATGAAAGAAAATGATAACTACACTCCCAAAAAAATCTCTATCATTAGACTCATTTTGAACTACAATACCAACTTGTATAGTTTTTAAGGTTCATGAGAGAATAGAAAAAATGTTTGAGAGAAAAATAATAAGATAATAATAGGAAAGGAGGATATTACATCTATAAATATACTCAAAATCCACAAGTAGGATGATCAAAATGTAAAGATAAGGGAGGGGACTCCCCTTGCGTGCACCTAGGGTCAACCAAATGAAAATGGGGAAGGTGGAGGGAAAAAACTGGGTTAAATGTTGGATTTGGTTCACTTTAACCAACTTATATATACTTTATGATTACATATATTCATGGTTTTGGATATTAATAAAATGTTCTTATCAGATAATGTTTATACTTCTGTGTTACATTGTATATGATAATTTCATAAGGATACATGTCATACTAAAAGATCATTTCAGTTCCCCACTATGATAAAAACCTTAAAGTTATATGATGGTATCATTAAATAAATGTTTTATGGATGGATGATATCATATTATGAGACATAAATGATATAGTCTATTAGGGTTCGGAGGCTCATAAGACATTGATACATTTTATCATGATGATCATCATTGGTAATCCATAATATAGGTTATGAGAACATGATGTGCATATGGAAAGTCCACATTTATATATGTAATTGGATGTTTATATATGTGGACATGTGTAATGGTCTTTAGAATTTAATATTATTACTATTTCATTTCACGAGCCATATTCTATGGGGTATTAATGAAAATCATGATGACATGTTATCAAGGCGCATGATAAGATACGTTGGGTGCATCCCAACTGATATTGAATTAATTAATAAAATAAGAAAGGAATTATACTTTCTATTATTCCATGGAATTTGATATCAGAAGCCATTTTTTGGGAATGTATTTTCCTAATTAAGTCCACAACTATGGAATTCCATCGATAAGTTCATTTTTTATAAATTCAAATAAAGATATATCGAGCACATAGGTTGATGACACTAGTATAAAACCTTATTGATTAGAGATATCGAGACATAGAGTACATAGTTTTCATTCTTATGTGGATATTTTCATTGAGATATTTAATTTCACTCTCTATGGATGATTTTCTGTGTTGTTTGATGTTAACATTGTATTTTAGGCATTTTTCTAAATGTCATTGAGAACGAAACATAAAAGTTCATACACTAATTTTATCCAAAACATTAATTAAATTCTATATTAATTTTACATACTGAATAAATATTATTCCTATATAATGTTTAATAATTATTCATGTATAGTGGATATCAATCATTTATCCATCGATTATTTGAGAGAATATATTTGAGTTAAGTATTTAATATATATTTATTAATAATTATCGTGAATATAATATTTATTTATTTTTTAGTGAAAATGAAATTATAATCATTTATTTAAATAAATAGTTATTATTCATTGTTCAAAAATTATCAAGGAGGAATTTCCAACTAATTTATGCATCAAGATATAAATGATATAGTAAATCTTAATTTTATAATGTTTATTTATATAGAAGATTAGAGAATGTTATGTAAATAATAATAATGGTATATTATTATTATTATTATTTATATACGTTGTTATCTAGTGATTATGTTATTTTTAAATTGCATATATTTAATTACCAACCCTAACCAAGCTCTATAAACACCCTGTTATATCATTTCCTTGGTAAATTAAATGATTTCCAACATTTTGTGCTATAAAATGTAGAGATAATCCTCTCAAGACCTAGGGACATCTTCCTCTAGAATTTACTCAATAATTGAGAGTGATTATCCTCCTCCAACCACATGAATCTACAATGAATAATAGGAATACATCTACATCAAATATATTCTTATAGTAATCCATGGAGAAAAATTAAATCTTTAGAAACATTCATACTAGTACCTGGGGATTTATATAATGGAATTCATGGGGTTTTGGAGAAAATATGGATCACTAATTAAGGTATTTTACCCTTGAATCCTCAGATAAAATGATTGTATAACAAGAAAAGGTAATCTTCATCTTCAATGAATAAATAATTCTAATGAAATATAATTATTTATCTAAATTAATCAATTATAAATTACCTGTGATGATCATGTCTGACGGATGTTTTGGTTTCTATTCATATTTTTTATTTGAAAATATCCCCAAAATTTGGTTATATTTTATTATTGAACATGGTACCAACAAATTATATTATTCCCCAGAACTTCCAAGTGGTATCAAAGTGGTCATATAATAATTTATAATTATTTAATATTTTTTTTGATCAATTATATAAATTTTTTTCATTTTTTCATTGATAGTTTTTTTATTTTTTTAATATTTAATTAAATTAACATAATTTGATAATTAAAAATTATTCCTTCATGTTTCATATGATCATTAATAGGTTAATATTTAGAGAAAATAGTCATAGATTCTAGCAAAGTTGGATTTAGTTCCCTAGAACTAAATTCTATATACATTATCATTACCATTTTTCGAGATTTCTTAAATAATAATAAATTTAATATGACATTAGGATTATTATTTTACATTCCATTGTATATAATAAAGTCTTAAGGGTTCATGTCACACTGAAACGTCTTAAAATTTACTCACTATGATGAGAACATGGAAATTTTATGAAATTATTGTTAAATACTCGTTCTATTATCGGGTAGATATAATTTTCTAGGACTCAAATGATATAGTCTATCATGGGTGGATATTCATAGGTCTTTGAGAAATATTTTCAAGATGTACACCCTTATTAGTCATAATAAAGGATTTTATGAGAACATTACCCTCTAGTAAGAAATCCACATTTATATGTGTCATTGGATGTGTATATTTACTAATTTTTTCTATGGCCCTTACACATAAATATTTTTATTAATTCATATTTTGAGTGACATAATTTGATATACTCACCAAAATCATCATGCCATATGTTCATGGGAATTAGGGTATGATGGGTACATCATGATTCATATGTATTTCAGAATAAAGTGTGAAAATAATTTTCCCTTCTATTTTTAATATTAATTAATATCTAATGATCTTTAAAGGAAATTTAACTCTCTAATTAAGTCCCTTATCATGTTTCTCTATCATCATGTTCATTTTCTAAAATTTATGACATCAATCATATTGGTTGATGATGCTATTACTGAACTTGATTGATTATAGATATTGAGATAATGAGATTATATTACATGGTATAGATTTATATATAGATATTTTCATTAATACATTTAACTTATTTCTCTATGGTTAAATTAACATGATGTTAGACACTAACATTTGATTTTATGTGGAACTATTGAATTCCACTAAGAAAGAGGCCTTAGGGACCACACACAAAGTGTATCTAGAGAAATTTTTAAATTATATATGAATTTAGCATGTTGAATAAATATTATTCCCATATATAATTTTATAATTATCTGTGTTTGGATGATCACAAATATTTATTCACCAGTTATTGAAGAGAATATATTTGAGTTGAATATTAAATATATATTTACTCTCTATTTTAGATAAAATAATATTTATCTATTTATCATTGAATAGTGTTGTGATATTTATTTATTTAAACAAATAGTTGTTATTCTAGGTTCAGTAAATACTAAGGAGGGATGAAAGGTTGAGTTAATGATCCTATGAGAATTGAAATTTAAATATTATGTGAGTAAAATTTAATTAATTTATTTAACAAATAATTTTAATTTATCTATGAGGTTTGCACATGTTTTGTAATTTTGTTTATTATTATTTTGACTTGGAGTCAAAAAGAGATTAACATAATAATAAGGAACTATGTAAAATTATCTTTTCTCCAACCTTAGGTCTATAAATACCTCATTATTTCATTCTCTAACCCTAACCAATCCATTCTAATCCTTACGCACAACAAATTATATGGAGAATATTCATAATCCCTAGAGACCACTTCTCTTAAAATTCTATCAAGAGTAGAGAGTGCTACTCCTCCACCCTCTCGAGTATTGAGAGAACAAAATGATCATTCAAATTTTAAGATATACTAATTATGATAAAAAGAAGAAGGATTCTAGAGTTAAATTCTTCTGTGCTAGCACCTAGGTATTTCGATGAAAACTTTTGATGGTTCGAAGAGCATGATTGGACCATCACTTGGGGGATTCTACCCTTGAACCCTCTTACCAATGTTATGGAACTCCAATAAGTGTCTACAAGATTGTCAAAAAATAATTAATTTCAACACTATATAATTATTAATCTAAATAAGTAAATGAAAAATTATATGTGATGATCCAATATCATGGATTATGGGTTTTTAATTTCACCTATTTATATGGAGAAATATAAAGGAGTTGATTTATTTTTTTCTTCACAGTCTTGACATCTTCCAATATTCCTTGGATCCTTTTAGTGGTATCAAATATGTCACATATCAATTTATAATAAGTTATTTATCATTAATTGATTATATACATTGTTGTTAGTTTTGGTTTAATTGTTCATTAAATATTATTGTTGGGATATACTATTTTTTTCCTCATTATCTCTCATAAAATAAAAAATGGATTAATTATATGTTAAGAACATCCAAAGATCCCATCTGGATGTTATGAGGATTTTGGATGAATAACATAGGATTATAGAACATGTTACTCATAAGTATTCATCATGTACTTATGTACACTATACCAGTATAATCCATGATAAATTTTTGTCGTCATGTAGTAAATACAAAAAAAATGTATTAATACATGATTCATGTTGAACAGAAAATCCTAGAATATTGTTGTTTGGACAACAAATTTCCAACTCACATACAAACCATGTAATACATACATTTTAATAGTGGAAAAAACATAATAAAATATGCCTTGTGTATTTATTATGTGACACATGTGACTGAAAACCATGAAACTAAAAAGTCACAGGACATGTAACCCTCATACATTTTATGTTCGTCATAAATATATGTTTTGGAATACACACCCATTACCTATATGTTTTTTATGGATATATGGTGTAAAGATATACATGAAATGTATCTTGCTTGTATAAGTCATGTATCTTACCTATTTAAGATGAAAGTAAAATTAATTATTTTATTTAAACTCAATCAACGTGTGTATGTTCATTGTTTAATTTATTTATAGTACACACAATGTGATATGTTTTATACATATATTAAATTATTAATTATTTTTTATCTCCACATACACTAAAATAATTACATTATATGTAAACAACATATGTATGTTTATCATTTATTGATAGTATGTTCCATGTAATTATGACACAAAAATTTTATGTTATATGTTGTACAAGTAAACAGTACATGACCATAATACATGAAAATTTGTTTAGATGGGTACTTGTTGTATTTCAAGTACGTACATGATTTGTACATAGATAATTTTAAATAAAATAAATTTTAATTTATTTTTTTAAACTAAAATAAATGGGAATATCAAATAAAGTTTGGATGGAAATTAATATTAATAAATTAATTAATTTAATGTTCAAATAATTAATTTATTGAAGCATGCTTTATGTAACACCCCAAACTCCTAAAGTAATAATATTGTATTCGATTTCATGTATTACACACAACAACAAGAGTAAAAGTGAATATAACATCCTGATATGTTACAATATATTTACTATTTTAAATAAATTCAATATATGATATAGTATTCAATGAACACAACACCGATTTTACCTTTCATTACATTCCAGAAAATGTTTTTCCAAATACTACTAATACTATTATGAAAATTATCTCATATTAATTTTCATGTTATGAATAGAATTGAATAACTTATGAAAATATATATCTGAATTCATTGGTTAGCAATTAATTAGAAAGGAATATAAAATCCAATTGAATATAAAAGAAATGTTTTATAAGCCAAAAGTGTTTAATCTTAAAAAAGAAAATTAAATTTTATTAGAATATGATCTTAATTAAATTTATATATTACATATTCAATAATATTTTTTAAAATTTATCCAATATATTTTATAGGAATAATTTAATAACAAATCCAATTTTACACGTAAAAGATGTATTTTTCTAAAGGCAATTTTTCCACCCTTTAATGGTGCACTTTATCTAAAACCAAATTTTGAAACTTTTATAAATTTCAAATAAAAAAATAAAATTCACTTCTGAATGATTAAATTTTTTGTGATTAATTAATTTCTTTAATTTCTTAACAAATTCCAAAAAAGTAATTATTTAGTTTATAATTAAAGAAAATGAATAATACAAAAAATATTAAAAGTAAAGTAAATTGAATTAATTAGTGTATTAATTGATTTTTTAGATGAGTACATAATGTTACACTGGTGTAGAAATAATATATTTTAATTACATCACTGCATTGATATTTTTAAATTCAAATTAAATAAATAGTGTCTAAATTCACATTAATGTTATTTTCTAATAAACGATAATTTATTAAATGATTTAAAATTACATAAACTCATATATTCTATCAAATTAATTTCCAATGTTACTTAATATAAAATATGGTCCATTAATGGATCAATTTTTTATTTTTAATGAAAATATTAACATTTAAATAGTTTAAACTTTGTTAGCACGGTTACAGTTTAAGTCGGTTTTTTTCACGTTACTTGCGCTTGTGTTAAAATTAATTTTCAACACACAAAGGATTATTATTTTATAAATTAGATATAATATTTATAATAAATGGGTTCAAATTATATAGTAATTATCATTTTATTTTATTCGTTATAGATGAATTTCCTTGGTTACAAAACTAATTACCATAATGAAATTGAAAAATCTTAAAGTAAATTTTGGATCTAAAGAAAAAATAATAAAAATGCATTTTTTTGTTTTGGTGATGTGTCTCAACCATAATTTCCATTAAATATAATATTTTTTATTTTTTTAGGCATGTGACATAAGGGATACCTCACAATAGTAAATAATTTTGAGTATTTATAAGAATGGAACTTCTCTTCATCTATAAAAGGGAAATCACTCTCCCCATTCATCTCACCAATAATGCCATTTTTATCATCCAAAAACCTATCCAAATAACTCCCTAAAATTTATACTATCATTCTAGAAGCCTTATTTGTGGTATAAATCAATCCATTGAATGTTTTAGTGTAAACCTAAAGAGCATACCTGAAAAAGAGGTAATGTTCTCTTAAAATCATTTGTATTTTGTTTCCTTCTCCACCTAATTCAATTACTATTATAAAATGATTGTATATTAACCACATTATCATAAATATATTAATATTTTTTTTATAAAATGATTAATACCAATAAACATACACACTTTCATAAAGTTTGTTGTGAAATCATTATTCACATATATGGTGGACAATCGCCTTGCGAACCAATGTCATTTATTTTTCCATTACCACCTTTCAGGGTTGGGAATAATGCTGAAAATACTATTTATATATGATATATATTATATTTATGATATATTTATGCCTTTTTAATTTTTATATAACAAATTAATGCATTATTTTAATTTTTTGGAATACGATAACATCGTTCATGTGTACGGCGGACTATCACCTCGTGAAGAGTTGGGATTCATTCACGCTTTACAAAGAATATATTAATGATTAATTTAATAAAAATATGGGACATATATGAAATAATAATGATACTATAATGATGATATATATATATATATCATTTACTTTTATTTCTATAAATACAACAAGAAAATGGAAATGATGTTCATGCGTACGTACGACCTACAGTCTCTAAGAACGATGTTTTCCATTTCCTATCACAAAATTTTATGGATTAAACTAAATAAATATAAAATGAATATGTTTGTAATTTAAATCATGTTTTAAATTATGGATATGGTTAAATAATTATCTTATCAAGAGGAAAAAAAACAAATCAAAACATACTTGAAAAATAACACCACTATGACCTGAAACAATGAAAATATTGAATGATTTTTAACAAACAGGTGATAAGATTTCATAAAAGGATAATATATGATATTATAAATGGTAATATGGTTCTTTTACAAGTCAATAACATTATCTTATCCAATATATGTGACTTTAAATAGTTTTTAACTAAATGAAAGTGTATGGTAAGGTATTTCATCTCAATTTACGTTCCATTTAGAATTATTAGTTTTTATGAATAAATTAACTTATATGTGGTTTATTTATATCCCATTTGACATTTAATATCATAATTCATCCATGAATAAATGAATTTTAAGTTTTAATTTGATTTAACTCATCCAATGGTATTTGACTTGAAAATTACCAGGTGGTAGAGTATAATTTGAATTCCTTTTGTGATAGGTATCTTGATCTTGAAATAATCACTTTCTTGGAATCATTTTTCATTGGAAATAATATTTATTTTATATATCCATATTCTTATATTATGGATATTATTATTTCCTAAACCATATACCATTTTTACATATAGTGTTTCCTATGAAAGTTATATGATTTATTAGGGAAATATTGATAAATATATATCATTTTCTCACTAAAGATATTTGATAACTCAACTTTTTTATAATTAAAATTTATTATTTGATATATGAATAATGTTTTATAAAAGTAGTGAATTGGTTGTGAACTCGTTAATGTAATCCCCTCGATGCATCTCTAGTCTCACGATACAAATCAGTTGGCTAAATCAGATGGGTTTCTACCCACACACATAAACTATCTTGAGGATAGATCATGATAATAACTATCTTGAGGAAATATCATGATAGTTTACACATAAAAAAATATGGATTCCATAATTATTGTTATTCCATGTTATTATTTTATTATTTAGAATATATATGGTCATGTTTCAAGCTCATATGATTATTTATATGACATTATTTTTTCAACTTTTTTCCTTCCATATTATGTTCAAGTTATTGATTAATTAGCATGTATTTTAGTCATTTAAGTTTCCATGAAGATTATTCTTTATTTATTTAGGATAGATTATACTATACATAACACTTTATAATAATTTTATATAACCCTTATTTTTTTCCTTTCACCGGGTTATGAATAATAGATTTTTAATTAGTTTTATAGGACATAGTTTATTATATTTTATTATGTACTGTGTTTTATTTTCAATTACTAATGTAAAATGGGTGTCATGTAGGTAATAAATTTTTTCAAAACTGGTAGATTATTCATTTATTTTGGATTTTAATATTCTATCTATTCCAGTGTAATAAATTAATGCACTTACTCCAGAATACTAGGGTTGGGGTTGGTATAGTCTGTATTAGTTAATGTTTATTAGAAACTTTAGAAACAAGATTTAGGAAAATATATATTAGAGAACATAACCCTATGATAGTAATTGAACATAATAATAGAATAAAAAACTAATTTTTTGGGACTGAAAATTATTATTTATAATTATATGATCGAATCTAGTGTATTTATTTATATAGAAATATCTCCTCATAGAAGGAAAGTGAAACTCACCAATGCATGTGATCCAAAGTGTAAGAATGATCATTAATTATATGGGATTAAAAATATATTTATAACAGAACTAGTATCCCAAACTTTATTTATCATATTAGTACTCAATATCATATGATAATGAGATAGATAAAGAGGTATCTAAGTATTTTGGATTTGTAGGGAAGCACGAGAAGAAGAGGAAAGATGGGGAAATGAAGGATAAAGGAAATAAGTGAAAGAATTATTTTCCTACATGTGATAATTAAAAATTAAAACACCTTGGTATATGATTAATAAGAAAATGAATTCGCATAAAGTTTTGATAAAAAGGTCACCATGCTCATGATTGTAAGGTAAATAAACAATTTTTCTATGTTCTATAATTAAACTGTAAGTATATGGGGAACTGTGATAATAATTTCCCAAAGAATCAAAGGAATACACCTAAAAATAAGCTAATGGATTATGGAAAATATTATACTATTACCATAAATAAAGATGAATTATTTATGTTCTTCTACTTGGATTCATTAATTGTGTCATTTGAATATTTTTTCAATGATGTGCATGTTATGAGAACCATGAAATATATAAGGATTGTACAATATAAATTTTTAATTAATTATTTGATAGAACAAGTTACACAGTCTAGATTACCATGAAAAATGATTAAGTGATCAGTTAAACTTCATATAAAACATATAATTGATAGGAATACAACTCTTAATATGTTCATGATGTTGATATAATGATGGTTGGATAAAGAGATAACTAATACGGATAACATAAATCTTATATTACCAATTACTATGGAAATGATTAATGATTAATTGGAAAATTTGTTATACTATCATTTAGGGAGTATAAAACATTTTTTAAATTTAAGGAATATATCCAATAACCAATGTTTTATATACAAAATAAAGAAAATTTTAAAATTTCAATTAGTAGTTGGGGTTTGGCTTAGTGGTAAGCACCTCGTAATACTACATAGAAAATGGGGGTTCAAAACCCATGGGGCGCAGGGTACTGTAGCGGTATTGTAGCAGCGGCGGCACTGTTCATCAGCGAGCACTGTAGCGGTGGAAGGGCACTGTAGCGGCGGCGATACTATGTGGTACTGTAGCAGCATGTTACTATTCACAGAATGTGAATTGGCTATAGAATTTGGGTCTACGGGCTATGTAATGGGCTACAAGCCCACTGGGCCTTCGGGCTATGTAATGGGTTTCCCTTTACCCAATTAAAAAGAGGACTTTGCTTTGATTTAATAATAAAAATGAGGCTTCGGCCCCAACCTTTAAAAATATATATATATATATATATAAATATAATATATATTTTAAAATTTTAATTAGGTTTTATGGTAATTACCATGTTTTAAGAGAATAAACGATAAAGGTAGTCACCTGTATAGTATTTGAAAATATATAAGTACTTCATTTTTTTGTATTATTGATAAGTTAATTGACTTTCTAAATATTTCGAACTAGTTATTTGTGAAGGGATATAAGTTTAACCATTTATGAGATGGTTTAAGTTGATATTTGTACATGATTTTAGATAATAATTTATTACTTCACCATGTGATGCAACCTATGCTAATAGATGATGTATAAATAGTTCAAGGAACAACCAATGGATAATATTTTTCTTATGAAATATAAATTTATCATATAAGTATATTTCATTATATTATTATAGAGTAAAAAATTCTCCAACTCTATAAAAAGGGACTTGAAAAAAATGTTACCATATTATAATATTTTTTATGATAGAAATAACCTTTTTAACACCTATTGTTTATGGATTTGTAGTTGTTAACTTTATCTTAAACATGTTCTCTATCACTCTCCCTAAGTCTTTGAGTGTTAATTTTATCTTCAATATCCATGCTCCCATTTCCCACTAATGTACTTCTATCCAGAACCCTATTTATGTGATTATTGGAGATGAATTTTGTACTTCCTTATCTATTATCAATAAGATATTTTTTAACCCTTTTATAATTTGGGGTTTTCAATAAATAAATTTTGAAATATGAAACCCTAGATTTATGACATCATGTTTAAATTAAGAAGGAAATGATTTAATTATAGTGGGGATAATGTAACACAATGAAATCCTAATGTAATAACATTATATTTGATAGCATGTATGAAACACAACACCAAATATAGAAGGGAACATAAAATCTCAATACATTATAATATATTTACTATTTTAATTAAATTCAATCTATGATATAGTTTGCAATGCACACAATAATGATTTGACCTTACATTACATGAAATACTGAGTTATACAAAATACTATTAATATTCTATTTAAAAGTATCACCTAGCCATTAATTTGGCGTTTATGAATTTAATTAAATTATAAAAATATACAATTTAATTCCTTTGTTACCAATGAATCATATGTTAATATAAATACCTATTGAATATAAAGGAAATATTTTCTTGGAACCGAGGGAAAATAATGTTAATAAATTAAATTAATTTCAATTAGTAGATGATTTGAATAAAATTTATATATAATATATTCAGAAATATTTCTTAACACTAATACAATAAATTTTATAAGAATAAGATAAGAAAAAATATAATTTTACAAACAAAAAAGCAATATTTTTCAAAAGGTAATTTTACCACATTTTAATGGGGCACATATTTTAAATCCAAATTTATAAAAATTTAAAAAATTTAATTAAAAATATAAACTTAATTTACAAAATATTATTATAAAAATTATGGTAGGGTGAATTTTTTGTATTTTATGAGAAGTTTCATTTTTTGATTAATAGGGAAAAATAATGAATTTTAATTGAAAAATAACTTTTCATATAAATAATTTATAATGATATATTATATTTTGAATTGGATTTAAAATTCTCAATAGATAAATTATAAATATATTAACCCAATTTAGTTCATTTGAATAATTTTTATGTTGAATTTTGATACAAAAACATAGTAATCTTTTGAACATTTTCACTTTAAAACACATTTTCTTGTCCCTTGTGTGGGATTAAATTTATATTAATTTTAGCCACTTATGTGATTTTAATTTTGAAAAATTTATTCGAAATTTTTAATTGTAATTATTTATAATATATAATAAGGAAAATTTAAATTTTTACCAAAACTATTAGGGAAATAATTTTAAATTAATTACAGTTATTACAAGGAAAACTTGTTTTCTGAGGGACTAAAACTTAATCATCAGTGGCCAAATGACAATGAAACTTTTCAAAAACTGATTTTATAGACATATTTAGAACCATAAACCTTAGTTTCAAAGTTTATTATTTATTGGGACACTATTATATGAATGTGATGCATATAATAAGAAATATAACTAAAAAAGACAAAAAAATATCTTTTCTTACATTGATGTTCTATAAAGATTTAGTATAGGGTAAAAATAATATAAGTTTTTTTATTTATATCATTTTGAAAGAAAAAATGATTTTTTATATCATGATAAATTACTTTAATTTTTGATATATTAATTAATTACATTAAATGATTAAGAAAGACTAACACATTAATTATTCGGATAATATTGAAATAAAATTAATAATTCTAAAAATATTAAAAGAGAAGTAAATTGAATGAATTATTATCAGAAATTAATATTTTTTATTTTTTCATAATTCTATACTGGAGTGTAAATAATATATTTTAATTAAATCATTGTATTGATATATTTAAATTCAAATTAAATAAATAATGTCAAATTTTCCATTACTGTTACTTTATTATAAATGATATTTTATTAACTGATTTAAAATTACTAAAAATCATATATTATGTAAAGTTATTTTTAAATATTAATTCATATTAAATATTTTACATTTTCACATATTTTTTAATTATAATGACTATATTGACCATTAAATTGTAGAAACTCGGTTAGCATGGTTACAGTTTAAGCTTTGTTTTTTGCACGTTACTTGTGATTGTGTTAAAATTAATTTACAATACATATTATTTTTATTTTATAAAATATTTATAATATTTAGAATATTTGGTTTCAAATTATTTATAATATATCATTTAATTTTAGTTTTAATGTAGACATTACCATGGATATAAAAAATAGATTCCCTAATTAAAAAACAAAATGGTAAAATAAAGAATATTATGAACTAAGGAAACAAATTATAAAAAATGTGTTTAATTTTTTTTGTTAGAGGTGTTTATATACAATAATGTACCTTCCATTAATTATAAATTTTGAAGAAATATTTTATAAGGTACACCTCCCAATACTAAATACTTTTGAATATTTACAAGAATTTCACTCCTCTTACAGAATAAAAGAGAACTCACTCCCCCATATTCAATCCTATCAAGAAATTTTTATATTCAAAAAGATTCCCCAATCACCCCCAACATCCCTAACCTCATAATAGAAGCCTTAATTTTGGAATAAATAAATTCTTACTCGAAGAAGAGGTATTGTTCTTCTAAAAGTGTTTTTATTTTATTTTTATCTACACCTCCTTAAATTCATATTAAACCATGGTTATATAATATTCAAAGAATATTAAATATACTGAGATGTTTTTATGAAAATATTATGACCTAAAACTTCTCATAATTCCATCAAATGGGTTACAAAATCATCATTTGTGTGTAAGTCAGACTACCACCTCACGAACTGATGTCATTCATTATTCCATCACCACCTTAAAAGGCTGAAAAATGATGGAAATACCTTTTATATATTATATATATTATTTTTTATTCTTATTTAATAACAATATAAAATATACCATCATGATTCTCATTTTGGGGGTATACGATAACGTCATTCGTGTGTACAATGAACTACCGCCTCACAAAAGGATATTATTCATTCATGATTTATATGGAATGTATTAAAGATGGTTTTAATAAAAATATGTGATTTATATTAAATAATAATGATAATATAATGATAATATATATACTTAATCTTCTTTTCTTTCTTTCAGTATGATAAGAAAATGGAAATGACATCCATCCATACATACGACCTACCATATCCATGAACCGTCGATTTCATTTCCTATCATCAAAATTTATGGATTACTATAAATAAATATATAATTAATATATAAGATATTTAAATCATGGATTACTATCTATAGATTATAAAATCATAATCTATGTAATAGTGACAAAAAATAACATGTCAAAACAAACTTCAAAAACAATGAAATTTACACGAGAAACAATGAAAATAATGAAAGATTATTAAAAAAATGGGCGATAATATGTTATAAAAGGATAATATAATATATTATAAATATTCATAGGGTTATTCAATAAGTTGTGAATATGGTTAAAACTATTATACAAGAGTTCATAGAATGTTAACTCAAAAGGATTCATATGGTATGGGATTTCATCTCAATTTATATTCCATTGGAACTTATTTGTTTTTATGATCCTATTAAATTATATGTGATTTATATACATAACTTTTGAAACTTAATATCATGAATCATCAATAATTCATGGTATATTATGTTTAACTTTGTATTGTATCATCCAAGGGGATTTTAATTGAAAATTACTAAGTGGTAAAAGTTATCGAAGAATATCAATTCCTTTTGTGATTCTTAATTTCCTCTTGAAAAAATCACTTCATTGTAATAATTTTTCATTATAAATTATATTAATTCAAGAAATCCATATTATTTTATTATTGATAATATTATTTACTAAAAAATATTCCATTTTTACATATAGTGTTTTCTTTTAATGTTATATGATTTATTGGGGAAATATTTATTAATATTTATTCTTTACTCAATATGGATATTGGATAAGGCATGTTGTTTATGATAAAAATTGATTATTTGATATGTGAAGAATGATTTTTACAATAATTAAATGGGTTAAGGATCATTAAATTCAAGACCCTTGATCCATCAATAGTCTCATTATATGAATCAGTTGGCCGAATCATGATTTTTTTACTGAGAGACATAAACTATCTTCAGGATAGATCATGAAAGTAACTATATTGAGGATAGATCTTGATTATTCAAAAGTAAAAAATTATTCATTCCATCATTGTTATTTTTCAATGTGAATATTAAATTATCTATAATATCCATGGTCATGTTTCAAGTTCATGTGAATATTTATATGGAATTATTTGATCATCTTTTATTCCTTATATATTATACTCATGTTATTGATTAATTAGCATGTTTTTTAGTCATTTAAAATTACATTATCATTATTTGTTACTAATTTATTATTTTTTATTATATACATAACCCTTACTATGAATTTGAGCTCACCCTTATTTTGTTTCCTTTCCCTATCTTATAGAGAAGAGATCTTTGAATGAGTTTTCAATGAGACAGTTCATTTTTCTTATGAGATAAGTTCTATTTTCTATTCCCAATGTGAAATGTGTATCATGTATATAATATAGTATTAAAATACTTATAAAATTTTCATTCCTTTTGGATTTAAATCATGTATCTATGCTAATTTAAAAAAATAAAACATTGATTCTGGGCTACTAGGGTGAGGATCATTACATTTCAACTTAATTAAGAGGATTAAAATGAATGAAAATTTATTAAATGATTATTAATTACATGTTTTTGGATTATCATTATCTTAGACCAATTTGTGTATGTGATTAATTTCTTTTAAATTATTATTATTTAATTATAATAATGTCCTTTATATAATCCCCTTGTTATAATGTAAGGGACTGTGTGATTGTGTTTTTAGCTATGAAAAAACCATTTAACCAATCCCTTCATTACCACTCACCTACATGTGAGTAAAATAATATGTAAAGGATATAGTTCAAAGGAGAATGGCGGTGGTCCAAGATCAAGGATGTGATGAAATGAAGACCAGACATACATGGATACATGTGAACTACATGAACATGAAAAAATCATGGTTCTAGGATTTTTCCCTTAGGTTCATGGGATATTATAACAATTTATAGATAAACCAACTATTATAAAATATCCTGATAATATAAATTTATAATTTTATTTATATCAAATTCTAGGTTAATTATTTTTGGATTCTTTAACACTATATATTTTTAAATCAATTGACAGAAATGAAATATGGATTTAAAATAAGTTGTATAATGTTTAAATTTTATCAATATATAGATAATCACTCAAATTAAGTTCACTTTATATTGAAAAAAATGTAATGTCATAAAATGAATAAATTTTACACAAAAACAAAATCTCTCAATTAAAATATTAAGCTGGTATAGCCTTCTATTACATGATTTAAAATGGAACCACTAGTTTATAATGTATGGTCTGGACCAAATTGGTACACTGCCATTTATGAGGGAGTTATGAAGAAGGTTTGGGGTTGAATTAAAAAAAACAAATTAGGTGGAGTATATGTCTCTAAAGTTGGTGTAAATTTAGGTGCACTAGTTGAGAAAATAAAATTCCAATATTTAGGTATTGGGGAGTCCAATCAAAAGATTAAGGATCGATGAGTTAATTTTGATAGAAAATACCTTCTGACCTAAATACCTTTAAGTAATTTCAAGGCCCTCATTTGGGTTATAAGAATAAAAATATGGATCCAAGACGTAAGGATATCCAGGGGACTGGGTATTCTAAAACCAATGGTTCAAGATATTGGGTTAAAATAAACTAATAGTGAATTCATAAATTAAATATATAATCTAATTTTATATCTATAAAATTATTTAAAAAGATTCTATTATTTATAATAGAAATGGAACGTTGCATTGATTTGAATAGGTCATTGTAAACTATGTTAAAGAAGATGAATATTCTCACCAACTCAAATTTCTAACAGTGATATATGTGATTATTTATGTTTACTTAAACCCAATTGTTGATGCCAAAATCAAGGAAAAGCAAGAACCAAGGGAAAGAATTAGGGTCCGAATCGCGAAGACCTCTCACGTATCCCTCGTGGATCCGCGGCCAGTGCAGAGATCCCCCTTCGTGAACCCGTTGTGGAGAAAGGAGGAAGGATGCTCTGCAAACCCCTTTGATGTTCGTGAACCCACCGTGGAGTGAGGAGGCAGGATTCTCCATGAACCAATTTGACTTCCGCGAACCCGTCGTGGAGCAAGGATGCGGGACGATCTATGAACCCCTTTGACATTTACAAACCTACCGCAGAGCGAGGAGGTGGGATGCTCCATGAATCGATTTGACATTCGCAAACCCACCATGGAGTAAAGAGGGGGGATGCTCTGTGAACCCCTTTGATGTTCACAAACCTGCCGTGGAGCAAGATCCATCTTCACACTGAGCAAGATCTGCTTCACGGCGCCTCTTGCCTATAAATACTGGGCTCCCCTTGATCCCAAAGGATGGATTCTTTGACCTTTTTCCTTCTTAACTCCTAAATCGCGAATCATTTTATTCTCTATGAACCATGAGCTCTTAAAGTTACTTTTTCATCACGAAGTACCTTCCCTTTTCATGAATTTGTCCCCCCTTCAAAGAGGGATTCCCTTCATGGAGGCCCTGGGCCTCTGCTAAGGAAGGAGATCCCCAAGGGAACTCGGGTCGTCGCGGAGCGTTTATACTTCGCCAAGTACCCTTCATGAACATGTGACCTGCATGCTAAGGTGTGGTCATTGTGCTTCATGAATCACATTGCTTCACAATGTTATGCTTCCCAAGGCACCCTTGCTTCGTGAGGCATTACTCCATGAATGCCTTTCCACTTCGTGAATCACCTTCCATATGCACCTATGCCCTATGCCTAGACTAGACCACTTCACTTCACAAAGCACACTCCTTCGCAAATCCTCTCCACTTCATGGAGCACCAGATCTTCACAAGGCTTCTACCTATGAACCCCTTTTCTCTGCAACTCCTTTTCCCATGCAGCCCTTTAGATTTTCATGGATAAATTTCAAATTCCCTTGAGTGGTACTTCACATTGCATTACCCCGCCTCATGATTCTTTGCATAGGCACACAAATGGCTATTGTTTCTTCACACATCCATGATAACGTAGACCCCTCAATGGATCACTCCATAACACCCCCTCACCACGGCATTGTTGATGCCTTCCTTCCCTAAAGGGAGGGCGGGTATCAGTTATGTAAGTCCTAGGGGTGAAAAGCAAACCCACCTTGTCCCAGCTGTAGGCCGTTAAATTTTCAAGCGTCATCGTCCCCATCACATGATGTTAAACTGTGGCCTTTCCCTATGCATCATACGCGGGGTGCCCCATCTCGGACATTCGCTGGGCCCACTGGTCACTATGGGAGTGAAGTCATGCCTCACATGGAATGAGATCCTTTTTATTGGAGCGACGTTTGTCTGCGGGGACAGGGCAACCACCTTGGTGTAATCCCCTATCTTTTCTTGTAGTATACATCACCCATGATCCTCATATCTTCTTCCTTGACAATGACCATAGGAGACATGAGAATCTGGACCTTCATTGTCCCATCCCTCTCCCATTGGGCTTTGTCGCCACCTGGGCATCCATCCTGGAGTAAGTCCCAATCTCTGTCACCTTGGACTATTAACCATGTGTAAGCCCCTGTTTCCTTTTTCGGTTGCTAACCACGTGTAAGCCTCCATTCCACTTCCCACAGATGCACCTTCCACAATATGATCGTCATGTTTTTGCTGCCTCTTATTTCTCACACCGATCATGAATCATGTGGGCTTAGAGAAAGCACTGACCATGACATCCTCTCTGGGCTGCCTAGAGTGTAAGCCCCACACTCTTCCCAAACTACTTGTAATTTGATCCTTGACAATGAAAGGTACATAGGAAGCCTCCATGAGGTTCAATCCCAACACCCATTGCTCTCGACCATCATCACATTGGTTCCCACTCTCAAACTACGTGGACATTGATCCTTTCCAACGTAAGGTACGTAGGAAGCCTCCCCGAGGTTCAATCCCAACAACCACTGGTTCCGACCCCCTTCACATCGGACCACCATCGTCCCGCATGACATTAAACTACATGCCCCCTTTTCATATTGCACGATGTTAAACTGCATCCACCATCCCAACTATGTGGGTTTTGATCCTTTTTTCCTAGATAGGGTACGTAGGAATCCTACATGAGATTCATCCCCATCCAGTAGTAAGACGTTGTGATCCCCATCCAGCGGTAATCTGTTGTGATCCCCATCCTGCGTTAAGCCATTGTGACCCCATCCAGCATTAAGCCATTGTGATCCCATCCAGTGGTAAGCCGTTTTGACCCCATCCAACAGTGAGCTATTGTGACTCCAACCAGTGGTAAGCCGTTGTGACCTCATCCAGCAATAAGCCGTTGTAACTCCACCCAGTGGTAAGTCGTTGTGACCCCATCCAGCGGTAAACTGTTGTGACCCCATCAAACGGTAAGCCATTGTGAGTCAATGTCAATAGAAAGCTATTGTCAATCTAATACTGGTGGTAAGACGTTGTCATCCCTTCTATTGGGACCCATATCACTGGTCAGTCCCAGTGGCGTCAAACCAACTCTCAGGCCGCTAATCACGCATAATCCCCAGCATGTCATCGGGTCATTGTCCTTCGCACGCACCCAAATTTCATGCCCCAACCTGGAGGTTCCACTTCATTCAGGTCCCATCTATACAATTCACCTCCTTAGGTGTCCCCTCGCTTCATGAACTATGCATACTTTGATTCCCTGCCACGAGGACACTTAGGAGGTCTCTTTGATACTCAAGCCCAACATCACTGTCTCCCTTGAGTCTACTCCATCCCATTCTACATCCACTTCACTTAACCATATATTATATATCTTGATTCTTACCTGGGATTCCATATCCCGGTGAGATCATGCCAATTTATCCCTTCACTGCTCCTAGAAGTAACTGGGTAACTAACTACGTGTTATCCCCAACATCAGTGTTCCCTCCTGGGGTTTCACCCATCTGGTCCACTCTAGTCAATGTTCCGATTAGTCTGATTCATCTATACAAGATGTTAAACTCATGGAATACCCTGTGTTAAACATTGGAAGCTGAGTAAAACCCCAGATACATGCCTATGGCATGTAATTCCCCACATTCGACATGGGATGCCTCGAGATTCCTCGCCCTCGAGAATCCCCATAATAAGGGGAAGAAATTCAGACGCACTAGTGTTCTAGAGTCTAGACATGCCAGTGATGTCCAACGTTACAAATCCCCTGACCGAAGGTTACTACCCTGGCCAGACCACTTGGAATTTCCCGACAGAAGCATTGTAATTAAATTGTGTCTATGAAGATATGTCACTGGGAAGAGTTTCACGAACAACGACTTAAGTCTATAAGGGAGACCCAGACTAGGTGAAGAGTTCCGAGGAAGAATCCATAGAAGGAAGAACTGACATTACATCATCTCATTTTGATCAAGGATAAAATGTCTCTAAACAAGTAACGGATGTTGCCTAACTTTGGAAATTGGGAATGTGGGGCAACAAACAGTTGTGTGTCCTCCACAAACGGATGTGTGCGCCTCGGTGAAAGCATCATAAACTAAAATGGTGAACCTGACATGAATTTCTTCTCTGAAATATGTATATTAGTAGTGTTCGAGACATCAGTGGATTAGCGTGTCACCGGATCAAAATATCTGGTGCCGGGTCCCGCCAAACAATGGCGGGCCTAGCATGAAACTCACTAAAAGTTGGGGCAGTCAAAACATTAGAAATCTCAGTATGTGATGTTGTCAGCGTGGATCCATCTTACCAGCAATAGAAGATAGAATGGAAATGGGGTACTGGTCATCGATTCCTTTCCTTTCAGCACCGATGGGTTAATATCTCTGCTTTTTAGAAACCAAGCTGTTGCAGGAATTCAACCAACGCCCGCACACTGACGCAGTGGCAGAGGAAATGCCAATGTGGAAGTCTCGCGCAACTCAACTGCTTTTGTGAAAATCTCCACATGTATAAATGTCGATCTCCCATACCTCCTCTCCACATATTAATTCATTCAGTGTAGGGTGATCAACAACCTCATACGCTGGTATGAGGAGGATGGAATTATCCAAACTTGGGATATGCCCCGCCAGGATCTAGAGGTGGCTGGGCCTCGTAACCACCGTCACCCCCAAGGGTTGCAAAGGGAACCACTTCTCCCCACTCAAATATAAAATTGTTTCAAGAGACTCTCCCCAGAACACCCCGAAAACTCTCTCTCCTATGACGACGAGGTAATGGATGTTTGGTCCAGCCCATTCAGGATCCCATTTCAGGGGCTCCCAAGGAGGGGTCCCACTAGGTTATGTTAGTGTCGCCATCTAGTCCCACGAGTTGAGGAGCAGGTAAGCTATACACCTGCATCTTTGGCCCCAGTCCAGTTGACCCGACTCCAGTGTCAGGAATAGTCCAAGGAGGACACCCGCCAAAGGGAATCAACGTCAGAAACTATTGTGGCTCAGTCCACCACCAACATATATCATCACCCTCTTGTGTATGCTGAGCAAGGGGACTTGTATACCCAGCTCAGATTGAGGCCCCAACCGCCCCACGGGCAGGCTGGGTCGACTCTCTCAGTCGTCGGTGTAGGTAGTGGCCACCGCCAGTATGGAGGCACTCCCCGTACCACCACCATGGAGAACGTGGGTCTTCCCCACTTCCAAGATTGGCATGGAGATATGCCTCATGCTACCCTTAGTCTGAATGAGGGACCTCCCCACGATGGTGACACCCAGCATGAAAGCCTCTCTCGTGCTCATTACATCGGGTATGGAGTCATTCCTCCTGGAATAGACTGTCGGGTTGAGGATGACTAACACTCAGTCAATATAAAGCATGGGGGCCTCTCCATGTCCTCACAATAATTGACGAAGATCCACCTCAACTCAAAACCAAAGGGGTTAAGGCCAGCTTCGCTTCACCAGCACCCAGCACGGTGATCCTACCTGTGTTCGGCTCGACCAATACGAGGACCTTACTCGCACTGATGACGCCAGGGGAAACAAGCATAGAGGTCCTACATGTTCTCTTCTCAGCTCGAGCTGAGGTCCTACCCACTCCAGGACTTCCCACGGAGGTCCTCCCAGTGTCTCCTTTGATATTTGTCCTAGTGCTCCTTGCAACCCGTCTTACTCAGGTGGGAATCCTCTCCGCCCCAGCACCAGCACAGTCAAAGGACCTCCTCATGCTGAAAATCTACCATGTCCTAAGTACCATTTCGGGGTAGGAGGGTGGGTCTTCACCACCATAAAAATAGTGCCAAGAAGATTCAGACTATGGTCAACTCGGTTTGCTTCTCAAAATCCAAGGAAGAATACAATTCAGTGATAGAGCCATCACTGAGATCCTCTGTGTCGAGGGCCAAGCTAGGAACAAGGCACATTAGCCTCATACTTACAAAATGAGAGGTCCATTGGATTCATACCTCCCTCCGCAGGTATATTAAATAGGACGAAAATTTAGAAATTCCACAGGTTACAGTCGTGCAATCGCCACCATCATCATCAGAAGCACTCTCTATCTCGACTAGAGATCATTGAGAGCTATTCTGGGGACCAATAGAGGACGAGCGGCAGTGTGGTCCACCGCCAGCAGTCATAGACCCTACACTAGAAACTATGTTTGTCAGCCCGTCTTACCGCGATGTGGTGGCTATGTCACTACACTCTTCAGAGGATAGCCCAAGATGTGGCAGTTTGTCAGCTCACTCATCATATTCTCCACTGGCCAGCCTACCATCCCAATGGTCTACTTCGGTGCTACTACCCATTCCCCAGCCACGTCTAGTTGAAGAGTGGGGAAATGAAGGGCTAGCCCTGAATCTGAGCCCAAAAGCTTATGGGATATCCTCACAGTGGACCACTTCCCTGAGATGTTTTAGCCAGTTGCAGCACCGAATTTTTGTGCGCCAGAATCCCTCACCCAAGAAGAAGTTGAGTGTTTTTTCTAGACCCTCTGAGTGACTCATTTCCATATTATTCATCAGTGAGTGGATTAACCTAATATACAAGTGCATTTCAAGGACATTGTATAACAATGTCGTCTTGTTGATTTGGTCTCACTCCTTGTGGCCTAGTGCCCTGAGTCACCAGGTCGTCATAGGGCCCTCCAACAATGGTGTGTTCAGAGTTTCAAGGTACTCCAAAAGATTATCAAAGAGGATTCTCCCCATGTATAGATCTGTGGATGGGGAATTATGTTTCCCTCCTCTTCAATCCTATCCAGTGACAACTCGATTTTCTAGGATACATAGAGGATATGCCTCTAAGAAGAGTCACGGTTAACACGACAGACCTGCCGGAGGGTGAGAACGACCTAGATATTCATGGAGAGGACCTACCCCCGAAGGGAGCTTCACACTTCTTGGATCCATCGAGAAGGATTACCCATCAATAGAGGAATCTAGTGGGTCTTCCCATGCCTACTGAGGCACTAGTCCTCAGCCTGAATTCCAACAAGGGCAAGGAAAACCTTGGAGTCACCAAACCCTCCAACCCATATGGCTCAGTGCAGAAGGCGGAAGACGATCCTGAAAATTTTTTGTTGCGTCAACAAATCACCGAACAGAAGAATGTGGTTGAATACCTCCTTGATGAATGCAATGTAGAGTGTCGACCAGACTATGGTGATCCTATCCCGGGGAAGTAAGGTTAGGCACAAATTCCCCTCAGTGAATTGCCTCTAGGTGACCCTGACCATCCTGCCCACACAGACAGGGTTGAGGATAGAACCTACGGCTAGAGGGTATGGTATGTCTCACCCAATCCTTCTTAACAGCGTGATAATACTCAGGACCCTTCTCAAATTCCCCCAGCTTCCCCACAGGTCATTCCACCAGCCTCTCCATGAGCTATTGGGACACCTTATCATGTTGAAGAACCCACCAATGCACCGATGGTCAGGGATCTCCTTCAAGACAGGAATCCACGCATGGATGATCTGATGGCAGCACTCATTGCCCATCTCAAAGCCTTAGAGACTCGACAGGTGGAAATCATGCCTGATGGCAAGCCATATCCATCATGGGTGGATGATATTCCAGCAACCATGGGTTTTGGGAATCCCACCTTTTCCCATTTTAATGGGATGGGGAGCCACCGCAGCACCTATCCCACTTTATCTCAACATGTGGCCCGATGTTGGGAACTCCTGTATAGTAGGAGGCTGCTAAACTACGATGTTTCGTATAGACATTGGAATGTCCTGCGTTTTTTTGGTATAGCTAGCTCTCCATCAGATTAGTAGCTGGCTAGGAAGACCTCTGTAGGAAATTTATCTACCAGTTCAGTTCCACCACTCGGAAGATGAGTATCGCCGACCTCTTCAAGTGCAAGCAGACTCCTGATTAGTGTGTCGCCGACTTTTTATCCCAGTGGAAAGGACTCACATATTTCCTTGACGTGGCACTGACTCAGTAGAAATTTCCGATGATGTGCGTAGGGAATGTCAAGATAGAATTGGTCCTCTATTTGATCACCTATAATTATCCCAAGGGATTCCAAGACTTCTCTGATAAGGCCCGGCACCTAGAAGAAGACTTACAGCAAGATAAACAGGCATGTTGGTTGCCTCCTGCAATCCCTGTGAGAAGGGAATCTAGAGCTGAGCCCATCATAGTGGCCCAAATAGAGGCCCCCAGGTGACTAGATTTGTTACCAGTGGAGCTGCCTCCACGGCCTTGCAGAGACCCTCCACCCCCGGCGCAACCATCGTCCCAACAACGCCCACCTCATAATCGACAGGTGCCCCGTGAAATGTGCTGCCACCACCTAGTCGAGATAACGAAGTTCCACATCCTCGACAGGCTCCTCTAGCTCCTTGTTAGGGTCAATCTCTAAGGTACCCTTTTTATATAGGAGAAACTGTACCTACTCATTCAACAAGTCACAAGTCCCTGGTTACTTCCACAGTGCCTTGGAGCAGGGGATTCTATGTTTTTCTGAGTGCAGAAGGATAGAAGAGGTGAACCTCACTGATCGCCCTAATTACTTACCCTATCACCAAATCCTGGGGAACACTCTCAAGTAGTTCTATGTGTTCAAATACAGGCTTCAAGACCAGGTAGATAACAACATAGTCTGTTTAGGCCCAGCTCCGGCATAGGTGACATGCGTATTCGTGAGGCCGGACAGCAGCAGCGATAGTGAGGGCGAGTAGCATCAAGTTTTCAATCACGGGTCCCAGAAGTATGACAACTGGATGACTCGTAAAATATCCATTTGTGCCCGTGGTGTGATCTGGGCACACCTGAATCGGCCAAATCCTTCAAAAGATGTAGCCACCACTTCTGCATCATCATCTCGGTCATCCTCTTCCCAGAAGAGCAAACACCGGTGATGCAATGGAAAGAAAATCCCCCCTCCAATGCCATCGTCATCTCGTACTCTCTGTGAATGCATACCCCTAGAGATGGCAGTTCCTCCCAAAATCCATCCAGTAGTGGAGGACTCTTCAGGTGACAGTCAAGGGTATGCCTCGGTTAACACCGTAGAGCTGGTAAATCCCTATATGATTCCTGACGATGAGGAGCACCAGTGGGATCCTCCCAACGTCCTCAGTCATCATTAGAATCGACGGAACCACGACTATATAGGCTGTCAAAGTTCCTTGGTCATTACTTCCAGCTAGGTTGTGCATACTACCGTAACTAGGCAACAGGCTCAGCGTAGAGCTCAGCATGCACATCCTTCTCATCTGGTGGAATCAGGCCCGCCTTTTCCGTCGTTCGTGTTACTGGATCAAGAAGAGCCACCCCGACCATGTTGTGACCATCCACACCCTGCTATAGGCCAGTCTCAATCATCTAGCCCTCATCTCGTAGCCACTTTGTAGGCTTAGATTAGTGAGCAGTGGGATATTCATAGTACTAATCAGCTACCGGCCTAGTCGGTAGGGCCCACTATACCTCCTGTCATAGAGCGACCTTCTGTAAGTAGAATTTTACTCCTAGAATGGAAGCACGATGTTCTCAAACAACTTTCCAGTATTACAGAAATTCTATCCATCCTTGAGGCCCTTCTCCTATCGTTAGATATACGTGAGGCCCATGCTGAGGCTTTAAGAAGCCCCCTCTATTTTGAGACAGAAGTAGCAGCCGTAGAATCCGTAGAAGCCTTTCATGCTGAGGCTATCGAGAATGAAGAATTTGAGTCCATTATCTCATTCTCTGGAGAAGATGATGGCTCTCCCATACAGGGGCACATTCACCCACTGTACATCATCTTCTAGTTCAGTGGCATAGAGGTTCGTTGTTGTCTCGTCAACATGGGCTCTGGAATCAACCTAATCCCGAATCAGACACTATGAAAACTAGGATTGTCCAAAGATTATCTGATTCCCTCTGACCTAAGAATCTAAGGTTGTGATAGGATGGAATAGACACCAGTCGACAAGATCCACTTGAAGACCCAATTCGGTGGCCTACTTTCTAGCACCGAATTTATGGTTGTCTCCCAGGACACCGCCTACAATGCATTGATGGGAAGTCCATGGCTCCACCTGCATGCGGCGGTTCCCTCATCATATCACCAGTTCCTCATGTACTCTCTTACTGGTCGAGTGGGAATGCTTCAAGGTGACATGTATCCCTTTGCCTCTTGTGAAGCCTACTATCTGGATTTCGAATACTACAAGATCAAAGAAAAGTCAATTAAAGCTAACAAGGTCGATCGTGCCACTACTGCGACTGGCCCGTGGATAGATCTAGATGATACCTACATCTTCCCAATCCACCGATTAGAGGATACGACCCCGGACATGGGACAATGCTTCGTTGTTTCTGGAACGAGGGGATAACACATTTCCTGGCCTAAGCGATGCCATAAGATCACCTCATACTCCTATAAAAATCAGGGTTAGGTGATCCCAGATCCCCCAACTCCCATAAGATATTGGGATATCCATCCCATGGAAAAAGTAATACGTCATACTTTCTTGTTTCATCGGGCTGGAATTAATCGGATCAATCTGATGTGCCACTATTTCTTCTATATCATCATTCGTGGCCCCTTGGGGTGAAGGATAGATGGGATCAGATCGATAGCCTTCATTTCTTTGGTTGCAGCAGCACACGAGTCCTCCAATGTAGTGTCCGCTACTGCTCAAGTTAGTACCAGTCTCCCGTCGGGATCTGTCGACTCAGAAGAAACTGCTCCCTCTGAGGATTCCCCCTCTTTAAGTGAAGAAGAGGATTTAGAGGATGATACCCCCGCCTTTGAGGAGGGAATATCTACCACAGTCGATGAGTTAATACAGGTGAACCTCGGTAGCGTGGAAGACCTGAGACCCACATTGATCAGTGCCTTCATGTCCCTCGAGGAGAAAAAATAGTATATAGACTTCCTAAAACAACACCATGATGTGTTCTTTTGGAGTTATGACGAGATGCCAGGACTAGATCCTCAGGTTTCCATCCACCACCTTGGTCTCTAGGAAAATCATCACGGATTCAAGCATCCTCCCAAGAAGATGCACCCTTCTCACTGTGCCTTGGTTGAGGTAGAAGTTGATAATCTCATCAGAGCCAAATTTTTTAAGGAGGTCCAGTACCCCAAATGGATAGCCAACATTGGGCCAGTCAGAAAGAAGAACAGATAGATTAGAGTCTGCATCGACTTCTGGGATCTCAACTGTCATTGTCCAAAAGATGATTTTCCCCTTCCTGTGACAGAATTTTTTATTAACGCTACAACTGGGTTCCAAGCCCTCTCTTTCATGGATGGGTACTCCAGGTATAACTAGATCCAAATGACCCTCGAGGATGAGGAGTCTCTATCCTTTAGGGCACCACGAGGTTCTTTTTGTTACCAAGTCATGCCATTCGGTTTAAAGAATGTAGTTGTCACTTACTGGTGGGCTATTCATCGCATATTTAAGTCGATCCTCAGAACGTTAGTGGAATGATATGTGGACGATCTGGTGGTCAAATATCACCAGCGTCAGGACCATCTCAAATACCTTGAGAAAGTGTTTGGCTTCCTCCATTCCTGTCACTATAAGATGGACCCATTGAAGTGTGCCTTCGATGTCTCCTCTGAAACGTTTCTCGGCTTCGTTTTCAGATACAGGGGTATTGAGATCGACCCGGAGAAGATCAAGGCCATTAGCCAGATTTCTCCCCTGAACAACATTCCGGAGCTTCGAGGTTTCCAAGGCCACTTATCCTACATACACCGATTCATCACGAATTTGGCTGGTAAGTGTAATCCATTTTCTTGGCTCATGAAGAAAGGCACACTCTGTGAGTGGGATGAAGAATGTTAGACTGCATTCGAGGAAATAAAGTAGTATTTTCTCTAGCCTCTAGTCTTAATGACACCTATCTCTAGAAACCCATTGGTCCTTTATATGACCACCTTGGAATGATCTCTCAGCGCCCTTCTTGCCCAGAAGAACAATGAGGGGACGAAGAATAGCCTTTACTACCTCAGATGCATGCTCCTCGATATGGAGACCAGATACTCCCCTATCAAAAAGAGCTGCCTTGTGCTTGTATTTACAATAAAAAAAATTGAAACATTACTTTCAGCACCACGAGGTACAGCTGGTGTCCCGAGTAGACCCGCTGAATTACATCCTAAACCGCCCCATGTTGACAGGTCTTCTAGCTCGACAGGTAGTGATTTTCTAGCAGTTCGACACAAGGTTCGTCCCTAAAAAGGAAATTAAGGGGCAAGTGCTGGCAGACTTCCTTGCTGCCCACCCTTCTCCTGCTGACCAGTCCTTTGATATCAATTTCCCCGATGAGGCAATCCTCTCGGTAGACCAAGCCACGTCGTGTTGGCAGATGCACTTTGATGGTGCTTCTCAGAGCCCCACCAGCATAAGGCTCAATGACCCCATGCTCAATAGAGTAGGACTGGGTATCATCATCATTACCATGACATAAGCCATTCTGCCTTATTCATTCCTATTTTCATAAGGCTACACCAACAATGAGGAAAAGTATCAGTCTCTCATCAACAGCCTTGATTTGGCCCTTGATATTTATGTGCCCCATATGCATGTGAAAGTAGAATCTAAACTAGTCATCAAGCAGATCAACGGTGACTATGTCATTAGAAAGACAGAACTTTTACCATTGTTGGAACACACTCTCCAGCTAATGGCCCAGTTCCAATCTCGTCTGAAAGTTACTCATGTCCCCCGATCATAGAATGGTTGAGCTGACGCCCTGGCCGGCCTAGCTGCATCACTTGTGGAGCCTGAGAAGGATGATATGATTATCCACGTGGCACATCGGAGAGTCATTGCTCCAATCACCCTAGATGAAAACGATGACCTATAGGTAAGCCACCTTACCACCAGAGCCTCCATGTCAAGACCCCCAGGTCCCCTAGATGCAGTGATTGAAGTGACTCCCAACTGGAGAGCCCCCTTCGTTGAGTATCTCTAGAATGGAAATATCCTAGCAGATCGGGACGAGCGCGAGCAAATACGATGTCGCGCATTACAATTTACCCTCCAAGATGGTCCTAGTTGTGAGAAAATCCTCTAAAATCATGGGTTTTATGGGGTTATCCTTCCTTGAATTCAAGGAGTCAAGATTTCCCAAGTCATGCAGGAGGTTCATGCCAGTTCCTACAGGGCTCATCGGACTGGGCCAAAACTATCTCACCAGGTTCAGAGACTGGGGTAATTTTGGCCCTCCATGATCCATGGTTGTAATGAGTTCACAAAAAGGTTACATGAATGCCAGATTCATGATAACTTCATGCATCGGTCACCAGAGACTCTCTACTCCACCGATTACTCTTTTCCATTTGTGGTATGGGGAATCGATGTCGTGGGACCATATCAACCAGCGACAGCTCGCCAATGTAGGTTCATCCTGAATGCTAAAAATTTCTTCTCTAAGTGGGAAGAGGCAGTTCCACTCAAGGAGGTCAAGGTTCATTCCATTGTTGAATTTGTGAGCTCCAACATCATTTACTGATTCAGATTCCCACACACTGTCCTCACCGATAACAGCACGGACTTCTGGGAAGCGGAAGTGAAGAAACTGTATAATAAGTACTACATTTGTTCTAACCATACCTCCCACTATCATACGCAAGAAAATGGATAGATTGAGGTGTTAAAAAACCCTCTCTATCATTCTGTAGAAAATGGTTGGCCATAATAAGAAGAGTTGGCCGGATAATCTCCCCAAAGCCCACTGGGCATACCGGACGACGACTCGTAATTCCACCCAGGTGACCCCATATTTTTTGGTTTATGGGATGGAGGTCGTCCTGCCCATCGAGATTCAATTTCCCTCATTGTGCATAGCTATCTATGATCAGCATGCACAAGATAAAGTAGCTGAAATCCATCTGTCTGAGTTGGAACCACTCGACGAGAACTGGATTCATGTCCTGTACAATTTAGAAAGGCACTAGAACAAGATAGCTAGATCTTTCAACATGAAAGTTCTCCTTCACTCCTTATTACAAGGGGACTTAGTATTGGACCTGAGGGCACCAATGATACCTAACAGGAAACCATTGAAGTTGGAACCCAAATGGGAAGGACCTTACATTGTTCACAAGGTTTACTCCAATGGAGAATACTCACTGGTTTCAATAGATGGTGAGCATATAACTCCTCCCACCAATTCCAAGTTCCTCAAGAAATACTTTTTCGGAGTCCCTACAGTCCCACATGACCTTAAATTGTATGGTCCGGCATGACCCCAAACCACATGATGGTCCAACACGACCCTAAATTGCATTACGGTCCTGCATGACCTTAAACTGTGAAATTTCATGCATGAAATTTAACTATGTTTCATCCTGCAAGATATTAAACTGCATCTCAAGAACTATGTATGGATTTATTCCAATCCTTGTGTGATATGTAGGAATGCTCAGATGCCCCATCTTGATTCCAGCACCCAGTTTCCTCTTTGACTATCCCCTCCTAGGCATAGTTATTTTGGAGGATCCCACATGGCGTCGTATAGGCTTCTTTGACCCCACCCATGTCAGGGTTACAATGATTTCACTATGTTCCATCCTTCATTATTCTAATCCTCCCACTTCCTTACCGCATGAAGTTAAACTTTGTGGCCCTTCCATAACTATGTTTGGCTTGATTCTCATCCTCATGGGATATGTAGGACTGCCCGAACACTTCATCCGTAGGCCCAACACCATACTTTGGGACACGAAACACATGGTGTGGTGCAGGATTTTTCCCTCATTCACATCAAGTTCATCATGACCGTACCATGTATCCCTCTCCCCTGAAGATATATATCTCTTATTCTATATAAACTTTATCTGAAATTGAATAGGCACATTTATGCTCCAAACACCCCATCATTTGGGTTCCCATTATCTTTCACATCCAAAGGGGCCTTAGAAAGATAAGGATACTTAGCCTAAGGGGTATCCTATCATTTCAGGCCAATGCCCTCAAGGGTTTTAGACAACAAATAGATACGAGTCCCGCTTTACGAATATGGTCAACGGTTCTTTTTCCCATTTTAGGTCACACGATATAGATTTTGTGTTTCAAATATGGTCAACAGTTATCCTTTTTCATTTTCACCACCCCCATATGTCCCAAACATGGAGTGTAGTGGTTCATTTTGCCCCACTATCTCTACAAATATCGGTCTTCCTTGAGCAAGAGTGTACTTCCAACTGTCAGAACCTTATGTGGTGGAGAGATCCTGGTCCTACTCCTTGTTTCCCACACCGATCATTGCCCACATGGGCTTAGGAGATTTGAAGGCAATGCCCGCATGAGAGGTCATATGGCTACAGTTTTCCGGGATGCCCAGCCTCAGGTCCTTCGACCCCTTTGTCCCCCTAGTCCAAGTTCTCATTTTGGATTGTGTGGTGTGTTATTGACTCACATCCTCATTCATGTCAGGCTATTTCTCCATGCCACACATATCCCCTTGAGACATCCTTCCCTTCATTTTTCATCCGCCCCATGAGCACAGGGCCTGTCATGATTCTTGAGCCCCATCATTTGGGTTTCCATCACCTTCTATATCCAAAAGGGCCCTCGAATAGTATGGATGCTCGGCCCAAGGGCCCTCCTACCATTATGGGCTAATGTTTTCAAGGATTGAAAGAGGAAAATTGATACAAGTCTCGTGATGCAAGTATGTTCAACGGTCAATACTCAATTTCTTTCCCTGAATTATGGTCACACAAGGGTAGATACTGTGTTGCAAATCTGGTCAACAGTTTTCCTTTATCATCATTGAAACTTGGTGGCCTTCCATAGGCACGACGATTCACCCTCTCTGTCCCACACATATGACATTAAACTAGGAATACACAGTCCGAGCTCTATAAACCTAAACTAATATCACCTTCATCCTCACTGCAAGATGTTAATCTTCAAGTTGGTCATGAAATTCTTTCTATGGCCCAGCCTCAAGCCCCTTGGCCTTCTAGGTCCCCTGGCCTAAGTTCTCACTTAGGGTTGTACAGTGTGGTGCAGGATTTTTCCCTCATTCACATAAGGTTAATCGTCATGCCGGAAACATCCCTGGATGAGATACCTTTCCCTTATCTTCATCCTTACAATCATGATGTTAAACTGCACGACACCCCCATAACTACGTATGGATTGATTCCCATCCTCATGGGATACATAGGAATGCCCTGACATTTTGTCTTTGGCTCCAACCTCATCTCTTAGAACCCTCCCAATAATTTTGGCCCTTGGGCATGCGTTCTTCCAGAAGAGGGGTATACGGTGCGGTATGGACTCACATCCTCATTCACGTCAGGTTTATAACAACTATGTCGCATACCTCTCTCTCCTTGGAAGCCTCCACTACCTTTCCCTACTCTCATCTCTTTGAGTCATCTTCCCTTAAGTCGGGTCCCTTGTCCCTCTTTGGTGATTCACCAATTAGCCCATGAGTACTCTGTTCTAGAACCTGGAGTGTCAGATTATACCTGGACATGCTTTCACCCATTTTTCAGGCTTCGTGTCCTCCTTTATTTGGGCTTCCATTATCTTTCACATCCAATGGGACCCCCCAAATGGCATGGATGCTTGGACTAAGGGATATCCTACCATTATGGTTCAACGTCCTCGAGGGTTTCAGACAACAAATTGATACATGTCTCGCGTTGTGAATCTAGTCAATGGTCGATGCTCATTTGTTGTTCTCATTTCAGGCCACACGATATGGATGTTGTGTTTCGAGCACGGTCAATAGTTATCCTCCATCGTCATGCCAACTCATTCAAGACTTGAATGATTGGTTACATGATTCACATTATTATCCACCCCATAATGTCCAAACGGAATTTTGATACTCCTGGAATTATCCCTCAGTGCGCATGTGCATGTTAGGAGGATAGATCTGTGTTAAGGAATCATTTGGGGCTTCGCACCGACTCATGTTTGGTGTGAGTTTTAGGTATTGAAAAACCTCTTCCTCCCTTGTTTCCCACACTTATTTTTACTCACAAGGGATTAGGAATTAGATTTAGTTATGTGCCTACTTGTAAGTATTCTGCCTCTCCATGGTCCAAGCTCTAAGAACTTAACCTAATATCTCTTTTAGAACTACGTGTGGCTTGATTCCCATCCTCATGGGATACGTAGGAATAGACATCTTGTATCTAGGTACAGATCAACTGAGAGCTAGTCTCTCCTAACCCATATTCTCTAAACTTTTCAGGCCTCCCTTGGCCTGAGGTTTCTTCCTCAGAATCGTGCATGGCATAATGTGGACCTCATCCTCATTCATGTCGAGTATGCTTCATCACACTGGGAACATTACCCTTTGGAACATCATCTTTCTCGTATATCTCTAATCCATATGACTCTAGACTATGTTTCCTAGTCCCACATGACTTCAAACAGTTATATCTATACCGCACGATGTAAAAATGCATGGTTGGTCCCATCACATGACCCTAAACTGTGACATTATCGTCCTGGATGCATGACAAAAAATGGAACAACATCGTGGTGTCCTCATTCAAGGGAACACCATGTTTGGTATCAGTCACACAATATACCATTTTTTAACTCTGGAACATGGATTGATTCTTGTGGTGATGCCTGTACTTTCCATCCTAGGTCCATTTCTTCAAAAAAAAAAACACCCATTCATCCTAAAGGACAAACAAGATTTATCAAATACCACTTCTTTTGGTGAAAGGGCCAAACCTGCACAACCTTATTATATCTGGCATTGGAATCCTACTATTCCATCCTCAGAACTATGTGTGTATTGATTCTTAACCTCATGGGATACATAGGAACGCATGTGCACTTTGCCTTGGGCCCAGCCTAACTTTCATTTTCATTCCTTAGACCTAAAACCTCCCCAAGGAACACATAGTGATCTGGACTCCGAGTACGCATTCACGTCGGGTTACATAATTACCCCACCTTGTGTCTCCTGTGTTCCCTACCATCTATGGTCTGAGCTCTATGACCATAAACTAAGACCACTCTGTGTCCTTTCCTCAAGACATTAAACTGCACGACATCTTTAAGAACTACGTACAGCTTGATTCCCATCCTCATGGGTTGTATATGAAAACCCAGACACATTGTCTCTGGTTCCAGCCCCAGGAATCTAAAATCTTGTCCTCTCTTTAGACCCCTTAGCCCAAAATCTTTCGGGAGCATGTGGTGTGGAGAATACCTCTTGGGTTCTCATTCACGTTGGGTTTTTAAATAGCCACACCATGTGCCCACCATGTCTTTTCCCAATCTTGTCATAGTTCTATGACCCTAAACTAAGATCTCCCTATGGGAGATATGCGTTGAGTTTGACTACTTCACTACCCTGCACCCAGTCCATTAAATCAATCTCCCTTTAATGGACCATCCTATGACCATTAATTCTTAAATCATGAAACCTTAGACCCTTTTCCTTAGAGGGGGACTCGACTCCCTCTATCTGATACATCTTTTTGTCGTACTTAGATGCGTTGTGGCAGTTCCCGAAGTGTGGAATTTTCACAGGGAAATTCCCCCATTCCATTTCCAAGCTTCATGAGCCATTCATTTGGATCCTCATACTCTTCCATGTCTGAAGGGATCTCTTTATGGCCTGGTCTCATGCCATACTGGCTTACCTACCGTCTTGGTCCAACGTCCCTAAGGACCTCAGACGACGTTTGCAATAGGTCCCATGTTTCGAACATGGTTAGCAGTAGACCCTCCTTTGTATATCCCCATTCCAAGCTAACACGAAATGGATACTGTGTTTCAAACATGGTTAACATTTATCCCCTATCATCACACCACCATCATTGTGGTCCAGATCTCAAGCATCATGATTCACATATTTTCACATCCTTATGTTCAGGTGGAATTCCAATATACTCAGCTTTACTCCGCACATCTAGGTGCGTTATATAGGTAGGTTAGAAGCATTGGGATGTCATTCACCTAGTGTCCCATTTTCCCTAACAGATTCCTTCTAGTTCTAGGAAAGCCCCATCACTACTCCATGTTTCCCACATTGAGCACGACTCACATGGTATTAGTAGTTTTGGTTAGACATGTACTGGTATAGTCATGCCACACATGCCTTTCATCATCCTACATGATGATAAAACTGCTCTCTTAGAACTATGTATGGCTTGATTCTCATCCTCATGGGGTACATAGGAGCGCTCGACCGCTTTTCCTTGAGCCCAGCCCAACTTTCAATTTTTTGTCCCTTGAATTAAAGATTTTCCTTCGGGAATATGTGATGTGGTGTGGACTCCTTATGTCTTCATTCACATTGAGTTTATAGCTATTGCACAACATACTCCCATCCTGGGATTTCTCCTTTCACCCTTTTTCATATCCTATGACGTTAAACTGCATGAGTCCATATGTCCTCAACGCATGAAACTAAACTGTGATTCTACCCTGAACAAGTTCAGGATGCCCCATGTTAATCATGGGATGCACTAGATCCCTTGACAAAGAGGTCCTGCTCAGAAGTATGTTTGATCCATGATCAGATGGATATGCCCACCTAATGTTCTTTCATCATGATGGCGTGATTTCAAGAGTGTTGGACTCTATTCAAACAACCCATCACTCCAGCTCCATGATTTGTGTGCCCTTCATTCGGACCCTCGTCCTCTTTCACATCTAATGGAACCCCATAACAGTATGGATGCTCAGTCTATGGCTCGCCTACTGTCCTGGGCCAACGTTCTGGAAGACCAATGGATGAAATTTTGAGTCAGGCCCCATGTTTCGAACATGGTCAGTGGTCGGGCCACATTTGTTATCCCCATTTCAAGATAATGCAATAGGGATACTGTGTTTCAAACATGTTCAATAGTTATTCTTCATTGTCATGCCATCCTACAATGTTCCAAATTTTGGGTATCGTGATTTACACATTTCACTACCCAATATTCAGATTAATTCCAACTCCCTTAGTGTTACTTCACTCGTGCACTAGTGCACACTGGGGAAGCAATGATTCGACTGTTTGAGGTCCTCATCCTCCAGCCGGGCCTCTCCCTATCTTCCTCAAAATCCAGATTGGTTGTTCAAAACCTCCAGATGCCTAAATATTGGTTTCCACTCTTACATTTTGGTGGAATAATTAGGTGTTCATCCCTTGTTTCTCACACCGAGCCTGACCCACGTGAGCTTAGGGATTGATCATTGGATGCTCCACGAATATGATGAGATTGAAATAAACCAATACAAATAATATAACTCATGCATTCATCTCGCATAAAATAATCAAAGCATGAAAGTGCGTTTGAGGTTTTGTAATCATTAGAGTACCCGAGGGTCGATCCCTCCCATGGATGGGTTAACCCCATCAAAAGAGCATTGCAGCTCCGCCACCCTCTAGCTTGTGGAGTCTGGGATTTTATGTCACCTATTAAGCTCCCACTCCTCCTCGGTAGCGATGGGGCACACTTCATCAGCCACGATCTGGGTCTGCTCTACGTCGGTCCAGATGAAGGTCATTTCTGCAGAGGCTTGCATCATGCGCTCTTCGGCCTCTACCAGTTGGGCCTTCATCACAATATTAGATTCGATTGAACATTGAGAGAGGTTGAGTGCCCATCCACCCAAACCTACAACCGCTAAAACTTGTTTTCAGCCTCCCAGAGCTTCTTGATGTTCACTGCTTTCCTCCACTGCCAGCTTATATTGAGGCCATGGTCATACTCCCGAATCTTCTTCTCTATAAGATCTCAGACGGGCATATGGGGACACCGGGCATCCACTCACCTAATACAAAGCCCATGCATCTGAAAATGAATTCTATCCATCTCATCTAGACATTGCACTTGGGGGTGTCATCAATGAAGAGCTTGATTAGCTTCCATGATTGGGGAAGAAATATTTTCCTATCCTCTACAACAGAGGTCATCTCATCCCAGTCGGCGTGGTTGGTAGGCTCATATGCGGGGAACGCCCCCAGGAACTCGTCAGCAAGGTCCACATCTGGTGTTTGATTGGCTATGGTGGGGCCTGGGTTGTCTGATCGATCCTCATCGTCGGATCCCACATCAATGATTTCAGGTTCAGCCCTGCTAACCATCCCACCAGTGATCGGGAGCACCACTGCTTGGTTGGTTTGGATCTCCACCTCCATGATCACCGACATTCCCCTGGGAAAGACGCCTCAAAAATTCCCAACCACCCTCTCCAAGCCGGACCATGCCATTTGAAGAACTGTGCATACTAAGAGGGGCACAGATGTTGTTAGCCTGGTTAATGAGTGGAAATCATGAATTGTGCGAAGGAAACTTTCAGAGGTTGAACTCTCTGTATCGTTCCTAGTCTGTTTCTATAGGGACCCCGAGAAGTGGCCCTCTGTATATTATAGGGAAGTCTAAAGACTCTGGGGTACCCATATCAGGTGTCTTGTCCCCTCCAGGTGCACTGATCGCCATAGCAGTGGGCATAGATCCCAAAGGCCATGTATCTGCATCTGTTGTAGGGTGGGAGTGGGTTCAGTGTATCAGGTTCTCTTGCACAGTTCAAATATTAGTAAGGAATTAAAAATAACCCATAAACAGACCCTAAAGAAGGGGCTTGGGATGTTACCTTAAGGGCCTCTGAAAATTCTTCAAGATCTGAGCCTCGCTCACTGACTTCTCCCTCCTCCAATGGGCTCCATCTGTCAGCCTCCTTTCCTAGGAGGACTTGTCTGATAGAGGAAAGTGCTCTCTCAGTTTGGCAGCTGACAACTACAGAGGGGTCATTTGATCCAACAAAACCTTTACCCAATCTATCATTTGACACGGGGCACCCCAGGAGTGGACAAAATCCTCCATCTCGGTCAGGTATCACTCCTCCTCCTCTTGGGATACTACAAATCCACCCATGACAAGGCCGATTCTTGGAAAGTCCATCCCAAGATGGTTCAAGTTTTTCCACATCTCAGATGGGCTGAGAAATTTTCTGTTGACATCCCAGATGTCCTAGGCCACTGGGAAGGCAGCATTCTCTGGCATGTCTATGTAGCGTAGCCGCTTTCCTAGATCCTGGGTGGATATTATATGAAATAAGCTTGGTTCCCTCCCCTTTGGATAACTCTGTTCTTCTAGGACCACCAGGTCCACTGCCATTTCTGGATCTGTTGCCACTGCATCCCCCTCAATCGGTACGGGCCTCGCCGCCACGGCATCCCCGCCACCATGGAATGTCTTTTCCGCCTTCTGAACCCGGCCTCGAGGTTGGGGAAGCATGTCATCACCAGCCCGAATGGTTGGCTACTTCAGCATCTCCCCCAGGTAGGCCACCTTCCAGCATTTGTCATACTTCTTCACCAACCTAAGGACAACTGTGGGCGGAGGTGGATCATTCCTCATCTTTCCGTCCTTCAGTGTGAACATGAGCCACATCTGCCTCATCACACACAGATGTTCCTCATGTCTCACCCCTAAATAGACCTGTGGGGTCAGCCAATGCATACACTGAAATTTTCTGGTGAATCGATGCGGGGTGTACGGCTCGCAGAAAGGCTCACGGTCCACTCTTTTCACCAAGACTCCACCTCAAAAGTCCAGTAGATTGGAATGATGCTCTTCCGTTCCTTGGAAATCATCAATAAAAGCACTCATTGGCAGTAAGAATAGATGAAAGTTGAATTCTTCTATCTTCTAGATGTGGTTCAGTACTTCTTGAAAAGTTATTTTGGCCGGAAATCTCCCCACAACATTCATAATGTACGGGCATAAGTTCGATCCTAGAGGGGATATGGGTTCGGATATTCATAGACCCCCCTAATGTGCACCTCTATCCACCCATAAAGATGGTGGAACGGCCCAAATATCCTCTGTGGCCTCTTCCCCTCACTGATATGCCACAACATCTTGTACAGCTTGGCAAGCATCGGGATTATGAGGTTCACTCACCCTCCTTTTTCCAACATAGACACCATGATAAATGTGCTTGGTTGCATGCCCATGTTTGTATCCCTCACCGGCAGGATCCAACCGCAGATGAGAACAGCGATGAATGCTGCCAGCCTGACTATTAGTTACTGCTCAGTGCTGACACTGAACCCTCAGGTTTTCCATTGGCTGTCCTCTAGGAGCTTCATGTATGATTTCTCTTAGCTTTTTTGATCCCCCTTTAGGAAAGTATGAGGCCTCATCAGAAACTGCCTATTTTCTGGGAAGTTCAAAAACTATTTGAACCACCATCTAAACTAGACGTCTCTCACTGCATCCTTGTCCTCTCTCAGCATCAGCTTCATCAGTGTCATATCCAATAGAATCATTTGCTCTGGATCCTCCCATGCACCCATAACAGGAAGTAATTCATCATACATTGCCCTCAGTATCGGGACCCCAAGATCTGGTGCACATCCCATAAACTGATGCCAACCTCCATGTGGTGTAAATAGAAGGTATTGGTCCTTGATGACCACCTAATCAACATCTCTGGCATCAACTGCTTCGGTTGGTAGATATGAAATTTGGAGGCCCAAGTTTCCTCATACAGGCCCACTATCCTCAACTCTGCATCAAACTCTTCACATGAGGCACCTACCCAGTAGGCCCGGGACCAATCATCTATAAAGTTGCCTCCCTGGCGTAGATCCCACTCATCAGACCATCCCTTCCCTAGGTTCCCCAGGGTCACCTTCAAGATCTTCTGGTACATAGTGGTGGATTTCTTTGGATGAAACTCATTCCCGTTAATATTATTCAGATGGTTGTACAGGAAATCAGCAATAACAAGTTTGAAATCCTCTTGGGAATGTCCATCAGCCGCCCTAAACCATTGGTGCAGGCACGGTGTGCTCCTGAACCAGTGAACTCAATTGTCCCTACTTGATACATAGATGGAGATATCATCCCTCAGCCCAAATCCATACAGTGGTAGACTCTTACACATAAGATAATTCCTCTGGCTTTCTGATAGTATCTCCACCAGCGAATTGTGGTCAAAGTGGCTCTGTATCAACTCCCCTAGACCCAATATATTTTCCATCTCGTCCCTTCAGGAAGAGTCCGCAAGGACCCCCCATATATTCCTCCTGGTGAACCATTTAGTTTTGAAGTTAGGTCATTCTTTGGGTTTATTTCACAAAGAAATTTTGCAGAGTAAGTTCGCAGAGACTGTTCGCGAAGGCTGTTTGCGGAGACCATTTGCAAAGGCTGTCCACGGAGCCCTGCCCCCAGATTTCAAACATAGGTCAAAAAGTGCTCTACTGCGAAGTCAAAGACTTGATGTGTGCTTCGAAATAGGAGGCTAGATTCTTAGAGAGCAACCACGGAGTACACGGAGCTTCGTGAATAGAGAGCACTACAATCCAAAAATGTAGAGAACAGAAAAGACAAAAGAGAGGTCAGCTCTCCTATTTATAGGCGAGGACCCTAGGTGCTTTGAGGCGTGTTCGATCTGTGGTGAGCTTAGAGGCGTGCTATCCCATGCACGCCGCTCCTCCTCGCAAGCCGCCTTCGCGAGTCACCTTCATGATTAACTGATAAATTTTGGTGGTTGACCCTATGAATTTGACCCTCATTTTCTCCTCAGCTCCAAATCTGAGGGGGGCATTTGTTGACGCCAAAATCAAGTAAAAGCAAGGACAAAGGGAAAGCATTACGGGATTCCTCATAAAGACCTCTCTTGCAGCTCCCATAGCTCTGCGGCTGGCACAGATCTCCCCCTTCATGAACCCACCGCAGAGCATGGAGGCGGGATGCTCTGTGAACCCCTTTGACATTCACGAACCCGCTACAGAGCGAGGAGGAGTGATACTTTGCAAACCGATTTCACGTTTACGAACCCACCTTGGAGAAAGGAGGCGGGATGCTCTGCGAACCCCTTTGTTGTTCATGAACCCACTACGGAGCGAGGAGGTCGGATGCTCTACAAACAGATTTGAAGTTCAGGAAACCACCACGGAGCAAGGAGGTGGGATGATCTGTGATCCCCTCTAACATTCGCAAACCCACAGCAGAGCAAGCTCCATCTTCGCACCAAGAGAGCTCTGCTTCATGACTCCTCTTGCCTATAAATAATGGACTCCCCTCGAGCCCAAAGGACGGATCCTCTGACCTTTCTCCTTCTTAGCTCCCAAATCACGAAGCATTCTCTGCTCTGCGAACAATGAGCTCTTCAACGTACTTTTACATCGCAAAGTGCCTTCCCTTTTGCATGAATTCCCCCCCCCCCCTCAAAGACGGATGCCCTTTGTAAGTCCCCCAGGCCTCCATGAAGGAAGGAGATCCCTGAGGAGACTTGGGCCGTCGTGCAACGATTATGATTCGCGAAGTAGTCTTCATGCACATGTGACCCGCATGTTAAGGCATAGTCATTGTGCTTCTTGAATCACATTGCTTCACAATGTTGTGCTTCACAAGGAACCCTCACTTTTTGAGGCATTGCTCCGCAAATACCTTTCCACTTCGTGAAGCACCTTCCATATTCACCTATTCCCTATGCCTAGACTAGACCAGTTCACTTCACAAAACACACTCCTTAACGAAGCCTCTCCACTTCATGGAGCACCAGAGCTTCACAAGGCTTCTCCCTATGAACCCATTTTCTCTAAAACTCCTTTTCCCATGATGCCCTTCAAGTTTTCATGGAGCAATTTCAATGTACCTTGAGAGGTACTTCACATTGAGTTGCCTCGCCTCATGATTCTTCACATAGGCATGCTAACGGCTATTTCTTCTTCGCATAGCCACACTAACAGGGACCCCTCAATGGATCTCTCCATAACACCCCCTCACCACAGAATTACTGATACCTTTCTTACCTCAAGGGCGGGCGAGTATCGGTTATGTAAGTCCTAGGGGTGCGAAGCAAACCCACCTTGTTCGAGCTACAGAACGTTAAACTATAAAGCGCCATCATCCCCAGTATTTGACTTTAAATTGTGGCCTCACCCCGTGCATCATATGGGGGGTGCCCCATCTCAGACATTTTCTACGCCCACTAGTCTCTACAAGAGTGAAATCATGCCTCACATGGAATGAGATCCTCTTTATTATAGTGGTGTTTGTCCATGGGAGGCAGCACCCTTGATCCTCTTACCTTCTTCCTTTCCAAAGACCAAAGGAGAGATGGGAATTGGAACCATCGTTATCCCATCCCTCTCCCATTGGGAATTGTTTCCACCCGGGCCTCCATCTTGGAGTACATCCCAATCTATGTCACCTTGGGCTGCTAACTACGTGTAAGCCCCTGTTTCCTTTTAGGGTTTCTAACCACATGTAAGAATCCAGTCCACTTCCCATGGATGCACATTCTGCGACGTGATCATCAGGTTTTCGTTGCCTCTTGTTTCTCACACCAAGCATGACTCACGTTGGCTTAGAGCAAGCATCGACCATGACATCCTCTTTGGGCAGCCTAGAGTGTAATGCCCACACTCTTCCCGAACTATATAGACTTTGATCCATCCCAAGTCAAGGTACGTAGGAAGCCTCCCTGAGGTTCAATCCCAACACCCATTGGTCCCGACCATCTTCACGTTGGTTCCCACTCCCGAACTATGTGGACTTTGATCCATGCCAAGGTAAGGTATGTAGGAATCCTCCCTGAGGTTCAATCCCAACAAACACTAGTTCTGACCCCCTTCACGTCTGACCACCATCATCCTGCATGACGTTAAACTACATGCCCCCTTTTCATCCTACATGACGTTAAACTACATCCACCATCCCAAACTACATGAGATTTGATTCCTGTCTCCTAGACAGGGTATGTAGGAATCCTTCATGTGGTTCAACCCCATCCAGTGGTAAGTCGTTGTGATCCCCATCCAGCGTTTATCTATTGTGACCTCATCCAGCGGTAATCATTTGTGACTCCATTCAACGGTAAGCCATTGTGACCCCATCCAGCGATAAGCTGTTGTAACTCCACCCAGCGGTAATCCATTGTGACCCCATCCAGTGATAAGACGTTGTGACCCCATCCAGCGGTAAGTCGTTGTGATTCCATGTCAATGGTAAGCTGTTGTCAATCCGAGCCCAGTGGTAAGCCACTATCACCCCTTCTGTTAGGACCCATATCACTGGTCTGTCCCAGTGGAATCAGACCAAATCTCAGGCCACTAATCATGCGTATGCCCCAGCATGTCATCAGGTTGTTGTCCTTCGCATGCAACCCAATTTCATTCCCCAACCTACAGGTTCCACTTCCTTCAGGACCCATCCATACGGGTCACCTTTTTAGGTGTCACGTCGCTTCATGAACTAAATGGACTTTGATTCCCTTCCATGGGGACACGTAGGAGGTCTCTTCGAGACTCAATCCCAACATCACTGTTTCCCTCAAGTCAACTCCATCCCATTCTCCATCCACTTCACATAACCATCTGTTATCCATCTTGATTTTTACCTAGGCCGCCACATCCTGGTGAGATCACTCCAATTCATCCCTTTACTGCTCCTAGCAGTAATCAGGTAACTAACTACATGTTATCCCTGATATCAGTGTTCCCTCTAGGGGTTTCACCCATCTGATCAACTTTGGTTAGTGTCCTAATCAGTCGGATCCATCTCTGCTAGACGTTAAACTCGTGGCATACCTTGTGTTAAACATGGAAAGCTGAGGAAAACCTCAGATACATGCATATGGCATGTAATTCCCCACATTCGACGTGGGATTCCTTGGGCTTCTACGCCCTCGATAATCCCTATAATAAGGGGAAGAAACCCAAACGCTCCATTGTTCCATCATCCAAACACGCCAGTGATGTCCAAAGTGACTACTCCCACGACCGAAGGTTACTGCTCTGATCGGACCCCTTAGAATGTCCCGATAGAAGCAGTGTAATTAACTAGTGTCCATAAAGATATGGCACTGTGAATAGTTTCATGAACAACGTCTTAAGTTTATAAGGGATACACAGACTAGGTGACGAGTTATGAGGAGGAATCTACGGAAGGAACAACTGACATTTCATCATCCTGTTTTGATCAAGGAGAAAACATCCTTGAACAAGGAATGGATGTTTCCCACCTTTTTAAATTGGGAATGTGGGGAAAAAATAGCTATGCGTCCTCCACAGATGGATGTGTGCACCCCAGCGAAAGCGTCAGAAAAACCAATCCTTTTAAAAATATAATTATATTATTTTAAACATTAATATCCAATAATTAAAACCCAATGATCTTGAGGTGTAGCTCCATTGGAAGACTATGTTCATAATACATCAATACTAATCTAAAATAAATAATATTTATTTTATTCTCCATAATGAACTTATATATCCCATTGGGATTCTAAAAGTACATAGGATAATCTATGGAATGCATAAAATAATGGGATAGAAATAAATATTATAAAGGGAATAAACATGATAAGGAAACATGACATGTAAGTGACATAACATGATATCATAAAAGATAAGGACCATGAGTAACAAATGGGACCATAACATAAAGAATTATTTATTACAACATCATGGTAACATGGGAAATATTGAAAAAACACAAAAAATGAAATAAAAATAATTTTAGAATAACTGTAAAGATATCATCACATGGTGGACATATTCCCATAGTGGATTTGTTTTACCCCTTAATCCTAAAATAATGTTTCATGAGACAAAATATTCACCCAATAATGTGAAAAAAAAATATGGTCTCAACCATCTTAACATGTTCATGATTATTTTTTCCATAAAATTAAATCACTCATAATTAATCATTATATAAATTACTCAAGGAATGGAATGGGTGGCATAGTATTACCTCATGTCATAATCAATGGAGATTTTATAGTGATGGCATTTGATAAATGAACTTAAATAACATATTACCTCATCAAAATATGGGATAATGACCTTGTTATGTATTTTAGATTCATATATACAGATTTTATAAGAATTATATAACATTAATTATAAATATAAATTTATTTATAGATAGAATAGTGATAACCTGAAGAAAAGGGTAACTTAAAGAGATCCTTTACCTTGAGCCTGACTCATCAGGTGTGTTACATATCATATTGTATAACAAAATCATGTTAATTATTTAAATTCTTGAAACCCTTTTTCATTTTTATAATACATTTTTTACCATGTTATATTCAATAACATAATCAATTGATTTGACATAGGATATTTTGACGATATTCGGCTAATATATCCAAAATGACTTTGGTAGGTTTACTATGGTAAAACCGGTCATTATTACATCATATCCAAAATAATAATCATTAAATAATAATAGTTTTTATACATAAATTAATATTTTATAACCAATCATGAAATATGGTTATGAAAAATAAACTATGTTGTGATCATAGAGATGGTAGGTCATACGTATGCTTGAGTAACATTTCCATTTTTAAACGATCCTGATAGAGAGAAGGTATGTGTTATTATGTATTTCTATAATTATAATTATATAATATATATCATATTATGTCCTTAAATACACTTATATATAAAATTATTCTGATAATTCAATGAAAAATGAATCACATCTTTTTTATGGAGGTGTTAATATACTCGTACACATGAATGACACTATCATTTTTATATGAATGGAAAGGTAAGAAAATATATAATATATTAATTTTTTAAAATGATAAATATTTCATGAATATATAAATATATATATATATATATATATAACATCATCCTAAATATTTGTGATAGGTGATGTTAGAAAAAGTATTGCATTGGTTCGTGAGGTGGTAGTCCGCCGTATACATGAACGATGGTTTCTTTTTTCATTTTATGGAAGAGTCGATGGTTATAGATTATTAAATTAAATTAACCACATATTAGTATATGATATATAATTATGTTATAATATCATAATGTTAAAATAATAATTTAATGATGTGGAAGAAGAAATAAAATGGAAATACATGGTTAAGAAGCTTACCTCTTCTCCAAACAACCTCTTTAGGATAATACCTAATGCCTTCATAGGATTGTTTTGATAAAACAAAGGAATTGTTGTTGTTGTTGGTTGAAAAAAGGATATTTATGTGTATAGAAGTGTGGATATGATGTTTTATTTTATATATGGGGGAGAGGACCCACTTGTAATTTTTTAAAAGAATGAAATATATAAATATATTTTTCACATCAAATGGATCCAAAATGGACCATTATAAAATATTAAATGATATAGGGTCTAAATATGTCCATATAATATAAATTAGATAATACTTATGTCATTTTAGACCTCGTCACTTTAGTTTAACCCTCAGTACACTTATTTTATCCCTAACCGTGGTTATAATGTACTATTATTTTTACAATTCATTATTACCAAAAAAATAATAATATAATCCAAATTTTAATGATTAGGAAAATAGAATATATTTTATCATATTAAATTAATTTATGTTTAAGAATTTAATTTTAAATTAAATTCTCAAAAAATGATGAAAATCGGGTTTTTAGAAAAATTCAATTTTCAAGCAGTATATGATCTTATATTAACTCTGATTAGAAATCATCATTATATGAATTTCAATTAATAAAAATAAATAATAAATATTTAATTTTAATTTAAATGTTTCCTTATTAGGGTATATTTTAATTAATAAAATAGATAACTTTATGCACATAAAGTTTATTTTCTAAAAACATTGTTTTTTAGAATTAAAATAAACTTATACCAAAATCATAAAATTTATTGATTCAAATTAATTTAATTATATTATTATAAATAAAATGGATCATATTTAAATTTAATACCAAATTTAAAATATCATGTTACTTTTAAATTACTTTATTTAATGGAATGAAATGATAGTATTTGAAAAAATGATAATTTTAACTATTCAATAAATATTAAATCATTTCAGAAAAATTAAAAAAAAACCTATGTTAATATTGATATGATGATTTTAAAAATGATATTAATTTGAAAAATAAAATTTCTAAATGTTACAAAAAATTATTATAATATTTTCTCACAAAAAACAATAAAAATAATTTATGAATAAAATAAATTTTTAGGAAACAAATGTCTTTATCAAAAATTGACTAATTATTTCCAAAGAATTTATTAATAAATTTATATTGATTTGGACCTTTATATATATATTATAAATCATTTAATATTATTCATACCCACAAAAATAATTTCAAATTTATAAATATAATATTTAAATAATCATGGTTTGTTTTGGATCGGTGTTGCATGTTGTATACACTATCGAACAAAAATTTATTTTTAAAAAATTGATGTGTTACATTCTTCCACACAAAAGAAATTTTTCCCTAAAATTTTAATAATCCACAATAAGGTTAAAATAGTTGATGGTACTTTTACTTCCTTGATTCCTCCAATTCCCAGGTTACCTCTATATTTTTATGGGTTTTCTATAGTACTTTAAATAGGTGAGTTTCCTTATTGGGTAGAACATTATATATACCTTACAAGAACATATCTGTATTTTTTTCATAAGAGAGACAATTTTTTAGTTGTACCACCTCTTAATTTAGTACATTTTATGGATATGGTACGTACTCTCTCGATAGGGATACATGGATTACGTCACATACTTAAGGGGTTGGTGATAATGATAGTTGATAAGACACAACTTCTATGAAATAAAGTATCAAAAGGGAATATGTACATAGGGGGTAGATTTACCTTATTCACAATTCTCATGAATCTATTTCATGGATATATTTAATGAAACACTTTATCCCCAACCTCAAACTTCAGGTCTCATCGATGATTGTCACCATAACTCTTCTATCGAATTTGAGCAGTCGTGATGTGTTGTTGAATGACCATGACATTTTCTTCCATTTCCTAAACCATTTCAAGTCCCAACTTATAATTTTCACCAACATCATCCTAACACATAGGTTTTCTATGTAATATAAAATCTTTTTCAATGAGTTTTAAATATATTTAATTCTTAATTAATGTCATGGTTTTGACATAATGTGAGTTCCTAGTGAGGACATAAAATTTTCAGGGGGGATTCTCGGGGCCTCTAAGAGAGCCAAGACTGGGTTTTTTAAAAGGGTTGTTGGGCCAAATGGTTCGTAGAAACCATGTGAATCAGGCTATACAGTCTGAGTAAAACATTGGGGGTTGTACAAAGAGTATAAAAGGTTTTATTTTTTTCCTTAATCATATGACAAGGTATTCACTATCATGTGAAAAATCACTATTGTTTTTAGAAGAGGAATTCATCATGGTTTTTGTATGGTTTCCAAAATTTCACACATGAACCATGTGGGATCTCTATTGAGGAACTGACAGACACATGGTTGGTTCACGGTTTAGTCAAATGTGCATCCAAACCATGTGACCGAGTTAAAAAGTGTAAAATGAAAGTTTTGCTCTTTGAAAATCCTTTAAACCCTTATCCTTCTCTTATTCTTCTTCTCATCTAGTAGATTTTGTCTAATCTAATGAGATTTTATCATGCCAAACATTGTATTAAAATCCTATTATCTATACAAACATGGATTCAAGATCAATTCATCTCATTGGATCCACATCAGCAGGTTCATCAATGACCTTATGACTTTCTTTATTTTACTTTATATCAATAGAGTTATATTGGTTCAATCTAATAATCCATATTTTCTATTTAATCTTACATTATTCTAATTTCTTCTATTATAGAATTATTTAGGAGTCAATACTGGATGAGTGTTCTACAATGGTTATACAGTAGGTGGTCAATACCTTTAACTCAATTTTTAGTGTTTTATATTCCTTGTTTCAATTATGACACATGTTTGGATTTCTGATGTTTCCTCTAATATTAAATGATTATCTTGATTAAATTTTTTAGGACCTATTTAGGTTTCCTACAAGTAACATTGTATTATTGGGGTTCATTCACCTCAACTGGGACCACCCATGGGTTGTGTTCACAAAAATATCGTATATTATACAATTAGATGGTTGTGTGTGATCTCTCCAATTTTCATGAAATCCTTGAATACAATTGAATGAATTATATGGAAATGTTTATGCCTCATTTTCATGTGATGAATTGTTATAAAATACTTGAAATGATTTAATGTCTTATATGGAAAATGTTGAATGGATTGGATATAATCATATCTTGTTTTTAATTGTGAAATGGATTGTAAATGATTGTGATAAGGGTTATGAAATGAAATGATGAATTAATAATGGTAGTGGATTCCTTGAAATTTATACTCCTTGTATCCTAATTGCATTGGATTCCATGATCATTTCTATACCAATGATACTGATTATGGTTGTGAATACCTTGGATATTAATACTCCATGTATCTTCATTCCATAGGATACCATGAACATTTCTACCACATGGATATAGTTTACTTTGAATTCCATGTACTTTTCTACAACTTGGATCTCTCTTTGTTGGTCCAAATTAAAAATGATCAGTGTACGTGCTCCTTGGGCTCCACCCAAGTTGATACAGAGTTTCAACGAAGATGAAAATAAGACTTGATGGGATTCCATGGTTGTTTATACCTTAGTTTTTTTCCATGTTGGTCTGAAATTATAAGGATTCCTTAGTCATTTATACCTTGGATCCATCTAGTGGGGTATGAAACTTGATTACACAACATAGGTCACAAGGGATTTTTATCATGTTTTATAGATAAAGCATGTGTGGCTATTTGATTACAGTTGTTAGACTAGAGTTATTACAAGTACATTATCATAATTTATATTTAACATGTTTGTTTGGATAATATCACATATAATTTTGACACTTTACTTTTACTGCTATTATGACTATGATATATTTCACATTTCTTCTTCTTATATTACACACACTACACATGTTATATATATTTATGGTGGTGGCCTACTCAGTGTTATCTCACACCCAATCTGGGCCACTATTTGGTACCCAAAAAGTCTTCATGGATTCAATTAGGTATCGATGAAATCAGACACTTTATGATGCTTTATTTGATCATTTATTAGGAGTAGGGGAGAACATGATCAAGCTTTGATCATGATTCAAATGGAGATAGTAATTTTGGGTATTTCTATACTTTTGATACCTATATTTTACTGGATTCCTATTACCATCTATTTCTTAAAATATTTATGCATACATGACATGATCATCATATTATACATGTCACTGCTTTTGGATTTATTGTTTTTACAGTCTTACGGATGTTATAATCTATCTTGATTTATATTATGATTCTTATTTATTAACTATGATACCATTGTGTTACTATGATCATGAGGTTATATTCTCCCCACTATACAACCTTAGACCCCCATATATATTTAGTAACCTCTGATACATGTGGAGGCATGCTTGGGGCCTTTCTGACCCACCGACTTAGGGAAATATTCAGTGGCTCCTTGGATGGGATGTTTCAAAGTTGTATTAGAGGATTTTATTTTCTAGATTTACTATTTTGAGATAGTAGAAAAGAGATTGGGAAGTGTTGAAATTTAGTAATGACATGTTCCTAGGAGTAGCTTACCCATATATAGAAAAATCAAAATTTGTTGGAATGGGACATTATTTTCAATATTTTTCCGATTAGATATTATTTTATTCAGACTTTGGGTGATTAAAATTTTGTTTTGTGTTTCTTATAATAATGAATTTTACTATTTCCCAGTGATATGAGGGTATTCCATCTAATTCATCATTTTATGAACCTTACAAGATTCATATTCCATGCATATGTCATGCTATATAGGATGAACTGCTTTAGTGCATGACATTTATTATGTGTTCCTTGTTTTATAAAATTGTTATAGGATTTAAATTATTGTGGTAAATTGAGAAACATAAATTTATACATAGATTTACTTCCATAAAAAAATAGTGTTTTCTTACATAGGATACAATAGACACCCTAAGCAGTTAATTATGGAACATTGAGTCATAAATCGTTGCTTGTATAGACTAGAACTTGTAAGGGTTCAGATTAGATGGACTGAAAAATTTTGTTTTTTAGTGAACGGGCCCTTATGGATTTGAATTGGTGACCCATTTGGTTCATAAATTTAAATATAATTGTAATAAAAATATTAAATTAAATTAAAATTAAATTATGAAATGGAATGGTCCCCGATAAATTTATTTTTCAATAACACATCATAGTCCATATACTGGGACCCATACTGTGAAATAGATAAGTTGACCTATTGGATTTAGAGTGGGATGTAGATAGTGTCTCTAGGGTTTTATATGGTTGTTATTTTTAATAATTCATATATTTATGAGCATGCATAGGGGTGTGCCTTTTTTATAGGAAGTCTTCAACCTATGAAATGCCTTTATATCAATGACTTGGTCACTAATCGGTTATTTCTAAAGTGTGTGTTTGTAATTGTAGTTTATTGGCACCAAAAAGGCCTCCATTCATGCCACAAGAGGGTGGAAATGATCATTCTCTGGAGGTGGTGGGATATATAAGACCATTATAACTGCCAAAAGTACCTCTTTCAACACTAGCAGTTATAACAGATGTGAGTTTGGATTCCAAGTTCCGTAAGGTTTTCTTAAGCTTTATGAAGACTATTTTGGTAACCTCACGTCATTTCTTATCAATGGAAGATTTTGAATGCATGTTATAGTAGTAACATATTCCCTCATCTTCATGGGATGTATGTCCACCGGTTATTGAGATATGTATTGATACTATCATATCGATTTTATTGCATCTAGAAACACCTCCTTAGAGGAGAGTGAATATTGCAACATATATGATTCAGGGAGTTGCAATGTGTTGGTGGGAAGTTATGAACCTAGATGATACGCTTCGAAATATGGGTTGGAGGTATTTATAATAATGTTTTTATGATTAATTATTTATCGAGATTCTAAGATATGAAAGGGCCAGTGAGTTTATGTATCTATACAAGGGTTCAATAATGATTATGTAGTATTAGGAAAAATATGTAGAGCTTCAAAGTTTTGCAATGATTTATCTTATTGATGAGCTATCTTTAGAGAGACAATTCCAAGAAGGTCTCAAGCATGTCATTCAATTTTAGGTAAATGTATTACGATTTATTACTATTACTGAAATAGTAAATCATGAACTTGTTACTAAACAAAACCTGAGGGAAGCTAGGGGGTTAGAGAAGTATATTTCAATGTATCGACACATTGGTTTAGTGTTTGATAGAATAAATAACCGTTTTGAGGTATCTCATAAGGGTAATACCATCCAAAGTATGATTTTTGGTTATTTTTTCTTCTATAATCGGTGTGAGAGATAGGTAAATTTAATTAATTAGTGCGATAGAGACCCACTCGAGTGCTGATAATATTACAGGATAGGGCATGTATAGTGATTCTATAGAACCTTCCCAAAAGTTGTTAGTGGAAGGGGATTAAATCTATCTCTAGGTTTAGAAGAGATATTAATAGCTCTTCATCAGGATGGGAGATGGAGTAGTGTCTGTCGATTAGGCCGACATGGTGGTAATGGTCAATGTATTGAAGCACCAGTTGTACTGTGAGAGCTTAGTGGTACTTCTTTGTGTAGTGAGGTTGTTTCCCAGGGTCACAGTAGAGGCTATATATGTTAGGTATAGCTTATACCTGAAGATCAGAGTTCTGTTCCCTCCATGGTGAGAGGTAAGATCTCGGTAGCCTCTACTCTAGTATATTCTCTTTTCAATTCATGTTCCTATTATAGCTTCAAATCTATATATATTCTAGATATCCTTAGGATCATTATTTAACTTTCTAATGGTTTGATGACACTAGATACTCCATTGGATATTAGATCACAGAATGTCTACTGGTGTAGGGATTTCCCCCTTGAGATAGGTGTGTGAAACATCATATGGGATCTCTTCATATTTAGGATGATAGGATTTTGAAAACATTCTTCAGATGGACAGGATTTTTTCTTATTGATTCCATGTCAATTTTTATCTCCATAGGGTGACCTTCACATCACCAGAGGAATGTTTTTGTTTTCACAGGGTTGAATAGGATGTCCAGGTGAGCACAGATGAGCCTTGGAATCATCATATGGGTAGGATGAAATCCAAAATTTCTAGTTTTTATATGCATGATCAGGTAATGTGTTAAGTAAATTTTCTTCTAGTTGTTGATTGTATCAGGGATGATTTCCCATATTACATTTATTTTTTACCTCTTAATAGAGAAGTTTATTTATCTATCAAGATATTTACAAGAGCTTTATTGGTATCCATTACAACTTATAGGATGGATACTATAGAGTTTTAGGTGATAAAGAGGCATCTATAGGACTTGGATGTCAAGGGGTTTATATGAACCAATAATTCTCTATCAGGTTAATCAATCCTTTTTGCGAAAAATGTAGTCATAACCCATAGATAATGTGTGGATTATCAAAAATTGAACCATTTGATTGTAATGAAATGGAAACAATTTCCATGACTAGATTATATCTTCGACCAGCTTTGAAGAGCATGAGTTTTCTTAAATATTTATTTGAGGTATGGTTATCACTAGGTACATGTTCGAAAAGTAGACATACCTCATATAAATTATCATAGAATTTATGGTCTATATGATTATCTGGTTATGTTTTTTGGTCTCAAAAATGTGCCAGAAATTTTTAGGGCATTGATGAACCTGGTTTCCCATCCTTATATAGATTTTTGTTATTGTGGTATTCAAAAAAGATATATTATTGTATTTAAAAAATTTACATGAACATGAAAACTATCTTGAGTTAATTTTGGATACAAGGAGAGAACATTATTTATATGTTAAAGTCACAATGTACAACTTCGAGATGGATGAGATTCACTTATTTGGTCATATTATCTCAGAGATAGGAGTATCAGTTGACCCATAGATGGTTAGAGCTATAGTTTCTCTGAAGCATCCTATGAAATACTTTAACATACAATTTTTTTTTGAGGATATATGGTTATTATATGTGTTTAATACATTAATTATCACACTTAATAGCACCTAAAATAATCTTGAATGAGAAGGCTATGAGATTTGTATGGTTAGATACCTTTGAGATAGCCTTTTGGGAACTAAAAAGAAGATTGAATTCTACATTGGTCTCCATTATTTTGAATCTGGGAAGAAGTTACACTATGTATTATGATGTATATGGTATTTTTTTTAAGAGTAGTTAAGGTGTATTGGGAGTGAGTAATGGGGTATGGGTCTCTTATGTTCTGTCCACATAAGAGGAACTACCCAATAAACTATCTCGATCTATTCATTATTGTACATTCCCTGTGCTGTTGGAGGGATTATTTACTAGGAGACCAAATTGGGGTGTATACAGACCACAAAAGAATCATGTATGTATTTATACAGTGTGACATGAATTTGAGTAATTGAAGGTTGGTTGATTTTCTATAATATTTTGACATTGAGATTGCCTACATGCTGGAAAAGGGTAGTGTACTTTCCAATGAACGGTGCATGAGGACTATGATACGTGTAGTTCAGGAGGCCATTATCGAGTAGAATCATATGGCATTATTATCTAATACTTACTTGGATGTGTAGGATATACAATGGAATACTTTTATCTCATCCTTATTAGTGACATCAAATCTTTTGTAGAGACTGAGGATGAGAGAGTTATATGATGCCGAGGGCTTAGCCCTACGGGATATTATGGTTGGTGACAACCCACCTCCAGGTTGGATCATGGGTGAGGATGAAATTCTTCATATTCAGGAACATGTTTGGGTTCTAGGAGAAATACACAAGGAGATGAGGTGAGAGTTTCATACCTTATTTGGGAAGTAAATACTAACATTACCATGAGGTATCGTTACTTGTTTCATCAGTATTGGTCATAGAGGATGGAACATGAGGTAGTGGGTTTTTTCAAAAGGTGTTATACCAGTCAATAAGTGAAGGATAAAAACCAATGTCCCACTATAATTTTCTGTAGTTTACCCATTCTTGATTGGAAATGGAAAGCTGTTGTGATGGATTTCATGATCGAGTTACTAAAGTCTCCTCATGGTAGTGATGTTGTATGGGTTGTTGTGAAAAAATCATAAAGATAGATGATTTCTTACTGATCATGGATACCTTCTTGGAATATGATATTGGGAGACTTTATATTTATGAGATTATGTACCTTCATAAGGTTCCTAATTCCATTGTATCAGATAGGGATGCTCAGTTTACCTCAAGGTTCTAGAAAATAATATAGAGGGTGTTGGGTACACAGATGCTTCTGATCACAACATACCACCCTCATAATGATATCAAGTTAGGGAACACTATATAGGTTTTAAAGTAAATTCTTAGAACACGTTTCCCAAATTTTTGGGGTTATTGGGATAGGAATATATCCTAGATTTAATTCTCCTAAAACAATATCTATAATGTTATTATATAGATATAACCTTGTAATGATTTATAAGGTAGTCTATGTTGATATCCTCTGTACTGGATAGAGGAAGGATATGAAGCACTTCCCAATACATTTCTCATGAAGTAGACTTCAGAGTAGGTCTAGTTGATTAAGAAGAATATGGATACTATATAGTCTAGAAAGAAATCCTTCACCAATTTATATTGATGACCTAAAGAGTTATAGGTCAGTGATCATGTATTTTTATGTATCTAACAAAGGCTAGGACATAAAAAAGATATTGAGATAGGTTAATATTTTATCGTGATATGTCGGGTTGTTCAAGATTCTGGAGAGAGTCGGGTTGGTAGCATATTGGTGGAAGTTACCTCAGAGGTACCAAGCCATGCACAACGTCTACCATGTATCTTGTAAACATCGTTATCATTCATACCCATCTCACACTCCCCATCAAGAAGAATTTGAGTTACAGGTAGATGAATCCTTTGAGGAAAATCATATTCATGTTGTCAAAAGGATCATAAAGACTCTCTAAGGCCAATTAGTTTCTCTAATATGGGTTATATGGCTTAACATGCATTTATAGGATGAAACATGGGATTGAGAGGCAGATGTGCATGCTCAGTGGCCAAATTTATTCTAATACAATTCTAGATAAACCTTGGAAATGAAGTTTTGGGATGAATTGGTTTAATGGGGAAGATCGTTATATACCAATTATTTCTATATGGTATGAATCTTTTTAATTCTTGTTTAATTTCTCGGTTTTGACCAAATGTGAGTTCCTTGTAAGGTAATGGAAGATTAAATGGTGTTTGAGGATTTTTTGGATCCCAGATCCTAGGTTCTTGGAATAGGAATTTGGTCCAAACAGATAGTAAAAACTGTGCAACCCATCCCACATAGTTAGACTAAACCTTGCAGGGTTGGATATAGAGAAAAAAAGTGAACATTATTTTCCCTAACCTTGTGCCCAGTTCCGCACTCCCATGTAATAAGATCTCCATTTTTCATAGAGGTGTGCAACACAGCTTTAAGATATCCTCCCATACCATGTGGATTAACCATTTTAGATCCTTATTGAGGTAGTGAGGGGTGCACATGTCACGACCCGTCCTCGGGGCTCGTGCCGTGACTACCACAAACCCGCCTTCCATAGGCCAGGGGCTGGCGAATAGCACCAAGGCGTAAATCCCAGTAAAAAGGGAAGGCATTGCCTTTGTAAAGTAAACAAGCACCACAGATTAAGCAAGCGGAAAAAGTAAACACTAAGTAAAAGCTGGTACAACAGTAAGTGCAGAAAAGTAAAGGGGGCCGGAAATACAAGCCCAACTGTAAAGTACAACTGAAAGGGGAAAAACAACAACTGAAAAGTAAAGCCGCAACGTTGAGCCGTCCACTGGAAGTCCCACCTGAAGGGTGGGTACAGATAGCCTCCACTGCTTGTCGGGTCCACCTGACCGCTCCGAGTACGTCCCGCCCAGTGGTCCACCTCCAGGTACCGTCCTGCTCCGCAAGCCTCCACCACGATCAGTGTTGTCCGTCGTCTGCAACCAACACAACGTAGTGCGGTCATAGCCTATGCAGGGGTGAGTATAAGCTACTCAGTAGGGACCCTGAGACCCCCGAAGGTCTCCCAGAATCCACAAAGGATAATCCACAAAGGAAATATACAATCACGAAATAACATCTGACACGGCTTAGGTATATGCCCATACACATACCTAAGTCATTAATTCTCGCTCGGCTCCAACATCCGAGCTCAAGTACAACCCATTCCACACAGGAAAGCAAAACGTAAAATCCACACAGGATAGATCAACACAATCCACAAAGGAAAGTAAAATGTAAATCCACACAGGATAGCTCAACACAATTCACAAAGGAAAGTAAAACAGAGTTTCAGATCACACAGGTATACTTCTTCGAATGACGATAGATATGATCACTGAACCATCTAAGTCGTCGGACCCACAAAGGATTGATAGATACTAACCCCCGCAATGACCCACAAAGGATCTGACCCACAAAGGATCGATAGGTAACTAACCCCCGCAAAGACCCACACAGGATCGGGCCCACACAGGACCTGTAGGCGCTGGCCCACACAGGACCGCTGAGTGCTGACCCACACAGGATCGGACCCACACAGGATCGGTAGCACTGACCCACAAAGGATCGTTGAGTGATGAGTCATCGCCGTCGAATCCACTGAGGATCTCTGCACAGTCGTCATCGTCACAGTAGCAGTCGCAGCCAGCTCTAGGTTTCCCGCACACAGAAAGCTCGCTCGGGAGGGTCCACTCCACGAGCCGAGAGTCCGATACATCAACTGACACATAGTCCAGAGTTGATGTATCCAAAAGTTCCGTATCGTCAACAGGAACTCAACGTCGCAGACGGCGCATCAATCGGACGCCCGGTCTGAGAGATAATGGCTTTTTCGTCCCAGGGGCCCGGTTGGTTTTTAAGGCAAAACCAACCCGACCGTACTCCACCTACATCTAAACCTCGGGCGGAGTATGCCAAAAGATCTTTCTCACTTAGAGGAAAACTACAAAGTCGACGGCACGTCGATCGGACGTCCAAAACTCAAGATATGAGTGTTTCCGCTCCGAGGGCCCGGTTGGTTTCGTGTACGAACCAACCCGGCCAAACCCAAAGTATTCCGAAACCTTGAGTGAGATATACCAAAACGACCGTCTCAATCCAAGGATCGCATCACCACTGACGGTGCGTCGTTCGGAGGCCCGTAGCTCAAGTTACGGGAAAAAGACCGAAAACGGTCCGAAGACGGGGGGTCTGGGCCCGGACCGACCCGGCCCGACCCCCCCTGGGTCGGCCCGAACCGGGTCGACCCGAACCGGGTCCGGGTTGGACCCAAACTGGGTTGGGCCGGCTCGGCTCGGCCGAGCGGCCGAGCGAGGGAGCCGCGGGGTGGCGCTGCCCCCGCGGGAAGATGGTGACGTGGCCCCGCGTGGGGCCGCGCTGGAGTCAACGGACGCGGCTATGCCACGTCCCGTGCATGCCGGACCCGCGTGGCCGCGGGTCCGCTGGCCGCCGCCACCGTCGCGGCTTCAGTCGCGGCGGCCCTGTCAGGTGGCGCGCCGGGGCGCCGCTGCCTCCGGCTGCCGGTGGCTTCCGCGGGCCACCGGAGTTGCTCCGGTGGTCCGATTTCCTTCCCGTCTGCGCCGATGCTCCTCCCGAGTCCCGTTCTTCACTGTGGAAACAACGGATCGTCCATGCGGCATGTTTCGTCATCACCCCCCAATCCGCGCATCAACGAAGAACTGCGGGGGGTTGTTGGGCCGTGTTTGTTTGGCCCGCACCCTCCGTGTTAGATGATAACAGTCGGGAGAAATAATCAATACATAGAAAACATAACAAATAACAATTTTAATAAATTAAAATTGTTCTTATAAAACCGGGTTCTTTGTTTTAAAAGAAACAATCACGGGAATTAAAGATTGTTCTCAAATGAAATTCCCTACCTCGTCAAGTCGCCGCACGCGCGTTCTTCGCGAAATTGATCGCCGCGGAAGGAGGCAATCATCGCGTCGCGGAAGGGCATCCCATCGTCGCGGAAAGGCGTTGCATCGTCGCGAAAGGGCGTCGCGTCATCGCGGAATACGGTGTCGCGTCGACGAACTCTGAGGTTCAAGAACAACATATTTAATTATATTAATTAAATCCATGATGTTGTTATAACCCACAAAGAGATTTAAAGAAGAAACCCGAAATCTCCTACCTCAAGCAGTTGGTGATCGGAGATCGTTGCGGGGAAGAATGTCTTGGAAGAAGCGTCGTCAATCTCCGAGGGTGATGGCGTTCTTCGCATTCTTCGCGTTCTTCGCGTTCTTCGCGAAGGAGGATGAAGGCACAAATTGGTCAAAACCTCCCAACGAGCATTTCTCCAAAAGTCGTGCGTTGTTCTTATTTTATTATTATGCCAACGGATTGAAACAGGTTAAGAAACGATTAAATTAATTCATAGAATTAATTCAACGAATAAAACCACCCAATTAATTGGTGCGTTAAGAAATTAAGAAAACGCGTCAGTTGACTTTCATAATGACGGGTTTTCGCGGGTGCGTTACTTAGCAGAAAAGAAACGGTGGGGCTCGTGCGGGCCCCACCTCAAAAATATCCTACCAAGAGGGTATGATATTTTTAGATAGCACCCTATCTGCATCAACTCAGCTTAAGCAGCTTAAAGTGGCTTTCAAGTGTATTTAAGTTAAATAAAATAAAGTTTGTCGTACAAATTATTTTATTTCTTAACCTTAAGCCCAAAAATTAAAAACCGCACCCGAGCAAACGCAACTCCAGAAGAGGCGTTTCTAAGAAAGTACCGGTGCTGCGATTCCATTGGTGCCCTCATAATTCGATTCCGAGCACCGGTTCAAAAGTTAGAAAAAACCCGCTCGTTCGTTCACTGAACATATCCGAGCCAAACTTCAGAAAATGATTCCGGGCACACCGGGCCTCGGAATCAGGTGCCGTCAGAAACTGCATTCTTGTAAAATTCCAAATAAAATTAAGAAAAAAAATTCCTTGAAATTTACGGGTCTTTACATCAATCCCACCTCAGGGCTTTACGTCCCCGTAAAGATACATCATAAACTAGGGAAACAAATGTGGGTACTGAGCACGCATCTGAGCCTCCCGCTCCCAAGTGCTCTCCTGGAGGTTCCCGTGCTGCCATCTGATGCGCACAAGAGGAGTCGATCATCCACATAGGACCCGCTCCTGTCGATCCTCGATCTCCACCGGGACCTCCGCAAAAGTCGCCCCATCATCCACGTCTAGCTCCCCATGGTCAATGAAGTGCGTCGGGTCGTGCACGTATCTCCTCAGCTGAGATACGTGGAAGACGTAGTGCACCCGGTGCAACTGAGGTGGTAGAGCCAGGCGATAAGCCACCTCGCCAATCCTGCTGAGGACCTGGAATGGTCCAATGAAGCGTGGAGACAACTTGCCACCTCGGCCAAATCTCTGTAATCCACGTCGAGGTGAGAAACGCAAGAAGACGTGGTCGCCATCCTCGAACTCTAGTGGCCTCAGCCTCCTGTCAGCATAAGAATTCTGCCGGCTCTGAGCTGTCCTCATCCACTCTTGGATGACCTAGACCTTCTCTGTCGTGGCCCGGACCATCTCTGGTCCCACAAGTGCTGACTCCCCAGGGTCTGTCCAGCACAAAGGAGATCTACAAGGTCTTCCGTACAACGCCTCGTATGGTGTCATCCCTATGGTGGAGTGGTAACTGTTGTTGTACGAAAAATCCACCATGGGTAGGTGGTCCTCCCAGCTGCGACCAAAGTCGAGGACACATGCGCGGAGCATGTCCTCGAGAGTCTAAATGGTCCTCTCCGTCTGACCATCCGTCTGAGGGTGAAAGTCGGTGCTCAGACGTAGCTGTGTCCCGAACGCCTCCTGAAACCCCTTCCAAATCTGGGAAGTAAAGCGAGCATCTCGATCAGAGACGATAGATGATGGCACACCATTAAGTCGTACAATCTCCTGAACGTAGATACTCCCTAAGCTCTCCACTGATCCCTACTCTCTGATGGGTAAGAAGTGAGCCGACTTGGTGAGTCGGTCGACAATCACCCAGATGGAGTTGTGACCTCTGGAAGTGTGTGGAAGTATAGTCACAAAGTCCATAGATATGTCATCACACTTCCACTCCAGGACCTCCAAGGGTTGTACCAAGCCTTCTGGTACCTAGTGCTCTGCCTTCACCTGCTGGCAGGTGAGGCATCGAGAAATGAACTCTGCCACAACCTTCTTCATACCCGGCCACTAGTGCTGTCGTCTGAGGTCCTGGTACATCTTCTCCACTCCATGATGTACCGCCAAAGGAGAAGTGTGAAACTCTCTCAGCACCTCCTCTCATAAAGCGACTGGTACCAAGGTACGTCCTCTGAAAAGGATGTTGTGCTCTGCTCCAAAAGAGAAGCCATCAGGTGCCTATCCTGAGGATAACTGTGCACGTCGCGTCTCACAGTCAGCGTCCTCACGCGGTGCCTCTCTGACCTGCTGCAGTAGTGGAGGGGTGACTGTGAGAGACTGGAGGAAGGCTACTCCATCTCTATCCATGAAGGATATCTGCAAAGCAGCTAGCTGCTTTGTCGCCTCCTCAAGTAGCTGAATGCCCGTCCTCCTGATGAGGGCATCGACTACCACGTTCCCCTTCCCAAGAGTATAGACTATCTCAAAGTCATAGTCCTAGAGGAACTCAATCCATCGCTGTTGTCTCAGGTTCAGGTCCTTCTGAGAGAAGATGTACCTAAGTCTCTGATGGTCAGAAAAGACTGTAAAGCGCTCGCCCATCAGATAGTGTCTCCATGTCTTCAGAGCTAAGACCACTGCTGCTAACTCCAGGTCATGGGTAGCATAGTTCTGCACATGAGGCCTCAACTGACGTGATCCATAGGCGATCACTGCCCTCTATTACATCAGGACACATCCAAGTCCAGTCCCTGATGCATCGTAGTAGACTACGTACCCTACTCCCTCCTCAGGCAACCTCAAGATAGGTGCGCTGGTCAATCTCTGTCTCAGCTCCTGGAAGCTCTGCTGACATCTGTCTAACCACACAAAGGGTTTCCCCTTCTTCGTCAAAGCTGATAGTGGTGTCGCAACTCTGGAGAAGTCTAGCACAAATCTCTGATAGTATCCAGCTAGTCCCAAGAAACTTCGCACCTTTGTCACGCTCCTGGGTGGCTCCCAAGCTAGCACCGCCTCGATCTTCGCAGGATCCACTGCAACTCCCACCTCAGAGATGACGTGTCCCAAGAAGTGGACCTCACGTATCCAGAACTAACACTTCGAGAGCTTTTCATAAATTTGGTGCTCTCGGAGTGTGTCTAGTACGACACGCAAGTGGTAGGAGTGCTCCTCCTCAGTCGTCGAGTATATCAAAATTTCGTCAATGAAGACCATGAAAAATCGATCGAGGTATGGCTGAAAGATTCTATTCATGAGGCCCATGAACACTTCTGGAGCATTGGTTACGCCGAATGGCATAACCAAGAACTTATAGTGGCCATACCGACATCTGAAGGCCGTCTTCTGCACGTCCTCGTCTCGAACTCTGAGCTGATGATAGCCTAACCTGAGGTCTATCTTCAAGAACCACCGTGCTCCCTTGATCTGATCAAAGAGTTCATCAATCCTCGGTAGCAGATACTTGTTCCTCACTGTCACCTGGTTCAGGAAACGATAATCGACACAAATTCGCAAGCTCCCGTCCGCCTTCTTGGCGAACAATATCGGGGAAGCCCAATGTGAAACACTGGGTCGGATGAAACCCTTGCCCTGCAAGTCCTCCAACTGCACCCGTAGCTCTCGAAGCTCAGCGGGGGCCATCTGATATGCTGGAGTCGATATCGGGGTTGTCCCGGGGTACATGTCAATATGGAAGTCTACCTCTCTGCGAGGAGGTAGTCCTGGAACGTCGTCGGGAAAGACGTCCGCATACTGATTCACCACTGCAGGAAAACTAGGACTCCGCACGTCAACAGCTCCTAGGATGAGGCTAGCCAACTGATGAGTGATGGGTTGTCCTCTCCTCTGCGGAAGTCCATCCTGTGATGCGAAGGATCCCTTCTCGCCGGTGAAGGTGAACCTTCTCCCATTGGTGCGTACACATCACACCTTGCGCCTAATACAGTCAATTTGTTCATAGACTGTAGATAACCAATCCATGCCCAAGATAACGTCGTAAGGCCTCGACGCCGCTACAAGAAGATCCCATCCGAAGCTCTCGCCTCCCATAGTAAGCTCGCACTGTCGGCACCAGTGCATAATCGTCGAGTCTGCTCCCGTAGGAGTCTCTAGCCGTAAGGATTGAGCCAACGGCTCTGTCGGAATCTCCGAGCTCCGAACAAGGGCAGTGGCTATGAAAGAGTAAATCGCTCTTGTGTATATAAGAACTGCAGAAAGGGTGTAATAGACACAGATCGTACCTCGAATCATCCCGGGCGCACCGTGGTCGTAGGTCTCCGCTGCCTGAAGCTGTGCTTGTCTCTGCCCGCCAGCTCCCTATGGTCAGGGTGGACCTCCTGCTGGTGGTGGTGGTAGAGCCTCAAAGCGTCGCCCACCACCCGCTGCTTGGCCAGCTCCTCTGCCTCGTCTGCCTCCTCCCTGCGGACCTCTACGGTCAACCCTCTGCCTCTGCCTGGGTGGCCCCTCAACTGTCTGCTGCTCCTCGGCACGATGGGTCGGGCAGTCACAAGTCATGTGACCTTGTCCGCCGCATGTGTAGCACTGCTTGTCTCTCGAAAGACTAGCTCCGCGTTGTGTGCCCCGCACTGCTAAGCCAGTGTCCTGAGGCCGTCTGCGTGAGGGTCTAGTCTTCCAGGACCCCTGAGTCATCCGTTGATTGCCCGCTGCGGAAGACTCTGCTACGTTCCTCCCCGCGTTAGGTCTCGCCGCTGGAGAAGTCTCAGCAAGAAAGCTCTCGATCAAAAGGGCTCGCTCCAGTACTCCTATCTGGGTCGGGATGCTGAGGGAGATCAGCGATGCCCTGATCTCGTGTCTCAAATCCTGCTCAAAGTTCCGAGCCCAGAAGAATGGGTCACGTACCATGTCGGTCGAGTAGCGCGAGAGATCAGTGAATCTCGCCGAGTACTGGGAGACCGTCAAGCTGCCATGCCGCAGCTGAAGAAGCTCCTGGATGCGCACCGCACGGAGGGTGGCCGGGACGAACTCTGAGCGGAAGAGGCCCTCAAAGTCTGTCCATATGAGAGAGGACTCATCATGCACCTGGAGAATCAAGCTCCACCATCGTCCTGCTGCTGCGTGCAGTAGGCTCGCTGCGAGGATCACCATGAGGTCTGCTGGTGTCCTCACTAACCTGAAAACTCGTACGACTGCCTCCAGCCAGTCCTCGACTGCCTGGAGGTCCGTCTCCCCACGGAACCTGGGCGTTCGCTGGCACTAGAACTCATGCAGTGCACTGAGGCGACGTGCATCGTCAGCGGCTGGTGCTGGAAGCATCGATGGCTAGGCGGGTAGAGGTACCACCGGTGCCTCTGCTGTCAAAGGGCCCTATACTGAAGCCTTGTCGCTCGGCGGGCTGTCGTCACGCTCGACTCTCGGAACCCTAGCTGGCTGCCGTCGTGGGGCCATCCTGAAAAGGAAACAGGTGTGCCATGGTCAGAACAGTATACCTGGTGAGCTGATACAAAGTAATCACAAAGAAAACTTGAAACGCACATGCAATCAATGTTTTCGTGCATTAAGTCGGAAATCAGATGTCAGGGTCCGGGTGTACGGATACGTCGGCCGCCGCACCAACACTAGACTCCCTGGACTGATAACCACACCCAATACGCTAAACATTATTGCTTCACATAGAAGAAATATCAGAGTCTGAGGTAGAACCGACCGCCTCTGATACCAATTTGTCACGACCCGTCCTCGGGGCCCGTGTCGTGACTACCCCAAGCCCACCTTCCATAGGCCAGGGGCTGCCGACTAGCACCAAGGCGTAAATCTAGGTAAAAAGGGAAGGCATTTCCTTTGTAAAGTAAACAAGCACCACAGAGTAAGCAAGCGGAAAAAGTAAACACTAAGTAAAAGCTGGTACAACAGTAAGTGCGGAAAAGTAAAGGGGCCGGAAATAGAAGCCCAACTGTAAAGTACAACTGAAAGGGGAAAACAGCAACTGAAAAGTAAAGCCGCAACGTTGAGCCATCCAATGGAAGTCCCACATGAAGGGTGGGTACAGATATCCTCCACTACTTCTCGGGTCCACCTGACCGCTCCGAGTACGTCCCGCCCAGTGGTCCACCTCCAGGTATCGTCCTGCTCCACAAGCCTCCACCACGATCAGCGCTGTCCGTCGTCTGCAAACAACACAACGTAGTGCAGGCATAGCCCGTGCAGGGGTGAGTTTAAGCTACTCAGTAGGGACCCCGAGACCCCCGAAGGTCTCCCAGAATCCACAAAGGATAATCCACAAAGGAAAGATACAATCACGAAGTAACATCTGACACGGCTTAGGTATATGCCCATACACATACCTAAGTCATTAATTCTCGCTCGGCTCCAACATCTGAGCTCAAGTACAACCCAGTCCACACAGGAAAGAAAAACGTAATATCCACACAGGATAGCTCAACACAATCCACAAAGGAAAGTAAAACGTAAATCCACACAGGATAGCTCAACACAATCCACAAAGGAAAGTAAAACAGAGTTTCAGCTCACACAGGTATACTTCTTCGAATGACAATAGAGATGATCACTAATCCATCTAAGTCGTCGGACCCACAAAGGATCGATAGGTACTAACCCCCGCAATGACCCACAAAGGATCTGACCCACAAAGGATCGATAGGTAACTAACCCCCGCAAAGACCCACACAGGATCGGGCCCACACAGGACCTGTAGGCGCTGGCCCACATAGGACCGCTGAGCGCTGACCCACACAGGATCGGACCCACACAGGATTGATAGCACTGACCCACAAAGGATCGCTGAGTGTTGTAGTCGTCGCCGTCGAATCCACTGAGGATCTCTGCACAGTCGTCATCGTCATAGTAGCAGTCGCAGCCAGCTCTAGGGTTCCCGCACACAGCAAGCTCGCTCGGGAGGGTCCGCTCCACGAGCTGAGAGTCTGATACATCAACTGACACATAGTCCAGAGTTGATGTATCCAAAAGTTCAGTATCGTCAACAGGAACTCAACGTCGCAGACGGCACATCAATCGGACGCCCGGTCTGAGAGATAATGGCTTTTTCGTCCCAGGGGCCCGGTTGGTTTTTGTGGAAAAACCAACCTGGCCGTACTCCACCTGCATCCAAACCTCGGGCGGAGTATGCCAAAATATCCATCTCACTTAGAGGAAAACAACAAAGTCGATGGCACGTCGATCGGACGTCCGAAACTCAAGATATGAGCATTTCTGCTCCGAGGGCCCGGTTGGTTTCGTGTACGAACCAACCCGGCCAAACCCAAAGTATTCCGAAACATTGAGTGCGATATACTGAAACGACCGTATCGATCCAAGGATCTCATTTCCACTGACGGTGTGTCGTTCGGAGGCTCGTAGCTCAATTTACAGGCAAAAGACCAAAAATGGTCCGAAGACGGGGGGTCTGGGCCCGGACCGACCCGGCCCGACCCCCCCCCCCCCCCCCCGGGTCGGCCCGAACCGGGTCGACCCGACCCAGGTCCGGGTCGGACCCGGTTCGGCGTGACCCGGCCCGGCCAGGGCGCGACCCGGCCGAGCGGCCGAGCGAGGGAGCCGCGGGAAGATGGTGTTGCGGCCCCGCGTGGGGCCGCGCTGGAGTCAACAGACGTGGCTATGCCGTGTCCCGTGCGTGCCGGACCCGCGCATCCACGGGTCCGCTGGCCGCCGCCACTGCGGCTTCAGCCACGGCGGCCCTGTCCGGTGGCTTCCGCGGGCCACCGGAGTTGCTCCGGTGGTCCGATTTCCTTCCCGTCTACGCTGAAGCTCCTCCCAGGTCTCGTTCTTCACTGCGGAAACAACGGATCGTCCCTATGGCATGTTTTGTCGTCGCCCGCCAATCCGCGCATCAACGAAGAATTGCGGGGGGGTTGTCGGGCCGTGTCTGTTTGGCCCGCACCCTCCACGTTAGATGATAACAGTCGGGAGAAATAATCAATACATAGAAAACATAACAAATAACAATTTTAATAAATTAAAATTGTTCTTATGAAACCAGGTTCTTTGTTTTAAAAGAAACAATCACAGGAATTAAAGATTGTTCTCAAATGAAATTCCCTACCTCGTCAAGTCGTCGCACGCGCGTTCTTCATGGAATTGATCACCGCGGAAGGAGGAGATCGTCGAGTCGCGGAAGGGCGTCGCGTCGTCGCGGAAAGGCGTCGCGTCATCGCGGAATGGCATCGCGTCGTCGTGGAATACGGTGTCGCGTTGATGAACTATGAGGTTCAAGAACAACAGATTTAATTATATTAATTAAATTCATGATGTTGTTATAACCCACAAAGAGATTTAAAGAAGAAACCCGAAATCTCCTACCTCAAGCAGTTGGTGATCAGAGATCGTTGCGGGGAAGAACGTCTCGGAAGAAGCGTCGTCAATCTCCGAGGGTGATGGCGTTCTTCACGTTCTTCGCGTTCTTTGCGTTCTTCGCGAAGGAGGATGAAGGCACAAATTGGTCAAAACCTCCCAACGAGCATTTCTCCAGAAGTCGTGTGTTGGTCTTATTTTATTATTACGCCAACGGATTGAAACAGGTTAAGAAACGATTAAATTAATTCATAGAATTAATTCAACGAATAAAACCGCCCAATTAATTAGTGCGTTAAGAAATTAAGAAAGAGCGTCAGTTGACTTTCATAATGACGGGTTTTCGCGGGTGCGTTACTTAGCGGAAAAGAAACGGTGGGGCTCATGCGGGCCCCAGCTCACAAATATCCTACCAAGAGGGTAGGATATTTTTGGATAGCACCCTATCCGCATCAACTCAGCTTAAGCAGCTTAAAGTGGCTTTCAAGTGGCTTTAAGTTAAATAAAATAAAGTTTGTTATACAAATTATTTTATTTCTTAACCTTAAGCCCAAAAATTAAAAACCACACCCGAGAAAACGCAACTCCGGAAGAGGCATTTCTAAGCAAGTACCGGCGCTGCGATTCCATCAGTGCCCTCAGAATTTGATTCTGAGCACCGGTTCAAAAGTTAGAAAAAACCCGCTTGTTCGTTCACTGAACGTACTCAAGCCGAACTTCGGAAAATGATTCCGGGCACACCGGGCCTCGGAATCCGATGCCGTTAGAAACTGCGTTTTTGTAAAATTCCAAAAAAAATTAAGAAAAAAATTTCCTTGAAATTTATGGGTCTTTACAGCATATTTGGAACATGGTTTGGCCAACCATGTGGTAAAAACATGAAATCCAGTTCAAAAGTGGGAAATGACTATTTTTCCATTAAAAATTCTAAAAACCATTATTAAAATTTATTTCTTCTTCACTATAATATTTATTATTCTCTTGTGAGTGTTTATAAAGTCTAATCTAGGCTCAACTCTTTATTCTCCCTTCAAAAATCTATTCAAGCATCGTTCATCTCTTTGAATCTGCCCAGGAGAGTTCTTCATTTATCTGAAAACATTCTTCATTTTCCTTTTTATCGAAGGAGTTAATTTGGTGCAAGATAATATTGCCTCTTTCAAGGATAATCCAATATTATTCCAATTTATTGTAATATGTCTTGAATTAAGAGTCAATACTAGATGAGTGTTATTTTATGGGTATATGGTAGGTGGTTTATACCTTTCCATCAAAGTTTGGAATTTTATATGTAATGTATTAATTGTTCTGTATGATGAGTTTTCTGGATTTGCCTATAAATTAAATGATTATATTGATTATATTTTTTTTAGAACTATTTTTTTTTTCCACTAGTACCACCGTGTAAAGACCCATAATTTCCATGTAATTTTTTTTAATTAAATGAGAATTTTATGAGTCTTCAAAAATTGACGGTGCATAATTCTGAGACCCGGTGTTCCTGAAATCAATTTCTGAAGTTTTGTTCAGGTACGTTCAGTGAAAGTTTGAGCAGGTTTTTATAAATTTTGAACCAGTGCTCAGAATTGAAATATGAGGACATTGTTGAACTCACAGCGCCATTATTCTTTTAATAATACTTTCACCTAGATGGAAGTTGGTCGAGGGTGGAAGTTAGTTTTTGGGTTTTTCATGGAAATAATAAAATAAAATGAACACATGTTTTATTTTATTTTATCTGTTGTAACTACCCATGTGGAAGTTGTAGGTGGGACCACCACACCTTAACCTACCATGAGAGGTTATTGTGGTGGGGACCACCTGAGAATTCAAACCCTCCCAATTTGAAATTGGGAGTGGGGATCACCCGACCCCCCACTAATAATGGTGGGAGAGGAAAACCTATCAACTCCCTCATAAATGAGGGAGAGCCTCTTGACCTCCTCCACCTTTATTGTTCCAATGCACATGCCATTTAATGTGTCAACCAAGTGATTAATTATCCTTTTTGAATTTTTTTCCAAAAAAATAATAGTTTGATTAATCTATTATTTTGGGGCTCACTTGGAATTTGGGAGGAATTGGGAGAGGAGAGAGCTTGGGAGAAATAAAGTTCTCCAACGAAGAACTTTATCTCCCGAAGAAGAATGCTCCACCGATGAAGAATGACCTTGACTTTGAATTTATTCCCTGAAACCTCATTCGATGTAGGACGTGTTCGTCTACAACAAATCGACGTCCACCTTCTCGTTCCAACGTCAACCAACTTCGAACAAGGTAGGGGTTTTATGTACTTGATTTTTATATACCTGTCATTATTTTCTTTTAAAACAGAGAACGTGGATCAACTTCTAACTAGTTGATCCGCATAAGTTTTAATTTTTGGGGTTTTGGGATTAATCATGGTGGGAGGGTTTTTTGTGCTTCGTTCTTGTGAACCAAATGATACCACCTTAAACGCATAGGGTGCGGACCAAACCAACATGTCATGACCCCTCTGTTTTGTGGTGTTCTTCGAGACGGAGGAAGGCGACAACGGTGAAGAAGGTGACGAAGGCAATGGTCGCGCCACCTGTGGCTTCCGCGCCCCGCGCCACCCCCACGGAATTCTGCCCCGCCACCAGCCGAACCACCCCCATGGTCTCTGCCCTTCCGGTCGAGCTGCCCCGGGCCAGGCCGAGCCGCCTTGGCCACACCGTCCGCCTCCAAATCGGCCCCGGCAACTCTGGCCTCCCGGCCATGCAGGCCTTCCGCGTCGTGCCCTAGCCGTGCCAGCCCGCCGGCCCGCCGCCGCCACCGGCCGAACCATCCCCAGCCATGTTGTACCCTAGCCACACCACCCCAGCCTGCTGGCTTCCTGAGCCCCCGGCCGAACCGGCCTCGGCCGCGCCACCCCGGCCTCCGGGCCAAGCCGCCACGAGTCACGCCCCCTCGCGGCACCCCGACCGAACCGGTCCTCACCCTCAAGGCACCCCAGGCTGAACCGGCCCCACGCCCTAGGACAAGCCACCAATGTGGTGCCCTCCTGGCTGAACCTCCCTCGCACAGACCCGCGTCCTCGCGGTCGGTCCGTGCCCTCACGGCTCTCTGCGGCCCCTCGCGGCCGGCTGGGCTGGGCCTAGTGGGCCAAGACAAACCCAACGGGATGGGATAGACCTAACGGGTCAGGTTGGGTCGGCCCATTCTAGGTCGGGTCGGGTCGGTCTGACCGGGTCGGACCGAACCCGGGCCCACTATGACCCTTTACTTTCTTTTGGCCATATATTTGGCACCAGACATCCATTTGATGAACTATTAGTGGTACTAGTAATCTTGGAGCATGAAGGTCCCTTTGAGTATATCCCACTAGAGTTTGGGTATAGTTTAGATTTGGTCAGCTTGGATCGTGCACGAAACCAACCGGGCCCCTGGACTAAAAGGCTAATAACTCACAGATCGGGCATCTGATTGACGCACCGTCTGTTTCATTGAGACCCCTATGATTTGGTCGACCTTTGAGATACTTCTTCGCAAGACTTAGTGACAGTTGGAGTATCGACTAGTAGCTCATGGAGCAAATCCTTCCAGTGACGAGCGAGCAGAGTGTGGAGACCTAGTAGCTGGCTGAGACCTAACGACTGATGACGGTTTGACTCGGAGTGACTCTACTAGCCCAATGGGGAGCTCCTGGTTGTGGTGACAGACCCGCAGTGTAGGATCGTGCTTGGTGATGCGGCAGACCCACGGTACTCAATAGGAGGAGTACCTCAGCAGGCTACGAAGGGGAGCGCCTAGGTGTGGCGGCAGACCCGAGGTGGGGATCGCCTCTGTGTGATGCAGTAGACCCATGGTACTCAACAAGAGAAGTACCTCAGCAGTCCAAGGTTAGTGGGAAGCACCTCTGTGTGATGCGGAAGTCCCATTATACTCGATAGAGGAGGATTTCTCCAGCAGCCGAGGTTTCGATAATGTGTTGGGGATGTTTCTTGATACTACCCCTCGAATAAAATCTTGGTTGAGCTGAGTCAGTACTTTTGTGTTTTTCCCTCATGATTGAGATGGATCACTTGATAACTCAGGTATATGTATGGTCATATACCTAAGTAATGTTATCTATTGATTTCATACCTTTTGGTTTATCCTTGTTGTATTTTTTGAGACCTATAGGGTCTTGGGGTCCCTATTGAGTATCATTATACTCACCCTTGCACAGGCTATGCCCACACCTTGTTGTATTGGATGCAGAAGACGGACAGCGCTGACTGGGGCTGAGAGTACCAGGACTATACAGTACCCAGAGGTGGACCTTATGATGAGTCGGTACATGGAGGATACTGACAAATGTGGAGTGATGATGAGGTTATTTATACCTACCCATAAGGTAGGAATTCCAGAGGATGACCTAGTAGTTTTTTTTCTTTCTTTAGTTGTACTTGTACTTCCAGTTCCTTGTAATTTACAATTAGGCTTGTATTTCTGGCCCCTTTTACTTTTCATCACTCTTTTGTTATATAGTTTACTTAGTGTTTTTTATCCATATTTGTGCTCTGTTGTGTGCGCTTAAAAGTTCTAAAGTCAATTCCTTCCCAGTTTTAGGAAATTACACCTTTGGTGCTAGTCGCTATCCCCTTGCCTATGGAAGGCGGGCTTGGGGTAGTCACGGTACGAGCCCCGGGGGACAGGTTGTGAAAAATTAGTATCAGAGGAGTTAGTTCTACCACATAAATTAGGACTCTGATATTTCTTTTCTATGAATAAATAGTGTTAAGTGTAGTGAGTGTGGTTTTCAGTTCAGTGAGTCTAGTGTTGGTGCGGCGGCTGACGTATCCATACACCAGGACCCTGACTTCTTATTTCCAACTCAGTGCAGGAAAACACTGATTGTGTGTGTGTTTTTAAAAGTTTTCTTTAAGTCATCTCACTAGGTCAGCTCACCAGGTATACCTTTTTAACCATAGCACACCTATTTCTTTTCAGGATGCCTACACGCAGACAGCCGGCTAGAGTTCTGAGAGTTGTACGCACAGATAGCCCACCAAGCGATGAGGCCTCAGTGCATGGCCCTTTTCCAACAGAGTCACCAGTGGTACCACTCCCTATTGGGCCACCGATTCCACCAGCCCCAGTAACAGACAGTGCACACTGCTTGAGCACGTTGCACGAGTTCCAGTGCTAGAGACCACCCAGGTTCAGGGGAGAGACGGACCCACAGGAGGCTGAGGATTGGCTGGAGTCTGTATTGAGAGTTTTCCGACTGGTAGGGACACCAGTATACCTCATGGTGATCCTTTCTACCATCCTACTATAGGAATTAGCAGGCATATGGTAGAGCTTGATGCTCCAAGTTCATGACAAGGTGACGCTTCTCTAGGCAGACTTTGAGGGCCTGTTTCGAGCATAGTTTGTTCCAGCGACTCTCCGTGCAGTGCACATACAAGAGCTACTTCATCTACAACAGGGCAGCATGATTATATATCAGTACTCAGTGAGGTTCACAGACCACTCACACTACTCCACTGATATGGTGCGGGACCCATTATTCAGGGCCCCGGACCTTCGAGCAGGGACTTAGGCAGGAGATCAGGGCTTCGGTGATCTTACTCAACATCCCGACGCATGAAGGGGTGTTAGAGAGATCCCTTCTAGTATAGAGTTTCCTTGATGAGCAGTCTCTAGTAGTGAGATCCACCACCAGTTGACACGTATCGGAGTCTTATACAGCTAGCAGCAGACAGATGTCGTATAGGTCCATGAGGACCAGACATATAGGTGGACGACCGTATGACTCAGGATCGGTTGTGTGGGGAACCTGAAGTGGGGACAAACATGTCAGGAGTGGGCAGTGTTATCCATGCGGCGATTAGGGTCACATGGCTCATGATTGCCTGACCTTCCATTTGGATGATCAGCAGACAGTCGAAGGACCGCCCAGGTAGAGATAGAGATTCGATCGAGGCAGTCCGCATGGAGCAAGAAGGCATGGAAAAGGAGTTGTTCATGCAGCTGGCGGTGGATGATGATTCGAGGTGTTACCGCCACCACCACCAGGAGGTACACCCCGACTGCAGGGAACAGGTGGACATGGGAGTGCTCATCTCTAGGTAGATAAGGATTAAGATCACGGCACTCCGGAGATGATATGAGGTACGATATGTGTCTACTCAACCATAGTTGCAGTACTTATAGACACAGGCGCCAGTCATTATTTCATAGCCACTGCCCTCATTCGGAGCTCGGAGATTTCGACAGAGCCGTTGGCTCGATCCTTATGGCTAGATACTCCTACGGGAGCAGATTCGATGATTGTGCACTTGTGCCGGCAGTGTGAGCTTACTCTAAAAGGTGAGAGCTTCAGCTAGGATCTCCTAGTAGCGGCATTGAGGCCTTATGATGTCATCTTAGGTATGGAATGGTTATCTACAGTCTATGATCATATCGACTATATTAGGCACAAAGTACAGTGTGTCCGCATGAATGGGACCAGGTTTACCTTCACCGGTGATAAGGGAACCTTTTCAGCGCAGGATGGACTTTCTCGGAGGAGAGTGCAGCTGATCACTCATCAGTTGGATAGCCTTGCCCTCGGAGCTATTGTTGTGGAGAGTCTGAGTTATCCTGTAGTGTTGGACCAGTACGTGGAAGTTTTCCTTGATGATGTCCCAGGTCAACCTCCTTGTAGAGAGGTGGACTTTTACATTGACTTGTACCCCAAGACGGCACCGATATCTACTCCAGCATATCGGATGGCACCTGCGGAGCTTCGTGAGCTGCAGGTACAGCTAGAGGACTTGCAGGGGAAGGGATTCATCCAGCCCAGTATTTTTCCCTGGGCAGCCTCGATTATGTTTGCTAAGAAGGTGGATGGGAGCTTGAGGATTTGTGTCAACTATTGTCACCTAAACTAGGTGACCATGAAGAATAAGTTCCCACTCTCGAGGATTGACGACCTCTTTTATCAGCTGAAGGGAGCATGGTGGTTCTCGAAGATAGACCTCAGATTAGGCTATCACCATCTCAGAGTTCGAGATGAGGATGTGCAAAATACGGCTTTCATATGTCGGTACGGCCACTACGAGTTCTTGGTTATCCTATTCGGCATAACCAACACTCTAGAAGTGTTAATGGGACTCATGAACAAGATCTTTCAGCCATACCTTGATCACTTTGTAGTAATCTTCATCGAAGACATTCTGATCTACTCGACTACTGAGGAGGAGCATGCCTACCATTTGCGGGTAGTACTGGACACACTATGAGAGCACCAACTTTTTATGGTAAGCTCTCGAAGTTCCAGTTCTAGATATAAGAGGTTCACTTTCTAGGACATGTCATCTCGGAGGCTGGAGTTGCAGTGGATCCAGTGAAGATTGAGGTGGTACTTTCTTGGGATCCACCCAGGAGTGTGACAGAGGTACGGAGTTTCCTGGGTTTGGTTGGATATTACAGGAGGTTTGTGCCAAATTTCTCCAAAGTTGCAGAACCACTATCAGCCTTGAAGAAGAAGGGGAAACCCTTTGTGTGGTCGGAGAGATGTCAGCAGATCTTTCAGGAGCTAAGGCAGAGGCTGACTAGTGCCCCCATCTTGAAGCTTCCAGAGGAAGGCGTAGAGTACGTAGTTTACTACGACGCATCAGGGACCGGACTCGGATGTGTCCTGATGCATGAGAGAGTAGTGATCACATATGGTTCTCAACAGCTATGACAGCATGAGAAGAACTACTCTACCCATGACCTGGAGTTATCAGCAGTGGTCTTCACCTTGAAGGTGTGGAGACACTGTCTGATGGGAGAATGCTTTACCGTGTACTATGATTACAAGAGTATCAGGTATATCTTCTCTCAGAAGGACTTGAACATGAGACAATGACGTTTCCTTGAGTTCCTCCAGGACTATGACTTCGAGATAGTCTATACTCTTGGGAAGGTGAACGTTGTTGCAGATGCACTTAGTAGGAGATCTGGTATACAGCTGCTAGGCGAGGTGACGGAGCAGCTGGCCGCTTTGCAGATATCCTTTGTAGATAGAGATGGAGAATATTTTCTTCAGTCTCTTACAGTCACACCCCCACTTCTTTAGTGAGTCAGGGAGGCGCAGCATGGGGACGCTAACTGTGAGATGCGGCGTGATCAGATATCCACAGGGCAGGAACTTGATGGATTTTCTGAAGGTAGGGAGCATGTCATCCTCTTCAGAGGACGTACCATGGTACCAGTGTCACTTCAGAAGGAAGTGTTGAGGGAGTTCCACAAATCCCCTCTAGTGGTACATCCAGGAGTGGAAAAGATGTACTAAGATCTTCGATGATAGCACTGGTGGCCAGGAATGAAGAAGGCAGTTGCAGAGTTTGTCTCTTGGTTCCTCACTTGTCAGCAAGTGAAGGCGGAGCACCAGGTACCAGCAGGCTTGGTTCAGCCTTTAGAGATTCCAAAGTGGAAGTGGGATGGGATATCCATGAACTTCATGACAGGACTTCCACGTACATCCAGGGGAAATGACTCGATTTTGGTGACCATCGACCGACTCACCAAGTCAGCCCACTTCCTAACGATCTGGGAGCAGGGTTCAGTAGAGAGCTTGGGATGCCTCTATGTGCAGGAGATCGTGTGGCTACATGGAGTACCTTCGACGATTGTCTCCAATCGTGATGTGTGTTTTACTTACCATCTATGGAAGGGGTTGCAGGAAGCTTTTGGAATGCAGCTTCATTTGAACACCGCCTTCCATCCTCATACGGATGGTCAGACTGAGCAGATCATTCAGACCCTCGAGGACATGTTGAGTGCTTGTGTCCTTAACTTCAGTCAAAGTTGGGAGGATCACTTACCTTTGGTGGAGTTTTCATACAAAAACAACTCTCACTCCACTATTGGGATGGCACCTTTTGAGGCATTATACGGGTGACCTTGTATATCACCATTATGTTGGACTGACCCAGGGGAGTCAGCACTAATGGAACCAGAGATGGTACGGGATACCAAATAGAAGGTGAAAATCATCCAGGAGTGGATGAAGACTGCACAGAGTAGGCAGAAGTCATATGCTAACATGATACGGAGACCTCTGGAGTTCGAGGATGGAGACCACGTCTTTCTATAGGTCTCACCCTGACGAGGTCTACGGAGATTTGGCCAAGGCGGAAAGTTATCTCTAAGATTCACCAGACCTTTTCAGGTCCTTAGTAGAGTTGGTGAGGTGGCTTACCTCTTAGCTCTTCCACCTCATTTCCACTAGGTGCAAGATGTCTTCCACGTATCCTAGCTGAAGAGATACATGTATGACCCTTCTCGCATTATCGACCATGGAGAGCTGGACGTCGACGATGGGGAGAATTTTATGGAGGTTCTAGTAGAGATTGAGGATCGACAGGAGTGGGTCCTTAGTGGATGGTTGATACCTCTGGTGCACATTCTTTGGTAGTATGGGAACCTCCAGAAGAGCACATGGGAGCAGGAGGCTCAGATGCGTGCTTAGTACCCTCACTTGTTCCCTTAGTTTGAATTATAGAATATGGGGACATAATGCCCTGAGGTGGGGAGAATGTAAATACCCATAATTTCCATGTAATTTTTTTAATTAAATGGGAATTTTAAGAGTCCGGGAAAATTGATGGCGCATAATTCGGAGGCCCGGTGTGCCCAGAATCAGTTTCTGAAGTATTTTTCAGGTACGTTCAGTGAAAGTTTAAGAGGGTTTTTATAACTTTTGAGCCGATGCTCGGAATTGAAATATGAGGACATCGTTGAACTCGCAGTGCTGGTATTCTCTTAACAAGACTTTCACCTCGACAACAGTTGGTCGAGGGTGGAAGTTAGTTTTTGGGTTTTTCATGGAAATAATAAAATAAAATGAAAACATGTTTTATTTTATTTTATATGTTGTAACTAACCATGTGGAAGTTGGAGGTGGGGACCACCACACCTTAACCTACCATGAGAGGATATTGTGGTGGGGACCACCTGAGAATTCAAAACCTCCCAATTTGAAATTGGGAGCGGGGACCACCCGACCCCCCTTAATAATGGTGGGAGAGAAAAACCTCTCAACTCCCTCATAAATGAGGGAGAGCCTCTTGGTCTCCTCCACCTTTATTGTGCCAACACACGTGATATTTAATGTTCCAACCAAGTGATTAATTATCCTTTTTGAAATTTTTTCCAACAAAATAATAGATTGCTTAATCTATTATTTTGGGGCTCACTTGGTATTTGGGTGGAATTGGGAGAGGAGAGATCTTGGGAGAAATAAAGTTCTGCAACTAATAACTTCATCTCCCGACGAAGAACGCTCCACCGATGAAGAACGACCTCGACTTCGAATTTATTCCTTGGAACCTCCTTCGACGTAGGACGTGTTCGTCTACAACGAATCGATGTCTGCCTTCTCGTCCCAATGTCAACCAACTTTGAAAAAGGTAGTAGTTTTTTGTAATTGATTTTTATATTCCCGTGATTCATTCCTTCTAAAACAGAGAATGCAGATCAACTTCTAACTAGTAGATCCACATATGTTTTCCTTTTGTGGGTTTTGGGATTAATCATGGCAGGAGGGTTTGTTGTGCTTCGTTCTTGTGAGCCAAATGCTACCACCCTAATCGTGGAGGGTGTGGACCAAACCAACATGGCCTTACCCCTATGTCGTTCTCTTTTACGGTGTTCTTCGAGATGGAGGAAGGTGACAATGGTGACAAAGGCAACAGTCATGCCACTCGCGGCCTCCACGACCTGCGCCGCCCCCGCGGTGTTCCGCCCCGCCGCCGGCCGAACCGGTCGTGCCCCCCTCACGGCACCCCGGCCGAACTGCCCCTGCGTTATCCGCCCTTCCTGCCGAGCCACCCCAGGTTAGGCCGAGCTGCCCTGGCCATGCCGTTTTCCGGCTGAACCGCCCCTGCGGTCTCCGCCCTTCTTGTCGAGCCACCCCGGGCTGGGCCGAGCCACCCTGGCCGCGTCGTCCGCCGTCCGAACCAGCCCTGGCCACCCCGGCCGAACCGGCTCCCAGCTACGCCGGCCTTCCGCGCCGTACCCTATCCGTGCTAGCCCGCCATCCCCGTGCCGCCACCGGCTGCGTCGCGCCCCGACTACGCCACCCCTTTCCGCCGGCTTTCCGAGTCCCCGGCCGAACTGGCCTTGGCTACGCCACCCCGGCCTCCAGGCCGAGCCGCCCCGAGTTATGCCCCGGCCGAACCGATCCCCACACTCACGGCACCACAGGCTGAAACGGCCCCGCGCCCTGGGTCGAGCCGCCCACGCGGTGCCCTCTGGGCCGAACAGCCCTCACGCCGACCCACGGTCATTCCATGCCCTCGTGGCCGGTCCACGCCCTCAGGGCTCTCAGCGGCCCCTTACGGCCGGCTGGGTTGGGCCCAGTGGGCCACGCCGAACACAATGGGCCGGGCCAGACCTAACGGGTCAAGCCGGGTCAACCCAAACTGGGTCGACCTATAATAGGTCATACCGGGTCAGACCGGACTCGGGCCCACTATGACCCTTTACTTTTTTTGGCCATATCTTTGGCACTGGACGTCCGTTTGACAAACCTTCAGAGGCTTTGGTAATCTTGGAGTTTGACGATCCCTTTGAGTATACCCCATTGAATTTTGGGGTGTAGTTGAGATTCAGTTAGGTTGGATCGTGCACGAATCCAACCAGGCCCCCGGGATTAAAAGGCTAATAACTCACAGACCGGGCGTCTGATTGACACGTCGTCTATTGCGTTGAGACCCCTATGATGTGGCGGAACTTTGAGATACTTCTTCACGGGATTTAGTGATATTTGGAGTATCAACCAGTAGCTCGTGGATCGGATCCTTCCAGAGTGAGCAGAGTGTGGAGAACTAGTAGTTGGATGAGACCTAACTACTACTGACTGTTTGACTCGGAGTGACTCTACTAACCCAGTGGGGAGCGCCTGGTTGTGGCAGCAGACCCACGGTGGAGGAGCGCGCTTGGTGACCCAGTAGACCCACGGTACTCAATAGGAGGAGTACCTCAGCAGGATACAAGGGGGAGCGCCTGGGTGTGGCGGCAGACCCGTGGTGGGGAGTGCCTCTGTGTGATGCAGCAGACCCACGGTGCTCGACAGGAGGAGTGCCTCAAAAATCCAAGGTTAGTGGGAAGCGCCTCTGTGTGATGTGGTAGGTCCACTGTACTCGATAGAGGAGGAGTTCTCCAGCATCTGAGGTTTCTATAATGTGTTGGGGTTGTTTCTTGATATTACCCCTAGAATAAAATCTCGGTTGAGCTGAGTCAGTACTTTTGTGTTTTTCCACATGATTGAGATGGATCACTTGATAACTTAGGTATATGTATGGGCATATACCTAAGTAAGGTTATCAATTAATTTCATACCTTGTGGTTTATCCTTGTTGGATTTTGTTAGAACTAGAGGGTCTCGGGGTCCCTACTGAGTATCGTTATACTCACCCTTGCACGGGCTATGCCCACACCTTGTTGTGTTGGATGCAGACGACAGATAGCACTGAATGAGGCTGAGAGTACTAGGACTGGACGGTAACCAGAGGTGGACCTTATGAAGAGTCGGTACATGGAGGAGACTGACGGACGTGGAGTGCTGAGGAGGCTATCTATACCTACCCTTCAGGTAGGAATTCCGGAGGACGATCCAGCAGATGTTTTTCCTTTCTTCAGTTGTACTTGTACTTCCAGTTCCTTGTACTTTACAATTGGACTTGTATTTCAGGACCCTTTTACTTTTCATCACTCTTTTGTTATACAGTTTACTTAGTGTTTTTTATCTATTTGTGTGCTCTGTTGTGTGCATTTACAGGTTCTAAAGGAAATTCCTTTCCAGTTTTGGAGAATTACGCTTTTTGTGCTAGTCGCCAGCCCCTGGCCTATGGAAGGCGGGCTTGGGGTAGTCACAGCATGAGCCCCGGGGGACGGGTCGTGACACACCCTATATTTGGAGGTCGTTCTCCTCAACCTGGACCACCCATGTGGTGTCATCATATATTTTCCCAGTGTTATACCACCCATTGGGTGTGTGTGAGCTCCCCAATTTTAATGGGAGTCTTAATGATAATTTAACAAATTATAGGAGAAGGATTACACATCCTTTCGATGTGATGAAATTTTATGAAATTATTTAAATGATTTAATGGATTATATAGAAACTTTTTAATGGGTTTGATGAACTCATAGATTGTTTATAATTGTGAAATGGATTTTAAATTATTATGAGATGGGTTATGAAATTGGATGATGAATTAATAGTGTTATTGGATGCCTTGTAATTTTCTACTCCTTGGATCCAGATTCCATTGGATTCCATAGAAATTTATACTCTATGGATCATAATTATGGTAGTGTATGACATGGAAATTTATACTCCATGGATCATGATTCCATAGGATTCCATGGAAATTTCTACTCCATGGATCCAATTTACATAGGATGCCAAGGACATTGCCACTCCTTTGATCTGGATTGCTTGGAAAGACTTCATCATGCTCCATGGATGTTCTCCTTGGGATCCTCCCAATTCATTACAGGGTTTCTAAGGAGATGCTCATAGGATTTGAGGGGATTCCTTGGTTGTTTATACCTCTGATCTAGGACATGTAGGTCTTACATGATGAGTATGACCTGACCTTTATACCTTGGATCTGACCCTTGGGGTATGAATCTTGGCTATAGTGCATAGGAAACAATGGATGTTTATCTCATTTTATAGATAACCCTAGCATATGTATAAGATTATAGTTTTTAGTATAGATAGTATTTCACCTACTTTGTTATACTTTACGATGATCCATGATTGGTTATATTGGATCACATTTTCTTTTAACACTTTACATTTATTACTATTAGACCTATGATATATTTCTCACTCCTTCTACTTATATTACACAAGCTAAAAATGTTATAGACACCATTGGAGATGTCCTGTTGAGTGTTATCTCACACCCTGTTCAGGATACTATTAGCTACCTAGATAGACTTCATGAATGCTGGTAGGGTTAATGAAAAATTACAAATTTATGATTCTTGATTTGATTATTTTTTAGGATTAGGGGAGCCCAAGATTGATTTATACTCATGATTCTAGATGAAGATAGTTATTTTGGGACTATTTTTACATTTGATACATGTATTATACTGTATTTATTTTTCATGTATTTATTTCCATTTTGTATAGATATATGACATGATCATCATATTTTACATGAAACTAATTTTAGATTTATTATTATTACATTCTTATGGGTGTTATCTTCTATCTCAATTTTTATTATGATTCCTCTTATTTATTCACTTGTGATACTACTATGTTACTCTAATTATGAGTGTATAGTATCCCCATTGTACCACATTAAACCCTCACTACTAGTGGGAAACCACTAGTGTTTCGGTAGGTGATATTGAGGCCATATGACCCATTTTCTCAGGGCATCCTTTAGTGGCTCTCGATTTGGGACATTATATTATAAATCTATTCATAGGGATCCATTTTTTTACATGGATGAATTATATTATTTTATAATAATTTGACCAATGGATGATGTTGATCCCATCTACCTTTGAAGTTCATCAAGAATACTCTCAAAATGTATTCCAATGTTTGAATTGTCCACTTAGATTGGAAATCATTTTGGGGTTGATAAAACATGATAGAGTTCAACTAAGTATTTAGAGCATGTTGGATAAACATTTAGAACTTGGTGGTAAATCTCAGATCTCAACAAGATTCAATGGATAATGGTGTTCCTTGGACCCCCACCTTTGTGATGTATATCCTTTCATATTGATCAAGTAATAAGTCTACTTGAATTAAAATGATGTTAGAAGACTTTTTAATATGACCCACCATAACTCATATGACATTATTCCCAATAGTTCTCTCAAATACCTAAATACATATTCATTCTCCCTTGGTGGGTGTATAAGGTTGGGCTATGTGTGTCATTCATCAGATCATTCTTTATTTCAATATTTTATAGTACGCATAGTTGTGACACAAATATTAAAACTTCTTCATTATCTATTTTTAACTCTATGTATTTCCATTTTGTTATAGCTTCTACCCTATTCTAAAATTACACATTATCTATTTTAGATTCCATTATCTTTACTTGAAGGAATAATTGAGAAATCATGATATTATTTCCTTCATGATGCCCATGTCCATACTTTTCAAGTCCAAGAATATTGGGTCCTTCTCAATTTTCATCTATGATAATGTTTTCAGATCCTTTCTACTTAGAGAATCTAACACATTATTTTTTCCTCAGGATAGTAGTGGATTGAGAAGTCATTTTCATTTATTGGATCTAAAAAACATCACTGGTTCATATTAAGATCATTCTATTTGAATATATATATGGTTCTCTTATGATCCATATATATTTCACACATCTTATCATAGAGATAATGTCACAATATTTTCAATGGAATGAACACTACAAAAAACTCCACATCATGTGTTGGATAGTCAGGCTCATGAAATTTCAACTTCCTTTAGGAGTAGACTATTATGTTATAGTTATACATCAATACACATACCTGTAATTTTTTTTAAGAATCTATATATACCACAAAAAGTTCCCCAAATGAGCATAGTGTGAGTATGGGTGCAAGTATAAGCCTCTTTTTCAACTCTTTAAATATCTTTTCTCAGTCCTCAGTTCAAACAAAAATTGCCCATTCTAAGTTATCTTGGTTAGTGGGTCTAAAAATAATGACAAGTTTCTCCCAAATCATCAATAATGTCTTGGTAGTCCAAGGAATCCCTGGATCTCAATTATGGATGTTTCTCTGAGCCACTCCTTAATTTTATTTCACTTATAAAGCTTTACAGATATATGATTTTTGGTTATAATATTCCCTAATAATGATACTTACTTCATCCAGAAATCATCCTTACGGAAATTTTCATATAGAATTTATTTTCGCGAAGGATAAAACTCCATATTCAAATTCCTTTCATGATCATACTTTCTTTTAGATTATATCTGAATATGATTTATAAATACCAACACAAATGTTTCATGGTAATCTCTAATGACATGATCGTACGGTGATTCACTATTTCATTTTCTCCCTTAAACTACTATGCTAAACTAGTTTTACATTGAAAATAATAAAAACAATAAAAAATTGCACACCATGTTTGATCAAATTATTCTACAGTTTTAACTATTAAAAGGGCAGTTTTACTTGTTTTGATAATTACATTTTAGGTGTAGGTGATTTGGAGAGCCCATGATGAAGTCCAAGAAAAATGAGCGAAACAGTGCAGGATCCAAGAACACTAGTGGACTAAACAACACGCTACTACTAAACCATGAATCCAAATGGGATGAAATTTTGTGTTCTAGTTCTAGATTTTATGGGATACATTTAATATTAGGAACCCAACCCCAATTTGGCCACTATGACTTCCATCTAATCATAACTTTATCGGGAATAAAATCTTCATAAATTCAAAAGGTGGTCTTCTATATTATATATATATCTTGATCTTTTGGTGTCTAAATGGTGCTAAAATTTCTGTGAATATATTAAAGATATGGTGCTACAACTTTTTAGTTCTCTATAGAGCTATATAAGACGGTATGGAGGTTGAAAACAATGTTCCAAGTGGTTTTCTAAAATCTATGTTCCCAAAAGCACCTTTCACTTTGCCTATAAAATGATACATTGGGTACATCATTTGGGAGTTTCAAATAAAAGAAAATATCTGCTATTTTGGAGTCCCAAAGGATCCCTCTCCTCATCCAAGAACTTCTGGAGGCCCCTATTCTCATAGGGGGGTCAATAATAAATGAGGAGTTCCACCTGAGATTCCTCCTCATTCTAATGTCGAGCTAAGCGATGGGTGATCATTATGAGGGAGATACACACTTGAAAAGGGAGTTCTGACACATAATTATCTACTGGTTTTGTGGATATTGTGGTTTTTAATTGTTCATTTATATGTATCTTAACTTGTTTTGAGGCATTTAAATGAAATATTTTTTATTTCATAATCGATCAGTGTGAAATTTTAAGTGTGTGACTTCTGTTGTTCCTATTGGACAACATAAGACTCTATTCTTACCAGAAAATTGAGATTTTAGTGTTCTTTGACAAACCATAATTCATTCTAAGGGGGTAGAACTTTACTATATGTCTGTTATTTCTAGTTTTAGTCCTATTTACACTGTTTTAGGGGTTGTGGGTACCCAAGATCTTGGTTAAACCTCAATCAAAGGATTACACAAAAAAATATAACAATCAATTAAGAAAAAGGAACATTTAATGTGGTTTAGTGACTTATAAATGATCATATACTTATAATATATTTTCAAAATCTACTTCTTTATCAACTATTAAACTCTTTAAATTAAGTTAGTTTCTTAAAGATGTTTTCAAAACAACCTCCCTCTTTTAGTAATTTTTATTAAGAATACAAACTATAAACCTGTCAAAGATCCTTGATAGATAACCTAGGGTCTTCTTTATAGTACAAATAAACATTAAAATCATAATAAATTTGACATTTCATGACAATGCATTCAAATTTTGGCACCATTTCTGGGGAGCGCTTTGGTTTTTAGTGAATGTTTTTGATAAGTTTTTTTGTAAATTTTTTGAATATTTAATTGTTTATTTTATAACTTTACCTATCTTTTTGTGTTATAATATATTTATTTTTAAGGTTATATGAATGAAACATTCCACTTCAGGTGAATTACCTCCTTTATAACCTGAACCAGAGAGGATTCTACGTCAGTGACACCGAGACACATAAGATAACCCTTTGAAGGGGAACAGAAAAAACATTAAAACTCTTCTTGATCCTTATTCTTCTTATGGAAACAACATTAAAACTGAATTAATATTTCATAATATAGATGAAAACAACCAAACATTAAAAAAACTAACCTCACCTCATGTTGATATCCAACCCACCTATATTCAATTTCATGTTGAGGCACCCAATTCTAAACTAAAATCTGGTTTAATTCATTTATTACCAAGAATCCATGGACTCATGGGAGAAGATTCACATAAGCACATAAAAGAATTTCATACTATATGTTATACATTAAAACTTGATAATGTGGATGAATAACTATTAAATATTATGTTAATTCCCTAATTAGAGGTTGGGCGGACATGAAACACGTTTTTCTTGAAAAATACTTCCTAGCCTCTATGACTGAAATAGTAGGGAAAGAAATATGTGTGGTAATACAATCTCAAGGGGAAATTCTTCAATAATTGAATAGATTTAAGAGGCTATGTTCATGTATCACACACCAGAAAATAAGTGATCAAATTTTAATTCATTATTTTTATGAAGGTTTAACTCCTATTGATCGAAACATGATTGATTCTATTGTATGTGATGTTATATTTGATAAGACCCCAATTTTTTCAACAAACCTAATTGAGAACATGGAGTAGAACACTTATCAATTCAGTTCAAGGTCGGGTGTACCCATTCGTGGTGTCCATGAGGTACAAAGTACTGAATACGAGAAGAAAGTGAACACAAAGTTAGAATAGGAACATACCCTTCTTCGAAAACATTCCCTTTCCCAAGGTAAATCCAAATATCCTCCACCCATCCGATGTAGAATATTTTCATATGACACCCATTATTCAGACCAATGCCATCAACTGATAGAAACTTCTAAGAGTTGTGAGGAAAACTTTCCAAGCCCCACTATAACCTACCCTTTAGTAAATAACTATACTATCCATCGAACCCTAGGTGGAAAGAAAACCTAACTTACAAAAATGGGGGTATTAAAACCTCCCTCAACAACCATGGATCATACTAGGGTAATGTAGTCAACCACCACCCAAAAATCATCAACCCCCAAATTTTTTACCAACAACCCCCTCCAAAACCCAATCCTAGCCTAGAAGACATGATGAAGCAAATAGTTATGAACAATATACAATTACAAAAAACCACCCAAGCTACCATACAAGACCTAAAAACCCAATTATGACAACTAACTAACTCTATGGGGGTAAATTCAATGTCATGGGCCTAGTAAAATACCCTCTCACCCAGTAGTTAACCCTAGAGAAAAGGGAAATGTGAGTTCCATAACCATTAGAAGTTGAACTCATCTTAAAAGCCAAATGACCCCTCCAATAGAGCCATCCCCACTTAAATAAACCACCATCCCAACCACTGTAATTTTTCCAAATGAGGTAAAACCTTTTCTTGAGAAAATACCTTCTAATGGAAAGAGTGTTCCTACTGATGAGTCACCTATCCTAACCATTCCTCTTTTATTTACCCAAAGGGACGCCCAACCAAGAAAAAAAATGAAACAGGTATTGATAAAGAAATATTGGAAACATTCAAAAAAGTGTAGTTTAAAATCCCCTTGTTCACTGCCATGAAGAAAATTCTATGACACACCTAGTTTTAGAAGGGGATGTGTACACGCTAAATCCAACTTTGAGGTGATGAGAAGGTAAAATTGGGTAATAATGTCTTGTCATTGATAGATCCATCACTTCCCACCAAATTCAATGATCTGGGAACATTCTCAATTCCATGCACTATAGGGGAGTATTCCTTTTCCAATGCTATACTTGATTTAGGCAATTATATACATATGATTCCTTACTCTATTTACACTTCATTTAAGGTCAGTGAAATGAATCCCACTTGAATTTTTGTTTAATTATAAAATCAAAGTACAACACACCCTTCAGGTGTGTTAGAGGATGTTCTTGTGAGGGTGAAAATTTTAATTTTCCGGCTGATTTTTATGTGCTCAAAATGGAAGATGATATGATGAATGGACATTCCCCTATAATATTAGGGATACCTTTTATAAAAGTTTCAAAAACTATAATTAATGTCCACAATGGTACATTATATATTGATTTTGGTGGAGAAGTTTTCTACTTTAACATCCTTGATGCCATGAAGAACCCCTCCAAAGAACATTCCTCTCTCTCTCTCTGTTAACTCTACAGATGTAATACCTTCCCATAAAAACACTTCTTTTCATTCCCATGATCCCCTTTCTATGTTTTCATCATTGAATAAAATTCTTGGAAATGAATCATGAATAGAATTTTGTACCGCATTAGAAAAATTTTATGCATGTTTATTAATTGATGATTTCTTGAACACTAAGGATCACATGATTGTCGATGATACTTTTAAGCTTGTAAAAGCTCATTCATCATATGATGATGATACCATTGAGAAGATAGATGAGAATTGTGACCTATCACATTCATTTACATTCACATCATCCCCAAATCCCCCATGATTGGAACTAAAACAACTGCCTCAAGTTGTCTGTCATCATTACTAGTTCATTCCTTCTTGAGCATAAATTTGGACTTCTTGGACTTTTGAGGGAGTATAAAAAATATTTGGGATGGAAAATTTCTTCCCTTCCTGGTATTCTATCATCAATTTGTACACATCATATATTATTAAACGGTGAGGATAAACCAGTGTTGAAGTAACAACATCGACTAAACTCAAACCTCCTAGATGTTGTTAAAAAGGAGGTAACAAAATTTTTGGTTATTGGAATCATTTACCAAATATCTAAAATCCAATGCATCAGTCTAGTTCATGTAGTTCCAAAAAAACTGGTATTATGGTAATTAAAAATGAAAAATGAATTGATTCCAAATTGTGTGAAAAATAGGTGGCATGTTTGTATTGACTGTCTTTGAATAAATCAACACACTAGGAAGGACTAATTCAATTATCATTCATTGATCAGATTCTAGAGAGACTAGCATGGAAGTCCCATATATGTTTTCTTGATGGATATTCTGGATAATTTCATATCCATATTTCTCTCATAGATCAGGAAAATATGACCTTCACTTGCCCCTTCGTAACATTTTCATATAGGTGGATTCCATTTGATCTGTGTAATCCTCTAGGTACATTCTTGCGATTCGTGGTTAATATTTTTTCGGATTACTAGGAGAATTGCATGGAAATTTTCATGGATGATTTCACTGTATATGGATCCTCTTTTGATGAATATTTGTGTAGTTTAGGTTCATTCCTATTTCAATGAATTGAAAAGGATATCGTATTAAATTATATGAAATTACATTCCGTGGTGAGACAATGTATTGTTTTTGGACATGTAGTTTTTAGGGATGGTATCCAAGTCAATAAATAAAAAGTGGATATTATTTCTTCGCTGCCATTCCAAAAAAAATGTATGGGATGTGTAGTATTTTCAAGGCCATGTTGGATTTTTCCCTCATTTCATTTGTGAATTTACTAAAATTGAACTCCCCTTATCTCGATTGCTCTAAAAAGAAAAGGAATTTTATTTTGATAATGAATGTGAGGATGCTCTTAACAAATTCCAATTGAGTCTCACATAACCCCCATTAATGCAACCACCTCAGTGGTATTTACCATTTGAGATTATGCATGATACCTCAAACTATGCAGTTGGGGAAGTCATATCAAAAAGGGTCAATCAAGATCCACATGTCATTGCATATGTCTTACGTACTCTAGATCATGTCTAATAATACTACACCACAACTAAAAAATAATTACATTCCACTGTGTTTTCCTTGTATAAATTTAGGTCATACCTTCTAGGGTCCAATTCCATTGGGTTCTCAGTCCATGCATTCCTCTGGTATCTACATAAGAAACTAGAAGCCAAATTACATCTCATTTGTTGGATGCTTCTCCATCAGAAATTCAATCTAGAAATTAGAGATAAAAATGAGTAGATAATATGGTGGATAACCATATCATTATGATCCTACCATTCTCAAAAATTGACTCATCCCCCTGTATTCCCATAAATTAAATGTTTCCAGATGATCAATTGTACCGGGTGCAAGATTTTATTCCTTGGTATGCTGAAAATTTAAATTATTTGGTAGCATCATGCATTGCTTCTAATTTCAACAAAAAACAGGCGGATCATCTAAACCATGAGTCTTGTTGGTACATTTTGGGTGAACCCTACCTTTGGAGAACATGTAGCGATCATGTACTCTGGAATTGTGTTCATGATAGTGAGTTTCATTCTATCTTTAGGTTCTTTCACACTCTTGCTTGTGGGGGACACTCTGTTCCCCAATGGACTAGTTGTAAGGTCCTCAATTCTGGTATCTTTTGGAAAACATTATTTTGGGATGCCCACAACTTCTATAAATTTTTTCCTCACTATAAAATAATGGGGAATTTTTCTAAAAGAAATGAAATTCCACAGCAACCATTGCTCTTCCATGACATTTTTTATGTTTGGGTTAGTGACTTTATAGGATGATTCCCTAATTCATTTGGGAACATGTACATTCATATAGTAGTTTATTATGTGTCAAAATGGGTATAATTATGTGCCATAAGGAATGATTATTACATGAATATTGTGGAATTTTTGAGAACCCAAATTTTTTGTAGGTTTTGATTACCTAGGTTCATCATCAGTGACAAGAGTTCTCATTTTTCAATTGAACAATGCAATCACTTCTGCGT